>CM038710.1:21434240-22634240 GCA_021613375.1 Megaleporinus macrocephalus
AGGTGAATTGATCTGCATTCGACTAGAAAGTGCATTCTGCCATGTATAAAACACTGAAAAGCTCTTTCTGCTCTACAAACGCGCTGAAAAACCTTAGAATAGTGAGAATGTCTGTACAGCTTTAGTTCAATGTTATTATTTCAAAACTGACCTGTCTACTGTAAAACGTTGCTAAAATTACGAGAACTAACCTGATAGCACGTTTTATTGAGCTATTTATTGGTAATGTGATTTGCCCTTGACTGGAAAATGCATTCTGCCATGTATAAAACACTGAATTTTTCAGTCAAATGCAGATCACTTCACCTAAGTGAATGTTTCAGCTAAATTGATCAGTAAAACGTCTTATAAGGCAAGTTCTTGTAAATTTAGCAATGTTTTAGAGTAGCCAGGTCAGTTTTGATTTAGTAACATTTATTCAGGAATTTAAAACCTTATGTTAAATGTGTTTGGTCTTTGGCATAATTTAGCTTCTTCAGCATTTCTTTAGCTGGCCATGTCGTGACCTCCTTCGGTTCCGGGCTGTCTCTGGGCCAGTTGTTATCTCATGGGTGAAGGGGTTCACGAGCCCTGGGGGGTCTAAAAACAACATCGCAGGGTCTGGTTCCCGAGCCTCAAATTGCCTATCATAAAGGCCTCCCCCTGCTGGGGACAATAAAACCAGGATGTTCTCGAACTCTCCTGGCCACCTGGAGCATTAGTTTATTGTTACTAGCTGTAAATGGACCTGTCTACTGTTAAACGTTGTTACATTTACAAAAACTAGCCTAATATCACGTTTGATTGAGATATTTCGCAGAAACATTCAGTTTCTGAAAGTGATCTGCATTTGACTGGAAAATGCATTCTAACGCCTGTAACACTGAAAAGCTCTTTCTGCCCTACAAACGCGCTGAAAAGCCTTAGAATAGTGAGATTCACTGTACAGCAACGTCAAATTGTTATACTGGCCATAAAATTAGTTTTCTACTATGAACTGGGGTTAAATGCATGAAAATAAGTCTGCTACTACATTTCAGTGAAATATTGAGCTGAAACATGCATTTGTGTAATCTGATCTTCAGTGGACTGCATAAAGCATTCTGACATACATTAAGAAGCGCATTCTGCACTACAAAATGCTCTAAAGCCTTAAAATTGTGAGAATCACTGTACAGCATTGGTTTAATGTTACTAGCTGAAATTTGACCTGTCTATTGCAAAATGTTGTTAAATTTACAAAAACGAGCCTGACGTTTGATTGAGATATTTCACAGTGATCTACATTTGACTGAAAAATGCATTCTACCATCTGTAACACTGTCAATAGCACTTTCTGCACTACAAACGCGCTCGAAAGCCTTAGAATAGTGAGAATCGCTGTACAGCTTACTGCGACGTCAAATTGTTATACTGGCCAAAAAAATTTGTTTTCTACAATGAACTGATGTTAAATGCATGAAAACAAATCTGTTACTACATATCAATGAAATATTGAGCTGAAACATTCACTTGTGTAATCTGATCTTCGGTGGACTGCATAAAGCAATACTGCCATGCATTAAAAAGCGCGTTCTGCACTACAAGCATTCTCTAAAGCCTTACAATTGTGAGAATCATAGAACAGTGTTAGTTTATCACTTCTAGCTGAAAATTGACCTGTGTACTGCGAAACGTTGTTAAATTTACAAAAACAAGCCTGATATCACCTGTTATTAAAATATTTAGCAAAAACATTAATTTAGCTGAAGTGATCTGCATTTGAATGGCAAAGCATTCTGCCATCTGTAACACTGTGCACTACAAACGCATTCGAAAGCCTTAGAATCGTGAGAAACGCTGTACAGCTTTAGTTTAACATTAACATGTCATACTAGCTGAAAAAACTGACATTTCTAGCCTGAAACGTTGTTAAATTTATCGAGAACTAGTTCAATAAAATATTTAGCTGAAACATTAACTCTTGTGAAGTGGTCTGTATTTAATTGCAAATGTCATTCCGCCTTCTATATTACAATGAAACGCACTTTAATACTAACAATTGCTGGACAATTTTGTTTTAACTTCAGTAGCTTAACACTGACCTTTCTACTGTGAAACATAGTGAAATTTATGAAAACTAGCCGTATGTCACGTTTCATTAAGATATTTAGCAGAATCATTCACTTGGGTAATTCGACTGCAAAAGCAATGCTGCCATCTTTAAAGCACTAAAAAGCACTTTCTGCACTACCAGCAAAACCTAAAGCTTTGCAACAGAGAGTAGACTATCACCGTATGGCTCTAGTTTAATGTCAAAATTTCATACAATGACAGATTTAATCTTTACATCAAGAACATCGAGTGAAGGGGGGCATTCATCTAGCTTGACTGGAGGAATTGTTAAACAAGCTGAATCAGGCCAGATACCCAAAACCTTTAGCATAGGGGTTAAATTCAATGGCTAAAGGAGCTCAGAGACAGACAAATTCAATTTTTAGAGGAAGCACTTTGAACGAGGGGCCACGTTTATGAAACATGGCGTGGGAAATTGTTAAACAAGCTAAATCAGTCCAGAGACCCAATAACTTTAACATAATGGTTAAATACATGGACTATGACAGCCAGAAGTCTAAACACATCACATTTAGTGAGGAGGCCCATATTCATGAAGAATAGCTGTAGGAGTTAAAAAACGAGGAAACACAAGACATTTAGGACAGTATTAAATTAATTGAAAGAGGAGGAGCTTTCAGGCAGCAAGGGACAATTTCTAGATGAAGCAAATTTTGTGAAGGGGCCATGGTCGTGGAGCATTGGTTGTGGGAGCTGATAATCAGCCAGAGTCAGACCAGAGATGCAAGACCATCAGCATACATACAAATTCAGTTAGCTTGTCCCGTAGGAGCTTTGTAGGAGCTCTGAGAGAGATAGATTCAGTGTCAAGACGATGCACTCTAAATGAAGGGCCATGTTCATGAAACATGTCTGGGGGATTTGTCAAACAAAATGAATCAGGCCAGAGAACCAACACCTTTAGCAAAGGTGTTAAATTAAAAATATATGGCTGAAGGAGCTCTGAGACAGACAAATTCAAAGTCTAGACAAAGCACTATAAATGAAGGGCCATGAAGAAGGTGAATCAGGCCAGAGACCCAACATCTATAGCATAAAGGTTCAATTCAGTGAGTATGGCTGAATGAGTTCGGAGACACAAAGATTCATTTTCTAGACCAGAGGTCACTAATAGGCAGACCGTGGTCTGAATCTGGACCCAGACGTTGTCCAATGCAAACCCAAACTGATAAAGTATTAAGAACGATTTAATTCTGACAGTGTTTTTGCTTTTGTCAGATTTACAATTTACAGAGCTAAACTAAACCGACAGAAGCAAATCATAAAAATAAATAACAGAAAAACTCACTGCATAGAAAAAGCAGGTTCTTTAATTTCATCTTGCAAGATGGAGAGGTTCCGTCGTCAATACAGACCAACAGAACACTCACACTGAACATGCAAAAATCATCATCTTTTATACCCTTTTTTTATACCATTTTTAAAATCTGTTTGCTTGTGGAAAGTACCATTAAGTCCAAGCCAAGAATTAATTATGTCTTAACTAATTAAATTTCATGACACCATGTCTCAGTACCTGACACCATTATCTTTTACCTTAGAAAGTCTTCCTCCCAAACTAGGACTCCAATGCACACCCCTGCCGATCCACCTGTCCTTTGCATAGTTCCCAGCAAATTCAAGTGGTACCAGCTAGCCTCCCTGACCACCTCATATCTACATCATTTCTGCTTAGCTGCTTGGTTCATCACAGGTTCAGGGTAAATTGACCTTTTCTGGCTGACTTCCCTACAGGTTCAACCTAAGTTTGATTGCACTCATTTGACCTGGAATCTCTGCGTAATTTTAATACAAATCAGATTATATATAGATTTCTATATTCCTAAGTGCCATAAGTGATGTAAATAAACTTTCTTTTTAAAATGTAAAATGTCATAAATAAGCTTCCTTCCCACATGCCAAAGCTTTTTTTAACACCTTAAAAGCCATAACCTAAATTTAAAACTGACATTTCCCCTCTTCGTAATTCCAGGAATTAAGAACAAATATTACGAACACTGCCTTTTTCCTGTGTTTTGTGCATGTAAATATAACTGGTCCGGTTAGCTGGGTGAGTTTATGTTAAATGGAGATTAAATGTAGATGGATTAAATGCAGGTATAAGTGAATAAAGTAATGTGTGTTTAAATGAGATCCCCACCATTATCTAACATTTCCCTCCTGTAATAAAAGAATATGACAGAGTATGGTAAGAAGAGTAAACTGTACTGAAATATACACATCCCTACAGGAACGGCGATGAAATTAAAAAATGTAGAACTGTCCTCAGACATTCCGTCCGCTGGGTGACTCACTGAGAATCCTTGTCGGAGTGATTGACACAGTGCTCCACCTATAGGTTTGAGTTTTCAGAATCCTATGGTCGGTTGCAGTCTGAATTGCCAACCAACATTCTCCCCCCGCCCATCGGGTGCTTCAGACACCAGATCTCAAAGCACAACCCTTTTAGAGTCTGCCATCTTCACACCCGATGACAGCATTAAGGCCAATAGGCAAAACCAATTGAACAACCCAATTATTAGCTTATTCAACCAACCATATAAAGCACATTCTTCACAAAGATATATATATATATATATATATATATATATATATATATATATATATATATGTATATTGAAGTTGAAATTTTAAAGGCCATCTCTAAAGAAAAGTGCTTTGAGTTTTTAGCTCTAAAGGTATACCCAAGAAAAAATGACTCCTTTGTCTTAGTAGGGATTTACAGGCCTCCTTCTGCTCCATCCTCTGCAACAGATGAATTAGCAGAGCTTCTCACTATACAACTTCAGAAATGCTGGTCCTGGAGGATTTTAACCTGAACTGGCTTTCTAATGCATCCAATCATCTAAAAGAAGTTTGTGAGAATCTCATCCTTACTCAGCTAATCACTGAGTCAACTTGGCCGAACTTAAAGAACCCTTCCAAATCCACCCTGATTTTTTCGAATAGAACAGATACAATCATTGCCTCTGGAGTTTTTAAACTTGGGTTTAGCAATCATTGTCCGATTGGGTGCATTAGAAACAGTTCAAAGATAGAAACAGGCTCTCGGATGGTGTTTAGAAGACATTTAAAAAAATTAAACTTTTAACAGAACTGTTAAGCACATAGTACCCACTTACTTCACCACCATATCTAGTTATTCAACATACAAGGAGACTTTGAAGAAAACAAAAACTTTTAATGAAAAGGCAATATATTTCAGTTTTCTGTGCTTTCATACACTTCAAATTTTGGAACATGTTCCAATGTTTTTTTTTACCAAAGGTTTGTGATTAACTAGAACATTTCAGGAAAACATTCCTCTCAGTGGCAAACAAACATGCTCCGTACAAAAAGCTGTGAATAAGAGATAGATCTAGCCCCTGGTTTACAGGCGAAGTTTCCTCACTGCTGCAGTCAAGAAATAAAGCCTGGTCTATTGCCAGATGCACAGATGAACGTGAGAAATGGCTTGCATTCAGACAATTGAGAAACAGATGCACCTCTGCAATCAGAAAAGCCAAATCAGATTATTTCCTCAGCCGAATTTCTAATTCCTCAAACCCACAGGATTTCTGGAAAGTAGTAAACCTCCTCAAGAACAACCCTCAACAACCCCCAACGAAAATTCTAATTGATAATAATTTGATCTTTGGCCAGCAAGAATTGTGCCAAGCTTTTAATGCACACTTTGCTGCAGCTGGTCAGATATTTAAAAACATTGACATAAACCTACCCATAGATCAGCCTACCATCACCACTACTGCCAGAAACAAGATATCTTCACACTCCAGACCTGCTCCCCATACATTGTAGCTAATGCCCTTTCTTCTATTAATCCTCAAAAAACAAGTTTTATTTAATATTTTTATCAATGACCTCGCCATCTCTACCTTAGACTCCAAATTACACCTTTATGCAGATGATTCAATCTTATACTGCTCAGTAGACTCAGCTCACGCTGCACTAGATAAACTCCAACATTCTTTTAACTCTTTACAGACTGCTCTATATAAACTTAAATTGGTTTTAAATGCTAATAAAACCAAATTCACGCTGTTTTCCAGATTTTCAGATAGCGTTTTAGATTCCATAAATATTAATACCCTGACAGGATCTAGCATCGAGAAAGTCAGCGAATATAAATACCTCGGCATCCGGCTGGATGAAAAACTCTCCTTTAAATCCCATATAAGCAAACTCGCCATTAAGTGCAGACAAAAGCTCGGATTCCTTTATCGGAATAAATCCTGTCTACCCACATACGCTAGAAAAAGAATAGTGGAGGTAACCATACTAGCAGTCCTGGACTATGGTGATGTAATCTATAATAAAGCGTCCGCCAGTGCCCTCAAACCGCTAGATTCAATCTATCACTCTGCTCTGAGATTTATAACTGAGCAGAGTGACAGTACCCTTACAGTACTCACCACTGCAGACTCTATGATAAAGTTGGTTGGTCCTCACTAGCTGCACAAAGAGAATCTCATTGGCTTATTTTTATCTATAAATCACTCTCTGGCCATTTGCCAGCTTACATCTCTTCCTTGATTGCGATAAATAACAATAACTATCAGACTCGCTCTAGTGGCTGGATCACCTGTCAGGTACCAAGAGTTTTTAGCGAACTGGGAAAATCTGCTTTTAGCTACAGTGCACCAGCGAGCTGGAATTCTCTACAGGAAACTCTGAAGCTCAGCTCGCTGCGATCACTGAACCATTTTAAACTTTTAGTTTCTAATCACCATCAGAAAGCCTGTGATTGTTTTAAATGAATAATTCTCTCTACTAGGATTTTATTTTTATCTTATTTATTTTTTTATGTTTGTTTTATTTTGTTTTATTTTAGTTATTTTTATTATTATTATTATTATTATTATCTATTTTTTTATCATGATTGTTTTATTGAGTATTTTGTATTAGCATTTAAACTTTTTATTATCTTGTTGTATGTATTTTATGTTTATTTTATATTCTTTTATATTCTATTATAAAAAATTTCTAACATTTTTTACATTGTATTTTATGCATCTATATTAAATGTTTATTTAAAATTTGTATTTTATTTATTATTTTTGCTCATTTTGCTTTCAATCTCTTTAATTGTATATGCTCGGCTACACTGAAAATGAGGGTCACCCCTCAATGTATTTCCGAGATTAAATAAAGGTTGATTGATTGATTGATTGATATATATATATACATTTTTTTTATTTTTTTTTTTGCTAAGCTTAACGTTTCTCATTCCTAGTAAACAAGAAAGTCATTTGCGATGCATTACAGATATGTATGAGAATATAAATGGATAGCTATGGATAAGAATAAAACAAAATCATCACAACATACATTTGTGAAAAAAGAAAGGCATGCATACATGAGATTATATACACATGGCCATGAAGATGAGATGGAATCTTCAGAACTTAGTGACTTTACGCCACTTAGTGAAGCCTGTTGCTGACCAGAGGGAGAGGTTAATAGCACGTCACCCCTGTCAGTTCGTAGTCCTCCACCCGGGGAGTAGGTTGGACCCTACAAACAAGACGAACAGTGTTCGGTTCTTCCTCCTGAACTCCAACCACTCCAGTGAATGTGGATAACAGTTTTGTGACCATACCACAAATGAAAGGCACAACACAACATGTCAGTACTGACAAAATCAACAAAAAGATAACCAAAATCATACCCATTTTAAACAAGACAGCTTTCCATTTACCAGAAGTGAACCATTCAAACCACCTCCCTTCAGGGGAGCATCCCTGTGTGTTTGACACATGTTCATTTCTAAGTTCCCTCCTGTAGGAGTAATTGGAGCACAACAGCCGGTCCAGTTCTTTGTCAGTGATTGAAGTAGTTGTTTTCTGTCAGCACACTAATTTAATCTCACATCTGTTTCCAATGTTTGTTTGTGTCTGCTGGGCATTTTTACAGAGACAGTAAGGATGAATTAACCCATGGTTTTGTACAACAGTTGGGGGTGGTGTAATGGGTTTAGATAACCTCGTACAGTTTGTAGTCTCTAGTGGAGTAAAATGAACCTGCATGTTGAGAAATAAGCAATGAAGTGGGCAATGAGCTGGTGCATTTCTACAGTCTGCTAACCCTCCTAGTGGAATGATCGTAGGGATTCCTTTTTGGGTAAAGCCAACTATGCAGTCACTGTCAGCATTTGTTTGGGCTGTAAACGGCAAATACTGATACAACATATTCTGTGTTGCATATACAGTGACCACCTCATTTTTAGCATGCTGTTCATTGTATGTGAACAAATCATTACTCTGAAGTAGCTGGAAAAGTTCCGGAGCTTCCCATTTGTGAACAACAACTCTTGAACTATGATTTAAGTGAATTCTCTCATAACACATGAGTGAGTCGCATTTTACTCCTACAGTCAGTATGCTATTTCTTCTACATGATGTGTTCGTTGGGGTGCCGGATGCCTTAAATGTGCCTGTTGTATCTGTGATAATTACATGTTTATCTGTATTTTGATAATGAATATAATACTCCCTGACTGAGGTGGTGTGATTCATGTGATAGAGCATTAACAGAGCCATAGCACAGCGCGTCTTTCTGTGTTTGTATCACTTTTGGAAATACCTGGATAGGTTAAACATAGCCTAGAGTGATGATATTTCTTGGTACCTTTTATGATTGTCGATGCATGCAATACACAACCCCCTCTCTCACAGAGCCCGCCCCCACCCCTACAAACTCCCTGGCTGTAGATTGGACAAAAACGCTCACATTCCACTCCATCCGTCAGATTCCATGTTTGACGCACCAAAGAAAACTCTGGATCAATGACAGCATGCCTTACACGCTCCTGTCGTTTAGTAAATGATGCAGTCGTATTGATTTACATGTTACCAGTAAATCGATGAAGTTCACTAGTGTGTAGATACAGTTTATCTGTGTTCGAATGCACCTTACCACTGTTTATGTACGGCTCACTCTATCCTGGATACATTTTACCAGTGTGTGTACGTGGCGCATGAGTGTATGCGCCACGTACACACACTGGTAAAATGTGATTCACGCCTCAGATGCATTTGTGTGTTCTGTGAATGCAGCATTGTATACATTAAATGAGTAATATTGAGACAAAATGATGGTTACAATTAACACAGAAAATACAGAAAGTACACACAAACTTCACCTCAGTCCACAGAGTCCTGGGTGTCGGAAAGGATGCCTAGCAGGCTGAATGTCCATTGTCTTTATTATTCACAGTCAGTGTCCTGTCTTGTATGTAAAATCAATGTGCAAAGTCGCAAATTCAACTAAGGCGGCGCTAGGCCCAACATTAAGCTGAAAATACTGTTCGTAAGAGTCTGGATGACCGTTTACCAGCCATAGCCTACAACTCTACAACACTGGATTTACTTGGGTGCATCTGCGTATAGTTAAGTCTGTTGCTGGTCATCATAGACTGTGGAGTCTCGTCCAACACCGTCACCTCTCACCTCCACCCTTGTCGCTCTGTCAAAACAATATGCAACACAAGCCAACATCCAACATCCAATACTCAGGCATTATAACATTGTAAAATGGTAACAAAAAATAATTCTGATTTTACTAAATTATTAAAACAACTGCACAAAAAATAAAGGATATGTTAGTGTGAGAATCTCCAATCACCCTTCAACCTAAGGACAAAAACAAAATCATCAGTTTTATGGCCATTTACATGACATCTAAGAGGCGTAAGAGTGGTGACAGATGACCTAATACTATGTAAGAGAACAAGTGTGTCTTCATATCAGCAATGGACATGCTGGGGCCTATTACGCACGAGTCCCCATGTCTCTCCTCACTCTCTGTCATCCCTGCCATGGATCACATAAGCAGCTTTGCATGATGTTTATTAAGCCGCTGCCTCCCAATAGTCTTCAGTTTTCCATCCTTATGAGAAAAGCTCACTGCAGACAAAATTCTCAAAACATGACGTGTGAGATTTCCAGATATAATATATAAACCAATAATAGAGGTGTTAATCAATACACTGTCTCATTATAGTGCTGTTAATAACAGAGAGATTCTAAAGAAAAGCAGATAACAAGCTTCATTTCTGTGTCTGTGCGTTTGAGCCATCAAAGCAGCAAAAAAGTCAGCTAAATTTCTTACTCATCAGATTGGAACCTCATAAAGAATGCTTTAATAAACCTAAAAGATTACACAAGGTAATACCAGCAATAAATTAGTATACAGATTAATATCATATTTCAGTGTGACATAAGTAAACTTGTTTACCTGAACATTGATGTTTACATTCCTAAGGGGTAAGTCACTTATATGTAAGCTAACTCAGTAAGCCAGGCTTTTTAAGACAAGCCTGGCTCATTTTGCTCAAATTCAGTTCCACGAAAGAGGCTAGACTTAAGCCTCACTCAGTTACCACAGCAACATATACATTTGTACAAACCTGCGTGGTACCAGGCTAGAGTTGACGCTTAGCTTAGCTCGATCGCTACTATTGGCTGAGCTGTGTGATGTTCGCCGGCCGGGAAACAAATTGAGGCACAAGGTTCCGACGCAGATCTTTTTAATGGCTGTGGATGTACCATATCATATCATAGCACGTTATATAATATCATATATTGTATCCTATCTTCTTACATTTAATTGAGTACTGTATTTAAGTATTGGTTTGAAAGCATTGCAGATTACTATTATTAAAAATTAATAATTATATTTCCAAAAGCAATTTATATTTCGATCTTCAGAGTACATATTCATTGTTAATCAGTGAGGTTTCTGCACATTTCAGTTTATTGCTTAATTCATCAACAAATTCAGGTCAGTGTAAAATGGAATACAGTGTCTAATTGAAGTTATGGTCCACAAAGATACATTAGCATAAACAACAAATACACATAAAAATACAAAAATCACAAAAAATAAAATTCTTTGTCCCTGTGTATTAATAATAACTGAGTACTTTAGGTGAAGTTACTTTTAGGTATATTTTTATCCCCATACTTCCTCTTTTGTGTTCAAATTCATACACACGTTTATACAAATCATATCACTCCGCAATCACATATGTTCAATATTGATTTGTTCAATATAAATAATGTAAATGTGTGGTTAACTTAACGGTGCATCAGTAAATGAATATAGACAACTACCTTACCAAGACCTGCATACAGGTGATATAAATAATCCAAAATGTAGTCTATAAAAAAGAGCAGCTAACAGTGAAGGCTGTTGGCTATAATTAACAATGCATGCCTATTTATAGCCAATCCAGTAGATGAGTGAGCACGTATAATGTGCAGAGCATTCACGCTAGCAGCTCCAAGGTCATTCCAGGACAGGATAGATCCACTGGGTTTTCCAGATGACTACTTATTTGAGCACTACAGATTCAGAAGTAAATTATTGGGGCCATATATTAAAAAGACACCTAGACATAGTACAGCGCTTACCAAACCCCAAACGGTGCTTCTTTCCAGCGGCACATTTCTTTACAGCGTCAGGGATACAGAACATCTTAGTAAGGCAACGGTCTGCCATGAATTTGGAAAGGTTTGCCTTGCACTTAAGCGCTTCCTTAATATATTCATCGCATTCACAGAGGCATCCTTCCCATAAAAGAAACCTTTTTCATAACAGCTGGTATGTGTTCATGAGAAGTAGTAATGGTTTGATCAATAACTTTGAGTTAAATTTACATTTACATTATAGCTCTTATACCGAGCACTTGCAAAAGTGCTTTGTTTTCATCTTGGTAAACTATTTCATACTAAAATTACATTCAGTTCTCCAGAATTCCCAAATATCATTGGTGCTATAGACTGTACTCACATCTGGATAAAGGCTCCAACAATGTACAGGTACATGTAAGTTTTGCCTACCCAACAGGTTAGAGTCATAAGCATATGAATCAGTCAGTCCATGGGTTTGAACAACTTTCAACCTTTGTCATTTTTGCCATTGTTCTAGATTATTTGCACTGTGGAATATCTCTTTTCCATTTGATTTAAGAATATTTCATGCCTCCTCACTGGCACAGATGTTTGCCCAAAGTAAGAATACTCCAACCACACAAAATGGTGCAGATTTGGCCTCTGTGTTTAACTCTACTCCTTATAGGTGTAGATGCTTTTCCTGGTTTACTTCTTGGGGATAGGGGTTGCCCCTGCCCAGCTTTTCTCCTTACACCATATGCAGACCCTCCAGCAGATAAAGAGAGGAGGTTCAATCATGCACATTCCAAGACGAGGGATGCATCGAAATGAACACAGAACAAGACACCTTTTTTGAAAGAAAATTGTATTGATGGTCTTGCTGTGCCTTTGGACAGAAGAAACTTTGATTTACTTATCAGAATCAGAATCAGACACATAGGTGAAAACAAAAACAAACATATTACAGTGAGACCGATTGCCACTACTCACATCTTTCTCCATTTTCTTTATTTCAGGCTCCAGCTTTCGTATTTTTAGTTTTTTGTACTGCAGATCAATGTACAACATACTATTTCTTGAAGTCGGTGCCTCTTGTAGATCTCACAAATATCAGAATCCTTTAAGACAGAAGTATGGTCAAGATTGAGAAGTTTTCATTTATGTTGAACTGCATAACTAATCCTGGATGGTCCTGCAGTCTCCCCCTGCAAACAACAAATTAGACACCTGAATGTCAAAGGTCCTCTGAGTACAATCATAAGAAATAGGCTAGTTTATGGTACATAAATGACAAATACAGGAGGGTCCAAAAGAGTCAGCACATCCCCCACCAATGTAATATTTTAAGCCATCAAGTATACAATTACTCTATGATGTAGCCTATAAGAACAAAAATGTAACATCTGAGAAACAACTGAACCTACCTTTAACATAAGGCCGTGTTTCACAGAGACAGACAGGATCAGATGATGCTCCTCCTTTAATTCTTACAATGAAGGGGCGTCTGCTGTTTCGCTGTAATGCAAGGTCTTCTGCAAGAGCGAGGGCTGCTACAGGAGGCCCACCACCAGTAGCAGCGGTATCAGTTTTCTTTCTGTTTGCTGAAATATTTTATACAGTTATTTAATCTCATAATACACACAAATATGGCGTTTTACATTTTCCTGCATGTTAGACTAATCATTTGAAACTGCACTTACCATTCTGGAGTATATTTTTATATTTAACCTTGACCTGCTGCCACGTTCTTTTAACTCTGTTCATGTTGCTTTTAAATCAGGAAATGCTTAATTATTAATATTAATAATTTACTATAACACTTTTAATATGTCAATGAATGGATTAAATTACATGCGCACACATTTAAGCTGTTTGCAATATTCTGCCAGGCAGCTTCTCTGGTTTTATTAATACAGGACGTGTCACATTTCCTCGTAATGTCGTTCATCGTAAAGACGTATAAGTAAAAAAAGCTGCCATTCCTTCAGATCTTCCAACATTTTTCTCGACTTTTCGTATATCGATTAGCGAGGCTGTGTTAATACTGTGTGCACGTGCATGATCGGCAATTACACAAGCCTGGCTTGAATTAGAGGGAACTTGTTGAATCTGGATTTCGTTAGTGAAACGGAACTAGACGGAAGTGAACTGTTTGGCTAACTCAAGCGAGGCTTACTCAAATAAGCGCCGCTTTCATAAGCTTGCTTCGTGGAATAGCCCCCTGGTGAACAGGAGGAGACATAAACACAGAGCAGCTGAGGGGTGGAGACAGAAGGGCGGAGACAAGGAGCACATGACAAAAACAAACAGAACCACATGGCGTTGAAAGGTCAATGAAAACAAAAACAGACAGGCACAAAATAGGGCAGAATGTGACACCCATCCAGTCTTCCAAAAAATGTTGCTATCTATTTACAAAACAAAACATTGCAACTTTTCGAGCAAAAACAACAGCCAATAATTGCAGAATTTTGTGAAAAAGGTTTCTGCTTACCATTTAATATTTGAGCTCTTTGCAGGCGCTGTTCTTTCGTCCACAGGATAACACGGTGACCTGGCGCTTGACAAAAAATTGTCACCACGACGGGTCAAGGCTTTTCTGATAACAACCCCCGTTAATATCCCCGTTTACGGGGCCACCATTTTATGTCATTCCTTAGACATATATTTTAGCGAATAAGCAATTTACAGAGCTAAACTAAACCACAAAAATAAATCACCCAAAAACTCTGCATAGAAAAAGCAGGTTCTTTTATTTCATGTTGCAAGATGGAGAGGTTCCATCATCAATACAGAGCAACAGAACACTCACACTGAACATGCAAAAATCATCATCTTTTATACCCTTTTTGGAGCGATTCAAAGTCGCCGCCTTCTTTTTAAAATCTGTTTGCTTGTGGAAAGTACCATTAAGTCCAAGCCAAGAATTAATTATGTCTTAACTAATTAAATTTCATGACATCATGCCTCAGTACCTGACACCATTATCTTTTACCTGAGAAAGTCTTCCTCCCAAACTAGCACTCCAATGCACACCTCTGCCGATCCACCCGTCCTTTGCATAGTTCCCAGCAAATTCAAAGGGCAAGAGCCAGCCTCCCTGACCACCTCATATCTACATCATTTCTGCTTAGCTGCTTGGTTCATTACAGGTTCTGGGCAAACTGACCTTTTCTGGCTGACTTCCCTACAGGTTCAACCTAAGTTTGATTGCACTCATTTGACCTGGAATCTCTGGTGTAATTTTAATACAAATCAGATTATATATAGATTTCTATATTCCTAAGTGCCATAAGTGATGTAAATAAACTTTCTTTTTAAAATGTAAAATGTCATAAATAAGCTTCCTTCCCACATGCCAAAGTTTTTCTTTATCACCTTAAAAGCCATAACCTAAATTTAAAACTGCACTTTGCTGCGCAGTAACCTCACAGACCAATTACCTGCATAATAAAATCACCAAAGGTGCGCCTCAGCCAATTAGATCTGTGCAGATTCGGGAGTGCGGCGTGCACACAGCCGAAAAGCAGCAGTCAGAGAATAAAGCAAGTCAGACGGTGTGCTCTAAAAAAAGAAAACTCGATGGCGAAAAACAGCTTTTTAACCAGGAATGGACCGAGAGAGAGATGTTTATACTTTCCACCGGCAGCTTCAAACCAATAAGTCTCATATGTTCTGAGACAGTGGCACTATCTATAAGCAGCCACTTTTCTCATATCCATCCATCCATCCATTATCTTTAGTTTAATCCCGCTGGTCAGGGTCATGGGCGGCTGGAGCCAATACCAGCATCATCAGGTGAAGGTGGGGTACACCATGGACAGGTCGCCAGTCCATCGCATGGCCACCACACATGCACACCAATGGGCAATTTAGAGTGAGCGATCAACCTATTATGCATTATGTTGGACTGTGGGAGGAAACTGAAGTACCCGGAAGAAAACCCACTCAAGCATGGTGAGAACATGGAACTACACAGAGCAGCCGGGATATTTCATATGTGTTTGAGAACAATTTCAACCCAGATTTAAAGTCCTGGCTGGACAACCAAGAGCTCACTTCTCTCACTAAACAAGAGAAAGTGTGGAGGAATACAAAAGGGAGATAAATTGTAAAGATTTGAAACAAGACTAAACATTTTATTTGCCTTTTTTATTATAAATAAGCACTTTTTTTCAAAAGCATTTTAAATGTAGCCCTTGTTTTTACTTAAAGTGATAAAAAAAAGCATTCATTCAATTCAGCATTAAAACAGTAAATATACTGAAATATACTGAACAGTATGTGATAAGATGCTGATACTAGGCTACTTCAGTGTACCAGATACACCACTGAATCATAACAAGTTAGAAATGATGATGGTCCAGACCTTAGCCTGAGAAAATCTCCACTAGGTGGACCTTACTGATTTCTAATTAAATACCCCTGGTCTAGACCAAGTACTTTGAATGAAGGGCCATGTTCATGAAGCATGGTCAGAGACCCAACACCTTTTGCACAGGGGTTAAATTCAAAGAATATGGCTGAAGGAGAGACCTGAGACAGACAAACTAAATGTCTAGACAAAGCACTTTGAATGAAGTGGCATGTTAATAAAGTGTGGCTGGTGGAATTATTAAACAAGCTGAATTAGGCCAGAGACCATTAGCATATGGGTTAATTTTAGTGAGCATTGATAAATTAGTTCTGGGACAGATACAATGTTGAGACCAGACACTTTGAATAAATAGCCATGCTCATGAAAAATGTGGCAGGAAGAATTTTTGAACAAGCTGAATCAGGCCACAGACCCAACACCTTTAGCAAAGGGTTTCAATTTAGTGAGTATGGTTTAATACGTTCTGAGACAGAAAGTTTCAATGTCTAGACCAAGCACTTTAAATAAAGCCCTACATTCATGAATCGTGGCTGGTGGAATTGTTAAACAAGTTGAATCAGGCCAGAGACCCAACACCTAACACTTAACATAGGGGTTAAATTTAATGAGTGTGTCCGAATGAGCTCGGAGACAGGCAGAGTCAATGTCTCAACCCATTACATTTAGTGAAAGGCCATATTCATGGACAACATATTCAGGAGAAGGGTTGAATTCAGTGAAAGAGGTTGCAGGATCTTTCAGGCATCAAGAGACCATATATAAATGAAGTACATTCAGTGAAGAGGTCATGGAGCCTGGTTGTGGGAGTTGATAATCAACCAGAACAATTCCAGAGATCTAAAACCCTCTGCATATATGTAATATTCAATAAGCATGTGCTGTAGCACCTCTGAGAAAGACAAATTCAATGTCTAGACCAAGCACTTTGAATAAAGGGCCATGGTCATGGAGCCTGGTTGTGGGAGTTAATAATTCACCAGAATAAGGCCAGAGATCCAAGACCTTCTAGATATGTGCCATATTCAATGAGCATGTGCTGTAGGAGATCTGAGAAAGAAAGATTAAATGTCTAGATCAAGCACTTTAAATAAGGGGTCATGTTCATGAAGTGTGGCTGGGGGAATTGTTAAACAAGCTGAATCAGGCCAAAAACCAAGATATTTAGCATAGGGATAAAAGTTAAATCAGGCCAGGCTGAAGGATATCTGAGAAAGACAAATTCAAGGTCTAGACCAACTTTAAATGAAGTGCCACTTTCATGAAGCATGATAGGGGAATGATTAAACAAACTGAATCAGGCTAAAGACCCAACACTTTTTACACAACACAAAGTATTGCTGAAGGAGATTTGATAAAGACAGAGTGAATGTCTGGATCAGATACATTAAACAAACGGTCATATTTATGGAGCATGGTTCTTGGCGTTGTAAAATAATCAGAATCAGGCCCAAAACACAGCACATTCAGAAAAGGGGTCTTATTAAATAAGAATGGTTGTAGGATATCTGAAAGTGCAACAGATCTAACATATTTAAGGAACGGGAAGTTGTAAAAACAATCAGAATCAGGCCACAGACCTTTAGAATAGGGGTTAAATTCAACAAGAGTGGATGTAAGAGCTATGACACAATGAAAGTCAAAGGGAAGGCTAAGCATATGAGTTCATATTCATGTAGCTGTGGGAGTAGGCTGTGTAAAACAATCAGAATCAGGCCCAAATCACATCACATTCAGCAAAGGGGTCACATTCAATGGGGATGGTTGTAGGATATCTGAAAGCGCCACAATGTCTAGACCTAACATATTTAATGAAGGGGTCAAATTCATGGGTCACTGTCATTAGGATTTCTGAGACTCTGAGGCTCAAATACTGCCAGAATGAATGTCTCAACCCAGCACATAAATAAAGCATAGCTATATTTAGTAAAAATAAAACACAATCAGGCCAGAGACCCAATACTTTTAGCACAGGGGGTAAATTCAATGAAAGTGGGAGCTCAAAGACAGTCAGAGACAATGTCTAGAAACACCACATACAGTGAAGGGGTCATATTCACAGAGCGTGGCTGTGGGAGTTGTAATGCAATCAGAATCATGCCAGAAACTAAGCACATTTAGCACTGCGGGTAAATTAAATAAAAGTGGCTGTAGGAGTTCTGAGACAAACTCAAGATTCAGCAGATTTAGGGATGAGGTCATATTCATGGAGTGTAGCTGTGGGAGTCATAAAACAATTAGAATCATACCAGAAACCAAGCACATTTAGCATAGCGGGTGAGTTAAATGAAAGTGGGGCTCTGAGACAGCCAAAGTAAATGACTAGATCCAGCACATTTAATTAAGAGATCAAAAGGCCCAAACACAATGCTTTCACTAAAAGGGTCTTCTCAGTGAAATACTAAACACAGTCATACTTTAGTATACTTGGGTTATACTGACAAGTATATAGAAAAGTCTAAGTATATGTGACCTTTACCTGCGATGTATCTTTTGATCAAGATATACTTAAGAAAAGCATAAGTTAGTATCTTTGTCCTGCAGTAAAATATGGTACAATGTTCGTTTAGAAATTTTGATTTTTAAAGATTTATAAAGAATACAAGTATGTTTCTTAATCTGTGTATGTCTTGTTTCTTTTTATGTGTGTCCACTGGCGAGTAAGTAAAAGATGTTAAAGTTATAAGTAGAACTTATATACTTTATAAGTGCAATACTAATTCATGAGCAGTAAATTATAATCATTAAGTTCACTTAAAGAAAACTTATAAGTATACCTTCAATTTAAAAACATGTAAATTAGAAGTTTACTGAGAGTATATTTTAAAAGTGTACTTTCAGTAAACTAAAAGCGGGATAGCAGTATAATGATATATATTACATAATGTATAGCTGAAGGTTGATTTGGTAGCACAGTGGTTACAGCTACTGCTTCACAGCATGGAGGGTCAGGGTTTGGTTCCCAGGCAGAGTGACCACTTTTTTATCTAGGTAGAGATTCTATGGTCGCCCAGGGACTGTGTCTCTTGCAACACTCAAAAGATGTGCAGTCAGGCGATTTAAAAGTGTGTGACAAACCTTATTGAAGATGAATTAACTAACAATAAACCCATGAGTTTACGTTTAGTGTAGTTGCAGTACAAAAGATTGCAGTTGCAGTACAAAAGAAACTAGTTGTGTAGTTAAAGTCTACTTCTCTTCCACTTAAAGTGTAGATAAAAGTACACTTTTATAAACTAAAAAGTGGGCAGATTTAGTCCTAAGTAGTATTAAAAAATGAACCATTTTACAATGTGTATACAAGTGTACTACTAGTACAATGACATTAATATAATAATTACATAATGTGTACATGGGAAATATACTTCAACTTATATATACTTTAAGTTTAATATACTTCAAGTTTACTTAATAAAATGACATTTAAGTATACTTATTTTTTGTAAGGAGGTCCAACATATTTAATGAACGAGTCAAATTCATGGAGCATGGCAGAATCAGGCCCAAAACAGCACACATTCAGCAAAGGGGTCATGTTCAATAGGGATGGTTGTAGGATATCTGAAAGCACCACAGTCAATGTATAGACCCAATATATTTAATGAAGGGCTCAAATTCATGGGACACTGCCATTGAACACGTTTAGGACAGGGGATAAATTCAAAGGAAGGTACAAATTCTAAGACAGACAGAATAAGTATGGCTTTAGAAGATCAAATACAACCAAAAATAATGTCTTGACCCAGCAAATAAATGGAGCATGGCTGTTTGACTTGTAACAAAAACATTATCAGGCCAGAAACCCAACAGAAACCCCTTAGTACAGGGGATACATTCAATGAAAGTAAGAGTTCAATGACAGCCAAGGTTAATGACTTGGCCCAGCACAGTCAATGAAGGGGTCATATTTATGGAGCATGGCTGTGTAAAAATAATTAGAATCATGCCAGAAACAAAGCCCACATTCAAAGACATGCATGTTAGGTTGATTGGTCACTCTAGATTGCCCATAGGTGTGTGCATGAGTGAATGTTAGCCATGTGGTGGACTTGCGAACTGTCCATGGTGTACCTTTGCCTGATGACGCTGGAATTGGCTCCAGCCCCCCTGTGACCCTGACCAGCGGGATAAAATGGAAGATGATGGACGTTAAGTGCACTTAAAGAAAACTCACAAGTATACCTTCAGTTTAAAACATGTAAACTTGTAAAGTTTACTGAGAGTATATTCAAAAGTGTACATTCAATAAACTAAAAGTGTAATAGCAGTATCTATGCTACAGCTGAAGGGCAATTTGGTGGCATGGTACAGGGTACAAGGGTCAGGGTTCGATTCCCGTTCAGATCGATCACATTTTTGTCTGGGTAGAGATTCTGTGGTCTCTCAGTGCCTGTGTTTCTTGCAGCACTCAAAAGACGTGCTGTCAGGTGAATTAAGAGTGCATGACATACCTTTTTGAAGATGAATTAACTAACTAGTGAACTAACTTATGAGTTGTGCAGTTGAAGTCTCCTACTTTTACCCTTGAAGGGTAGATAAAAGAACCCTTTTATAAACTAAAAAGTGCACAGATTAATCCTAAGTAGAATTAAAATAGTACATGCACAAGTGATGAGTGCAATGATATTAGTTTACTAATTACATAAAGTATACATGGAAAATATACTTCAACTTTACTTAAGTTTACTTAATAAAATTACCTTTAAGTATACTTATTTTTTGGGGGCCCAACATATTTAATGAAGAGGTCAAATTCATGGAGCATGGCTGTGGAAATTGTAAAACAATCAGAATCAGGCTCAAAATGCAACATATTCAGCATAGCGGTCCTATTCAGTAGGGGTATTCGTAGGATATCAAAAAGTGTCACAGTACCCCTTTCACAAAAGAAGTTTATTTAAGCATGCCATTAGTGTACTTCTTTTTTAAATTATTTTTTAGTAGTTTTTTTCAGGGCTACATGTTTAGAATAGAATAAAATCATTACATATCAGGCCAAACTCTGTATGGCCAACATATACAGCAATAGGACAGGGCATATGGGCTGACAAGCAGTGAATCATACAGGCAAATGAATAAATTAAATGAATAAAACATAAACATGTTTAGATTTCCAAATACACACATAAAGGAGATCAAATCTTCCCAAAATGTTCTGAATTATGATGCAAATCAAATGTTAGTTTCTCTAAAGGACTAGAGCAGTAGTATGCATTTTTGAGCCAAGTACAGAAGTATGTTCAATGCATAGACAATGTCAGTATTCAAGGTATCAGGGTATAATTTCAACAAATGGGTACAAGGTGACAGTTCGAGATCCAGTTCGAACACCTTCTGGATGACAGAGCTAACTTCCGTTGTCACAGTTCCAAAACATATGCATGACAGAGCCAATTTTGTTTTTACATTTAAAACATAAATTGGACATGTGTTGGGAAACATTTTATGTAGGCATACAAGTGTTAAGTAAAAACAGTGAATAAATGTAAAATTTGCTCATATTGAGTTACAGACATGTTTACATACACGGCACCAATCATTGTCACAAAAAGATATGGTTAGGTCACGTTCCCACTGGATTCTTAATGCGTTATAAGATGAAGTGGCCAAACATAACAAAAGTTGCAAATTGGGTAATGATGCCTCTCCCATTTCTTCAGATTTAAAAAATGTCAATAATTTAATTTGCAACTTTTTATTATTCCAAACATATCTAGAGATTAAACTGTTGATTCACTTAAAAAAACAGAGGGCAATAACACGGAAGGTTCTGGAACAGGTAGGTCAGGCGGGGAAGTAAAGTAATTTTAGTAGCATTTTAATAGCATTGATTCTCCCCAAAAGGAAAATAGGTAATGCAGACCAGTTAGCCAAATCTTGTTTAATTCTTGTAATTAGGGGGGATAATTTATTTCAAACAGTGGCTGGAGATTAGGTGTAGTAATGATTCCTAAATATTTCTACAGTACAATATTTATTTAGAAACTTTGAGTTATGAAGATTTATAAAGAATTAAAATATGTTTCTTAATCTGTGTATGTCTTGTTTCTTTTTATGTGTATCCACTGGTGAGTAAATAAAAGTTGTTAATACAATATAATTTACATATTAATGTATAATTGATAGAATTTAAAGTGCAAAACTAATATATGAGCAGTAAATTATGTTAAGTTCACTTAAAGAAAACTAACAAGTATACCTTTAGCTCAGAAACCTCTAAACGAGAAGTTTACTGAAAGTATATTTTAAAGGGGTACTATTTGAACTAAAAGTGGGATAGCAATAGGCAATATGTGACTGATAGGTGGCACAGTGGGTAGAGCTGCAGCTTTCTAACAAGCAGATTGTGGGTTTGATTTTCAGCTGGGGTGACCTCATGTCCCTTTTTGTGTAGAGGTTGTATGGTCTCCTGTGTGTGTTCCTTGCAACGCTCAAATGATGCCCAGTCAGGTGAGTTATGTCTGTGTGATGATTGTTTTTGAAGATTTTTTTTGAAGAATTAACAAACTAGTAAACTAACAGTAAACCACATACTTTTAGTGTAGTTGCAGTACTACTTATATCCATACAGTGTACATAAAAGTATATTTTTTTAAACTACAAAGTGGGCCAATTTAGTCCCAAGAAGTATTGAAATGATACATATACTTCTTTATAAATTATAACTTCTTTATACTTAAATTACTTTAGAAAAAGATATTCAAGCATGCTTATTTTTTGTAAGGGGACCCAACATATTCAAGTAAGGGGTCAAATTTATCGAGCATGGCTGTGTGAGATGTAAAACAGTCAGAATCAGGCCCATACAGCACATTTAGCACAGGGTTCATATTCAGTAGATATGCTTGTAGGATATCTGAGGGCGCCAAAGTCAAATTCATGGGGCACTGTCATTGCACATCTTTAACACAGGGGAAAAATTTAATGAATCTAGGAATTCATAGACAGCCAGAGTCAATGTTTTAACCCAGCACAGTCGGTGAATTGGTCATATTCATGTGGAAGTTTTTAAATAATTATAATAATGAATAAATAATTATTATCATGACAGAAACCAAGCAAATTTAGCATAGGTGTTAAATGAGAATGTCTGTAGGAGCAATGAGAGAACCAAAGTCAATGTCTCGGATCATCACATTTTGTAAAAGGGTCATATTCATGGAGCATAGTTTTAGGATGTCTAAAATAACCAGAATCAGACCTGTGAAGTCCTGTAGAATAGGGTTTAAATAAAAAATGAAAGTGGATTTAGAAGCAGCCGAGTCAATGTCTCGACTCGTACATTTTTAGAGCATGACTGTAAGAGTTTATAAATAACCAGAATCCAACCTGAGACCCAACACTTTTAACATAGGGGCCATATTGAAGGAATATGACTGTAGGAGAGCTAAGACAGTCATTATCAATATCTAGACACACCTCGTTCAAGATGGGGGCAAATTATTGGACCATGTCTGTGGAGATGGTAAAACAACCAGAGTAATTTCCGAGATTCTTGGCTGTAGGTGCTCTGAGACAGCTGAGTCAATGTCCAGGCAATGAATATTTAGTGAAGGTGTTGAGTTCATGCAGCCTGACTATGGAAGTTATTAACTTACCAGAATCAAGCCAAAGACCCAACACATTTAGCACAGAGTTTAAATTCACCGAATGTAGGTGCTCTGGGAAAGCCAGAGTCTATATTTTAACTCAGTACATTCAGGGTAGGGTTCATATTAATGGAGAATGGATGTGAGAGTTGTAAAACAACCGGAATTAGGCCACAGATGCAAAGTCTTCAGCATAGATGTCATGTTCAATAAGTATGGCTATTGAAGCTCTGAGACAGTCAAAGTCAAAGTCTCAATCCAGCACATTCATTGAAGGGGTCATATTCCTGGAGCATCACTGTGGAAGTTGCAAAGAAACCAGAATCAGGCCAACACATTCAGCAAAGGGGTATTTAATAGGGATTGTAGTAAGATATCTGAAAGCGCACCCAACAAATTAATGGGGCACTGTCATTAAACACCTTTAGCACAAGAGATATATTCTATAAAAGTAGGAATTCTGAGACAGAATGAGTATGGCTTTAGGAGATTTAATACACCCAGAATTAATGTCTCAGTCCAGCAAATAAATAGAGCACGGGTGTTGTAAAAGTTGTAAAAAAAATATATATTCAGGTCAGAAACCCAACACCTTTAGCACAGGGGATAAATTCAATAGGAGCTGTAACACAACTAGAACATCCTCATTAAATATATATGATCCACATGCCAAAGACATTGGGTCTCTGGCCTGAATCTAGTTCTTTAACAACTTCCACAGCCATGCTCAAATAAATATGACCCCTACGCTGAATGTGGTGGGTCTAGACATTGTCTCTAGCTGTTTCAGAGCTCCTGAAGCAGTGCTCATTGAATTTACCCGCAAAGCTAAATGTTCTTGGTTTTTAGCCTTATTCTGGTTGTTTTACATAATCCACAGCCATGCTCCGTGGATGAGCTAGGTCAAGAAATTCATTCTGGGTGTCTCCAAGCTACTACAGCCATACTTATTGAATTTAACTAATTTGCTAAAGCTGTTGGGTTCTGGTTGTTTAAGGACTCCCAGAGCCACGCTCCATGAATATGACCCCTTCCCTGAGGGTACTGGGTCATAATATTGACTCTTACTGTCTCAGAGCTCCCACAGTCATGCTTATTGAATTGGAACCCTATACTGAAGGGTTTGAGTCTCTGACCAGATTCTGCCACAGCCATGATCCATAAATATAACCCCTTTACTGAATGTACATGGATCTATACATTGACTTTGGTCAATAGTTACTGTACCACAGCCACTTTTTTAATTTACCAGCAATGCTAAATGTGCTTGTTTTCCGGCCTAATTCTGATTGTTTAACAACTCCCACAGCCACGTTTCATGAATACAACCCCTTTACTGAATGTGCTGGCTCTAATGGCTGTAGTCGTTGACTCTTTCTGTCTTGTAGTTTCTAAGGCCATACCCATTGAATTTAACCCCTCTAGTTAAGGTGTTAATAGTTAATGTCTCGACCCAGCTCATTCAGTGAAGGATTAAACAACTAGAATCTGAGAAGATGGCTGTGTGAGTTATTCAACATATTCAGCAAATGATCTTTTAAAATGGGAATGACAGTATGACATCTGATAGAACCAGAGTCAATGTCTACACCCAACATATTCAAGACATTCAGTGAAGGGGGACAATGTCTCCCATTCCCACTAAATAAGACCATTTTGCATAAGGTGTTGGGGCTCTGAATTGATTCTGATTGTTTAATAACGCCATCTGTTATGCTTCATGAGCATGACCCCTTGACTGAAGGTGCTGCATCTAGACATTGACTTTGGTTATCTCAGAGCTCCTACAGCCATCCCCATTGACTATTAACCCATTTCCACATATCTTGTGTCTCGCTCCTGATACTGGTTTGTTTTACACCTCCCACAGTCATGATCCATGCTGGGTCTAATCATTGAGTCTGGCAGTCTCAGAGTTCCTACAGCAATCCCTGCTGAATATGATACCTATGTTTTCACGTTAAAATAATGCTTTATTATGCTCTACATCGATTCTAATGATTCGGAAGCTGATAAGTGCCTCACAGTGCCGTAAACATAATACATAATGTTGTTGAGTCTCTGGCCTGGTTCAGTTTGATTCTGGCCTGAAGATTAGGGATCCGGTCTTGTGACCGAAAGATTGCTGATTTGATCCCGGGGCCAGCAAGGCATCTAACCTCCAACAGCTCCCTGGGCGCCGTGGATAGGGCTGCTCACTGCTTCGGGCAGGTGTGCTCACTGCCCCCTAGTGTGTATGTGTATATGTGGGTGTTTCACAGCACAGATGGGTTAAATGCAGAGGGCTTAACCGAAGTAAATGTTTTACATATGTATCACATTTAAACATGATAAAACGTGCATTTCACTTTTACTATAAACATATGATGGAAGACTCAGTTTTCAGTCAAACGGAGGATTGTCAAAGATAATGTTATACAGTAAAACGGAAGGTTTTATGATGACATAATGCTGTGCAGCTTGACAGTTCTACGGCGTTAGAGCACATTTGCACTGAACGCATTTTCAGTTTATTATATGTGCCACAATGTCTTTTGCACTCAAGAGAAGATTACTTTAACCAGGTTTATTATTATACACTAGTGTTGCATGTAAAACTAATAATAGGTCATTTTTGGTGAATTTTGACAAATGTTTATGGTGGAACATAATGTTTAGCGTGTATGATGTTTTCATGTTAAAATAATGCTCTACAGTGAATCTGATAATTCTGAAGTTCCTCTACAGTGCTGTAAATGCATTTTAGGTGTGTTAGGGGAACCTACAGTGCAGCTGTGAGTCCTAGACCATTAAAACAGCCATATTCATAAGCCACCATCGATGTCTTGACACACCACATCCAGAGATTGGATCAAATTCAGAGAGATTGGCTCTATGTCAGCCTGATTAAACCCAAAAGATCAATAACATAAGTGTGGGTGCCTTAGTCATTGAGGCAGACTGAGTAAGCAGGACTCAGGCCCAATAACAAACATGTACAGACTGATGGGTGAAATTCATTGAGTTTGGCTGTGTGTTTTTTGGGGAGCCAGAAACAAACTAAAGACAGGCATCTCCAGTTTAAGGCTCAGCTAGAGCTCAGAAGAAACCAAACTAATACCAAAGACTTATGGCATAGGGAAGTTATGGCATAAGGAAGTTTTGTTGAGCATGACTGTAGGAGCTCTGAGACCACAAGAGTCGATATGGACACCCAGCACAATTTAGTTGCTGTGGGCATGGCAAAACAACCAAAAACAGGGCAGAGACGTAACACATTTATCATAAGGATTAAATTCAAACAAATTCAAAAAGTGACTGTAAGAGCTTTAGAAAAGCCAGAGTCAATGGCTTATTCATAGAGCATGGGTATAGGAGAATCAGATCAGAGACACAACACATTCAGCAAAGAGGTAGCAGCTCTGAAACAGCCACAGTCAATTTCCAGACCCAGCATATTCAGTTTATGAGTCACATTCCCATGGCATTTCTGTAGAAGTTGTGAAACAACCAGAATAAAGCCAAAGACACAACACCTTGGGTATAGGATTTATAAAAAGGATTAATAGGAACATATTCATTTAGGCGGGCTGAGGCAGTCATTAAACAATCAGAATCAGGCCCAAAACTCAACACGTTTAGCAAAGGGCTCATATTCAACAGGGATGGTTGTAGGATATCTGAAAGGGCCACAGTCAATGTTTGGACATAACATATTTAAGGAAGGGTTGAATTTCATGGAGCATGGCTGTGGGAGTTGTATAAACAACCAGAATCAAGCCACAGACCTAGACACAGACATACACATAATTAAGCTGACTGCAAGTCTTTTGAGTGTTGCAAGATGTTGCTGTTGGAGTTGTGAAACAATCCGAATCAGGACAGAAACCAAAAACATTTTGCTTTGTGAATCAGGCATGAGACCCAAAATCTTTAGCCTGGTTGTCCTATACAAAGTAGTTTTCTTGACGCAGCACATTTAGTGCATAGCTGTGGGAGTTTAAAACAACCAGAATAAGACCAGAGACACAAAACCTTTAGCATAAGGGGTTAAATTTAATGAATATGGCTGTAGGAGCTCTGAAATAGAACAAGCCCATTCCGTAAAGTATGTCTTTGGGAGTTGCAAAACAATTCTTAGTATTTTAAGGGTTTAGAGCGCGTTTGTAGTGCAGAAAGCGCTTTACTGACAGCATAATTACTTTTGCTGTCAAACGCAGATCAAAGGGAGGGTTTAGTTAAATATTTCAATTAAACATAAAAATAGATAGATAGATAACACTTTATTGTCAGATTCACGATCTGAAATTTGTTTTGCACAAAAAACAGTAGCTCCGTTACAACATAGTACATTACCATCACAACATATAAGACACATACGTTATATGAAAAGAGGGAGGAGAGTGGGGGGGATCTTACTTGCATCCCTAGCACCACAACCACCTTAGATAGTTATAAATTAGGCTCCTTGTTCAATTTAAGGATTGACTGGTGCTTCAGTCTAATCTTATTGAACCGTGGGACACTGTATCGTCGTCCAGATGAAAGAAGTACATATTCGCTGTTCAAAACATGATTTACATCAGAAAGGATGTTTTTGGCTAGTCGCATTGTGTTGTTATGATAGGTGGTTTCATACAGACCTTCTAGACGCTGACCTACAATTTTTGAACAGACTTTGATCAAATGTTTCAACTTGTACCACACAGCATTACAGTACTGCAGAACAGTGAGAATCACAGCAGTATAGAACAGTAGAAGTATCTGCCGAGTAGCTCCAAAAGATCGGAGACAACGGAGAAAATAAATTCTCTGTTTAGTTTTTTTTAGAAATGTAATTAATGTGGTGTTTCCATGATAGGGTGGCATCAATCATTACACCAAGATATTTATATAACTGCACCTGTTTGATTACTTTATTATTGATAATGGTGGGATTTGCAATTATTGATTTTGAGCTAAACACAATTTCTTCTGTGTTTATTTCCAGAACGTTATTTTTGCTCCACATAATAATTTTATTTACTCCTTGTTGGTGCAGATCGGAGCTGTCTGCGTCAGTTAATACTGTTAACAAAACAGTATCATCTGAATATTTTAGAACATATTGATTTTTTAAAGTTGAGCGACAGTCGTCTGTGTATGGAGTAAAAAGTAAAGCAGAACTCACACAGCCCTGAGGTGCACAAACATTAGTTATTATGGTAGAAGAAAGTGTGTTATTCACTTTACCCAGTTGGACTCTGTTTGTAAGAAAAGAGGCATACCAGTGAATCAGATAAGAATTTACTCTCAGGTGGTACATTTTAGAGAGTAGAATATCAGGTTGTATTGTGTTGAAGGCTGATGAATAGTCTAAAAAGAGAGCTCTTACATAGTTGTAAGGTTTATCTAGATGTTTAATAATTATATGAACTAATGTGGCAACAGCATCTTCTGTGTCACAACCTGTTTTATATGCAAACTGAGATGGGTCCAGTTTGTCATTAGTACAGGTGTTTTGTAAATATTTCAGCAAGAGTCTCTCTCGCTAGTTTTTGTAAATGTAACTATGTTTCATAGTAGAAAGCTAATTGTTTTAGCTATTATGACATTTTGATGTTAAACTGAAGCTTTAAAGCAATTCTCACTATTGTAAGGCAACAGAGCGCATTTGTAGTGCGCAAAGTCAATGGGTTAAAATCAAAATTTTGTCTAGGCCCAGTTTTAGTAAAGTCAGAAGAAACAGAATTGCTTAACAAAAATGTTTTATTAAATAGTGTTTGTGTGTGCTGTATTGGCTAAGTGGTATAATGAAGGCTGAGACCTAGATGTAGGATGTGTGCATCTCAATGCACAACAAAAATTACACAATAGGTCTGATGGTGGCGCTTATTGATTATTGTAAAAGACGCTTTCAAGATATTGTATTGAAACATATCTAAAATGAATCTGTGCAGTCTGTCAATAAATATTCATCAAAAATATAGACTTTTTGAACATTCTGGCTTCCGCAAATGCTTACATAGTTGTGGCATAGGTTTTTCTGACACTAACAGACAAGGCACAATTGTAACCAAGCTTGAAATAAATGTATAATAAACAATATGCTTAGAGTGATATTCTGAAAGTTTTGTCAATTTTGTTATAACTAGGCCTTAAAAGGCACCAATAAAATCAGCATCAAAATGTATTTTTTTTATAGCCTTTCTTTAACTTTCTTGTTTTGACCACTAGATGGAGCCATACACTGATGGATTGAAATGAAGATGTTTGAGCTATTTTCTTGTAGAACAGTAGTAGCATTTAAGTTTGCATGATCTTGATTAATCTAAAATCACAGGTTTCAATAAATGCAAACTGCTCTGAACGAGCTAGTACTTTCTATCAAAAAGATTACCCAACTGGGATCAAACTTGGGATCAAAAAATAGAGAATTATAGAATTATAAATACATTTGCTATCTTAACTACCAAAATAATTAGAGAAAAAAAAAATTGTGACTCTCTTTTTGCTCTTTACGTTTAAATGCTTTCAAAACAAAAAGCTGACCTGTATCCTGTGTGTGGTTCATGAGTCAAGTTGCAATTGTAAGACTTGCGGTTCAGATCTGACCTTGAAAATCGCTGAAGTGTATGTCTAATGCTTAGCCAGCCACCAACCATTCAAGTTTGAAATTTTTTGCAGCTGTTTAAGCCTAGTGGTTTAATGGTAAATCACCTGTTTTTGAAGATGAGAGTTGAAGATTCAAATTTTGGTTCAGTTTTGTAAAGTCAGAAGAAATAGAAGTTGCTCAGCAATAATGCATCTATATTTATTATTCTATTTCTCCTGTATAAGATGTTGTGGAGAAGACATTGTAAGCCATCCTGACAACTTCGAGGGTAGATGTAGGATGTGTGCATCTCCCTGCACAACAAAAATAAACAGTTGGTCTGATGGTGGCGTTATAGAGCAGTCATGTGCTTTTTTGCATATATTTCCTGAACATTAGCCAATCATCACAAAAAGTGAATTGTATGTACAGATTGCCATTCTCTAACAGGCTATAAATTGACATTAATTGACCATTAGGGGCTGCTGTCCTACAAAAGGTCTATGCCTATTTGGCTTGTGGTTTTATGTTATAAACCTGCAATGCAATGAACCTGACAATGTTACAATTACCAGACTTTTCTTTGTTTTTTATGCTATTGTAAAATATTTTATGAAGCCAATTAATGAACTACTCTCATTGCATTTTTGAACATTCTGGCTTCCGCAAATGAATACATAGGTGTGGCATGGGTTTTTCTGACACTAGGTGTTATAATTACAAATGTCAAACAATATGCTTAGAGTGATACTCTGAAAGTGTTTGTCAATTTTGTTATAACTAGGCCTTAACAGGCACCAACAAAACTGGTTACATCAGCATCACAGAGTATTGTTCTTTATAGCCTTTTTTTTTTAAATGTCATTGTTTTGACCACTAGATGAAGCCTATGATGCATTAATGGAAGATGTCTGAGCATGATTCATCAAAAACATTCTGTAGATGTTTAGTGCCTAATACATAGATTCTGTAGAAAACAATGTTGACTTTGTTGCATAAGAAGGTTACATCACAGGATTCATGCGAACAGGCTGCTCTGAACCAGTTGGCTATTTCTTCATAAGAAATTACCCAACTGAGATCAAACTTGAACAAAATACTGACTTATATAGTTATAAATACATTTGCTAACTTAACTACCAATAATAAAATATCTAGAAGATGCTACAAATTTAGTAAAAAATGTGCTTAGTCCTTGCTCTGTATTATCCTTTTTTCCCTGCATAACCTCTTGTGGAGAAGACATCAAAAGCCATCCAGACAACTTAGAGGGTAGACATAGGATGTGTGCATCTCATTGCACATCAAAAAATACACTAATAATCTGATAGTGTCACTATAGAGCCAGTGTGTACATTTTTGCATATATCCCATGAGCCATGAAATTTAGAATCATTTTTTAAATTACATCCCTGAGAATTTCCACAGAAATGCATCATTGCAAGCTTTTACTTAACATAAGATATCCGAACTGAAGATATCCCAACAATATAGGTGTCCCAATGCTCGCAAGAGTCTGTATATAAATAAATATGAGCATAAATCTGGAAAGCAGTGATAATTTCTCACTAAATGTTAGAGCCTTGTGTATCAGTTTTGTCTCAATCATTCAATAGGGGGCGCTAAACATGTTTTCTCAGGTGCCGCATGTTTAACTAAACTGAATATTAAATAGTGTATCTTTGACGTACCCTATAAAGGTCTTCTTTAAGACAACTTAATAACTTGATTGGTCATAATCAGTCAAGTAGATTTCAGCAGAAGATTTTGACTAGCTTAACGTTAGCCTATTATTATTATTATTATTATTTTTTTTTTTTTATTATTATTATTATTATTAACTTCATACCTCTGTGCTTAAGGGACTCAAGAGAAAAGACTGGATGCCTCTGGGCAAGGGCCTTGCATGAAGGGGTTAGATCTCAGGCCTTATAGCTCTGAGGCCTAAGGAGCTATGTCTTTGGAGTATCCAAATCCAGGCATGGATGTCTGCACCTCAGAGATCACATTTCAAGATTCAGTGACCCCTATGTTGAAGCTGTCAGGTCACAGAACACAGGGCTTAATGCTTTCTAAAGACAATTTCAATCATCTAACGGGGTGTGTTCTTAGACCTTGAGGCTTAATGGCTCTGTTTTTTTCGGGCTCAGTTTTATGTCCCAGAGTTCCCACAAGCCAGTTTAATAACAAGAATTGGATCTCTGGCCTCAGACAGTATGCCACTGGTAGTCTGTTTCAGTGACCCCTGTGTAGAAGGGGTTGAGTCTCCAAACACAGGATCAAGACTAACAATGACCCCTATGTTGTAGGAGTTAGCTGTCTGGCATCAGACCTGAAACAACTGGGTCAGAGCCTGAGGGCTCCCCAAACCGGTTTCATTAAAACCTATGAGGCAGTGTTTGGGTTTTAGAGCCCTTTGACAGTTTCAATGACCCTTGTTTTGATAAGTTGAGTATCAGCAGTCTAAGCAGTCTAAGCTCTCCCATAACCACGTACATTTACATTTATCCTGGATGGGTTAGATCTCTGACCTCAGAACTGTTGGCCAAATCAAGGTCATATTTCTCAAGGCCTGCCCCTCAAGAGTTTCAATGACTCATATTTTGAAGCGGTTGTGTCTCATCCATTCAGGCCAAATGTCTTTGGAACAAGATTCCATTATTCCCTATTCTGAAAGTGTTAGATCTCTGACCTCAGATCTTATATCTCTGAGCTCCTAGAAAAGAGACCTTTCTCTCAATGTCAACAAGACAAAGTGTCTAAAGTGGACTTCAGGATGAAGGAGAAAGTGGGGGGTGTACATTTTATTTCCTCCTAAGCACTGCAGGGGGAGATGCGGACAGCTCAGAATATCGCCAAGGTTCAGCTCCTGAATTTATGCACCAGAAGCTGCCAGAGGAAGATCAGAAGGATCCTAAAGGATGCCACCCAAGTTGCTGTCTGATCTTACAGGACGTACAGAACAGTCGGTTCTTCTTCTTTTGGACCATCAGGCTGCCAGTGGTACTGGAGTATCAGTCAAGGGGCCTATTATCCTACCTGAATTGTCATTGTAATGATCTCCATTGTCAATCCACACCGTATCCTAAACTCATTACAGATTTACTTTGCATGTTACTGGAAAACCTACCAGATACACTTGTACATAGATAGTACTATACAAAAGGTACCTAAACTCATTGTCTAAAACCTTTTACTTTGTGTGTGTTTTACCACTAAGAACACAACATATTATTAGAACAGATGTTAATAAGCATACATACAATATAACAGGGTATTGCTCTGCTCTCTTTTTGTCCTTTTTACCCTTTTTACATTTGTCCTTTTACCCTCCTCTTCACTCTCTTTTTGTTTAACTTTAAAATTTCCTTCCATCTGAATCTCTGCTTCAGTCCACCTTTCATTAAGGACATTGATTAGGAACTGGGCACTGATTGATTCCTTGTTCAGGAGCATTTGGTGGAAGCCTGGACAGCAAAGGATACAAATTTGTCTCCTTATTATTGTCATATTGCTTGTTAATGTACAGAGAAGGAAATTCTCATGTCTATAGACAAAGTTATTAATAAAGTTGAGAAACCAGTGCACTGTTTAGGAGGCGTTTGATGGTAGCTACTAAACATATGTGTAGTGAAGCTACCTAAGAGTTTATTGTAAATCTAACAACAGAGCACCTCTCTGTAGGTAAGAAAAATGCTATTTTATTGTTTATTTTTTTTGTTTTCGCTAGCCACTAGGATGGTCAAGCTCAGCTCTGGGTTGGGCAGGAACTAAAGATAGCTCTGGGGTTTTTGTTTTGTTAAACTGTTTCTTAAGACTGTAATTTTAGTTATAAAGTGAAAGTTTGGTTATTGAACAGACCAGTGACAATATGACTACTTCCAAGTGATGACTTCCTATACTAATTGTTCTAGTAAATGCTGATAGTATTTTCTGAAGAAGGAAATAGAAGGGTTAATACTACTGTTGAGCAAAAATGAAATTGTCCAGAAATTATTTTATTAATGGTTAAACAATACATCATGATTGTACAAGTAATATACTGCTTTCTTGAGTTCTATCCACAGTTAGCCTGCTAAAGAACTTTAGCTATTAGCACACACATTCTGAATGCATTCAAACCACTAGTGTAGTGGTTAACATAAGTGTAATTTAGCAGGTTTACAAAAGTAAGACACACCCACCTCGCCTGAGAACAAAACAGCCATACTGGAAAGCCCTGGTGGGATATTGACTAGACTAGGACACAAGAGTCATAAAGACATTTAAGTTCAGTGTTCAGTGTGCATGTGATTAGGTGGTCATTTGCAAGTAAACTACTTGGTCGCAGTGTCGCTGTTGCTATGTTGCTTGCAAATGCTTGTGTTTTGTGGCTTGTGGCTTCTGGCAAATACCACTCGAGGAAGACACAGCTAAACTTACAACCTTCATCACACCAGCAGGAAGATTTTTTTCACAGACTAACTTTTGGCATCATAAGTGCTCCCGAAATCTCAGAGTTGTTCAAGGGCACTGATGGAGTGGAAGTGTATGGCTGACATTTTGATCTTTGGCAAGACTGCCGGGGAACATGAGATAAGGTTGCAGACAGCAATGAAAATACTGAAAAATGTTGGCTTGAAACTAAATAAGGAGAAATGTCTTCTGAGACAGACACAGTTGCACTATCTAGAACACTGCATCAATGAGAGAGGCATCTGTCCAGACCCAGCAAAAGCAACAGCTATAATGGATCTTGAGCCACCATCAGACATTCATGGTCTTTGGCGACTTCTAGGTATGGTCCACTATCTTGGGCACTACCTCCCTAACCTATCACATGTAACAAAGCCACTTATTGATCTTCTAAAGAATGACACTGTCTGGATGTGGAGTGCAGCCCAAGCAGAGGCTTTCGGAAAGGTGAAAAGCTTAATCTCACAAGCACCAGTGCTTGCATTTTATGATGTCACAAAGCCCAGTATTGTTAATGCTGATACTAGTAGTTGCAGACTGGGTGGCATTTTGATGCAACAACATGGGGACCAACTAAAACCATTGGTATTCTGTTTTGGAGCACTTACAAAAGCAGAAAAGCATTATGCTCAAATTGAAAAGCTATTTCCCCTGGAGAAATAGGCTTACTACGTCCAAAGGTCTGGTGTTGTTTGGTGACAGGATGGTCTCTGTATGCACAAGAACTCTGTATGCACTGCAGCGACTGCATGATGGCCATCAAGGCATCGTTAAACGCAGAGAGAGAGCACGTTTGAGCATGTGGTGGCCTGGGATTGGAAAAACTATGTCAAATGATAACAGCTGTGTTTTGAAACAAAGCCAACTCAACAGAGAGAGCCTACCCACATGACCATGGAAAAGGGTAGCAACAGACATTTGCGAGCATAACAAAAAAGCATTATCTTGTAGTCATTGATTATTTTTCACATTACCTGGAGATTTGACGTTTTCCAGATCTGAAAAGCAAGAGCATATGTAATTTTCTGAAAAACATAGACAATTACATGTGCTGGAGAAGATTCTAACCTCAAGGTGGCCCGATTTCCGCTTGGTCAAGGAAAGGGATGAGTTAACAAAAGGGCACAATAAACATATGCTTGATAGATGACACAATGCAAGTTCGCTTTTAGCTTGGAGAAGAGGTTGCAGTAAAACTGGATGGACACAATGGCTGGACTGAGACAGCAACAGTGGTACAGCAACATTCAAGCCCACAATCATACCTGCTTGGGACAGAAAAGGGGATTCTCAGACGAAACAGACGTCATCTTCGTTCACTGTGTTCCAGAAATTCCCAACCAGCTCAAATGTTGGAAACAGGTCAAGCGGAAACAGAAGAAGAGAAGAAAACTGAGCAACACCCACCTTGCAAGATGCAAGACACTTGTAAGATCAGTTCTAGTGGTAGAGTCATTTCCCAGAAAAGTTTAAGGACTTTGTAGTGAACCCATAGCTTGCTATATGAGGCAGAATAACCCTCAGCAGTTATGGAGGTGACCAGTAGTCTACCCGGGAAAATCCTCAGGTTAGGAATTTATTGTTCTGAGAAAAAAAAGAAAGGAATGTTGTAAACAAGAAAAGTTATGCATTTTTGAAACTTGTTTTTGAATTGTAGAATTTACACCAATATACCTGAATTCATGTTTTGATGTGTAAGCTCTCTAAAGTGAGGGGGATATAGCATAATGTGCTATAATACAGTTTGACATTATGCTTACCTGCACTACTTAAAGCAGGCATCCTTGCGCGCTGGGCATTAACACAAGCAGAACAGTTCTGACAAGTTAGAAAAGGCTGACTAAATAAAGTCTGTTTGTATATGCTGAACGGATAATTTTCACAAAACATAAGTTAGTGGCATGTGATAGTAAAGAATAATGATTATTTTTGTCATTTCAGGCTCCCAGCCATCTTTGTATCAATATGACCAGAGATGTTGTCATTTGGCGCTTAATGGTATTGAGGAGTTTACAGATCAGCTCTTAAAAGATGAGTTGATGTACATGTTAAAAAATAAAAAGGTTCTCTTTTCCACCTTTCCTTAGCTCACCTTGTATGTTACATTGTATTGTACATCCATAATCATACACAGATCTGTCATAACATTTAATCTTTATCTACACTCATTTTCCATTTAATCAGATCCACTGACAATACAGGAGCCCTTTTTTCTAGTTCTACACTTACAGACTGTAGTTTATCTGTTCCCTGGTGTACTGCTGTGTGTGAGCCACTGACACCAGCACAACACTAGCACATCGCCACCACGTCAGTGTCACTGCAGTGCTGATAATGTTTTACCCTTCAAATAGTACCTGCTCTGTGGTGGTCCTGTGATGGTCCTAACCATTAAAGAGTAACAAAGTAAAGAAAGAAATAGGATAAAAAGGACAATATGTTAGATACAAGGAGGTGGGTTAATGAATTGGTTGTTCGGTATTTCTCACAGTAATCGCTTCAGTAATCGCTTCAGTAATCGAGTTTTTTTCTCTATGTAATTGCTGTCCTGTTTAAGTGTGCACGCTGACCAACTCACAGTTTTCTTTCTTCACCATTACTTCTCTTTCTTCCCAGAAGAGCATCAAAAGCTATTACTGAGCTATTAGGCGGTTATTACTTAAACTTTTAGAACAGCATTACTTTGTAAATGACTTTTAGACCAATAAGTTTATGGTCCTAAAGTTGGGATTGACATGCCTGCCATTTTTAGGCATTTCTCCCAACTCTACTAGAAAGGAGTCACTTTAAGCCTGACGACTGTGGATTCTGATGGAGACAGGACCTTGCTGTACAAAGAATGAAAATCTACAAAGTCAAGACAGAAACATCAGAAAGTCCTGAAGACTTTAGTATTGTGGTAGAGGACATGAAAGTTCTGACTGATCTAGATAACTTCACAAGGGCTTGCTCCATGCTTGTTGCATATGCAGTGGATCTTGCTTATCCCAAGGAGCTCAGGTACACATTTGAGGTTTTTCAGAAACTTCTCCTTGAGCTGGATTGTTCAAGACAGTATCCAAAAGTAAACAGCCTCAAGAATAAGCTACTGGCTTAAAAAAAACCTTGAGGAATGACAGAGACTTGTTAAGTGACTGTCCAAACTTGCACTGTTACCTTCAAGTTTTTGTTAATGCACAAGTTTCTATGTTCATGTTAGCTAGTTGTTTAGTTAATCACAAATGTTTCTTGTAGTCCAAATAACCATACTCATTTAAAGGGAGAGACTATGTTAGTGATGGTAGTTGCACTGTGTAAACCAGGGATGCAAATTTGTCATTTTATTTTAGAATGAGTAATGTGATTGTTTGAAAGTCCAGTTTTAGCAAAGATAAGGAAGTAAGGAAAATTGTAAGGAAAAAGTTTCAGTTTACTTTTATCTGCTTGACCCCAAAGATTTCAGTTGGTGCTGAAGTAAATAAAATGTTTCATGAGACAGTAATAAAATGCCTTGTAGTATAAATTATTGTTGTTTTTTATATGGTCCAACAGGAAAATAACTTCAAACACATCCACATATATATATAATAATAATAATAAAAAACAATGATTATTTATTGTTACAATTAGATCCGAATTTAAATTGGCATTAAGATGATTCATACAACGATAAGAACTGCAGTGTAAATGTTGTGAATTACACAACTTATATTTAATAGTTTATCAAATTAATTTTATTTTAGTGATTTCAGACAGATAATTAGTAAATATTAAACAATTTTCTATAGATACTTAGTAAATGTAAACTTTTTCTCAGATGAGTAAATATAAATTATCTTTGCTTAGATACTTAGTAGATATTAATATAGTTTCCCTAATTAATTAATATGTAGTTACTAAATATTTCTGAGCTACATTAACTCAAAAATTGACATGCTGTTATATACAACACGTTATCTGTTTCTTTTATCCATGTACCTAACCAAGAGGCTAAGAACTTAAGAGTCTGTTTCATCTATATGGTTAAGACCTTCTCGCAAATACTCCATTTCATAACAGCATTCAGGCCCAGATTATTGGTTAATAATCTGACAAGTGCCATCTTGTCGCGTAAAAAGATAATCCAGAGCAACACAATTCTGCAATATCATTTAACGATGGGATTGCAGTGTTGTGGAAATGATGCTCAACGTTTGCGCAGTATCATTGGCCAATTTTTTAACTTCATGAGCTAGAACTCGTATCTGATCCAAAGCTATCATTACTCCATAGTTTGGAATAAGTTCTCCTAAGGAATCTTCCCCAAAATATTTGGCTACATGTGCAATACCTAATGCAAGGATTTGTGTCACTGCGTTACACTAGCGAAACACTAAGAGGATGGTTGAAACCTTTTGTATGCAAGTGAACTTGATATTTAATTGGATATTGAATTTCATTCACAATAAATGTAAAGGCAGCAGCATCTATGTCCAAAATTGTTTTTTTTTGCCTTAATTAAAATGCCTTTGTCAACCAATTCTTGTATAATTGGTCGAACACCCTCAATTGCTTCCCTAGCTTGTGGATGTTGCTTCGTCATGGGAGGAGGTTTTCCTGTCAGTTTCACTGGTTCGATGTCCAGCAATCCACCTTCATCCTTGTCTTTAGACCAAATAGGATGATTTTTTTATGCGAGGATTGGATACTTGGACTTGCAGGATGAATAACCAGGGGTTTTCTGTTCCGAAATCTAATTCCATGTTAAATTGAGAGATAACGTCTATACCCAAAATTGGCGGTGATTTGATTGGGGCTACTATGAGGGAGAGAGAAATAGACTTAGGACCGAACTCTAACAATACTGATGCATATTACCCCTGTAATGACCACAGCAGTATCAACTAAAGGTAGTCCAAATTTGGTAGCTATTGCTATGGGCAGTAATGTTGCTTGCTGTGTCAACTAAAAAATTACATTTGTGTTCATTTATAGAGGTTCTCACAAACAATCCGTAATCATGTCTGAAGAATCTGTAAGTATGCTCTCACAGCCGACACCTCTAGTTTAAATGGGTAGACTCTGGTGGACAGGCATAGGACTAAGCGGGGGCAGTCCACTGCGTAGCCTGTTGGACAAGTTTTAACAGCTGTCCTGTCACCTCAGGGGTCAGACCACCACCTGTTGGACACTGTGTCCAACTTAGGTGCCTGCCCTCGCCATTTCTTCTTTTTACAATCTTTTATCCAGTGTCCTGGCCTCCCACAAAAGTGGCACACGTTTCTCTGTTTACACTAGGTCTCCAGGCTACTTTTTTGTTGAGACATGGTTTGTAACACAGACGAGACTTGTACTTTGACATGGGCATCCCGTTCATAAACGGTCAAACATTCGGCTAATTCAGCTAGCGTGCTAGACCTCCAGTTAGATGTTAACAGAGGCAACACTTTCCTCATGTCCTGTGTCAAACCATCAGCCCACTGGGCCACAGACACCCTTGAGGTCAGCACGTCTGCTACTAAATCAAACTCTGACCGCCCCCCATGCAACAAAAACACCTCGGCGAACCTCTGTGTGTATCGACTCACAGATTCATTCTTCCCCTGATGACACTAAACTGTTCCTAAGCACCATCAACAACCCCATATTACAAACCTGTACTGCTCTCAGAGATTTATATAATACTCTTTCATGATTTCAATCTCGCCTTCCTGCTCCTTTTGGCCGATGTGGTAGACGTGGCCACGATGTTATCTCCTAGGCTTGCGTCTTGTTCTCGAATAGAAGTTCTTAAGATGACGTTGCAGGATCTTGTTCTCAGGCCTGGAGTTGCTTGCCATAATACCCAAAATGATGGGGGTCATAAAATCATGACCTTCCCGGGAGCTCTGCCACATTTAGTGGACCCATCTGTAAACATACGCTTTTACCAGATGATATGGTATATAAAAAACTTACAACAATGGATTAGGTTAGTAATTGAGTGGCTGGTGCAAAACATTTTTGAAGGGGGTGCAAAGAACCGAATAATTAAAGCATACAAAAAAATAAGATCTAAAAACAAAGTAGTACACTGTAATGCTGCCTAAACACTGAAAAGTCACCTGAGTCTTGTATGTTTTGAAAACCGTAAAGAAGGTCTTACACTGACGGCACAGCTGTGTAAGTTCTCTTAACAGAAGAAAAATGCTGCTCTGGGCTTGTTGATTGTATGTTTACTCACAACAGCCAACTTAAATCCACCAATTTTCAGAATATTCAAGCTCTTGTTCTCATCATTGCTATGTAATACCAGCTCAAAACATCCACAAAATGTTTACTGGGTATACTAATAATGTTATTTTCACCACTCGTCCAATACAATTTAAGTATGTTTGTCTTAGCTGCTTGATTAAACAAAAGAAATACATTAAAAGTGTGCTTTTACTCTTGTAATACCACTGTGCTCTTCAATCACAATTACATTGTGTAGTGCCAGTTTATTAGTACATTCACATACACATTCAAGTATTTTAACGCTTCTTATGTTATTGCAAAAAAGTTGTAGTTACTAAACTACATATCTAAATGCATGCTTAGTATTCTATAAGTAATTTATTTCTAATATACTTACAAGTCATATTCTTCTAGCAAATATTAAGTGTAAAGAAATCTTCCTTAGTTGACCCAACATTTGCTGTAAAGAAAAATAAATACTTCTTGTGGTAACAAGCAGTTAAAATAATTTAACTTAACAAAGTTGCTTAATCAGATAATATATTCACGTTTAATAAAACTAGTTAATTTACTACCATGATAAGTACTTTTTAGGTTTACCCACGAAATACTACGGTGTAACATAACATTAGCATAAATAAATCTCTTAACAAAACAAATTTTACTCAGTTATATTAACTGTTAGGCTAATTCAAGCCATACATTGTTATTCTGCATATTCTGTTTGCTAAAAGTAGACTCTTGTTGAGCATGTACAATGCTAATCCATCTACAGAGACACAATCTGATTCCAGACCATTACTGTCAGTGTGTTGGGTGTTGGCATTTTACAAATAAGTGGAACACTGTTTGGTGGTAGAAGAAGTTTAGGCTAAGCATGCTAAGCAAAAAAGATAAATAGGACAATATTTTAAAATACACATCGAGCCATAATCAGAATCAGAACATAAAAATTAGTTACAATTAAATAAATAAAAAGACTATATAAACATATCGTTACTACACCAAAAAAGGACAAGTAAATCATGTGCCATGTGAAATAAGAAAGATATAACTAGATATTGGAGTACTGAGTAACATATGTCCACTTTGTACAGATAAGAGAATTAAGCAGCAAATGTAAATGTAAACATTTTTATAAAGCATGTATTTTGCAACATATTACAATGCGAATGTACACTGACTACAATAAATAGGACAATGTACTTGTTCAGAGGGATTTTGTTATGGGATATGGGTAGTCATGCATTACAGTGTATATAATAAATTGCTAATGCAATTCTTTAAAGCTTTTAAGGATATAAGTTCCTTATTTACAAAGATGATGTTCTGTGAAAAACTTTAAAGGCAGCGGTTGGTCAGAATCTTTAGAGCTCTTACACTGGATCTCAATATATAGTGATGAGTCAGCTGTTATTTTGTGAGCAAGCCTGAGGCAACAGTGTCAAGAAAAAAGTCCCTCAAGACTGGAGAAACCAAGACTCACAAGGGCAGACCTATACTACTCTGGTCAAAAAGGTCAAAAAGTATTTACATTGTACTAAGCCAAGTTCATAATAAAAGCTAAGAGAATCTCTATTCAAAGTCTGGATAGTAAAAGCTTTAGAAACTGCACATGTAGAGGCAGTCTCTGACTGAGTCTGTGTTAAAAGTGGGAGTGAACTGAAACAGTCCCATCATAATGCAATGCAGGTACATCTGGATGACACAGTGGTGCAGTTGAGGGAGCAGATGGCCAGAATGAAAAGGGTAACTGGTTGGTGTCAGGAAGAGAGGAGGCCCTGATGGTCAATCTTTCACCAGGCAGAAAAGAAGGACAGTCATTATCGCAGGAAGAGTAAAGAGACAAGATTTGTTCTGCTTGGGATTATGGCTATAGAGAATATGAGAGAGGGTGGCTGGTGGCTTCAGCAGATCTAACAGCATGAACTAAAAGGCAAAATACAAGTGTTATACTATGATTCAGCAAATTGTTGGCAGAATAATTTTATAAGCAATGAGAAACTCACTTCTATCAGTGTTTGCTCATTGTCTACTTGGCCTAGGTATATATTTAATCAATTTATTAATTTGTCATTGTCCCTTTTCTTTACTTCAGTGAGCAACTGAATCCTCTCTTGTTCATGACTTTCTTCAGCCTCTCCTGCTGGGTAAGGGGCAGGTAGTTTACCTCTGCTTTTCTGGGTTATTTATGTTCTTTGCAGACTTCTGGTCAGCAGGCCTCTTTTGTTTTACAGCATGGCACCTCAGGAACACCAAAGCCTCTAAGTTTGGTGCGATAATTGGCCATGGCTTTTCAGATGATTCCTAATATGCAGAAAGTAGTAATAAAAATGCAGAAAAAATCGCCATCCCAAATTTTACAGTTACAAGGCAAAAAATTTAATTAAGCGTATAGCTATTAGTCTACATTTCTAATAGCACTAACAATTCAAATCATGTGCCATGACAAGTAAGAAACTGGATATCTTCAATTTTAGTATTGTTGTGGTGTATGTAACTGATATTAAAGAATCCTTTCAATTAATTGGAAATTAATTAGAAAATGGTGTGGAAAGTGCAAAACAAACTGTGTACAACCTTTTACACAGCATTAAACAAACATGAAATGTTTTGCAGTCCATGATACATACTCGTCTGATGATTTTCATGTATCTGGAAAAAAAATCATATTAGCTAATATTAACTTGACAAGCAAAAATAACTTGCTTGCTAAGATACATGCTAGGAGCTGTGTTTCCAGTATGCAGTAAAAGGGAATGTTAGATGTGTGTCAAAATTAAACCAAAGAAATGACGCTCTGCAGCAGCTAGCTAATGTTAGCCAAGTTATTTATATAAAGCTGGGGTTCCTTAAACTACGCATAGTGGATTTGTTAGCTAGCGCCCGCTAGCTTAACAGTAGCTACAATATAGCTTAAACAAAGTCTGTTAAAGTATTTGCTTTCAGAATGTTAAAGAAATTGCTGGCAGGCTATAAATCTGTCACAAAGACTTCCCCATATTGACCAGCTGGACCCAGCAGCTAATGAAAGATCAGGAAAGTCAGGGAATCTAGCTACTGTTAGCAATGGTTTAGCAATGCTACCTTGCCACTAACAAAGGCCAGCAGGCCTGCCAGACTGAGCGAATACAATGAAAGCAGCTGGCCAAAACTAAGGAGAGAAACAGTACTTAAACAGAAAAGTGTCAGTGAAATAAAAAATAAATAGAGGCTGATATTCTGAATGACCTCAGCCACCCCTCCTCCTGTGGGCGAAGCTTTGAATATTAGCTATTGAATACTGCCGAAGCTCAACTGGTAGCTGTAAAATAACTGTAAATAACACCAACCCAAGAAGATAAAAAAGAAAAAAAAAAGAAAGAAAACAAAAAGACTCACCTCTGACAGCAAGTCCTTCCTACATTTGTGCTAACATTACTCGCTTGCTTTTTAAGGTGGGGGAGGGACGGAAGCAAGCCTTAGCAAGGAAAACTGATAAATTAGCTGGTATCTTAATAGGGCATTACATATGGTAACATTATTAAAACTTAAAAAAAAAAAATAAAAACACTATATGAAAGTTATATGTAAATATATAATTTGTAAAACATAAAGAAACCTATGTAAAAAATGTGAAAACTGTATACACCTACACAACAGCCTTTTCAGCCTCTATCAATTTTCTGCATCTTTGGTGTTCTTGATAAAATATAAGTACATTCTCCTCAATGTGCCAGTGCTAATTTTACTCAAGCAAAACTTTCTAAAAACAATTAATAAAACATTGGAATTTGTCTTTTTATTGTGTATACTCTACATTTTAAGATATATATTTAAGAAATGGGGTAAGAATTATTATCCAAAACTGAACACTGATATATTTTTGAGCTAATAGGAGCATTATAGCTAACTTGCAAACAAACGCCATCTTACTTATTTTATGTTCACAGACAATGAAGAAATCTCTTCTAAAACGTAGTTCAGAGGTAAAGTTAATTCCAGTTTGTGATAAATGTAGCTATAGTTTTTTTCATTAGCTTACAAGAATAACATTTTTCGGTTTAGCGTTACTCGACCATCAAACTACTAGCTATAGCTAATTCAATGAATAAGCTAAGCTAATGTTTTGGTGGATCTCAGTTTTTTAACTGAGATGATTTAAGTTATTTGCTTGAATTAAAGTTTGAGGTAGTTAGGTAACTTGTATCCAACCTTATCTTAGTTAAAAAGTTAAAAGTTTTGTTGCTTATTCTGATTAATTTAGCTAGCTAATTGCTGGCTAGTAGTTTTCTAATGTCAGCTAGCTATTTTTAACCATGTTTCGTCCATACTGAGGTAGTTTTGAAGCTTGTAATGTGAGGTATTAAGATCACTTTCATAGCTTTGTAAGTTGTATTGGCAGTGAATGCACTGACAGACTCAGCTAATTACTGGATTATTTTCTGGTTAAATGATAGCTAACGACTTAATGTGTTTGTTATGTTATTTTAGCCCTGTATATGGTTGCACCAGGATCAAAATGGGGAGTGTGGTAAAGAGGTCAAGAAGAGAGTCCAGGCAGGATAGAGTGCATGGAGAAAGGTTTCAGAAGTGATTTGTGAAGAGCGGCAGCAAAGGTCAAAGGAAACAGTAGCATCGACAAAAAGACAGGAGAAAGAACTGGAACTGGCAGAGCTGAAGATGTTGAGGTTCTCCTTGGGAGTGACAAGAATGGATAGGGTTAGGAATGAGACCATCAGAGGTACAGCACAGGTTAAACAAGTGAACATTGAACATTGTGTATATATTGGTCTACTTGGACAAAGTCAGGGTGTGCAGTGAATGCTACTGCTACAATGTAATATACAGGTGTTTGTAGAGATGTTTTAAGCTGAAATTAAGCAAGATAGCGGAACCTGATGCTCCTGGAGACAACCTGAACTGCAGATTTTAGTGCTATTCCTGTTCCACAAAACATTTCAATTATCCCTTTAGACCCTCAATGAAAGCCCACGTGTCAAATAATAACACTGCTATCATAATTATCATCAGTTTTATAGGCTCTAAAATTTTACCCTGTGGGACTCCACAAGATACACTAACCTGTTACCAAATAATTCACAACTGTTTCTGCAAATTAATAACTGAATAACACATCTAGGGTTCTAAGGGTTAACTAATCAGCTTCTTAAAAATACATTTCAGAATTTCAGGGGGTGTTTTGCAGTGGATGTGTACTCACTGTGTGTATTGTGTGTGTGAGTGTGATTTTTCAGAATGCTGAAGCTTTTCTGAGATTTGGAGATCCTGCATCCATGAAGCAAAGCCAAGTGAATGAGATCCGGCTATACATTTGGTATCGGATTATAGCAGCAGGGACTAATAAAGAGTAAATCTTGTAAGCTATATAATAATAATAATAAATAATAATAATAAAATAATAATAAAAAAATAATAAAAAACCCAATTCACTTCACAAAAATGTACATACCATCCAGAAAAAAATGAATAAAAAAGTCAAATCTGTCTTCTGCATTCTGTGAAATTAAATTAAATTAAGAGGGCTGATAATAATGAACTAGCAAAATAATTTGTAAAATAATTTGTAAGTAAAATGTGTTTTGTCACAAAACACAAAAGAATAGTACTAATCTCTGCTAAAACCATAATCGTGTGCAAATAGTACACACTGCTACGTATACCCGGGTGCAAATAGCACACAATGCTATGTACACCCGGGTGCAAATAGCACACACTGCTATGTACACCCGGGTGCAAATAGCACACACTGCTATGTACACCCGGGTGCAAATACCACACACTGCTGCATATACCTGGGTGCAAATAACACACACTGCTGGATATACCTGGGTGCAAATAGCATGTGCTATTTAATAATATTAATTAGCCCCAGTGCCTCTTTTTACAGTGTAAAGGAGTGAGTTATGTTATTCATGATTGTGTCAGATATGTGCCCAAATAACCCAAAGTGCTTTTGTAGCAAGGAAACAAGTTCATATGCCAATTCCAATAATCTGAAAAATGTAAACATTGGCTTCAATTATTGCTCAATTAATTTGCATACTGACTACATACTTGCATATGTGCTTTCTCTTTCCATTCTTACATGCTTTGAAACCAAAGTCTGTCCAGACACAGCACTCCTGTCATTTGAATTAAACAAACTACAGAGCTAGCGAGAGGGCACAAAAAAGAACACATTAAATTAGTATTGTACCATTCCAAAATGCTCAGTATTAATATGCATCAATATTTCACCATGTTTGACAACAATTCTAAAATTATAGATTGTAGTCTATTTGTTACTTTGTTAGACCTCTTTTTGTTTTTCAGTGAGCAAGACCACCACAGGGCAGGGATTATTTGGGATCTTTCTGCAGTGATATTGCTGGTGTTTGTTATGCTAGTACTAGTTGATTAGACACAGCAGTGCTGTTGAAAGTTTTTGAACAGTGTGCCCACTTACTGTCCACTTTATTATACTCCTAATTTTTGGTTAACCTCAAATGTAAAGTTGCTGCACAGTTTGAGTTAGTAATCCTCTAGCCTTTCATCAGTGGCCATATGACGCTAACTTTGTGAAGCTGGCCCTCCCAGTTTTTTGTAAAATTAAACATTATATTGTAATACTTGTTATGAGTCAATCTGTACAAAAATGGTCTTGCTTGTTTGTGCTGTTAAAAGAAGCTTTTGTGCTCAAGTTTTAAAAAATTGCCACAAATAATGTCACTCATCAACATACAAATTGCTCCAAAATGGTCATTAATTCTTCTTCTTTTTCTTCTTCTTCTTCTTCTTCTTCTTCTTATTATTATTATTATTATTATTTTATTAGAGCCTGCACCAATTTCTACATTGTAAGGATGCGTTAAAAATCAGACTGACCAATTTGAATGGTCATGGTTCCAGCTCAAGCACACGTACATTAGGATGGCTGCACAACTTATGTTGCTTGTAGCAAAGCACAACATTTTATCCAACAAGCAACACGCTGATTGCAATAAAAGTAATTACAGAAAACAAAATGGTGGATCAAAGTTGGAGAATGACATCATGGACAGTGCCATGAGGCACAACATCTGGAAAAAGGCCTGGTGAGGCTGTTGGAAGCCAGAGTCTGTATGGGAAGGTGAGAAGACGGGGCCAGTGGGAGGTGGGTTTGGCCTCAGCTGACAAGTACAGCATTCTCGCTGGTGTCGATGGTGGTGAGCAGCAGAGAAATAGGTCAATTATGTTACCTGCATTGTATAAAATCTTTCTTTGATTAACTGCACTAACAAGTGTCCTGGGAAACCACAAACGCATCCAGCGTTTGCTTCAGAGCAACAGGGACTTTGTTGATTTCTTTGCATACTGTATTTTTGCTTAACTGTTCTGCATCTCATACAGTGTGCAAGTAGGTGCCTGTTGCAAAAAAAGGCAAAGCAATGCATACTTTCTGTGTTACAGTCAGTGCATGACTTCTGTGTGTGACATTTGCAATATACGACTCATACGGTAAAGCAAAGATTCAGAATCCCTACCCAGAAGAAATGGTATCTTTCATATAAATATGTGTCTGGGAACGCTAACAGATTCTGTCTATCTTTAAACACTTGTGCACTCCGCAAAGATCTTTTCACTATATGTGCACCAAGCTCAACAGGGTCTTCGAGGAATGGTGATGCCATCATGATTCCAAGCTCTGTTTTGTGTTTTGAGTTTTGTGCTCGCTCTGTGATTGGACAGGAGGTGGGACTTATACCAGTTTAATGTGGTGAGCTTAAAATTAACCTACGCTAAGCAGGTTAGCGTAGAGTATGTTACCGTGGTGACCTACCCAGCTGAAAGGATAGCCACATTCGTGGTACGACTAAGCCAGGGTTGAACTCTAAGTTAGCTCGCTAACTCTGTAATCCTGCTTACCCCCCAGGTCATCCTGGAAATGTCAGAGCTGTTACCACTTCTTCAGCAGCTGCACCCAGAAGACCGTACAAAATTAACAACTTCAGAATGAAGGACTAATAAAACAGTAAATAAAAATATCTTACCATTTCTCTTGCGTAAAACACACTTTTTAAATCCATTTTTGGGTCTGCATATCATATAATTGGTGGATATACCTGGGTGCAAATAGCATGTGCTATTTAATAATATTAATTAGCCCCAGTGCCTCTTTTTACAGTGTAAAGGAGTGAGTTATGTTATTCATGATTGTGTCAGATATGTGCCCAAATAACCCAAAGTGCTTTTGTAGCAAGGAAACAAGTTCATATGCCAATTCCAATAATCTGAAAAATGTAAACATTGGCTTCAATTATTGCTCAATTAATTTGCATACTGACTACATACTTGCATATGTGCTTTCTCTTTCCATTCTTACATGCTTTGAAACCAAAGTCTGTCCAGACACAGCACTCCTGTCATTTGAATTAAACAAACTACAGAGCTAGCGAGAGGGCACAAAAAAGGAACACATTAAATTAGTATTGTACCATTCCAAAATGCTCAGTATTAATATGCATCAATATTTCACCATGTTTGACAACAATTCTAAAATTAAAAACCATTTTTGGGTCTGCATATCATATAATTGGTGTGAATAGGCCTTAACCTGCCACAAACTATTTATAGCTCAGTCTCTATAGTGTTCCTAGCCTTTTCAAAACCAAAAAGATTTGTTTTTATGATATGCAGTTTTTTTGTGGTAAAAAAGTGGTAAAAAAAAACCTTCATCAGGTGATTTTATGGTCATTTTGTATGAACTATAGTTGTATTTACAGAAAATGTTGTGATATGTAGTGTTATCTTTAGATCTTTAGTTCACATCGCACAGCCCTTGTGTATGGACTTGTATGCCAGCGAAGCTAACAAAATGCATAAATAGACAGATAGGTAGGTAAACATTATCTGCCATTTTGTTAAAGATTTTCCTGTCCATTATTTTATATTCCTACTGCTAAATTTTATGTGTCTATTTCACACAATTTTACACATGGCAGACTTGAGTTTGATCACACATATCAGGGGTCTCCAAGGTCTGGCCCTCAGGCCAAATGAGGCCCGCAGACAGATTTTTATTGGCCTGCGTCATCACCCATAAGAATACATTATTGGTGGCCCGTCGGTACTTTGTAATTTTTCCTTTCACCTGACGGTGGCAGCCGTGCATACATTTATAGTATGTTGCACTGCTGTGTTAGCAGTCGAAGATAAACAAACATAAGAGACATTATTTTTCTGACTGAATTTGCAGAATGGCATGTTTGACGGCTACGTCAAAGCGCAGACAGTGAGAACTGGTCATTTCAAGAGAGATATACGTGAGAATTTTTTTTGTAGAAAGACGCTGCAAATGCGTGTGTCTCTATACCAAGAGACTATTGTGAATGAAATATTATGAAACATGAAACAAACTATAGACATATAGTAAATATTCAGGGAATGAGAGGGCAGAGAGACCTGGGGGCTATTCCAAGAAGCGAGCTAACTCAGTAAGCCAGGCTTTTTAAGACAAGCCTGACTCATTTTCCTCAAATTCGGTTCCACGAAAGAGGCTACCACAGCAACATATACGTTTGTACAAACCTGCTCCGTACCAGGCTAGAGTTGACGCTTAGCGTAGCTCGATCGCTACTATTGGCTGAGCCGTGTGATGTCATAGTTTCGCCGGCCGGGAAACAAATTGAGGCACAAGGTTTCGACGCAGATCTATTAAATGGCTGTGAATGTACCATATAATATCATAGCACGTTATATAATATCATATATCATATCATATCGTATCCTATCTTCCTACATTTAATTGAGTACTGTATTTAAGTATTAGTTTGAAAGGATTGCAGATTACTATTATTACATTTTAATAATTAAATATAAAAATATAAATAATAAATAATTATTTCCAAAAGCAATTTATATTTCGATCTTCAGAGTACATATTCATTGTTAATCAGTGAGGTTTCTGCAAATTTCAGTTTATTGGTTAAATCATAACAAATTCAGGTCAGTGTGAAATGGAATACAGTGTCTAATCGAAGTTATGGTCCACAAAGATATATTGGCATGAACTCTAGATCACAAAAAATACAGTTCTTTGTCCCTGTGTATTAATAATAACTGAGTACTTTAGGTGAAGTTACTTTTAGGTATATTTTTATCCCCATACTTCCTCTTTTGTGTTCAAATTCATACATGAGTTTATACAAATCACATCACTCCACAATTACATATGTTCGGATTTGTTCAATAAATAATGTAAATGTTCGGTCAACTTAATGGTGCATCAGTTAATGGATACATACAACTACCTTACCAAGACCTGCATACAGGTGATACAAATAATCCAAAATGTAGGCTATAAAAAAAGAGCCGTTAACAGTGAAGGCTGTGGCTATGATTGACAATGCATACCCATTTGTAGCCAATCTAGTAGATGAAGGCGCATGCATAGTGTGCAGAGCATTCACGCTACCAGCTGCAAGGTCATTCCAGGACAGGACAGATCCACTGGGTTTTCCAGATGACTACTTATTTGAGCGCTACAGATTCAGAAGACACAGTATTATACTCTGTAAATTATTGGGGCCATATATTGAAAAGACAACTGGACATAGTACAGCGCTTACCAAACCCCAAACTGTGCTTCTTTCCAGCGGCACATTTCTTTACAGTGTCAGGGATACAGAACATCTTAGGAAGGCAACAGTCTGCCATGAATTTAGAAAGGTTTGCCTTGCACTTAAGCGCTTACTTAATATATTCATCGCATTCACAGAGGCATCCTTCCCATAAAAGAAGCCTTTTTCAGAACAGCATGTGTTCATGAGAAGTAGTGTTGGTTTGATCAGTAATTTTGAGTTAAATTCACATTTACATTATTTAACAGAGGCTCTTATACAGAGCACTCACAAAAGTGCTTTGTTTTCATCTTGGTACACTATTTCATACTAAAATTGCATTCAGTTCTCCAGGATTCCCAAATGTCACTGGTGCTATAGACTGCACTCACATCTGGATAAAGGCTCCATGTAAAGGTACATGTAAGTTTTGCCTACCCAACAGATAAAAGTCATAAGCATATGAATCAGTCAGTCCATGGGTTTAAACAACTTTCAACCTTTGTCACTTTTGCCATTGTTCTAGATTATTTGCACTGCGGAATAACTCTTTTCCATTCAATTCAAGAATAATTCATGCCTCCTCACTGGCACAGAGGTTTGCCCAAAGTAAGGATACGCCAACCACACAAAATGGTGCAGATTTGGCCTCAGTGTTTAATTCTACTCCTTATAAGTGTAGATGCTTTTCCTGGTTTACTGCTTGGGGATAGGGGTTACCCTTGCCCGGCTCCTTACACCATATGCAGACCCTCCAGCGGATAAAGAGAGGAGGTTCAATCATGCACATTCCAAGACGAGGGATGCATTGAAATGAACACAGAACAAGACATCTTTTTTGAAAAAAATTTTTTAGTGATTGTCTTGCTGTGCCTTTGGACAGAAGAAACTTTGATTTACTGATAAGAATCAGAATCAGAATCAGAATTGTTTATTTTGCCAAGTATGTCACACATACAAGGAATTTTGACTTGGTGAGGCACACATGTACAACAAGTAACAAAAACAATATCACACTAATAGAAAAGATACAAGAAGATACAATAATCAGAATAAAGAAAAAGAACAATAGAGTAATGAAGAGCCAAGAAAGGTGCTAATGAGCGTGACGATGCTTTGCCGAACAGAAAAATTTTAGTATGTGTAAGATTTAATATTTTTTACTGTAAATTGGAATTCATTGGTTAAAATTAATTGTTCTTTTTATTATTTATATATATATATATATATATATATATATATATATATATATATATATATATATATATATATATATATATATATATATATATATATATTAGACCAGCTGGGTATTTTAATATTGTTTAATCTGGTCCCCTTTAAAAAAATATTTTGGGCACCCCTGATACAGATCAATGACAAAAAACAAAACTGATATAACAAAATTGCTGAATGTTTATTTTACAATTTATTTGCATTTATGATGATGTTTTGATGTTTTGCACAGGAGTGAGCAACATTGTTAAAAGTTTACCACTATACGATACAATGTGCAAGAGACTGCACTGCCTGACAACTGGCAACATGGCAGTTATCTGTCTAGATAAGTTTCCCCTGGCACCCCTTCCCAGTGCTGGAAAGTAGTGACAATAGGCGTGGTCGACTTAACGCGGTGCCAGGTCCGATTGCCGCCTGGCTCAGTACGGTTCATGCCCGTTAGTTTTTTTGTCCGACTTGAGTCGGCACCACCGTCACTTAACGATGACATACGACATTAACATCTCGCGAGTGCGAGACGGCTGCAGGCTTCACACACAGTCGCTGCAGTTGCTCTTCAGGAACTGCGCAAGCTGAGAAACGGCTTGATGACGACAGAGCTTAATCCTCATTGGTCAGAAGCTCCGTGGACACCTCTGACGTTTGACCTTTTTTACCGTAAAATATACTATATCTCCTTTCTATTTGGTATTTACACTAATACTATCATAACTAGTGGCATGACAGTTCATTTTCATGCAGTATTCAACATACTTCTTTTTTCATAACTAGTATATCAGGTCATGAAGAGGCTCAAGTGCGGTAGATTTTTTTTACTCTTATGATTTGTGAGTGTCTTTAAAAGCACTACATCACTATTGCATTTGGATCTATATTTCTTTTTACTATTTTCTTTGTTTTTACTATTTTTCTATTGCGTCTACTTCGTCAGCTGTTAAGAGAGCAAACACCGCGAGACCCGCCATTGTTCACGTAGGCTGCAGATGTCGACTGTCCGAGTTGAGGGTCTTTTCTAAACCCCTCCCCCAACTGCGTCCGGATGCTCTAGCTGACCACCAAGGCCAGGCGCAGCTGTATCTCGAACAAGCCTGCACACGCCTATTGCGTATCCCATCAAGAATTTCCGGGTTATTTTTTCTGAAACTGTTATAGACCGCCACCTATCGCACTGGATGCTGACGACGTCCTCTCTGGGATTTAATCAATTTCTAGATTTTTACTTCAATAAACCAACATTATTAACGCCGCGAAACATATCTGTTTTTTGCGGTTGAAAAAAATAATTCTACTGTGTTTAACTTCTTTTCGTTTTCATACTGATTAATATGTATTGATAAATTAATGGTGAAACTGGTCAGTGGGGGATTCATTTTTGCTGTAGGGGGCGTTGTGCATAGCCCGAGTGTACTTTTTGGTCAGTTTGAGAGCGAGGAAGTAGGAAGTGGCTACTATATGAAATATGTGGTGTTTTATTTTGTTGTTCTTCAAAGAAAATATTTATTTCGCTTATTGACTCATTAAACATACAATGCCGTTGAACTGAAGGCAGGCAGTAAGAGCGAGCCCACTACCTAGCAAATGCTATTTGAGCCTATGAAGCTGGTATATTTCATGAAATAGTTACGTTTAACAGTAAGTAAACAGTCGAATGAAGAACTAGCAACGTGTTCATGGAAATCAGAAACGCTTGGTAGTTACATAATGACAGGTAAGTTATGTTAAAGAAGTTAATATTGAAGTTAAAGGTATCTAGCTAGCTCGGTAGCTTCGACTTGATAGTGATTTCATAACGCACCTGTTAAAATTTTGAGATCAAATACCAAATGTCGCTCTTATAAGTATAAGTTTAACAAACCGTTTTTTTTGTAGATGATGTCGTTTTATTACATGTACCGATTATCCAGCAGCTTTACCATTGGGACTGCGGTTTGGCGTGTTCACGAATGGTATTAAAGTAAGTACCGAACCCCAAGCCTTCGTTGAACAAATAATAGTACAGTTATCAAGCCTTCTTCATCGTATATCACTACGTTTTTCTTTTCCAAATTCACCAGATATATTCGTCCAGTAAGTGAGGAGGACTTCCAGAGAGCTTGTTGGGATCTGAAGTTGACAGAGAGCGTATGGACTATTGACCTCGCGTATCTTATGTGTCATCTAGGCGTAAAGCACTGCTTCTGCACACAGACTTTAGGAGTAGACAAGGGCTTCAGAAATCAGGTAGACACCTTCACATGTAGATTTTCCTTACTAAATATGGAAAACAAATATAGCTAGTTTGTAAGATATATTTTCTCTGTTGTGTATGATTCCCGCAGACACAAAATGTGCTAGATTCAGAGAGAGATTCGGAAATATAGTAAATAACGACGTGGCTAGCTGCTGAGTATGTGGAACCTAAATACAGCTGTCTTGTTTCGCCTGAAGTTGTCACTGAAAGGGAAAAGTAGCTTTCTTTCTATTAAATTCCAACACATTTACTCCTTGACCCAGTACATGCAAAAAACAGTGACAACCAATTTATGGCAAAAGATGATTCAATTTGTACAGCATGACTAAACATTAAGCAGTTGCTAGTAATGACCTACTGTCTTTTTTCTTATAGTCATTCTACAAAAAACATTTTGACACAGAAGAGGATAGAGTAAATGAACTCTTTCTCAAAGCAGAGGGCAAAGGAGTAGTGGTGAAAAAAGGGTATGATGAGCATGTTCTTTAGCCTGTATATAAATGCAGTGCAATACATAAACTTACTAATGTGTAGTTTAGATTCCGACCCAAAATTTCTCTTCAGTAATAATTAATTTGTATTTTCCACTGTTAAAACCCATATTTTTTGTCTTAAGCTCTGTGACTGTTCAGGAGATTCAGGCTCATCTGGACCAGGGTCATGTCGCTATTGTGCTTGTCAATGCTGTAGTGCTGGTGTGTGAACTATGTTCCACTCCAGTCAAATACTGCTGCTTTCTCCCTGTGGGTCAGAAGTGTTTCTGTCGGAAGCCTGAATACCAGGGACACTTTGTGGTAGTGTGTGGATTTAATCGTACCACTGGCTGCATCTTTTATAACAACCCTGCATACTCTGACCGTAAGTACTGCATGTGTGTTTGTATATGTGTGAAGTGCATGAATGGATTGATTGGTGATGCTTTGTTATTTGAAAGAGGGTTTTAGCAAGCAGCAAAATATTACTTTCCATAAAAAATGTGCACCCAATAATTTATGTTTCACATTTCTGTTTCTGATGATTCTAAGTGTAATGCAATTCACAATAATTTATTGCTGCTAAACAATTTTGTTCTCAATAAAACAACAATGAACCCAACAAGTGGTTGGTTGGTCACATTAATAGTAGGGTGAAGTAGGGTGAATCGGTGACTGATAAGACTGTCTCTTTGATGTACAGGTGTGTGCTGCACTAGCATTAGCAATTTTGAAGAGGCAAGAATGAGCTATGGAACAGATGAGGACATTCTTTTCATTTTCAAGGACAGTTGAAAAAGATGAATGACTTTTCACTGTGAGACTTTTCACTGTGGCTGGGCTGTGAGTTTCCCAACATCTGACTGCACTTCTGGAAATTTTTTTGTTTTCCTGTGAAGAAATATGTGGCTGGATTGCAAAAGAATGTGTCCCACTTCAGATCATGGTGCTAAACAAGCCACACAAGAGCTTGTTCAAATGTGCTTGGTGCTATGATAAAAGTGTGTGTCTGTGTCTACTCAAATTTTGTTCAAGCCATTGACAAAGAAGGGAAAATGGAAGTATTGTATGAAGCTTCTTGATTAAATGGCTTCTTAATAGAGCCGTAAGATTATAAACAATATTATCAACAATATTTAAACATTTCAGTGTAATTATTTTACTACTTCTTTAAATTTCCATTTAGGCTTATTAGTGCTGTCTTAATTCCAGTTAAAGATGGAGCTATTAAAAACTCAGGTATGTATAAATTCTTAAATTCCACACATCAAGAACACCTCAAAGATGTAATGCATGTAGATACATTGTACAATTTCTTTATATAGGAACATAAAAAATGTAAACATTTTTTGCAATTATAATAGGAGCTTATGTTACGTCTTGTGTGGGATATTTGTGCTCAGAAGGCCCACTATTAAATTATTATTAGGCCTGCTCTTTGCTGAAGAAGAAAAGTACTTTACAATGCAGCATTTACAGAACCAAGGTTCTATTAATTATTTGGCCAACTTATACTTTTTGACTGCAGATCTGCAAGCACATGCAGGAATTGAGTGTAGAAATTCTTCAAAATGTGCCTGCACAGGTAATGTCACGAAGTGCTGTTTAGCAGTAATACATCTTTCTTATTTCTTATTTTATAAAAGGATGCTGTCACATGCTTAATATGGAATACTGGTAGACAGCTAATTAACTAATGCTGTACAAAGTGTGTTTTTCCCAAATAGTTAATAAATAAAGTTGTTTTTGGGCTTATTATGTCAGTGATAACTTCCTTATTGATTATGTACCTATCTTGGAAAACTTTTTACCAGTTACCAGTTTTACTACAGATTTACCAGTCAGCTGGAAAACATTCTGTTTAGTGCAATTAATTACTGTTTATCAAACTGTATTTTTAGAGGTCTGCTCAATGCACTGAGATGAATAAAGCTTTGTTGATTTACCTGTCTTGCTGAAATGGCACCCCCACTACATGAAACATCTGTCATGGGGTTTTCACAGTTGTTAAAAGACAAAATGCTACCTAGCTTTGCCCAAGTGGTCCCAGTAAACTGACAAATCCTGGTCTTATGGGTAGTTATGGGCATATTTGAAATACTTCAAAATGTGTGCAATACTGCTATGTTAGAACAGTGCTTTTGAAATTCAGGAAAGTTTTTAGCTGATCTGTAGTCAGATCTGTTAATGTGCCTTCCTGACTATATTTTCTCTTTTAAAAAAAGAAGTAAATTCAGACAAATAGGTTTTTTGTGCACAGTCTATATCTCTATTATACATTTTGTTCACAAATAAAGAATTCGACTGAATACATTACTTTATGAAGGGTTTATATTTGAAGGTCTGTGTATTCAGGTTTGTGTATTCATCTCATATTATGAGATATGTTGATGTTTATGTTTTGGGTCTCAATAATGCATTTGCAGATGTTATAAATGTATACAGTCAAGTATTTTAGATCTTCATGTTTCAGGTTTTTAGTTCACTTTATGGAAATAATCTGTCTCTGTAAGCTGTTTGTGTACATGTTATGATAAAATAATAGTTTACTGAGTTAAATAAATCAATGGCTAATGAAAACAACTGCTTATAAACTTATAAATTATATGGTAATAGTGTATAGTATAACATAGCCACGACATTGTTTTGATTAAAAAAATAACTTATATTGCAGAATTTGTGGTTGCAATCTGCAATCACCATTTCTACACTTGGGTGTCCTGGGATGCCACCCTTGCATCAAATCAGTTTGGGATATTTTATGACCAACCACGAGTGGTATTGTTATTATTATTACAGTTAAAGTGTTTAGGAGCCACAGGAACTGCTTTAATTTACATTGTTTTGGAGATCAAAAGCAAATGGCTAGTATTAGTAACAGTAGCTACTAGCCCTTAAGTAACTAATGTAACTAAACAGTATAATGATATTATTATATGGAGGTTAATTTTATTTTCCTGCTTGCGTCTATTTTAACATGTTTCTGTGTAGGCCATCCCTGTGCCCCACAGTCAATCGGACCGAAGCGCAACAGCTTCCCTTTTTATTTTAGAGCCAAATCATAGGGTTGTAAATAAACATGTAACAACACAACTGGGAATTTTTAGCCCCACCAAAGTCACATACTTTCTATGTAGACATCACAGAACCAAAAGTGGTGAATAAATGCAATCAATGGCACCTTTACTTTATTGTTGGACTACATTTTTATTCAACACTTTAAAAATAATATGGCTGAAGTTATTGCATGTTTTCAATGATTTTTGCAATTTCAGTAATATATTTTATTAACATAATTAATTAACATACTCCGTTAATTTTATTTAATTAAATTTAATTAACATGTCAATGCTTTTTAATATCCAATGGGCAAAACATTAAAATATTATCAATTTAATTAAGAATATGTCATTTTTTAGGAAAGGGGGACATTGCATTGTTACAGATAACAGTGTCATTATTTAAAGCATAACCAGGAAAACACACATTGAACATCAGTATTTACTACTGCTCTGATGACAATAATATAAATAGTCATACACCACAAGAATCTGTCCTGTGGGAAAAAAACTGTGTGGGGTCCAACAAGTTTTCTGTGATCTTGGTGCCAATTCCTGATGAGTTTACTCCTTAACAATATTGGGCTTGAAGCCATCTTGGACAGCCTTGGTCAGTTCATCTGCGTACATATCATACCTCCCCGTCATCTGCAGATAGATTTGCAGTTTACATTTTGGGCATTCAGGCCAACGATTCAATATCCATAGAAATTAAACAGTAATGATGACCTTTTTGATGAGTTTTATTTTGTTCAGCATTTATGACTGTCAAGTACAGCCGAGAAATTTAGCAACACTGAATCCGTTCACACTTGGTAGTCTAATAGCTGCAGAAAATCTGATTTTATCAGTAATTCTTTCAAAATGTTTACTTGCACCTGGTTTATCAGATAAAATCAAATCAGGTCATCACTTTCTGCTCACAGAAGAAGGATGCAACGTGAAATTTAAATTTGCTATCATGGCTTTTTCAAAAACATGAAACACATCGCTAAGACTAAAAAGAAATTTCAAAAGAAATCAAGGGTAAACAAGTGTATACTGCACTGAAAAAAAAACTGGGCTGAAAGTTTTTTTTGTATTTTTCTTAAAATCTTATTACACTCATAATCCAACCCACAAAAAAATCAAAATAAATGAGTATGCAATGTACTGTAAGTGCACTGAATGTTGTAATGTTGTAATGTAAGTGTTAGGCGGCAAAGGCAAAGCCTGATCTTACTTTAAACCATTTGTTAAATACTACTAAAAATCTCAATACATAAAGAAAATATAAATTATAAATAATTTAATCTGCATAGCACATGGTTTCTAATGCACCTTGAAGTTCCACATGTCTGCAATTTGCTGGTTTAGGTTCAAGTCTAGTTCTGTGACTAGTAACCCATCACGGATTCTGGATAGACCTGGAGACCGACTTCCGTCGGGTGCAGCCACATAGCTTGATCCATAAAAGTGGCCTAATTCATGATGCGCTGTGAAGGGGGAAAAGAATATAAAATAATAACATTACAGCAATATTCTGTATCTTCTGCAATCTTGTGTTCTAGAAAACAACATATTCATAAGACATAACATCAATATCCCTAATTACCTTTTTTCCCATCTCCAGATGTGAACTCATTCTTGAAATATTCCTGGGTGGAGACATGCATTATGTAATTGTAACACCTGGCTGCACATAATAGAGGAGTTTGTCCATTGTCTACAGCTTATACAGTCTTTATGAATATTATTTGTGTGGAATAATATAGAACTAAACCATCGAAATCGAAAAGTGAACCTGGGACATACTGTTCCGACTCTGTTGATGGCACAGGTGAAGCAGTGGTTGGCAATGGCAGCATTTCTTGCTTCAATTGACCACATTGGTTCACTGTAACACAAATTTAGTACTTATTTAGCAAAGGAAAATAGTCTGACATAAAGGGATGTAGATTATCTACCATAATCAAATATATATTTTCCTTATAGATTAAAATCTATCAGCTGTTAGGGTCCAAGCCTTTCATTGTTTTTAAGGATCTAAGACCAGAAAAAAATACTCAGTTGTCAATCTACTGTTTTTTTGTGATGAGAAAGAGGATATGGCTGTAGCTGATAGGGTAAGATTACAATATCACCCACTTGCAAAAGCCAAACTGACTTTGCAGATATACCCTTGATATAGGCTTCAGGTTTTATAGGATGTTTCTTGCAATGAACTCATCTCCATTTTTTTTCAAACCAAATCTTGGCCCCCAGTAAATTGTCCAGCTATAGACCTATTTCAAACCATTTATTTCTAATATTTTAGAAAAAGCTTTAGCCCAGCAACCCAATTCCTATTTACATAAGAACATATATGACATATTCCAATCCGGTTTTAGGCCCCACCGCAGCACAGAGACGGCTCCAGTAAGATAACAAATTATCTTCTTGCTTCTGATCAGGGCCACATATCTCTGCTGGTACTACTTGATCTAAGTGCAGCTTTTGACACTATAGATCACGTTATTCTCTTGGACAGATTAGAAAACATTGTTGGAATCACAAGAACAGCATTATCTTGGTTTACATCCTACCTCACTGACCAGTTTATACAATTAAATAATTAATCATCTAATTATACAAGAGTGAAATATGGAGTTCCACAAGGTTCTGTTTTAGGTCCTCTGTCATATTATACCTGTTGCCTTTAGGCTCAGTTATTGTGGAATAATCTCGCAGTTGTTCAGAACTGAAAGGTTGACACAGTGTCAACCTTTAAGTGTAGACTGAAAACATACTTGTTTAATTTAGTTTTTTTGTGATTAATTTTCCCCTTTAGATAAAGGCAGGAGATCCAGGGGTTCATAGACACAGAGGCTTATGAAGAACTGAGATGTTGGTGCTGTTGACGGTGGAATGGGGGGATTCCAGTGTCTCAGGGTATTCTCATGTCTATGTTACCTTTTGGTTCACTCTTTTAGTTTATTTTCTTATACTTAGATCTGCTGGTGTCACCAGCCACACTCTGACATTGTCTACAGTCATACTCCTGAGCCTAACACATTTTCTCTCTTTATTTTTTCCTGAGATAATGACTGTCCTCCCGTCCTGTTGAACGCTGTCAGGGTCTCCTCGTCACCTATCACCAACCAGCTCTTCTGTTCATTTGTGCCAACTGCCACACCCTCAATTGCAGCACGGTGCCACCCAGATGTACCAGCATTGAGATAGGTTCTTCCTCCAGTCTAAGTGAGTTTTTCTTTGCCACTGTGACTTCTGGTTTGCTCACTGGAGGATATATGTTGTAACTGTCTGTTTTTAAACTTCTGTAAAGCTGCTTTGTGACAACATTATTGTAAAAAGCACTACACAAATAAACTTATATTAAATTGAACTGAATTCATAGCAAGAAACACGCCATAAAACACACCGCCTATATTAAGGGTACCTGCAAAGCCTTTTGGGCTATTGACATTTCTTCTTATTATTATTAAATTTATCACAAGGAAAGCAGCTGAACGACAATTTAGTATGTTTTTTAATCTATTTAAACAAGAAAGGATTGCAGAACTGCAGCGTTTATATATATATAAACGTAAAGACAAGTAACTCTTGTGTATTTTTAGTCCATGTTTTTAGTTTATATTTTTGTGTTAGGTGTAATCCTAAAAAATCCTTCTTATAAAATTTTATGATCCATTTTACTTTTGAAATTCAGTTTGTGATCTTCTTTACATTGCATCACAGAAATTAGGAATGGGTGTTTGTCATACATTTCCATTGTTATTTCAATCATGCTTTGGTAAAGTACCCAACAGGCATGTGTGTATGTAACCTACCTGAGAGCTCCCACTGTGGCTGAAGGGTTGAAGATGACCTCAGCTCCATGCATGCTGTACATCAACCAGTTAAGTGGGTGGTGGCGGCCATAGCATATATTTACACCTATTTTTCCAAACTGTGTCTGAAAGACACGGTGTTGTGTGTTGCCCTCCATATAGTATGCTGACTAATTAAAGGGGTAGAAAAAACACAAACAAAAATAAAGCACTAGTTTCAGAAACAAATTTGCAGAATTTAAACTTTAATTTAAGGATTTAACATTTATTGAGGTTAATCAGCTGAACTGCAGCCTGTTTTGTAAGTTGTTCTCTCAATTAAAAAAAATATAAGTAATTGTGCAGTTTATCTACAGTCGTGGCCAAATGTTTTGAGAATGGTTAGTTTTTCTCAAAGTTAGAACCTTTAGACCAGAGGTCACTAATAGGCGGGCCCCTTTCAGTTGCTGATGGTATAAGATTCTGATACTAGGCTACTTCAGTAAACGGGATACGCCACTGAATCATAACACAAGTTAGAAAGGATGCCAATTCGGACCTTGGCCTGAGGAAATGTCCTCTGAGTGGACCTTACTGAATTCTAATTAAATACCCCTGCTTTAGACCCCCAGCGATGTGCTGGTCGATACAGAATTGTCGATACCACAGATACCAGAGCGGTACGCGGCTCAGTCAGTCAGTCACGCAGTCTGTAGACACAATGGCACAGCGAAAACGGAGTGATGTGTGGAGCTATTTCAGCTCCAGAAACAGAGAAGAAGCGATCTGTGATGTTTGTGGAAAAACAGAATGGAGTTGTGAAACATCTCAGATTAAACCACAACACAGAATGCGAGGCATTTATGATGAGGCGGACAGAAAAGAAGAGCACAGTGTCAGGGGCTGCTGCTGGGGCAAGACAGATATGTCTGGTGGAGTGATGTATGATGTGTGCAAGAAGGCTGTTTGGTGCCGTGGCAACACCACAAATTTGTATAAATACGTAAAACACCACGAAAAAGAGAACTCCAAGCTACAAAAGAAACAAAGGGAGGAGGAGGGAACCTCTCAGAGAAAGAGAGCCTCAGAGTATCCAGGTAGCTCATATAGCATTTAAAGTTAAAATTATTTCATGACTAGGGAAAGTAGTTGTATTGTTAGTGGTATGTGGCTGAATATATAACCCTTGTGTTAACTGTGAAAGAGACGTTATCGACTCCTTCAGAGTTTGTAAACAGACATGACGTCGCGGAGCTGCAAACGCTGCTTAGCAACAGGAGGTTAGCATTTTCCCATGGCTCAGCAGCCTAGTGCTAGTTTCCTTGGAGGTAACCATTGTTAACAGAAGAAAACTTTAAAGCACCTCTATCCGTAAAGCAACCAGTCTGCTCCTCTAATGAGCTTGAAAGAGTAATATCAGCTGTCTTGTACTCATTAACCTTTTCTTCTGAGCTGAAATGATGTTTGCAGGCCATATGCCAGGCTGAAATGCAGTGGCTGGATTTTTTTTTTAAACCCAAGAAAATGAAGAAATGCACATCTCAGACCTTTACACACAAAAGCTAATTTATGATTTTAATACATCAAGATTAGATTATTGTAATGGCCTACTTTCTGGATGTTCTAACAAAAGTCTTAACAAGCTTTAGTTAGTTCAGATCACTGCAGCCAGAGTCTTAACAAAAACTAAAAGTAAATGTGACCATAGTAGCCCAGTTTTTTCCACTTTACTCTGGCTGCCAGTTAAATTTCAAAATTAAATTCTTCTTCGGACATATAAAGCTCTAAATGGCATCGCTTCTCAGTACCTGAGTGAACGTATCTCTTACTGTGCACCAACACATACACTTAGATCACAAGATGCAGGCTTACTGTTTTTACCATTTTCTCATTTCATGATTATTATTAACTCATTAAGAATTTGTTGGCAGCAACACATCTCAAATAAGTTGGGATAGGGCCATGTCCCCCACTGGATAGCATCCCCTTTTTCTTTTAACAACAGTCTATAAATGTCTGGGAAGTGAGGAGACCAACTGCTGGAGTTTTGGTAGAGGAATTTTGTCCCATTCTTGTAAGGTTCTAGCTGCTCAACAGTCCTGGGTTTCCTTTGCCAAGTGTTTGTTTCGCAATGCAAATGTTTACTATTGGTGAAAGGGCAGTATGTGGTTTGGTATTGCTGAAATATACAAGGCCTTCTCTGAAAGAGACACTGTCTGGATATTCTAAAACCTCTATATACTGTTCAGCATTGATAGTGCCTTTGCTGATGTGTACGCTAAACCTGTCCTTGCTTAAAAAGGACTAGGGCTTTCCTGGATGCTCCATTTATACTCAGGTATTACGGTATCACTTGTTTGGGATGTTTCTAGTCTTAAATTGCTTCTGTTGCAACTGTTAATGTGTTGTTGGCAAATCTACGGTGGCCGAGAAGACCTAACATGCTGCAGATTCACAAACGCACTGCAAACAGACAATAACAAATGACAACATGGGCGCTACATTTAACAAACATGCTGCAGATTCACCAAACAAATGCAAGTTCACAAATGCACTCAGCACTCAGCCCAGCTCTTCTCTGTCACTGTCAACAAGTGCGCAAGATGAAGGTAAGAAAAGGAAGAAGGTCCAGACAATATTAATCCAGGACGCCTGAGACACTGCATAGACCAGCTGTGTGGGATAGTAAAGGACATTTTTAATCTAAGCCTGAAAAAGGAGAGACATCATGTGTAGTACCTATTCCAGAGACTGCACTGCAGAGACGCTAGTAACCTTAATGGCTACAGACCAGTGGCCCTAACCTCCTACCTGATGAAGGCTTTGGAAGACTTTTTCTCACCTATATTTATTCACTGGTGGGATCATCTATGGATCCTCTGCAGTTTGCCTACCAGCCAAGAATTGGGGTGAAGGATGCAATCATTTACCTTCTCCACAGATCCTTTGCTCATCTTGAAAAGGCAGGAAGCACTGTTAGAAACAGGTTCTTTGATCTATTTAGTGCTTTCAACACCCTTAGGCCCACTCAACTGGGGAACAAGCTGTAGAGCGCAGGGGTGGACCACCACCGCATCACTTAGATTATGGACTTACACTCTCAAAAACAGGCCACAGTATGTGCGAGCTAAGGAGTAGACACAATACTCTGCAGCACAGGGGCACCACAGGGAAAGGTCCTGGCCCCATTCCTCTTCACCCTCTACACTGCAGACTTCACCCACAACACCACAACCAGCCATCTACAGAAATTGTCTAATGACTCCACCATTGTTGGCTACATCTCGGATAGTGACGAAAGGGAGAACAGAGAAGTAACAAGGAATTTTGTTGACTGGTGTCAGCAGAAATCCTCCCATATCAACACGGGCAAAATCAAGGAGTTAGCGGTGGATTTCTGCAAGACTAAGTTCTTTTCACCCACTCCGGTGAACATCCAGAGACGGGACATTGGCATCATCAAAACCTACAAGTACCTGGGTGTTCATCTGAACAATAAACTGGACTGGTCGGACAACACACACACTCTGTATAAGAAAGGCAAGAGCGGACTCCACCTGCTGAGGAGGCTCCAGTCATTCAGGATATAGGTCCGCTCCTCCTTAAGCTTTATGAATCAGTGGTGGCATCAGCCATCTTTTACAACAATTTTATGCTGCACTTGTCAAATATTTTTAAAATCTGAAATCTTTAAAATGCTGTGTGCAGTGATAAATAGTGTCAGTGTGGTTTTTACTACAATTTATGTGCCATGTCATGAGGTGAAACATGTTACACAGTATACTATAATCCTACACATATGTAAGACAGCTGATGTGACAATATGGTGACAAAATGTTTTGCAAATCAAAATGATCACACTAGATTATGGCTGTCCAAAGGGGTATGAATGAGACCAGCTGATTCCACCATAATCTTTTATCATCAATCATCAATTATCAGCAATCATTTACTTTATTTACTTTTTTATTGGGAGCTTTTGTTTATGTTGCTTTGATTTAAGGCAATAATTATTTTCTTGGTTAAATGCATAAGCTATCCAGACAATTTACCTGCATTTAGAAAAGAACAGACACACCTCATTGAAGTCCCCTACACGTGGAATATGATTCTTTCGGCTTTTCCCTAGGACACTCCCAGTGTTAGACACCACAACGGCTGTGTTCCACAGTGTTCCTCCATGAATCTCATCCCTCTCCAAAATGGGAGACACCACTACTATGTTGTACTTTTTTGCCAACTACAAATCAAAAAAGAAAAAAAAAAAGCTGAGGTTGAGATGGTTAGTTGACTTCTCAGGTTTGGGAAGAAGGTCAGTTTGTATTTTATGGATAGCAATTAATGTTTGTTTCTGTTGGCTATAACTATACACCATGTAAATAAACAGTTTAATTTGTAAATGGTTTATTGATATGTGTGTTCACATCATTCAGTGAGGTGGCATTGACATTTGTTGTCAGGTGGCACAAAGCCCATATGAACAGTATGAGTTGTTTCAAATTTGTGCATACATGTTAGTGTCTAGGTGTGACCCATGTTTCTGATGTGCAAAAATACAGTGCACAAGATCGCATTACATGTTTTACTAACTACATTTCCTGCAGAGCAATATGCTGGTGACATTCAGACATGCAGTCTTGGGAATTAAGGCAAAGAATGTTATTTAAAGAATATTGATGCGACTAGCTGTCCTGCCAAAACAAGGCAGATATCCATAAACGCTAAACCTGAAATTTAGCGTTTATGAAAGTATGTACTTTTTTGGATAGGCATTTTTGGGAGCTGGACCTTCTTAAACAAATTTACATGCAGCTTTAATAAAACTACCTGTAAAAATGGACAAATGTAAAACATGATGTAGTTTTTTGCACAGTTACCTTGAATTCTTTTGACAATTGGTGAGGTACAAGCTATTACTTGTTAGATACACCAACCTGCTACTACATTAAGTACACCTTGTGTATCTATCTGTATCTGTTTTCCAATGCTGAGGACCCAAACAGGACCACCACATGTGCAGAGTAAGCATTACTGAGGTAGGGGGAGGGGATTCTCAGCACTGCTGTGACAATGACATGGTAAAGGCTTAGTGTCCCTGTTGGACAGATCAATCAAAAAATATCCAGTCAACAGTGTCCTGTGACCACTGATCAAGGACAAGAGGAAGAGTAACACGTATTGTGCAGCAACAACTGTTGTCTCTGATTATACAGCTACAAGTTGGACCAACAAAATAAGAGTGTCTAACAGAGAAGACACAGTGAACTGACAGTGTTTAAAAACACCAACAGCGCTGCACAACACTCTCTAATATGTCAGTGTCAATACAATGCTGAGATTTATGCATCACCTAAATAATACCTGCTCTGTGGAGGTCATGTGGGGTCCTGACCTTTGAAAAGCATGGTTAAAGGGGCCAATAATGTATGTGGAGAAAAACAATTGCATGTATAAGCGTGTATATACAAAGAGGTGAACCAGAGAAGTGCAGATACACAGAGGTTAATTGCTGGTTGATGTACAGTGCATCTGGAAGGTATTCACAGCACTTCACTTTTTCACATTTTGTTAATGAAATAATTTTTTCCCCCCACAAAATTCTACACACAATGTCCCATAATGACAAAATAATTTATAAAAAAAAAAACAACAACAACAACAAAAAATCACATGTAAACAAGTATTCGTAGCCTTTGCTCAATACTTCTTTGGCAGCAATTACAGCCTCATGTCTTTTTGATTATGATGCTACAAGCTTGGTACACCTATTTTTGGGTAGTTTCTCCCATTCTTCTTTGCAGAACCTTTCCTGCTCCAGTGGGTTGTTTTTTAGATCTCTCCAGAGATGTTCGTGTTCAAATGGCTGGGCCACTCAAGAACATTCACAGAGGGCCTAAGGTCCTTCTACCGCAGTTGGAAATTTCTTCCATTTACGGATGGAGGCTACTGTGCTTGTTGGGACCTTCAATGTTGCAGAAATGGTTTTTGTATCTGTGCCTTGATACAATTCTGTCTCTGAGGTCTACAGACAATTCCTTGGACTTCATGGCTTGGTTTGTGCTCTGACATGTACTGAGAATTATGGGACCTATAGAGTTGTCCAAGTTGTCAAAACAACTGAAGGACGATCAGTGGAAACAGGACGCACCTAAGCTCAATTTTGAGTGCCATGGCAAGGGCTGTGAATACGTATGTACATGATTTTTTGTTTCTTATTTTTAATAAATTTGCAAAAATTCAAACAAGCTTTTTTCACTTTGGGATATTGTGTGTAGAATTTTGTGGGGGAAAAATGTAATCCATTTTGGAATAAGGCTGTAACATAACAAACTGTGGAAAAAGTGAAGGTCTTGCTTTGATCTTGAGTAACTTTATAGGCTTTTTACCTCTTTGCAGAAGTGTGTGGTGAAACCCTCTTCAGCAGATTCAGCAAATTCTGTCCATGGCTTCTTCTCTCTTGTGCAGAAGGCAAAAGGCATTGCTGTGGAGAAGGACACAAACCAAAACAGTTACACTGTTGGTAATGATAGATGATGAAAAAATCTATTTGATCCTGACACTGAAAATATAAGAGAAATGTAACCTTAAGTAAAGGTAAAATTATTTAATAAATACATCTAACTGGTATCTTCCCATTCATATTTTACTTTATTTACACAGGCAGGAATGTATTTTTAATTTTTTTTTTTACTGGATACTTATTAGGTATACCAATTTTATCAATGTATTCATTTTATGCATACCATCTACCATATATATAGTTTCATGTTAGGTTCAGTTGAAAGTTACTGAAATATTCTAAGAATGGGTCCCATATGGTATAACATTTTATAGTTTTGCCTCTCAGTAAAAATCCAGTTTTTCCAATTGGGGGTGGTCCATAATCTCCTTCATCATAGCTGAGATAGTCTGTGTTTTTTGTTGTTTCCAGTTTAGTAATATTAATCTGCGTGCTAGTAATGTGACATATGTAATTACACTATGTTAATTATTTGACAGGTTTGGACCATTCATCCTAATTCCTAACAGAGCAGTGGCTGGTTCTAGGTCAGGGGGTTTGTTGGAAATGTTTCACAAGAACTAAAATATTGTAGACCAAAGTGTGGAAATCTCAGAGAGTCTTAATTTAGATAAATGCAATCTATGTAAAAATTTAAATTAAGGTAATCCATGCCTAGCACATATTGAGCATGAATGGACCTGTTCCTGTGCATCAGTCCACTGCTCATCAGAAAGATTCGTGATTAGGTCCTCCTTCCAAGCCAATTTTATGTGCTGTAAAGTGGTTTTGTGTTCTAACCTTAGAAGTTGGTTGTACATTATAGATGTTCCTCCCGTAATAAAGGGGTAAGACAAAAGCAAGGTTTCCATTGGTTAATTAAGTGGTTCATTAGGGAATGAGGGAAGTTTTTCCTTCACAAAACTGCGTATTTGTAGATATTTAAAAAAGTGTGACTGTGTGTGAATTTTGAATTTAACTTGCAATTGTTAAAATGTGTGAAAAAATGTGTCTGATTGAATGTATACCTTTTTTGTACCAGGCATGAAACACTGAGTTGGAAAACGAAGGTATAAATGAACGACTGGCAGTCAGGGGAGCCAAAATGTTTTCTGATCTGGGACCAGATTTTAACCAAGTGTATAACATCAGTGTCTGATAAGAGATACGTTTTGTGGATATGTAAGGCTGAATATATTAGTGCTGGTAGAGTAGACGGTAAGCAGTAGTGACTTTCAGACAATTGCTTCAAAAATAGAATGAAAGAGCAATTATGTTACAAACAGAGTACTGATCTTATACAGCCTACAACTGATCATAAAAACAATCCTAGAATAAGAGTGGTGAACCAAAGAGAAATATGAATATTTACGTTGGGAATATGTATTTCACGACAGACATATTTACGAAAAATATGCACAGGGGTACCTTTAAAGTGTAGCTGTCCTTTGGTTCTTGATAATCAGAGAATCTTCTTATTATCTGAATAGTAGAGAAGGTGAACCACTATCACTGGTGGCCTCTAACTTTTCTTGGGTTTGGGGGCCAGAGAGCGGTGTGCCCGATCTATTACTACAGGTGAGCCACCAAAATGCTCCGAGCCGAATACTTCCGTGGCAAAACGGGTCTTGTTTTCCAAATCTACTATGTTCTCTTGTATTCTTTTGTCTTTTTTTTGGGCTTGTTCCAGTGTTGTGACACAATCACATTCGTTTATGATCTCGATTTGTGCCCTTTGCGAAGCAGTTTGTTTCTGGCTCAGTTCAAAGTGAAGTGCGTGAAGGTCTGCTTTTGCTTCCTTCTGCAGAGTTGAGATTTCATTCTTAATTTTATGGTGTAAACTTTCTATTTGTGACTTATTATATCACTCACCGGTGCTTTTCTATTTACGATTGCATTTTGGCCCTGTGTGTTTTGAGAGAGTTCTGGATGTTTTGGTATTGTCTGAGTTTTCCTGTCTTACTGTCTACTTAATTAGGACAGAGGTGGAAGTTCGCATTCTCACTTTCTGCCACCTCTGTCAGAATTTTTAGAATCCTGACTAAATCAGGCCATGTCATAGTCACTTTTAACCTTGGGGACCCTTTCCACTTCCTGCTCTTCTTATGTGAATAAAAGAAGGAAAAGCTGTATCTTCAATCCTATTCAAGCGGTATTAGTTTTACCTTAGGGGATCTTGTAATGTATTTTGTGTGTAATTTGTAATGTTGGAAGTAACTCAGTAAAAGGAAGAGGTTGTGTAAGGGGTGTGCAAGATGGCTACAATGCTGCTGTTTTTTTGGATTTAGTGTAATGTAAATATCTGTGATGGGAGAAGACAGACCCCAAATTATCTGTTCAGCTCTCCTCACTATTTGCTAAAGTGCCTTGCAGTTGAGGAAGCAATGCAAACACTGCAAACACTTCCTTGGTGCTACCATGTTGGAAATACCAATCACATTTAATGTTAATAGTATATTAATGTATAAACATTTTAAGGATAAATACCACCTGATGATTCAAGCATTTAAATAATTTTGTTCACCCACACAAGAGCTTAGTGATCTGTCCCAGTCCCAGGGAGTTTTGGGCTGATGAAAGCCACGGGTCATTGTTTGTCTCCATCCTACTGCAACAGCACAGCCCCCAGTCCTGGGACAACCTGGGGCATCAGTTAGAATAGAGGTTTAAAAGTTTGGGACTCACACAAAGCTTCTTTCAGGTCCTGAAATGTCTTTTTTTACACTCCTCTATCCACTTTACAGTCCCTGGTGCAGATTTTTTTGAGAGTTGTGAGGGCTGTCTCTGTAGTGGAGGACTGTGGTATACATGTCCAATACCAACCCACCAGTTCAAGGTAGCATTGAACCCTGCTCTTTGTTGTGGGTACAGAAAAATACTGTATTGCCTCCACTCACTTGCACCAATCCATCAGGCAACACATGTCCTAGGTACTTGATCTGGTACTAAGAAAATGCTACATTTCTAAGGGTCGGTAGTTAATTCAGCTGTCTGGATCCAGATGGTCCTGCCGCTAAAATGGCCACACTATCCTTTTGCTGGCCAGTGCAGTTAAAAAAAACAAAGTGATAATAGTGATAATCGTTATCATGTAAAAAAGCAAATTTGGAGAGTGGTGAGCAGAAGGTAGAGCATGATATTTTGATAAAGAAGAGGAGATTACCTAATTTTTGAAAGTTTTAACAGTCAGATATTGATATTGAAGTCCTTGCGCACAACATTTTGGTGGCCTGTACAACAGGGACATTTGAAGACAACTACTGGCACCAGATAATAGGGGACAGCAACTGCACTCTCTGTAAGCAATAGCCAAAGCCACAGCATGCAAAAATTAAGGTAAGCGGAAGCCTATTTAAAATCCTAAGTGCATGTTTGGACCTTTGTTCACAGTGGTTTTGGCTGTTACAGGCTTGTTTTCAAAGAAAAAAAAACTGTTAGAAAAATATAAAAACATAAAAGTAGTAATAGTTAGACATGTGCAAAAATGTAAATAATATTGTGAAAAAACATGCTATAAAAATAAAATCCATTAAAAAAATCTATATTTATAAAAAGATAGGAATTTAGAGAAAAGACATTAACATTTATAGAATTTTGAAACGGGTAAACCTAATCTATTTAAACAAGCAGTCGCTGAGCAAACATACTGATAATCCTTTAGACCATCCATGCAGGGTAAAGTAAGTGGGTAAAGTATTAAGTAGATATCAAGTAAATAATTTCATGAACTACTGCCTACTGAGATGCAGGTAATTCAAACTCATTTCTGGCTTGAAATAATGTTTAAAAATGTAGAAGAAAAAAGAGTGTTTTCCATAATCAGAGTAAATTCATAGTAAACTGTAGCTGTTCTGCAAGACAGAATAGATGTGTTTTAGGCTCCCTTTAAATAGAGACAGAACATTAACCTGCTGAATTTAAGAATGGAGAAGTGGCTTTTACCCCCTTACTTCCATAGTCTGATATTTGATGGGAAGTGGAGTGGAGATCTTTGAGAACAAGTGTAATGTGATGGTGAAACAGGGTGCAAGTAGGCTAAAACTTTATTTAATTAATAAATTAAATTAGAAGAGCTAATTAGTAAAATTCTAGTTAATAACTGAGATCATTTAGAAGACACCCAGACACCCCTGTTGGTTATGTTTTCATTAAAGGCCATAATTTTATGAGGTTGAGATTGATTAGATTTGAATTTTCAACTCAACAGGAGCATTTCTTGCATCTGTGTAAAAGACTATGTGAGAGTGAGCCTGTAATCACTGCTAAGGTTGTCTGTGTTTGAATGCGCACATGATAACAGAAAGGTCAAATTTGGTTAAGATTTATTTATAAACTAATCTACACATGATGCTGATAATGATGCTGATAATATGCAGTTTTGTAGTAATTGAGAAATATTTGTGAGGATGACCTTCCTCTAATTGAACATGAATTCCCTGTATGTGTTTCTGCCCCCTCCTATGCTCAGATCAGTTCCATTCTGAAAAATATGTCAGCACGGGAAAATGTCTGTGCGCTTGAGTTGGATCTTTTTCAAAGTAAAAATGATGAGTTGATAATATGTTAGGTATTTGTCTGTTCAAAGTCACTTCCTTATTGTTTAGTGTATGTTTTCAGACCACAGCAGACAATGTAGTATTAATCTATAATAGTGTCACAGACATTGAAGTTTACTTCAAATGTTTAGACAAACCAATTCGGCAGCTGAAACAACTAGCAATGGCACTGATATACTGCTATAACTGATATACTGTTGTAATTGATATACTGCTGTAATGATATTGAACTGTTAGCTGTTAGCATGAGGCTGTTCTACCTGCTGAGGGAGGCGTTATTTGCAACAGCTGCGTACTTTCCCCTTCTACTAATTCTGATGCTGCTTTTGACGTTTTGCTGTTCCCTAGCCTGGTAGAGGAGAGATGCGAAAGAGAGTGTAGAAGGGGTGAGTGGGGTGATCTTTGCAGCGTGTGCTGCAAATGTCCATGACAGAGGGGAGAGAAACTCCAATTACTCTTTTGGCTCTCCTTACAATCCACTGTAGTGTCTTGTGTTTCCTGGCGGTGCAGTTACCATACCAGGCAGTGATACAGCTGCTCAGGATGCTCTATTGTCCCTCTGTAGAACAGAGTGAGTATGGGAGCAGGGACATGTGCTTTCCTCAGCCTCTGCAGGAAGTAATGATGTAATTCTTAATGATGGAGCTGGTGTTGAGGGACCATGAGATGCTCTCCACGATGTGAACACTGAGAAACTTTGTGCTCTGGACAGTCTCGAGCGAACACTTTTTGCTGTTGCCATGATCATGCACTGCTGACATTAAGGGAGCAATCACTAAAAGGATGACTGAAAGAATACTGGCTCCTGCTGTGACTGCCGAAACTAGTGGTGTAGGTTGCTCCATTGCTATTCCTTTCTGAAATCTTCTCACTTTGCCCCACTTATCCCTGGCATCTTTCACTTTGCTTTACCTTTCTGGGACAGGATTCTGAGGCCACAATACTCCAAGACCTGGAGTGACCTTGGGGCCTATGCCACAGCCTCCTTAAGTTCCAAATAACTGTATCCTTTAAATACTTTAATCATAGCCAGCATGACCTTTTGTCACTACTGCCTCCAGAGTCTTTCTGGCAAAAACAGAAGCTTCAGCAAAAGTTCTGCCAGGAAGACTATAATCCTTTATAGTCTTAAATTTATTCAAATCAAGTATATATATATATATGTATAGCGCATCATTTTTAAATAAATCCAAAGGTGGTTCCGATGTTGGTAAGGTGAGACACTTGGGTAATCAGTAAACGTTTGTGAACACCTGTTTCTAAACTACCTGTTGCAATAAGATTTCCTATAGAGCTTAAGTAGTATGTAAGCGTTAACAGCGATTCACATTAACAAACTGGATAATTGTATTTCACAGATATTGTAAAGGCTCTAGGGTTTTTCCCCCCACAGTGTAGTAAAATATTCTTAGGCACTGTTCAACTGTTCAACAAGTAGAAAAATATTCTTGTAGTATGTAATTACTTACTCCAGGCTTCCTGGAAGCAGACTATATTGACTCCACAGAGAGCAGCTACCTCCACCATCTCACCTACTCGCTTGTGAAGAGCTGTAATCTATGAGAAAAAGACAAGTCTGTCAACAAGTAGTTCAATGAATCAACTTGACTAAATAAACACTCAAATTAAAAAAGGTACCATGCAAAACATAGAGGTGATGCCACCTTATGCTATTTGATCACTATGTTGTGCGAGACTGGTCTGTGTCTCTATTTTACCTGGTCGAGTACAGGAGCGTCTGTGGGTAGAACTATCTTGTTCTGTACGAGTCCCACACGGACAATCCTAGGTGCCCTGAGCTGTTCTGGTACTGCATCAAACACATAGCCCTGCAAGTCAAAGTCCCTGTCCAGTGCTGCATCCACTGCACTCTGGGGCAGGATTAACTTCCTGAAACAAAAATAAAATAAATAAAATTTTATTTAGTAGTTACAATTCATTTATACAAGACTGGGACCCCAAACACATTTGAGCCCCTCCAACGAAAGGTTATATTTTATTAATTCCACCCTTTTTTTGAATTATCAGTTATTCTGTTTTTGTCTAACCTTTTACATTAAAAGTTTATTACAACTTTATTTATGCTTGTTTTAACTTTCCGGGACCCCATTATCATTGCAAGGCTCATCAGCCAGTATGATGCTGTTCAATAATAGTGTGCTGACACCCAAGTACACCCAATAATACTGAATATGGTGTAGAGCTATGCACAAACATAAACTATAATACAGATTGTTTATAAAGACAAATCTAAACAAAAACTGTTGTAGTAGAATTAGGAAAATGAATCCGTTTTACTGTTAACTAGCCCTTAGGGTGATGATGCTAAATGAAAAAGCTTTAACTTGAAAGATGTAATGTACTCGTTAGTGTTCAAATTTTATACCTTCATATGAAGAAAAATTTATAGATGGTAAGCAGACTTATGTTGAAAGTAAAACAATATATTTTGTAGCAGAAACACATCATAGAATTGAATTTGATTTTAGTTGTTACAGCATTTCTTTTACACTTTGAAACAATACACTTTCATTTGTTTTTTGTTTTTTGCTTTTTTATCTGTCCAATTTAATTTCTTTAACCTCAAAGGAGACTCAAAGCCAATTTGTAATGTCTATTCCTATATATCTACTCTACAGGACAAAATGCAAGAGACCTTTCCAATCAAGAAAAATGTCAAACATAAAAAAAAATTTACCAGTAGGCATCGCTATATTCACTGTTTATCAGCAGAAATGGTCCACAACAATATAAGACATCCTTGAGATGTCTTATAAAAGTTAGGACAGTGTCTTTAAAAGTTAATGTCATCAAAATTGTGTAAAATGGTCAGATATTTATGTTTTATATTATGTATGTATGTACACTTCAGCTATTATAATATCCACCAATGAACTCTCAGTAGTTACTTTTGTGTTCCATTTAATAATTCTCTCTTTTAAGATCTATGCCAGAATCCTTGTCCACAAAGGGCAAATGTGGCTGAAGGTTTCATTCTTAACAAGCAGAAAGTTGACAGTTACTGAGATTATTGTGTGAGGGGTAAAACCATCATTTTTAAAATGAACCTAAACTGAAGCTTGTACATAAAACCTGTGCATATAGTCTGTATATATATATATATATATATATATATATATATATATATATATATATATATATATATTAACCATTATCATGAATGATAAACACAATCAAATAAACACAGTAATCAAAGCATTACACCAATTGTATTGCATTTAAATATTTTCTTCAGAACCTGATTAAATAAATTTTAGATTTTAAGCCAGTGGAATGATAGTGTGATCTGTGGTTTAGGAGGACAGGGTACAAGTCTTCTCAGCCTTAGCTTGTTTGTACTTTCTTTGGAACCTCTGGCCCAGGCAATCAGACAAAGCACTACAGTTATATCAATACATATAAATAACTCTAAACACCATATTTCACTGTACGCAGAAGATATTCTTTTTTTTTTATCCAATGTTGGAAATTTAATTCCGCAGGGTCTCGCACTGTTTAAAATATTTGGCTCTTTCACTGGCTATAGAATAATTTGGATAAAGTCTATTTTATTGCCCTTAATGCCTGGGTACTGGCTCAAAAAATGACTCCCAGATTCTGTAACAGTAACAGTTCAAACCACTGGATTCACTTATTTAGGAATCAAAATATAGCCTACTCTTAAACTTATAGGTAACCCTTATTTTACTTATCTGTTAGAAAAGCTTAAACAATATATAGAGAGATGGGATAAGTTACAGATCTCCTTGGCTCACAGTACTAAAAATGAACATTCTGCCTCAGGTTTGTTTACTATTTTTAACGTCATCTCTTCTTTGAAGGTTTGGTTTGATTCTTATTGTAAAAATCCATGGTAATCTATAGAACAAGAACTGGTCTCTCCTATTAGTTTATGGTAATAAATTGAATTATTTATTTTCTCTTCTTTCTCTTTATATATTTTCTCTTCGTGGCGCATCTTATTTTTTGTATTTAAGGCTGTGCGCTGCTCTTCGAGCTTATGGTGTTTCTTAGGGCTCTTTTTTGGATAACCATCCCCTGCTTTTTCAGCATAATAATTGTAATTCTACTCAGGGCTTTGTTTCATATATGTTTGATCTGTTTAATAGAACTAACTGTGGCACTCTGTGTTCTGAGATGATCTGGAATAAGGAACTTGTCTTTGCTTTTTCTTTGGCGCTCTTATTTTCTGGAAATTCTTTTATTTATATTAAACAGTTGTTAAAATGGTATATATTGGATAAATTGCTCTCTCCTATTAGACTCCACGATTTACCCTTTGCAGGTATAAAAAATGGAAACTCTTTATGTGGATTCAAAATGTAACAGAACAATTTCTCAATCCTATTCCTGGACTGTCCTTGCACTGCAAAAATACTGGTTTTCCTCCAGTACTACATTGTAGACACACAGTAGGCTTGGTAATGAAATATTGACATAAATCATCCACTTATGGATGGCCAAAATGGACAGCAGAATGGAGAAAACAATGAATAGAAATAATGGGGAAAGGGGATAGTTTGCCCCTTTTTATGTATAAAATTGATATATTTCTTCTTGTAGGAAGTGTGTGTGTGTGTGTGTGGGTATATTAAAATACCCCCACACACACACACACACTTCCTACAAGCTACTTCAAAGATTCACTAATGTTTCTTATATATCCTATGTTAAATCTCCAGTAACAAAAAAAACAAAAAAAACATGCAAAGCATAAGTTAAATATCTTGCAAACTAAAAGTCCAAAAACAAGGTCAGCTTTAAAAAATCCGAAGCAGGGTCAACTTCCACGTAACTATCGTTTACTTAACAACCCACTGGTGGGTTAGCGTGCAAGATTCAAGCTATTTGTAAGCAGACTGGACAAAGTCTACGATCAATCATTTACACGTTTTAACCTTTAAACTTAGGGCTACTAAAAAAATGGCTTTAAGTTTCACAGGCAGGGGCCCCAGCACCCCTAAGGATTATAGTAGGAAAAAATTGTTTTTTTTTTCTTTTCTTTTAACGTTAATGTTTCCGTAGTCTCTGACAAGCTGGAAATGTTAAAACCATAGAAAGTATATGGTTAAACCAATTATTTTAACAATAAAAAACATCAGCCACCACTCCCACTGCCTTGTAAAATGATATGATCCAACTTGTCTTTCTCTCGGTATTTGGTGTCATGTGTGTAGTAAGTATTTTTGTACTTTATCACTCAGAACTAACACATTGCAGTCGTTATTTCTGATACACTCTTTATTCTGTTATTGTTAGCTAGGAGTGACTATCTGACAGTTTATTTTAATTTAGCATGCAGGTGATGATGCAAGTGGTCTGTTTACTGTTGAGTAAGAGAAGATATAGCTGCTGTGCCATGCCATTGGTTAGCCTGTGTGTTATTAAAGCTAAGTGTGTTAGAGTAGTGCTGTCTGTATGTGTATTAACTAATTAATGTTACAGAATGATAAGATATGAAGAGATGATACTATAATGTAACTGTGTGTGTGTGTGGTGAGCCAGTCAGTTATGGATATTAGATTCTTTTTCCAAAAAATGGTTTAGGTGAGAGAGTAAGGCCGGCATGATCTTGACCATATGCTCAGAATGTGTTGATAATCGAAATAATATTTATTACTGATAATTAGAATTCGTGTGTCTGATCTAAATTATTCTAATTATTCTGTCATGACACACTCACCCCAAGTCTCATGCCCTGAAATTTTCTCATTCTTATCTGGTCACCCTGGCCCACAGAAGCTCAATATTCAAATATTCAATTAGAAAAATGTGTTAAATTGATATGGATCTAGTTATTGTTCTCATAGATGAGCTGTTCTCATTTGGGTGCTCAGCACCTCTAAACCTCTAATCCTACAATTGCCCCTGTTTACAGGCTACATTAATTTTAATACTGTACTCCTATTTCTAGGTATATTCACTCCAAGTGCAACCTTATTCCAAGTAGGCTATTCACTGACGTTATCTCATTTACTTTTAGTAAGACATGTTCAGTGACTGAAATGTAAAAAAATCACCACGTGACTGTGTACTTACTTGAGTTCTTTTCCGTATAAAATTCGTTTAACCTCCCTGAGTTCCGCTTCGGGGATATGAGCTTCCAGCGTCATTTCAACAGATTCAAATGAACTTTCAGACATTCTGGGAGGTGTTGCAACTGGTAATGCGCTAACTAAAATGCCGTAGGACAGTGCGTGCTCCTTTATCAGGCGTTCTAATGCTCGAGGGTACTCCTGCGGGGTACTTTCAACACTGTAATATGATGTCCACTGCTGTATTAACAACTTCAGACCCTTCAGACAGACCCTTAGAGAGAGAGGGAGAGAGGGAGAGAGAGAGAGAGAGAGAGAGAGAGAGAGAGAGAGAGAGAGAGAGAGAGAGAGAGAGAGAGAGAGAGAGAGAGAGAGAGAGAGAGAGAGAGAGAGAGAGAGAGAGAGAGAGAGAGAGAGAGAGAGAGAGAGAGAGAGAGAGAGAATCATTATGTTTTGATTAGTTTTTTATTATTTGAGCATATTAAGGAAAAAAACAGAGCCCTTACATGAATGCAAACCTCCGTTCGGGCTGACAGGGTTTTTCAAAATAAAAGTTCCGCCTCTTTGTTTTGTAGCTGTTTTACTTTAAGAACAGAAGATATTTCTATTTTATTTTAATTTTTTTACTGAGATGAAACGTGTGCAAAATGTGATGGAGGCAGAACAGTTAATCATTGTCAAATATGACGACATGCAATATATGACTCAAATATTGTGCATTCGTGGAAATAAAAGTAAATTGTATGGCACAGCATGGGTAGAAACATGCTTTCAGGTGGCCTGAAAAACAAGACAGATACAGCTGCGCCTGGCCTTGGTGCTTGCTTATTTTACTCTTTCGACTTCTTTTCTTTCTTTCTACTATTTTTCTATTGCGTCTACTTCATTATGTAGAGCGAAATCCGCCGCTGTTTGCGTAAAAGATGGCGACTGACCGACTTGAGGCTCTAACCTCCTCCCCCATCTGCGTCCGGCTGTTCTCGCTGACCACCAAAGCCAGGCGCAGCTCTCGAACACGCCTATTGAAAAGCGGCAAACGTGATAGGTGTTCGCGGAGCTTCTAACCAATGAGGATTAAGCTCTGTCGTCATCAAGCTGTCTCTTGGCTCACGCAATAGGCGTGTTCGACTTTACACGGCGCCTCGCAGCCCGATCACCGCCTGGCTCGGTACAGTGCATACCGGTCAGTTTTTTCAAAGTCACCAGCGCCACCAGCGTTTCACGATGACACACTACGTTAACATACATATGGTCAAGATCATGCCAGCCTTACTCTCTCACCCAGACCTGCCTCTTATTTTTTGGAAGAATCTAATATCCACAGTTACTGGTTGACCACACACTGTAACATTATTTAGCTAATACACATACAGACAGCACTACTCTTAGCACACCTGGCTTTAATAACACACAGGCTAACCAATAGCATGGCACAGCAGCTATAGCTTCTCTCACTCCTTTTTAAACAGTAAACAGACCACCTGCATCGTTAGCCGGCTAAATTAAAACCGTCAGATAGTCACTCCTAGCTTACAATAACAGGTGTATCAGAAATACTGACTGTAATGTGTTGGTTCTGAGTAATGAAGTACAAAAATACTCCTTCGCAAAACTTACTAGACACACCACACCAGTCAAATACAGCACTGACACCGAGAGAAAGAGAAGCTGGATCATACCATTTGCAAAGCAATGGGAGGGGTGGCTGCTGTATTTTCGTTGTTAAAATAATTGGTTTAAACATATACTCTCTATGGTTTTAACATTTACAGCTTGTCAGAGACAAATTAACGTTTAAAGAAAAGCACCCCTAAACTAGTGCTAGCTACGCCACTGCACCGTACCAAGCCATGAATCTACTGCCAGGTAGACTGTAAAATAAGAGGATGCCTCCAAAATTTCAACTTTTAATAAATATTTTTGTTCAATTTCATATACTGACGGCGAAGATTACAATGAGATTTTTGTCTCATATTCAGATAATTTTTGTAAATGAATGTCATTGATATCTTTTTCTTTACATTTTTAACTAGTTGTAGATAAGAGGGATATAATAGGGATAAAATTTTAATTGTGTAGCTTGTGTTGCTGTGAAGCTTAAACAAAACCAAAACGTCGGCGCTCCAAAATAAAAGTCTCTTCTAAAACAAAATAACCCAACGTTTAACAAAAGAATAGCCTATACCAGGCATGATTAATACCACAACAGGAAATGTTGTTCATATAAATGTATTATATATGTTTATATATTTAATTTTCCTATGTTTATTATGTATGCAGTGATAATATAAGCAGTAGTTAAAGTGACAAGGTTTCTGTGTACTGATTCCTTGGAGACAGGTGTTTACAGGAGAGAAACAGAGAGAACAGCTGAGGGTAAATGTACATAGAACTAAAATCTTAGGCCAGAATTTATCCCTCCACAGTACTTATTTCTGTTCAGAACGCATATAGGGTCAACTAGAAAAAGTCTTTCTTGTCCATACAAAAACATGTTTATTACTGTCATACTTGGAGGTAAGTGGATGTGGTTATGCTAAATTTAGCTTGATTCAACAGCTCTCTCAGATAAGTGGTGTATAGCCTACATTTGTACTGTATAAGCAAGCTATGCTGCTCTACCTGCTTTTTCATATTTTCAATCACATCAGAGGGAAGAGTGGAGATATTCAATCTAAACTGCAGGATTGTGAACTTTGTCCATTGTTTAAAAGTCAGGTGCAAATTGTATCCTCAAGGTATTTTCCCATTTCTAAATCTCTCATTATATAAATAATATAACAACATGATGTGTGATGTTGTGATCCATTTAATATACTGTAACCTGTACATAAAAAGGGCATAGTAATAGTATAATGTAAAAGAGATTTAGAAAAAAAAAGAAAAAGAAAAAGAACATAAGTGTAAGTACTGGATATGGGACCCTCCTTTTCTGTAGGTGCGGTGGACTTAATGGACAGGACTGGAGAACTAATGAACCTGACAGCAATGGAGCACAGTATGGACTTTCTTAGCACTTTATTGAAAGACAGACAAAGCTACATCTTAATATGTGTATCCCGTGAGTCTGTCTTCAAATAATTCAAGAACTTGTTTCCTTCCAGGTGTCACATTAAGGCACTAACATAAGTAAAACTATGTTTAACAGGCACTGAGGGCAGTGAAGATCTTTTTTATTCCACAGTACATGATGGTGACTTGGGAAACAGCGATCCTGAGTTAGAAGGTAAAATAGCTCTTTTGCATTGTGGATTCAACAACTGAGCATGTTATGTCCTATTTAAAGCATTTAGAATTTTAAATGTGAGAGGGCTGCCATCCTTGCATATGCATACATTTTTCACACTTCTGAGTTGCCAATTTGGTATGTCTAGCTTTTCCGTACATAGAGTACATTTACCATTTTATCAGGCAAGATAAAAATGCCTATAAAAATTGTAATCCATCTGTTGCTGTGTAGCTGTGCTGTGAAGATGTCAGTCACTTTCTACCCCACTACACCATTAAAATGGGACTGTAGGGCCACCAGAGACCGGATATCACTATGGTGGACCATTCTCAGCACAGAAATGACACCAATAGGATTTAACATGTTAGTGTGTGCTGCATGGGTAGAGTGTATAGGGCACAGTAACCAAAATGTTAAGTTATCCAATAAATTAAATAGTACTGTTTTGTAATATTGCAGACATTTTTAGGTTGTTTAGTGTTATGGCTTATAAACAGCTTCTCCACCATTTTATTGGGGTTACCATTAAAATGGTGGAGCCATTACCAAAGCTGTTTATAAGCCAAAAAAGATCTGTAATATTACGAAACTGTACCATTGGTGATAACTTCAGATGTTAGATGATGTTAGATGGTAAGCAGAAAAGGGCATGTTACAATAGGTATTGAAACTTTGGACACATCTAAACCCCTAACGAGCAAAGTAAGGGTAACTGTGGCAAGAAGGAACTAGGGGTGGAAAATATTTTTCGAAGTTTTGTACTTTTAGTGTTACTACTAAAGTATAATTGTTTCATTTAACCGTCTTTTCAGTTTTTGAAAATTTAAAATGGAATAATACGTTTGTAAAATAATTACCATGATTAAGGTCTAGTGCTGCCTGTTAGTTGCCACACACCTCAACAGCATGAAGAAGAAAGGAACCTAGGTTTAGATACTCCAACCATGTAAAATGTAGGGAGGTGTGTATATATAAACTGTATAGCGTAAATTGCAATGGCTATAAAACATGGAAACAACTATAAAAAAGAAAACCTTGTGTAAAATGGAACTGAAACAGGTTCTCTACATTTATAATATAGGTGTGTCTACTTAAGTTGCAAGTAAACCAGCCAAGTTATGTGCCTAATACACTTGCTCTAGGGTAACATCCCACATATGCCACTAATAATATGTTGGGATGGTCTGTCTCTTTCTATAAATGGGTGGGGTAGAGGGTTGTAACTGTGTACATGGGGCAAGCTGTGCAGCAACATGGTCTACGGTGAGCAATAAAAGTACAGTCAACCCTGTATGGCATATATATTTAATAAAGTGGCAAATTAACATATTTACATATATGTAACTAACAAGCTTGCACCTCTGCATATTTAGCATGTAATTTAATTTGCTAAGCAACAAAATAAATGATTTTTGTCTTTTGTGGTTATGGTAGCAATCTTAAGAAAGCTGTCAAATCCTCCAAAAAAGTCAAACAAAAAGGGTCTCCCAAAGAAAGGATCTGTCAATCAGCCCAGGAATAAAAGTGGCACCACGTTCATGAAGAGCATCACATTAGCACCCAGGACATGAAAAACTCTTAATTATGTGACTGAAGAACAAGAGAATTATTCATCCTAGATGGTTTCTCATGGAAAAGTATCAAGCTTCTGTGGATTGAATAAACATCTCACCCGCCTGTTGGGTTTTACAGTAAAAGCCAAGCAGCAGGTTTAACTCCTTAAAACTTATTTTGAAGAGTAAAACAGAATGTGGCTGTATTTTTGCAGATAGAATTGTTTTAATAATCCTAGTTCACTATCATTTACGCTGATAAACGAATAATCATATATTTATGTAGATTATCCCATTTTGTATTACATGAAATGTATATTTTCATTATATTTTCATTACAACATGTTTATTGTTATTGCAATAAATCTGTGGAGACTTTTATCCTTTATAATCAATTACACACATTAATCAGTTATACTTCATTCTGTCTCCAAATAAGCTGTGCGGATATTTTTCATTTTTGTGTGTTTTTTATGCTACGGATCTTGGGTTCAATAAAAGATTCAAAATGAAGGTTTGTTATTTTGTTGTATCCACTTTTCTCTCATGCTTATGTTATGGTGTGGCATTTGATTCAAATTATTTGATTTATAAACATATTGTATTTCTTTGTTTGGTTCATTTAGTTAATAGCTATTTAAATAATTATACCATCAGGAACTTAATTAATTTGGATTAGATCAATTTAATTTCACCAAACAGAAAAGAAAAAAAATACTGAATGAATGTTTATTTATTCTTTAAATGTTATTTATTTAATCTTGTTTTTGTGATCACTACGTGATTGACAAATTACACTTTAGTATACTATTCTTGCCTGATATTCTATAAAAGTGCTAAAAAAAATCCCAGATGTTGATTTACTGGTTAATAAAAAGCAGGTCAAACATATTTGCATAAAACACTAAATTAAACAAATTATGAACAAATTAGCTACTAGGTGGGTTTTGTGCAGGTAAAATAAGAAAACTCTCAACAACCAAATACAACTGAGGCATGTTTTCTGTTAGTAATTAATCACAAACTACTACAAAATAAGGGGTATAGCCTATTGCATGAATATTTTACAAGCAAGACAAGTTGCAATTTTTGTTTCCCTTGCACACAAAGGAGTAGACACGTAGTACACATGATTGGTATTGCAGCTTTACAGCAAACAACTTTTGAGGGAGCTAATGCAAAACACTGAAGATAATCATGCTGAATAAAATGATTAATACTTTATCATACGTGCTTTTGGATTGAGGGTGTTTAATGTAGCTTTTTTTCAGTTATTTATTGGTGACTGTAGTGTCATCACTCTGATGACATGCAAAATATAGTTTAGTGTAAACATTTGCACTCCAAAGGCAATTTAGGACTTCTACATTCTTTTCGTACATGAAAAGGATGGAAGCGCACATTTGATGACCAATGAAAACCACATAGCAAGTTCTATGTACTCAGTTTACTCTTTTTTTTCCATAATGGCAATGAGACCTTGGGTAATTAATAGCCTATTGTGCCTATAGGTGGCGCATGCCCTGTAGCTCAGTATTTATGATTTATGTTCGTGTTGCTGTATTTTTAGCCTTTAAGCAGCCCTGGCCAAACATATTTTTAAGGAAACATCATAAACATACAGCCTAAAATATCAAGCATAAAGGGCTGTGTTTTAAGTGATGTTTTGTAATTGTGATGTAGAAATTTGCTGGTAAAGTGGTATTCAAAGGACTCCCAACTTCTTCTAAATTTTGCTCTGTGTTTCTTCTCATTACTTTCCTCATTTCATCACTTAAAGATGTAACTTCCAGATATACAGAACAGGAATCAATAGCAGATCTTTTGTTATCTTTCTTGTGTAGTGAATGTTAGAATGGAAACAGCTAAGAAAAATTCATAGTCCTCTGAAGTCTGAAGTACCGTATACTAAAGAGGTATATAGGTAAATACACTTGAATTGAAGCTGACATTCTATACTTTAATTCCAAAGTCATTCTTTCATATTATATGCTTTAGAGTCAACACAACATATTTTGTGGCACTGTTCAGTTGGCTGCCTTACTGTATCTTAATCCTGTGGAGCAAAGGTGTGCATGTGTATGAGATGCACTGGTGCAACCCTCTAACAAACCTCTGTTACTGTAAATCATCCAAAATGATAGAAGAATGATGGGAAAACTACTAAATGTGGGCTCATAGGACCCCACAGTGCGTGACAGAGCACATAACCTCAAGAGAGGTTTTCTCTGGGGATAAATTATCTATTTTTGCCATCCCTGGAAGACAGAGAACAAAATGTTTCCTTCAGCTAATGTACTACAAAAACTGAGAAGCTGTAGGTTTTAGTACCTGAGAAGCTAATGTGATTTAGTAATACTGTTTCTAGAAAGGATTCTGTTTCTGAAGCTCTAGTTTCAATTTCTTTTCAAGGAAAAGAAGATACAATGTGAATTTAGCCTCCTAGCCATTATATTACATGTTGCACAAGCAGCTTCTTGAAGTAGATTGGTCTGCATCATTTACTGCAATTTTGCCTTTCATACAAGAGGGGTAGAAAATGCTGGTCCAATAAAACACATTTGTGTAAAATGTAAAACCATTGTGGAGAATGATATGAGAATCTATCTTTAACCAAGCATATTCATTACAAAATAAAATTCATTATTTTAAACTAATATCTGTTTTAGTGTGCTTACATTTCTTCTTTATCTTCTATTACACTTCTTTATCTTTTTAACGACGAACACTGAGAAGATGCAGAAATGGCATGAGACATAAAAATGATTTGCTGAAACAGCTAAATTAAAATGACACCTGATCTACAATAATGAATTAGGTATTTATTATTTATTTATTATTTATCTATAAAACAACCACAATAACAGTACAGACAATGTCAACTGGCTTTATGTGGTCAACCAAGTAAAACAACTGATATAAAAACATTATTTACACAAGTACACAGCATGTTCCTGGAGTTTGTGTTCTACCCATCATTTCACATCACACCTAACCTAAAGAGGCACTAAAGAGTGGTGTTAGAACATATTGCAATAGTGAGAAGTACAAGCTTGTACTGTGAATATAGTGATGAATATCATAAAGTAATGGTAATGGAACACCATCTAACAGCAGGTTTTATTAAGTAAATGGTTTCCTTTGGATTCCCCAGCATCTTAGCAAAAATATTCTTTATTTGATTGGGGGTGTGTGATTTGGTGTAGAACCAAGTACAGGATGGTATTACATTAGTCTTGAGTGTTCTGTTTTTGTACGGTTTTGTATTAGTTGTCTGCATTCTGATACTTCCCACCTTGTTTGTCGCTTCATATGACCAACATTGACTTTCCCCTGCTTGTCACCTGGCCGATGCTACATGAAGGATTTTATTCTTCCCAACTCTGAATAATGGCTCAGGCTGGCTATCTGAATACCTCGTAATTCTGGAATGAAAGGGGTCTTCCCCAGCAAGTAAGGAATTGGATGGGGGTCAGCTAAGTGAATAGTCACTATTTTATTTCCTGCTAGCGGTAAAACATTGTGTTTTTTATGTTTAATTGTGAATTTGGTACTGTTACACAGCAACTTATATACTAAATTTAAGATGTTTTCAGGCATCATCTTTTTGTTTATAATTTGAACATTTGGTTGAAGTTCACAGTCATGAGATTCTCAAAAAGGAATATCTCTCTAAAGGTATACATCAATATTCCACATTCACTGTTCGCATTCAAGGATACAATGTAGGTCCAAAATCTTCATTCAAAGTTAAAAATGGTGGTAAAAATGTATTATGACCACCTATATTAAAGCTTACTAGCAATGCTTGTGGAAGCGAGATGTGCATTGGTAAAGTGCAGATTTGTCATGAACAACAGACATAATGCCCCTCCCATTCCTTTCCTCCAGCACTACAGGTACTCTACTTGTTTTGGATGACTATGTCTGGCATGTGACAACTCTGAAAGCCTTAGTAGATGGATTATTATCTCAGGTTGCCTGGCACCTGGGTGAGATACACAGGGAATATTGCCATTCAATGTTTGGTGCATTAACAGCTGCTAGTTGTACTGCCATCTTTAGCACAGTGGTCCTGCACCATACTGTTAATCTTTACATTAAATGAATCTGTCATACTGGTACGGGCTGAAGCCTGACTGCTTCCACTGTTCGGTATAGGACCCCGTTGACCTAAGATGTGATGGCGCACAATCTTTCGGAAGGTATGCCGGAACTCCTGAATGCGATAAGCGTAAATGAAAGGGTTCACAACAGAATTAGTGTGAGAGAGGATAATAGCTAAGTACATAATCCACACAGCAGGTCGTTCACACTCTGGACAGAACAGAGTGAAGCAGTTGATAATGTGCAGTGGCAGCCAGCACACTGCAAACAGTCCAACAATGATGGCCAGCGATTTGGCTGCCTGTACCTCCTTTTGTAGGGTGGAGCGTGACTTAAGCTCACATGGCATGGTTTTCAGCTCAATACACTTGAGCTGATGGCGGGCAGCCATAAAGATGCGCAGGTAGATGGCCAACATGAGGATTAGGGGCACTAATACACAGGCAAAGAAGTTAAAGTAAACCATGTAATCCATGACCACCACCTCTTCAAACAGACACTCCATCATGCCTGGAGGGCAGCTGCTGTTAAAGAATTCCACTCTGTGTCCCTTGTGCCAGCCTAGCATAGGTGTCAGCCCAATTATCACAGACAGAACCCAGCAGACTGCAATGATACCTTTGGCACGCTGTCCAGTCACTAAGCTATTATACCTAAGAGAGAGAAAAATAAACAGCAAGAGAGAAATTTATTTGGTTTTTTATTCCAGAAACAGCTAAAACTTATGTCTTGTGAATTGTCACACCTACTTAGATCACAAGATGCTCAAACACTATTAGTACTTAGACTTAATAAAGCTACATAGACTTAATAAAGCTAATAAAGCTACTTTTTCATTCAAAGCCCTCCAACTTTGGGATAATGTCCCAGTCAGTGTTTGAGACTCAGACTGACTGTATGCCAAAAAACAGTTTGGTAAAAAAGCTGGTAATTAGTTTTCCTGTTAGATAAAAGATACAGATCTGTGGGTTCAAAGACATAGCGTATTATGGTAAACAGAAAATGTTTGTGCTTTTGGCCTGCCACTCTTGCATGCTCACTCAGGTTTGTTGACGACGGAGTGAAGAGGTGTTGAATTCCCAGGGAGCCCTTATGTCTCTGCTACCTTCTGACACTCCCCTTTCTCTATTTAGTATGTAATAGCTAGTAATAGCTAATAGCTGTTTGGACAGCCAATTTTTCCTTACTTGGCTACTTTGGATTATCACTTCCACTCAGTCAAACTGATTGGGGATATCTGGCAGGAAAGCGACAACCATGCATACCATGTATTGTAAAACTGAATTCTTTTATCAAATTGCCAGGGCAGGATGGGCTCCCGCTTTAAGTCTTGTTTTTTTGCCCTTGGGGAGTTTTTTTTATAGTACTATACCATACTATTTACTTCTAAATACTGTAAAAATAAAACTTCACTTGAATTAGATCAGGATTAGTAAAAAAGGATTAATTTACACTTTTGTTTATGTTTCTTTTCTTTTTTTATGTTGCATAGTTAATAATGGGTGTCACGTCAAATGGAAAAAATACAGCTACAGCACTGCTACTTTAGTCACAGCATGTTCCAGAACCAAGCTCACGGGAGTAAGATGTGAAAATATGCAAGATAAAATGTCAATTGCGTAGAGTTCTATTTTCAGAGTACATTATGGTCCGTGTGGGAGAACAGCTGAGTGTCTTGGTCTGTTTCTTTTACTTTCTCCAGATGTGAAAGTTCAGTAAGCAATGCTGAAAAAAAGAATTCCTTTCCTGGCTTCATATTACCCTTAGGGATTGCCAGATTGTTAGATGGACAGACAGTGTGTTAAGACACACAAGTTTCAGACATCTTGCTATATATTGTGGAAGAAACTAATATTGTATCATTAGAATAAATTAGATCTAATAGTAAAGTGTATGAGTTACCAGAAAACTCATTCACCTGAGTGATAGAACTGTATGCTAATGTTGTTTTATTACATTTTGTTTGCAGAAGAGGGGAATAAGATTATACTTGGCTTTGTCAGAACCATTGCTGAAGCAAGTCAATTTTCATAAACCTTAATATCAGAAATAAAATCTATGTTTCTAACAACAGCCTGAAATATATTAATTGGAAAAGCAGTTTCTAGTGTAAAATCAGTAAGACATTTCCTCTCTTTTTTGAGAACCACCTTTGAGAACAATTTATCTGACAAATATATGAAAATAGAAAATCTGACACAATTTATGTACCTTACATGCAACCAATCCATAAACTCAATCCACTTACCTAAGTGGGATCTTGATAGCAATGTAGCGGTCAATAGCTATTGCTAGAAGACTGAAAATGGAGCTTTGTGTCAGAACTAACACAAAACAGGCGATAAACAGGCAACCATAAAAATTGGCACAGAAACCTGTGCTGATCAGAACGGAGAAAGGGATTGCCAAAACACCTACGGCGATGTCTGCTATAGCCAGGGAGACTACAAAGAAATTGGTGATGCTCTGGAGGTTGGTGTTAAGACCCACTGCCCAGCACACCAGCACATTGCCCAGGATGGACAGCAGAGCAATCAGTAGCTCCAGCAGCATGTACATCACGTTGGAAGCATTGCTCAGCATGGCAATCTTGCTGAAGAGGTGGTACAAAGTCGTACCAAAACGTCCATAGCTGCAATTCAGGGTAGCAGCTATTCACAAGAGTCCGCCTCAGCCCTGCAATGAGAACATCTCAGGATTTCAGAACAGATTGCCAACGAGATTACAATATATGTGGCAACCACAAGAGGCTACTCAAGTAAATGCTAATGACATTTTAAGACTTCAAAGTCTCCTGAATTTTGTTGAAATGAAAACTTAGCAGTTAAGAAATCTGTTTGTCTGTACACTGATAAGCCATAACATCTACTTATACATATACACATTGCCTGTTTTATTAGCTACATTTACCATATAGTAACACTTTGTTGTTCAACAATTACAGACTGTAGTCTGTCTGATTTACAGCACACATTGTTTATCTCTGTTCTTTAATGGTCAGGACCCCCACAGGATCACCACAGAGCAGGTACTATTAGGAAGGTGGATCATTCTCAGTAATGCAGTGACACTGACATGAAGGTGGTACTTTAGTGTGTGTTGTGGACCACATTCTCTAACTGTAGAACTACAAAGTGCACATGTATTGTAAATGAATATTGTATATATCCAGCTTGTATAACATCCACCAACTTCAAGATGTTGTCATGGAGGAGTGCAAGATGATTCCTCTGTAAAGCTCTAGTGAACTCCATGCCTAAGAGAGTTAAGGCAGTGCTGTAAAATAATGGTGGCCACACAAAATATTGACACCTTGGGCACAATTTGGCCATTTTCACCTAGGGGTGTGTTTACTTATGTTGCCAGTGGTTAGGCATTAATGGCTGTGCGTGAGCTCAGTAAATTTACACTGTTATACAAGCTGTACACTGACTACTTTACATTGTATCCAATGCACATATGTGTGGTCCCTCTGGATTTTTGGGAGGTCCCATGTTGGCTTGTTCACCACAGTAGATGCTTGCTTAAACGGTAACAAAATGTTTTGGTTTAACAGTTCTTTTTACTGAAAATGCTGTAGGTAGGTTTTCCACACAGTACCTGTGATCTTACTGTTACTTCCTTTTCTGTCTTCAGTTTGAGAAACAAATAATAATACACTCCTTTCACCAAACTCTTGGGAAAACTGGGCAAGTTGGGCAGGATTTACAGATATGTAAAGGCACAAAATTTTCACAGTGGTCATGGCATAGTTGCAGTTGCTAGGCTATGAGCGACCAACTACGTGAACCAAATTGTTTGGTTCTGTGGAAGTCTAGTGCTGCATCTCTAGTTATTATATATAAGAATGCTAAAGCTTACTAATTGAATGTGAAGCAATGATCCTTCAATGAATCTTAATAACGAGGTTGCGCACACCTCAGGATATTTCATTTCACATTTTGCTTCTATTAATGTATTAGGGTTTTGAAATGGAAAAAAACCCTTAAAATGTACAGGAACAAAAAAATGTCTTTGACATTTGTACTCTGAAGGTCTACCTGAAATTAGTTTTTTGTTCATGGAAACATAAAAAGTATTATAAAAAAGCATAAAACACTTGACTAAAATACAAATCATACACAGTATGATCATGATTTGTTCATTGCTCCCTTTATGAAATAAATGTATTTTATTCTAAAATTTGTAATCAATTCAATACTCAAAATTACTAGATTACATAGTCATGATATAGCATAATTATTTTATGATTTACTAAGTTGGAGCCCACTGACATCAAACTTTGTCTTCATTCATTTAAGCATTGTAACACACCTCAACTGCATATCAACTGCACCTTTTCTTCTTTCTAATCACAAGGAAAGCGCTAGAATGACAACAGGGTAGTTTTTTGGACTTATTCAAGTAACAAGAGTCTTAGTTAGTGCAGTAGAGGCCAATTTGTCAATTTGGGTCAATTTGTCATGGTTTAACAAGTGGATTACCCATCAAAGTAAATAATATGTTTTGCATTGAACAAAGTGCTAGTAGATCTTGCTAATGCTTAAGGAGTTCATATCCTTGTACCTACACTGAACAAGAATTTTAATGGAAACACCTACCATATAGGTGCGCCTTGTACAGAAACCTATCTGCTGCTATGCACAAATGAATGAATGGAACATTAATAGAAAGTTGTTTGGCTTTGCTGAGGTTTTTAAACTCTTACAATTCCAGCTGTGTGGCCAATAGTCTACCACCTAAAATATACAACCCACATTGGCTATATCCTGAGAAACTGACCACAGAGATTGAACTCTGGTACTGTGTGGCCCATGTCCAGTAAAGTTTGATAATTTGCTTGCCCTAAAACACACTAAAACTCGGATGATGTGTTGAATTAGGCATGTTTGAGCAGGGAAATCACAGCCATGCTTTATGATGAGAAATTAACGCCTGTGGTTTAGAGGATGACGGTAACAATTGGTGTTTTGAAAATGATGGGCTTCTGGCTCTAACTATATTACAAGTTATATGAACATGGTAAGTTGGTCTAATAAGGTGACTTGTATGAGTAACTGGCTATGGTGCCCTATACCTGATAAACTGATTAAAAAATGGCATTATTTTTTTATATTTATAAAGAGTGTCGTCAGTTCAACAAGCAATGTTACGTTATGTTGTAATCTGATAACTAGTACTGTTAAAGAGAGGTGAGTTTAATTTCATTTTGTATCTTTTTGACAGGCTAGTTGCTAACAGAGGGTAAAAAAGAAAAAGTGTGTTTTTATAATGTAATGTTTTGTTTATGTGCGAATTTTTCACTGTATCTAATAACATTATGCCTCAGGTAATGCAGAATTAAACAGTATGTTGAGTAATGTGAATTGTCCCTTATAAAGTAAATCAACAATAAACAAAACTGGAAATCATCAATCAAAGAAAATGTGTGAAGTAATCCCCCATGTCTAGATGCCCCTGCTTATCTCTAACCAGTCAAAACTCTTTCATTATATAGAGACTTTAGTTTTCAAACTATATATATCGTATGCCAGTTTAACTACAGCTTTCTGTTTCTCAGCATTCATTCTTTATTTAATTTTTAAACTTGGGGAACAAGTGCTGATGATTCAAATGGTATATGATTTGTAAAAAATCATGGGCAATGTGTCATTTCTGGTCATTTCAGGGACTGGCTTAAATTCAAAGGAAGAATGTGGAATAATAATTATTATCTGAGTTGCATTGCAAGCTTCGTGTAATTATTTTTACACTGCTGTGACAATCTGGACACACAAAAAAATTCTGTTTACACTATCTGTATCAGTGTCAGTGGCGTGACTTATCGAAATATACAAAATAGCCTCGCCTCCTAAAGGAAATATTATATCTTAACATAGAAGAGTAGTTACTTAGTCAAGTACACAGTAAGAGACTAAAGTCTCCCAACAAGTTTATAAAGTTTTTGAACTTTGAAGTTGGATGAATTTGATTCTGAAAATCTATGTCATCTCTAGATTGCACAACAAAAAGATTTATCAAAACAATATAAAAGTGATACTGACATTTGTGAAGTCACATCTGATATGTTGTTTCTTAGCACTACATGACAAAATTATTAAAATAAAAACGTCAAAGAATTTTGACATAATTTGTTGGTTAATGTGGGAATGCAAAGATTTCACTGCCATAAACTTTTTGTGGTTTACATTAAATTTTAAATAACATTTTTATTAAAATGTATAGGTGACCCTAGTTTTTTTTCTAAGCGCTTAAAAGAGCCACACAAACTCCACAAACTCGGAATTCAAAACAAAACAAGGGAAGCGCTGCACTATAAGCGTATAATTAACAAAGTAATATTACATAGTGTACGTCTATTACGTCTGGTTCCTCCCAAGGATTCTTCCTCCAGTTAAGGGAATTTTTCCTTGCCACGGTTGCCTCTGGCTTGCTCACTGGGGGATATATGTTGTAACTGTCTGTTTTTAAAACTCTGTAAAGCTGCTTTGAGACAACGTCGTTGTAAAAAGCGCTATATAAATAAAGTTGACTTGACTTGACTTTTACAATTTGCTGCAAAACAACACAAGAAGTGTAATCAAAACTTACCTTGGCGATTGTGTCGAATCCATTTTTAAAGACCTCATAATATTACAAAACGTTACAGAAAAAAGAGAGGTAAACAACTTAACCAAAGCCGATCCATTAGGGTCATTTTAGTTCTTGGGGAAAAGGCATAAGGCATATTCTTTTTCTAATACTCTTCCATTCGCCCCTCAAATTGTTGGCGGTCATGCGCACTGGAGTTATACATAACTGACTCAAAGCTTTAGTACAGAGTGCACCTCAGTAAGAAGCTGAAGATTACTCCGCCAGCCTTGACGAAAAAGGACATACCCATAGGGCGTTTGGTCGTAGTTAAATGCAGTAGACAACGCTGTAATGTAGGCTACGCTGTACGGTAGCGTCATCATGATGTCATCCGCTGAAAATAAAAACACTTATTATTTTTTAATCGACAAAAAGTTGTTTATTTTCAGGCTGGGCAAAAGAAACAAGAAGGATTTAGAACATTTAGGACATACATTTATACAAAAAATATACAGGTTTAATTTATACATGCATTAATTTAGTTCTATAAGACAAACTGTATGCTATGGGTTAATCACTGAGGCAGCAGTGTTCATTTACTCTTGCCTTGTTTTTAACGTCTCACATTTATATATTTTCTCTATTGCTGCACTCTCATATTAATAAATTATTTAACATTATGTCTCAAATGCATGTATTTATTTAATATTGTGACACATCACCTATCATAGTAGGCCTACTATACTGACACATTAACTAACACTCTTGACAGGACAGTCAGGTATTATAAAACAGGAAGCTTGATGTCCACAAATTAATTATCCAATTTGTCTCTCTGGCTGGTGATCTGGATAAGTCTAGATTAAGATAAAAGATAAAATAAGACAATCCTTTATTAGTCCCACAGTGGGGAAGTTCACAGTGTTACAACAGCAAAGGGATAGCAAGTACAAAAATAGCTAAATAAACAGTACAGTATATACAATATAAATAATAAAAAGTAAAGAGCTTTTAGGATTGTATTTACAAATATTTACATGTTGCCTCTTAATTGCACATGGAGTAATGGAAAAATATTGCACATTATGCCACACTGAAAGAAATCTATTTTCTATAAGCGTATAGCGTGTGTGTGTATGTAGTCTGCTGGGAGCAGTGCTGGCTGTAGAATCTAACAGCAGCAGGAAGGAAAGACCGGCGATACCGCTCCTTCACACACTTAGGGTGAAGCAGCCTGTCACTGAAGAAGCTGCCCAGTGCTGCCAGAGTATTATGCATGGGGTGGGAGTCATTCTGCAGCATGGATGCCAACTTGGCTAACAACCTCCTGTCTCCCACGACCTGCACTGGGTTTAGTCGGCTTTCCAGGACAGAGCTGGCCCTCTTAATGAGTTTGTCCAGTCTCTTCTTGTCTGCTGTCGAGCGCTCCACTACGCTCCACTACGCTCCACTACGTTTCAGCTTGTCCTTCAGGAGCCCTGGCTGTATGGTGTTAAAAGCACTGGAGAAATCAAAGAAAACAAATGTAAGAAAAAGGTGTTCCCAGGCTTCTCCAAGTGAGAGAGAGCTCTGTGTAAAATATAGATGACAGCATCATCCACCCCGACACCAGGCTGGTAGGCAAACTGAAGAGAGGCCATGTATGGACTAACCAGAGGACGGAGGTGGTTAAGTACCAGTCTCTCCAGTGACTTCATCACAGAAGTCAGTGCCACCAGTTTGTAGCTGTTGAGGTTCTTTGGGTGCTGCGTTTTCGGCACAGGTACCACACAAGATGTTTTCCACAGCTGAGGTACTCTTACCAGCTTCAGGCTCATGTTGAACATATATTCAACTACCCTGCACAGCTGATTTGCGCAGGACTTGAGGAGCCTGGCACTAATGCCATCTGGACCTGCAGCTTTCTTCGTCTTGATTTTCCTCAGCTCATTTCTCACCTGGGCCGTTGTGAAGTACAGGTGTGGCTGTGAGCTAAAAGTTGTTGAGAAGGGGGTGAGAGTGAGAGAGGAAGAAGGGCAGCATGCTGGTAATGTCAGCAGGGGTGTCTGTGTAGGGAGAGGGGCAGGTGATTGATCAAATCTATTGAAAAATAGATTTGAGTTCATTCAACCACTTCTGGTAATTAACCAAAGAAATTGTGCTACTGTTGCCCTTAGTACAGGTCATGCTCATGTAAAAATGTAATCACCTGAAAGATCCACGTTAGGATTAGTCATAGACACATTCTCTACAGTAACAGATATTATATTTTTTCCCTGCAAATGTTAGGGCCATTACCATTTATTTGCTTTGTGATTAACTTTTTTTCTCACGCCCTATACTAAAGTCAACTGCAGCACAATTTCATTAGTTAGACTGATCTAGATCAGTGGGCACAAAGACAAAAAGAAATATTTGCAGTAACACTGGTTAAGTAATTAGTTTGTGCTCCTTTTTAAAATATCACCAATTTGAGGGAAGGATGTTAAATATAGTGTCATTATATTACAATCATACAAATTTTATAGGCTCCTATGTCAAACCGAAGAAACAAACAAGTCAAGCTAGAGACTGTCTACTTACCTATGAACTTATGTAGTGTAAAGCTATTTTCCTATTACAGCAGCAATAAGCAGTGTGCGTAGGGAGTGGGGTGCTTGAATTCAAAAGGCATACACTTTGGAGTCTATAAACTTTTAGACAAATAATATATTTCATCCAGTATGATATTAACATAATATAAAATGGGTCAGGAGTTCCTTGTAGGGTTTTATACAACGGGCATTGGTTTTATGCAAGTTATGCATAGGCTCTGAACACAGGAAATTTCATTAAACTCAAGTCTTTTGTAACTGATGTCACCCTACATCAAGGACTACAGCATTCAAAGACTGTCTTAAGCTTGAAGCAGTTCAAGGTTTGACTGGCTAATAGCCACACTACACATGCCAGCAAGGAAAAAGGCTGGAGGCACAAAGGCTACCTAGGTTTCTTACTCTAGGTATAAAGCCCAGATGGAGATATATTGTGAGGGAGCAATCTACAATGCGTGTTCCTAGTTTCACAGCCACTTTCTTTTAAACATGGTTTAAGTTCTTCATGGATACATGATTTTTTTCTTAATTTGTTTGCATGATTAATAATCAAAAAATAATCAATCTCTATCCATAATGGCATAAATCTTTAAAACCCACCCGACAGTTCTAGAGAACTGATAGTCACTTATCCACAGTTATGAAGGAAACCTTCACAATGAAAAGAAATATGAGAACAAATTGCTCATCAAAGGAATTCATTAATAAATCATGGCGACAAATAAAATAAAATATAGTAAAGATTTTATTTGCACCCAGTCCCCTTCAGGACTGTGACAAAATCATGGACTGTTTAAATTTATTTCTGTTTCCTTGTTATCAATGAAAGTTACAAGTGTGAGGGGTGGTCTTGTTCGGGAAACCTTGGTCAGAGAAAGTGTTGTCTTCAGGTCTCAAAGTACTTGTATATAGCTGTGACATACGTCATTACACGTTGCCAGTCTGGTCTTTCGGTATGGACCATTTCATTGATATCCTGAGAAAACAAGAGAACAAGTGGGAGAGAGTACTTGAGAGACAAAGATGACAAAGATATAACTGAACTGGAGAAGCTGATCTTTAAAAGTATTATACACACAGTTACAAACAACCAGAACAATCTAGATTTCACTAAGCGGTTGTGCCAAGCTTGTGTGTAAAAATGTTATGGAAGCTCTAAACACAAAAATCATGGCGCATGCTCGGACCATCAAGAATTGGTCTTCCCTCACCTTGAGCTCTTGGGGAAAGAGCTTAGCAACCGCATACTACACTGTGGACTCACTGCCAAGAGAGGTTAGCAGGTCATGAAGCCAGAGGTGAATCACATTGAAAAGAAATTGGCTAAATGGCCCGTGGGATAGATCAGGGGAGATGCTGCATTAAAAAAAAGGTTTACAATTGTACCTAAATGGATGGACTCGTTTTCTGATGACTCAGCTATAAACCCTATTCATAGTATTTAAAATCAAGCTTAGTGCTTAGCATGAGCTGGAGAGCAAACAAAAGCCATATGGAGATTTGGAATATTCAACAAATTGAGCTGCAAAATTGCATCCTACACTGGAATCTTCACACTTATGTGAATGATTTCTCTCAGCCAGGCTATGTGTTTCCGTTCACAATACGCCAAAGATTTTGCTGCGTACACTTGTACACAATGCGCTAGTGACTAAAGCAAAGAAAACAAGTTCTTTATGTCTGCACCCCTGCAGAAAATGTCTTTGCTCCCACTGGAGAAAAATTTTGCTTCCAAATTTGTGTTGGGGTTTCACTCAAAAGAATCGGTTGTGCTTGGTGGAACTGGGCCCTGCGTTCATGACAAATGCTGCTTCCCACAGCTTCACTTCAGTGCTGATGTAGGATGCTTTGTTTGCTTCTATGATAGTCTTGCCAGATGAAGCAGTGCACCCTCACCCACACTGCCCCAGTGTGGAATGTAGATGCACAGATGAGTTCTTTTCCAGGGCACATAATACAGCTACCAGGGTGGACAGAATTGTTAACACTGACTTCTTTGCTCATTCTTCTCTGCAAGGCCTTAACATTTTTAAAGCAACTAACAAACTCTTAATTGTTGCCCTTCAATCAGTTGGCTATCTAGCTTGGGGTAATGGGAGACTGGTGGTGAATTTGGTTCATGAAATTTCATTCAAAGCGTGATGTTTAGTTGTGGACCATGTCTTCAGCCTCACCCTCTAACCAGGGCATGGCCAGCCGGGACAGAGCAGCTGTCTGCCCTACACATTGGCCTACTGGTGAAGGATGGCCTCCACTTATGGCTCGCCGGCCTCCAAAGGTTACTGATGTGAAGGAGAGTGGTTTACTTCAGTGAACTTACTAGATACATACTTGCACACTGCCATAGTGCCAGAGCACAGGCGTTTTTGTCCTTTGTGCATTCTCAGGCAAATATAACAGTTCAAGTTTCTGCACTTAAGGCTGTAGTTAGCTCCAAGGACATTTACAAAATGCCTGGAAAGGCAAAAAAAAGTGTGTCCCCTTCAAAGAGTAAGGACTAAAAGATAACCAGAGGCACGCTCAAGCACTAGGCCTGTCTGTGAACTGAGAGAAGAGCAATCTGTACTTGAAGCTGTATATGAAACACTTCCAGGAGGGGTTAGTATCGTTCCGGCTGTACCACAGACATGCATTAGTTTGTATTCTGCAGGAGTACTCGCCTTAAAGTATTGTCTTTCTCCAGAGCAAACATGTGCTTGTCCGTTTGGACAATCAAGCTACTGTCTACCATGTGGGCCATTATGACAGCACCAGATCTCCAGTGCTCAACTGTTTTGAAAGGGGCATGGAGACTTGACTTACACCACACAACACAGCCACCACCCTGGGAGCTCTCCATGGTGCTGGTCTGGTACATTAGGAAATATATTAATACATTCACACAGCAGTACTGCTAAACATTAAATCTAACATTAAATCTAAATCTCTAGTAACTATAATCTGCATTAGGGGACATAATGATACTAAAATTGCTTTGCAAATAAACTACATTTAAATAGAACTTAAAGTTGTGATTATTATCCAGCTAGGTAATTTGGTTAAATAAAAATCTTTACAGGATTATAATATTTTGTAAAAGACAGCTCATGTTCAATGACTGGTGACTGTTAATAATGGCAATAATGAAATTAGAAAATAAATACATTTATAATTAATGGTCTGTCTTTTAACTGTAATAAGAATGTTATATCACACCAAAGGATTTTTTTGCTTTCGGTAAACAGATGTAACAAAGTTATAGATTACAGACTTGTGAAATATTCTGTATGAAAAAGAGTGAAAATATGTGGTTTAACTTGGGGTTTATTTTGTATAACATACTAAATACCTTAAAGTATGAAATGTTTAAAGCGGTAAAAGCTAGCAGAATCAGCGAAATGAGTTAAATCAGCATTAAGCGCAGTTATGTTTTGGATCAGCTGGTCTACCCTAAAAAAAATTAATCAAGAGGTTTTAAAAGGGAGGACAAATGTATGAAAGAAAGAAAAGCAGGTTACAAAATAAATACACTCGTGGATAACCAAAGAAAACAAACTGGTGTATATGTGAGTCAGCACAACCCTAATATGTCAATAAAAACTGGTGGTCTTAACTTGTAAACTATATGAACATGAAGGCAAAAAGATAAAGGTGAGAAATAAAACATGATCATCTTGAAACAATGTCCAATTCAGGTCTCCAGTGATCTTTTATTGTTTCTGCTGCTGGATGGCAGCTGAAACAATATAAGAGGTATAAGATGAATAGGAACATAAATGAAATATTTTGTTAAAATAAATTTCAGAATTTCCACAGTATATTGTCATGTACAGTTTTACCTAGGTGTAGACTAACCAGCGGACTCTTACCAAAGTGGATTTAATTCCCACGCTTTCAGCTGCTTGGAAAGCCAGAGTGAAGTTGTGTCTCTGAAAGAAGATGTGATAATGTGATTAGTTTCATCCCAGTTTAGTGTAATTGGAGATTTTAAAATTTCAAGAAACATCTGAAGATACTGCTCTTATTAGTTTTTTTTATATAGTTATAGTATCTATGTTATATTTTCAGTTATAATGCAGTGCTTGCCTTGTCCAGGCTAGTGAGTTCCTGATATGGGATATGCGCTGGTAGGTATGTATGAAGAACAGCACAGAATGCCAGCCCATCGTTCCAGCTGCTGCTGAAATTGGTTATATCAATATTCTGAAATATAGGCAGAAATATTAGAATATTTAAATAAAGCTGGAAAAAATAAGCAAACACTGGAATCCAGTGGCAAAAAAAAATATGTAAACCTTTTGGATTTTTTTCTGCATTAATTTGTCATAAACTGTGATCTAATCTTCATCCAAGTCAAGGGTATTGACAAACAAAATGTGCCTAAAATAATAATAACACAAGATATTATGATCTTGCACGTCTTTATTAAACACACTCATTCAACACTGGAATAAATAGCTGGTTGACCCAGGGACTGCCCAAGCCCTCAGACAGCAAAGCAGTCCTAAATCATGTGGTCCTTCTACTATGCTTCACAGTTGGGATGTTTTGTTGTTGGTGTGTCAACAATTATTTTGTGGGTTTCAGCAAAACAGTAACACATCTACATACATATTTAATAAGTGGTGCTTTTCATTATGTTGCTACTTTACAGTATTATCTAGCAGTTTAACAAACAGCATAAATAAAAAGGGAAAGATAAGTAATTTGTCTAGTACTACAAAAAGTAAACTGAACAACCATTTAAAATGACTTTTAAACAATCACGTAAACATGCCCAAAGAAGTTTCAGTTTGAAGCTGTATTTTGATTGTTGTAGGTGTTTAAATTTCTATTTCTTTAGTTGAGCTCTTCTACATCCTCCTCAAATGCTGGAAAATATCAGGGTTTCTGTTAGATAAAACATATGCATCACTGGAGAACAAAGTTCAGCAGCCTGTACCTGATAACCTTCTGTCTTTTTTTGACACCATCTCAATAGTGCATTTCTCTTGGAGCCACCATATTTTTGAGCCAGGGCAGATAGGGGGTCCTTCCTCTCCTCTCTGAAAAAAGCATAATTCAGAAATTGCAGTCTATAGTGTTTTTTTGGGGTGTATGTTTTGCCGCATGGTACAGTACACAGAAACAGTATACTCATATCCACAAATAACTGATGACTGAAGTATTATTTATAAACCTTCTAGTGAAGAAATGTTTATGCTAATTGTATCTTTAAAAAATATTTTACTTAACATAAGTTTTATGTTTATATTTTTGATAAGCTGGACCTTCTGCGGCTGAGGATGAGTGTTTCTGATGAGATGAGGAACTGCGCTGTGATCTGTCTCACGGAAACATGGCTAAACGACAGCATGCCGGACTCAGCCTTCCAGCTCGCCGGCCGGCAGCTCTTCCGCGCGGACCGCAACCAGCTGTCCGGAAAAGCACGAGGGGGCGGCTTATGCGTCTACATAAACAAAGGTTGGTGCACAAACTGTGTGATGGTAAACGCCCTATGCTCCGAGGCAACAGAACAGCTGACCGTGAAGTGTCGGCCACACTATCTGCCTCGGGAGTTTACAGCTGTGTTCGTCATTGCCGTTTACATAGCACAGGATGCTAATGCTAACAACGCACTGAAGGAGCTACATGACAACATCAGCTCGCTTCAGAACAAGCATCCGGAGGCGTTTTACGTGGTGGCGGGGGATTTTAACCACGTGAACCTGACGAACATTTTGCCGAGGTTTTACCAACACATAGACATTCCAACACGGGGAGACAACACACTCGACCGTGTTTACACCAACATCAGAGACGCGTACAGAGCCGTCCCCCACCCCCACCTCGGGCTCTCCGACCACATCTCCATTATGCTGGTCCCTGCATACCACCCCCCGCTGCGACGCTCCAGACCCACACAGAAGACCATCACTGTGTGGCCCGGTGACGCAGACGCTGTGCTGCAGGACTGTTTCGGCTGCACAGACTGGCATGTCTTTAGGGAGGCTGCTGAGAGTGAGGGGGAGCTGGATCTAGAGGATTACACATCTGCTGTCCTCGGGTACATCAGCAAGTGTGTGGAGGATGTCACCACCACAAAGACAGTGACCTGCTACCCGAACCAGAAACCCTGGCTGAATGGAGAGGTGCGTGCTCTACTGAAAGCCAGGGATGCTGCCTTCAGGTCTGGCGACGCACAGGAACTCAGGAGGGCTAGAAGAGAGCTGACCGCAGGTGTTAAGAGGGCCAAAGCTGCATATGCTCTGAAAATCCAGGGACACTTCTCCTCCCAGGATCCTAGGAGCATGTGGAGGGGAATTAAGTGCATCACAGACTATAAAACCAGAGATGCACAATGTTCCAAAGACCCCTCCCTGCCCGAGGCTCTCAACAAATTCTATGCCCGCTTTGAGGACCCTGACACCCCGCCCAGCATAAGACTCACCCCTCCACCTGGAGAAGTACCCCTCTGTGTGACACCAGCAGAGGTAAGGAGGACCCTCAGGAGGATCAACCCCCGGAAAAGTGCTGGTCCGGATAATATACCCGGACGAGTACTACGGGAGTGCGCTGATCAGATCTCCGAGGTCCTGGCAGACATTTTCAATGTCTCCCTCACCCAGGCAGCTGTTCCCACCTGCCTGAAGACCGCCACCATCATCCCGGTCCCCAAGAGCTCCACAGTGACAGGTCTGAATGACTACCGGCCGATAGCTCTCACGCCGATAGTCACTAAATGCTTTGAAAGACTGGTTATGACCCACATCAAAGCCACCATCGACGTCACTGTGGACCCACACCAGTACGCCTACAGGAGGAACCGATCCACAGACGATGCCATTTCCTCTGTGGTCCACACTGCCCTCACCCACCTGGAGCAGAAGGACTCTTATGTCCGTATGCTCTTTGTGGACTTCACTTCCGCCTTTAACACCATGATACCCCAGACACTGACAGATAAGCTCTCCTCACTTGGTCTGCGCTCTTCTCTTTGCAACTGGGTCCTGGACTTCCTGACCAACAGGCCGCAGTCTGTGAGGATCCACAACCTCTCCTCCTCCACCACAATCCTCAGCACTGGCTCCCCTCAGGGCTGTGTGTTGAGCCCCCTTTTGTTCACGCTGCTCACATATGACTGCTCACCCATCCACCCAGGCTGTCATATTGTGAAGTTTGCGGACGACACGGCAGTGGTCGGATGCATCACAAACAGTGATGAGTCTGGCTACAGACGGGAGGTAGAACACCTGGAGGGTTGGTGCAGAAAGAACAACCTCTGCATCAACATAAAGAAGACGAAGGAGATGATTGTGGACTTCAGAAGGGGCAGACATGCCCACCTCCCCCTGCATGTCGGAGGGTCTGCGGTGGAAGTGGTCTCCAGCTACAGGTACTTGGGTGTTCACCTGAGCAACAACCTCACCTGGAGCAACAACACTTCCAGCCTGGTCAGGAAGGCACATCAGCGGCTCTACTTCCTCAGGCGGTTGAGGCGAGCTGGGCTCGGGAGCTCGGTCCTCACCTCCTTCTACAGATGTGTGGTGGAGAGCGTTCTATGCTCCAGCATCAACGTGTGGCACGGAAGCTGCTCTGCTGCAGACAGGAAAGCTCTGCAGAGGGTGGTGAAGGCTGCACAGAGGTCTGTCGGAGTCAGCCTCCCCACCACCACGGACATATACACCTCCAGATGCAGGAAGAGGGCCACCTGCATCATGAAGGACCCCACTCATCCAGCACACTCACTGTTTGTCCCGCTCCCCTCAGGCAGGAGGCTGCGGAGCGTAAAGTGTAGAACGAACAGACTGAGGAACAGCTTCATTCCGGAAGCTGTAAGACTTTTAAACGCCACTTAGTGGAACCACTGCACTGACACTTTTACTGCACTGACACTTTTACGACACCAGTCACTTTAATACACTCTGCTGCTACCTTCTCCATTCCTGTTTATTTTATTTTCATATATTTTATATATTTATGTTTATTTATTTAAGTACTGCTGTCTGGGTAAAACTGGGTCCTTGGGTACCACAATTTCGTTCCACCCCATGTACCACATGTGATGCGAATGACAATAAAGTCTCCTTGAATCCTCCTTGAATCCTTGAATCCTTGAATCCTTGATAAGGTACTGAATACGATTAAGACTTCTAATGGCTTGAAAAGCTACATGAATTTTTTAGTTCATTATTATGTGGTAACGTTTCAAACAGCCTGTTGGTATGGGAATGTTGTCCAGTCCAGTGTCTTTGGAATGATCCCATAATGCAATCAATTCTTATATTTCTTACACTGTAAACTTTGGATTTTCCTCAACCAACTTTCTTCTCCCCTGTCTTAACATCCATCTCACTGTTTCAGTTGTACAGGATTTAAATCACTGTGGATATTTGTATTATACAATGTTTTTCTTCCTTTTTTTCCTCCATTGTTTTGTTATTTGTATAAAAACACAGAAAATAAAGTACGTTTTACATAAAATTATTATTACCAGTAAGACAATTATCACATAACTATTAATTTAATTTTGAATGAAGCGCAAATGAAGATTATGAATAGAGTAAGTACCGTAGGCGACCACGTGCTGTAGTGGTGATAGAGGCAGGGGACGACGAGGACAAGGAAAGAGAAGACACTGCTGACTCCATAGTCATTAGAGAGAGGCTGGGACCGCCATCTGGAACAACAATATCCTTCTTCACCTCCTCACTGCTTCTTCTAGGGACTTAGAGGCACAAGGATAAGGATAATAATAATAATAGTAATAATAGAGCATTTCTTTTATGCAGGTAGCAGCTCAAAGTATCTAACAATAACAAAAGAAACTGAAAATCATATAAAGCCATTTAAGACAACGAAAAAAATGTAATTAATAAAAAGATAAATACCAAAGTATTGGTTAAAGCATTAATTTTGCAATTTGTGGGATCAACACACTGGACCTTGTTTATATTCACAACATGTACAGGGCTCAGCCCTCCCCCTATTTCAGCTGCTTAGTCCACATCTTACGTTATTACAGTATACAAACCTCTGCTGAAGCCAGTTCTAAAACAGATGGCTGAAGACGACATTCTGTTCTAATGTATACTAGGTTATGTTGAGAAATGACAATAAAAAACACTTGATTTAATATGACCAGTTCTTCCTCCAATTATAGTAACATACAGCATTAATAACAAAACAACTACTAAACAATCACTGCTATGTAATGGCAGGATAAGCATATTTACATGTGGCAACAAACATAAATCTCAGTAAATCCCAGTAAGAACACAGCAACATGTTAATAATGCACTGATGAATCACATACACATGCAGGCAGTGGGTGAAGCTAGCAGAACAGTATTGCAATCGATATGTCTGCTGTACTTTACTTCAAACAAATGTGTATATTCCAACTCAAATAACCACACAGAGCATACACAGGACCTTAAGTTTATGAACCTCAAATGCTTTTGTTCTTCAGACAAAATTTCAAACTGTCCCAAAACAATGACTTATTAATAATTACCCTCTCAAAAATTTACACACATGACAGCGGAGCAACAACAACGAAAATGGCAAACTATATGGAGACATCTACCATTCCAGTCTGTGTAGGTGATGTTGGCAATTTTCATATCCTTTCCAAGTAAACAAACTGCCACTGGACAAGGTTGAACTTCATCTTTAAAGAGAGTGAAGTTGCCTTCTTATTTGCCAGTTTTTTAATTAAATGTTCTGCTCCACCTCAAATGCTACAGCTTGTACAAGACTGCAAACAGGAAGTCAACTTCAGTGCCCACAACCTCAACAAATCCTGGACAATTTTTTTTGCACTGTAATTTTTCAGTTTGCACTGTAAAGAGTTGTATGTTTGCACTGCACATTTGACTCTGCAGTTTCTAAAACTTTGGACAATATTGAGCAGGCTTTACTCAGCACTTGACACAAAACAAGGGGCAGTTCCAACCTTACCATCTTTACCCCCACCTGTAAGTTGCAGTTTGCTGTGTAATTGTATCCACTTTTCGTCGGTTGAAGTACAGTCATCTTAAATGAAAATTTTCATAGCAATTTAACAACTTTAGTTTACTTCTTGTTTTTGATGAGTCTATGGCAATCTATAGCGAATAGCTAATATTGGTAACATAGCAAGCTAAGTAGTATGGCAACCTAACTTGTAACACAGAGGTTCATTTTATTTTCCTGCCTGTGTTTATTTCAACCCATTGCTCCTATATGTGCACAGAGGATCGAAGCTCATTAACTTATTTTTGAGCTTACTGAAAAAAGGGAAAACAACTTGTTTCATTATAGGGCTATAGGCCACTATCTGCCGATCTAACATCACATATTAGAAAACAACAGTCAGACATTCTGTGAGGTAATTGACTGGATCCTTAGAAGCCAGTATCAGAGCCTCTCAAAGTATTTTTTAAGAGCTTTAGTAATAAGTAATTGCAGAAACTTTTGTGACATCCACTTACAATACACACCTTGATTATCAGAAGGAATACAATAGCATAATTCTGGGTCATAAGCATGGTTATGTGATAAGCATGGTAAGTGATATTGTGTCCTAATGACATCACCTAGTGATATAAGTACAAAGCAAAAAACAAAAGCCCCAAACCTTGTGGGACAATCAACATATATCACAGAAAATTATTTTTTTTTATAGAATTTGTCTCCACTTTTACAGTCTCTACTTTTTACATATACAAACTACATATACTCTCCAAATTAAAAATTAAAAAAAAGTATTAACAGAAAACAATACTGTTTTGGCATGTGCAGTGCTTTGTCCCCTAAAATAAATATAAACATAAAAGAAAAATGGAGCTGTAAGGCTTTAAAAGCGAACCTTTGCCTTAGCTATTCTGATTGTACATTCAATTATTGTCTGCTTCGCAAAGACCCTAACCTTTAGATGGTTTTGTATTCCTACTGTGTATCTCACAGACAAACTCAGCATTCCAACTTAACAAAAAATCAAATTGAAAAAGCTTTAAAACATGACTCTATCTAGCTTTGTCAGTAATTAATAGTAAATAATAAGGAAAGGTAAATTGCATTTTGAAAAACTGCAGGTGTACCTGGCATGTTGATGTCAGCATAGCTTGGTCTTTTCTCTGTGAGGGAGGAAAGTGGCTTTGCAGAAGACAAAGATCCTGTGATGGAATGTCTCTGAAAATAACCACAAAACAGAGTGGGTAACAGACAATTAGCATTTATTTGAGTATTTAAAAGATCTGACTCCATTTTTTTTATTTCAAGCCAAAAGTTATCTACTGTGGATTTTTGTGCTCTCAATGTGGCTTCAATTTAATGTAATAATGGCAAAATACAATGTCGGTTGCAGAGCGCTAATGTGTGACAACACCAAGTACCTTAACTATACTAGCTATATGGTTTCGATCTCACCAACAATTAAAGTTGTTAGCTCACTATAAAAATTTACATTTAAAATGGTCTTAAACCTTCAACCATAAAGTGGATAAAAATCACACAGAATAGCTGCTACTTGCAGGTTGTGGTTGTAGTACTAATAAAACTGGAACTGCTCCTCTGCCTTCAGTCTCTTCAGTGTCAAACGCTGAGCAAAGACTGCTTAAAATTGTCCAAGGTTTAAGAAACTGTCCAGAGTGAAATGTGTGGCGCAAACTAATAACTTTTGTCCAGGACCCTGTCAAATTGTGGGCACTGAAATTGGCTTTGTACTTGTAAGCTTATTTTGCAAGTTTTCCATTCACCTTAAACATCTGTTTAGCATTTAACATGAAACAAAGAATTTGATTAAGAAGCTGGTTAATCGGAAGCCCAACTTCATCCTTAATAAAAAATGAACATCAACCAATGCCTGTTTTGTTTCTTAGAAAGAGTATGAAAAGACATCCTCTTCAAATGCTGAAACAGTAGATTTCTGCACATAGTCTGACAGATCTTGCTTAGGTGTTATTATGTGTAAATTATGGGGGCCTTAAAAGTTAATGAATGAAGACTGTTAAATAACAGCTTAGGATTTTATAACCAAGTTTTATCTATTACCTACTGATATGTATTTAAAGGAGAGTTAATTTAACTACTTACAAACAGTTTTTAATTCGATGGCACCTTTACAGAAGTGTGTGTTCCTGAATTACAAAGAGAAGGACTAAGAAAGCTGCCTCTACAGATAACTAATATTACAGCTAATGGTGGAGCTAGTCTGAGCAACTGAGGAGAAACTGAGGATGACTCATGAGCTAGTACACATGTCGTTTAACCCAGATGCAGTTGATCAGCCAACTTATGTTTAATATCTGATGTCTGCTTCTTTAGTTTACAACGAAAGATCATAGTCTAAGGTTGCTTACAGATGCTGGAATTAGATTATCACCAAACTCATCACTGTAAATACATGGCCAAAAATATGTCAGCCCACCCAGACAAAACATACAATATCTGTTTTGTGCAGACATAGTGGACTGCTTTAGAACACATTAAGAGTTTAACCAGAACCATTTTTAACACGTCTCATCATTCCGCAAAGGATGACCAAAAGACTTCCTCAACACACAATCTAAGGTAACTTTGCAGACATTTCAGCTGAATGTTGAACCCACCAGTGATTCTTGGAGGAAAAGTAACCCGTGGCTCCTTCTACAACAGGAATTGAGTTTACTTGTGGAGAGTAACAAGTAATACCAACTGAGATCGAGGGTATCTGCATTTGACAGTGGTGCCATAGCTTTAACAGATCGGCACTGAAGGCAAAAAAATTTTACTGTGTGAAACAGCTTTGGTCAAGCATGTTTGCTGCACAGACCTATAACAAAAGACATTCCTTTAAAATTCATTCAAACAGCTACGGATTTTTTCGAGCCTCAAACAGGATTCGTATTTGCCAGCTAAATTTACCATTTGACTTTAAATTGGTGCAGCAATTAACATACATGTACCTGTACAGGCATCAGGATGAAACTGCAGCAACATTCAAGGTGGTACAGAAATTTTTACTAAGAAACTGGTGAGGAACAAGTTGACTTTAGCTTTGTGAGCTTTTGTATAATACTGAACAGCACTCTTGCTAGTTTGTGGTTTATTGTCAAAAGCCACAGTCATTAGGTTATAATATACAGAATTACATCTAGATTATTTTGCTGTTTATACACAATACCTAATTTAGTAGTTTTAATGTCTTATAATTATAAAGTTGTTATAGTTGTTATATTACTATGCTAAAAAGCGAACATGACCTTAACATAGTTATGTACTACAAAGCAAGGTGTTTCTTAGTTATTAGTCCTGGCTTAAATGTTTAAATAAGGTCTATCTGTGCCATTTTACTAAACTGTTTTTATTTAACCATATTTACTTAAGTTTCGGTAGATGTTCAAAGCAAATAAATTCAGAGGTTGTAATGTACATTTAGGTCCAGAAATAAGTTATGGCATTTTAACTGTTTTTTAAACCATATTCAGGATACTTTTATATAATGAATATAAATTACCAACTCTTAGCTTTAATTTAAGGGTATTCACATCCTAACTGGAGGAGGGACCAAAAGTTATTGGACAACTATCTCAAAAGCTATTTTATGGGCTTCTCCCTCATTAATCCATCATCAATTAAGCGGTAAAAGGACTGAAGTTAAGGTCCAGGTGTGGCATTTCTTTTTTTTTTTTGCATTTGGAAGCTGTTGCTGTGAACCCACAACAGGCCATCATTAGGCTGGAAAAAGAAGAAATCCATCAGTGAGATAGCAGAAATGTTAGGAGTGGTCAAATTAACAGTTTGGTACAATCTGGGAAAAAAGAGTGCACTGGTGAGCTCGAGAACTCAAAAAGACCTGGACATCCTCAGAACATAAATATAAATAAATATGCAACATAAATAAACATCATATTAAAATTGGGTTAGCAAATATATATATATATATATATATATATATATATATATATATATATATATATATATATATATATATATATATAATATAGAAGTCTTATCTTACCTTAGAGCCAGCAAAGGCACTGCCTATGAATAGTTTTAAAATGAACAGCACATAGCTTATCCAAAACTTTTATTTAAAGTGGGACAAAGGCTCTTAAAGGACCTCTGGCAATATAAAATATATATCAGTCGAGTGAGAAGCATTACTGCGGTCCTAGCACGTGGAGTCAGTCTTTTGCAGATGTCAAAACTGATTCTAATGGTTTTCTTACCGACCACCAGACACAGTTTGCAGACAGGTTGTACTAGTAAACCTTTATTTATCAAAGTCTCATGGAGCTACGAGGAAACACGTCCTACATGCTGAACACCTAGGACAGGCCCCCCGGATCACTATAATTTCAATGTGAAACTTTGCTGTGCAAGTAATCTACAGTTAAACTTTTGGCCTAGAAACTGCTACATGGGACATACAGCAAAATGTGACATACAGGACTGCTCAAATAACTAAACTTCTCTATAACATATAACCATAATTGTAAAGCTGACTACCTGTATAGGCGAGACAGCAGCCGCAGGAGGGGTCTTTAGGGGGCTGGGACTGAGAGGGTTACGACCTAAGGATGAGACTGTGGTTGCAGCAACAGCAACAGCTGGTAAAGTATTTACTCCTGGACCTGCAATTACACCAAAAAGAGATCAAGAAGCAGCTTAAAAATAAGCAGTAACAAAATAAGATCTTCAAAGATAATCACTACATTAAGAAAATGTAAATAGTCTTAGTAATAGTTATAAGTTTACATTTTAACAGTGAATAAAGGACTATGATGTACTAAGGGTGTAATATGGTCTTGTGCGCAACCTTGAGAGGCATTGTCAAAGCTCTTGATAAGAGTTTTGACTGTGGGTGAGGACTCAGAGGACGCAGAGGAACGCTGACTTAGACCCATGCCTTGCCTCAACACTGCAAGATCCCGCTCCACAGCATTCATATAGTTAAACACACGGCCATGCTCTTCATCCTGTCTGCATGTTTCAATAGATTCACAACATTAATTTGACATCTAACCATAATTGAAAGTTTAGAAAGAACACAGTGTCTGGTGGAAAATCCTAGCTGTATGCCCATAAACCCTTTTACACTGTCCTGTTTACTAGGTTTACAATACCATAATATCATATATGCTATATGTGCAGAAATGTCTTAAAGAATTAACAATTCTCTGCACTTGCATCCTTATATATACTTTTATACAAGTGTGTTTGATTTTAGCATAATGATATATTCAGATCATTGAATGAATAAAGCAGAGAATATCTTCTCACTTGCGGGTTTTTACTTCATCCAGCTCTTTGCCGAGTTTCTCATTTTTCTCTTGGGCCTCTTGCAGGCGGCGCTGCAAGTCACCTATCTCCTCCTGAGCTTCAGACTTAATGTCATTAGCAATGACCACAGCCGTCTGCAAATCAGCCTGAAACTGTCGCCACTCTGCAGACTCCTCCTGAATGTACCAACAAACACAAGACACAGTAATAGTCATGAAAATTCAATCTGAACCATTACTAAATAAAATATGTATCAACAGTAAACCTTCATCTTCCTTAAATGTAAATTATGCAATAAATTATCAAACCATTCAAATGTGCCCCCTTTCAAGGCTACAATTGCATGTATAACAATATTTTACAGTTCTGATGTAGGAATTACCCAGAAACCTAGATACAAAAAACAAAAGGCAGAGAAAGGTTGCCATTTAGCAGAATCATCATATACAAGCAGAATGTATAAATGCTACAACATAAATGCTGACAAACTAAAACTATTTACAACTGCATTTGCAGGAAAGCTATAGAAACGGTTGCACTGCCTTGCAATTAGCCTTTGTCCTTTCATAAAGCAGCGACAACAACCAACCCCAAACAATCTAAATTTGTGTTTCTTGGTAATGTTAGCTGCAAACAAGAAAATAGAAAGGCAATAAAACGTAGCAGTGTACCAACACATTTTGCCCAAGTTTCCACTTAATTTTATATATCTGATTTTGTACCAGTCAAAGGTGCTCATTCACCACACAGTGGTTCACATAGTGCAACAGTAGCAACACTGTGTGAAAATTCTTTGTAAAAAAGACTGCAAGCTCACGGAACAACTCTGAAAACATTTGTAACAACAAATTTCATAAGATGATTAAACACTGTCAACCCACTGAATAAGTACAATTTGAAGAAGAAGGTAGCAAAGGCAAAAAAGCTAAGAGCTAGAGTTAGACTGAGGGCAGAGCCAGAAATATATAGCCCACAACATAACTTGGTTACAAAATACTGCTTAAAAATTAAAAAAATGTTTTTGTATCCAGTCAAATATAGTTCTTAAAAAAATCAGAAATCAGAATTTTAAATTATGAGTTTACAACTCAACATACTCAATACTTTGTATAAACTGAATAAAGACAGAAAGTTCATGTTGCACAACTTACTAATGAACATGATATAAGGGCTGTTTATTGATACTAGCCATTTGCAAACTTTGGTGCTATAAATAATGCAACTGCCTTCAAATGCCATAAATGGAAAGCCCATGCTCCAAAACAAAATAGAGGATAAGACTTTAAAAATGAATATCCAATACACAGAGCACAGAAAAAAAGAAACAAATTTGAAGCATTAAGATTAACCAATGATTGCCGATGACCACTGTGTTACAGGTATATCAGAGTAACAATAATTAAGCTGTATAAAACAGCCCACTATAATTTATAATAATAATAATAATAATAATAATAATAATAATAATATCACCACCTTTCATATGTTAAAATAAATCAAGTTGATATACAAATAATTAATCACCAGATAATTAAGGTCTAATAGACCATGTCAATGTATAGCACATTCAAACAGATGAGTCAAAATTGTCTTCAGTGGACAAAACAGATTACTGTGTTCAGCAAAAAAGATTTAAAAAAAATACTTCCAGGCGAGCTACAGAAGTAGCCATGGAGCTAACTTTGACTTTCACATAATTACTGTTTTAAGTAGCAGTTAGCCCTGTAGAGCCTGGTGCACAGCATGCAATTTTTAGACAGAATTTAACCCCAAATATTCAAAACCTTCCAATCAGAAACTACTTCCTGAAACTACTTAGAAGCAACTGTCTGGCGGATAATTTGGTATAGTGAGAGCACCAGCAAGTTAATCCTAAAGCTTCCAATGAAGTGCCCGAGCTGATGGTCTTCCAATATTTTTAAACATGTTTGACTTTTACGATTGGGCCGGTCTTATTCCCTACTTAAGTGCACTACTTAAAAAACAATTAAGATTTCAATCAACAGCCACTGAATTTTATATAAGGAGTTATCTAAAACTTTACAAAAAAATATGGCTAAATGTAAATGAATAATTAGGTGGAGTTTCTGCCATTTCATGTCCAACATACGGCAGAGAAAGTCATTTAAAACAGTGTCAATCATTTCTGCTCCGCAGCAAAAGTAAACTCTGTCTAGTTAACTGTTTATGAAATAATACTGAAAGTGCTGAGTTTCACATTGAGATTTAACTTTAGGAATTATTTAGGATGTTAATAAAAAGTACTTATTGCTTATTAACCTTTTTGTTTTGGAGTTGATGTGAATGTAGTGCTGTGGTCCAGTAAAAAATTGTCCAGGGCTTAATTGAATTCCCAGTGCAGTTCTGCACCTAAGCACCTTTAGAATGTGTCAGCCAAAAACTACCATAATAGGACAGACAATGAGAGAGACTGGGCAAAGACAGCCACTGCCAGTAATTAACCAGGTGAATGAGCTAGAATACATATTGATGTTATTTGCACATATGTGTACAGAGAGATGCTAATTGAGACCTTTGGGTACAATAAATTCTTTGTAAGAGTTTCTTACAAAGAGAACAATTTACAATGCTCAAAATGCATTACTTGGCACCTTTAAATATTACATGTCTTAATGTTAATTTATTTTTGTCACCTCTAGTGTTAGCTTAGTACAGACTTTGCTTAATTGTACTATTTATCCCATGACTTACTCCGGATTAGTGGTATAATATATAATATATAATTTATTTAAATATTTACCTAGCTAAATACTGAGCCCACTAAATAAGGGCTTTGTATCTGAATAATAATATTGGACCCATTCATCATTGCAACAACATTCATTCATTTAACCATTCTCCCAAAAGCAAAGCAGTCTAGAATCCCTTCCACAGTTAGTAGCATTACCTCCCAGATCTATGTTCACTATTTTAATGCCTAACTAAACAAAAAATATTCTAATCCACCTGGGCAAACTTAACAGGCTACAGAAGAACCTTGCTGTGGCATGCTCAAACTATCTTCTCACTCTAATTAAGAATAGTCCTAGATTATTAGTTAGTAATTTTAAATTGAACCAAGAACCAATTAGCTACTGAACTCCAGTTACCTACCACCAGCCTTCCAGTAATAGCTATGCCTGGTGGAGTTACTGCTTGCACTTTTTTAAACATAATATATTGTTCTCATTTGATTTCAGTCACTTGTGTCTTCAAACTTGTAATCAGTCAGTCTTATTTAAAGTTTAGAGTAGTAGTCACTGTGCTGTTTGGTATCGTGGTGTGTACCACACTGAACATGGACCACAAAAAGCTAAGGAGAGAGTTGTCTCAGGAGATTAGAAAGAAAATATAGACTAACGTGTTAGGTAAACGCAACTTGATGTTCCCATTACTACAGTATAAGTTAGCAAAATAGCAACAGCAACATTTTTCAGTACATTTTTATTTATCAAACCCAAGATTACATCTAAAGAAGCCAGCCCAGTTGTGAAAAACATTTTATGGACAGATGAAACTAAACTCAACCTGGATCAGAAAGATGTGAGGAGGAAAGTATGGAGAAGGCTTGGATCGGCTCATGATCCAAAGCACACCACATCCTCTGTAAAGCTTGGTGGAAGCAATGTGATGGCATGGTTATGCATGGCTTCCAATGGCACTGGGTCACTGATGTTTATTGATAATGTGACAGAAGCAGCTGGATGAATTCAAAAGTGTACAGGGATATAATTTCCAAATGCAGTAAGGTTGATTGGACGGCGCTTCATAGTACAGATGCACGGTGACGCAAAACATACTGAGATACCAACCCAGGAGTTTTTTATGCCAAAGAAGTAGAATATTCTGCAATGGTCGAGTCAATCACCAGAGCACAACCTAATTGAGCATGCATTTCATTTGCTTAAGACAAAACCTAAGGCAGAAAAAGCAATGACTGAAAACAGCTGCAGTAAAAGCCTGGTAAAGCATCAAAAAGGAGGAAACCCAGTATTTGGTGTTAATTGTTAATTCTATTCACATTGCTCTTATCTGGTGTGGAACAGAGGAGGATGGGTTTCCCTTCTAAGTCTTGGTTCCTTTTAAAGTGTTTTCTTCTCGCTCCTAGGGAACCTTTTTGGCCACTGTCACAATTGGCTTGCTTACTGAGGCATGATTTTCTATAAAGTTACTTTGTGACTATGCCTGTTGTAAAAAGCACTATATAAGTAAATCAGGACTTGACTTAATAAACAGGGCGGAGCTGCTATTGAGCTGAAAAGAGTACTTCACATGGGGATCCACACTGGCCACTTCTCACTACAGCCAACTCAGTTTTCACCTAGCCTTTGGTTATAAAGTCAACTTTACCTCAGCATTCTCACTAAAACTCCTACAGTATACATATTTATGTTTATCGATTACGAAATTACGTAGATTTGCATAGCGTGCGTCAATGCGCTGCAAAGGTGGCTGCGCCTACTGAAAGCATGGATTTATCCGGAGCGCAAGCTGAAGCTACAAACAATCACTCACCTGCATCTAAAGTTGTGGGAGTGTTTCACACAGAAACACAACAGTGTGGTGCTCTGTCAGCTCTGCACAACACAACAGTACAGCAACAAGACAGCACCTGTTTACTAGTTGTTCTTATCTAAGCAGATAATTTTAAGATTACTGACACATGTAACATGTTTCTTTCAGTAGTAGCTAACGTCTTCTGTCATCATTTTTTCTTATTTCGTTCTCTCTGCTCGACTGTGGCACCTGCGACACCTGCAGTAACCAGAATACTAGTAGGTAGGTTAAGCTGCCGCTACACTCTGCGCCGCTACACTCTGCGCTGTGTGCTTTAACCAAACACGAAATGGCTGGAACTCTTCAGCCACCTGATTGGTTTGAAGCGGCACTATTCTTATTCTCATTGGCTGTTTGTGTTGTCTCTCAAAACACGGACGGAACTTAATTCTATCAACTTTCTATCGACTACGGCTTATAGTTCTATCAAGAAAAAACGTTATTTCGCGATAATTATTGTTATCGTTTTATCGCCCAGCGCTAGTAACATTAAATTATTGTTTAAATTATCCACAGTAACTGCTATATCAGATTACCCAGCAGGTGCTCTGGTACTGTGTGTCGTCAACTTTGGTTTTTAAGCCCTGTTGCTGCTTTACTATTCAGGCGAAAAATAGTACAAATCTTATTTCTGGAACATGATCAATTTTATAAAACACAATACACAAATGTGTCATTTGTTAATTTTCGATAACCTTTTTTACACTGACAAACACTCAAAAACCAAAGCTTCTTATTGTTTTTACTGACCAACCTAACAGATTTAAAATTAATGTCTGTGACACACTCAAAAACTGTTGACATGTTAGCATGTTTACCACAGAGTTACACCACCTTTTCTTTAAATACTCTGTTTAATGATTTGGGAAGTGAGCATACTAATTGTTGCACTTTTATGACTAGAGTCTATAGTTGTTGTATGATTTTTATTTACATTATGTGCCATACATTTTTCAATAAGCGACAGATCTGCACTGACGGCTGGCTAGTCAATCCCACATTCTGTGTCTATGGAGCCATACTGTTGTAGCATGTGCGGAAAGAGGACTGGCAAGGTATTAGAGAAATAACGATGGACTTCCTGGGAGAAGACGTCTTGATGTCAGCATATGTCTTTCTAAAATCCCAATATACACTCCCATGTCAGTAGTACTTTTGTATATGCAAGTCACTCGTGCCATACAATCACAAATGTTGGCTACTGTACCTTGAAGATGAAAGTCTATATGGTCCCTTTTGGATTTGGTAGATCTGGTCTGTTTTACCATAAACAGACTGAAATGTGAATTCATATGACCACAGCACACACAGAGGCTCAGAGAACTGGGCAACGTTTCGGCACAGAATTGATGTTTGGCTTCTCCTTGTGAGTTTCAACTTGCATTTCTCGATGCAGTGGTGATCTGTGCTAAGTAACATTTTTAGTGGTTTCCCGGGGTCTTATCACAATATTTATGGTAGATCTGAATTTTTTTGGTGTAGACATCGAACTCTAACTTGTGTATATCAGACAAAACATCAAAAATCTTTTCTTTGTACTTTGTCAATTAAATAAAGGTTACAGAGATTAAACACAAGTTTTATGTGTGTTCAGACTTTAAATGAACTGTCATCCACTCTTATTTTACAGTCTCTTTTTTAGCTCTGAATCAGTATTTATATAACGGATCATTTTGGATTTAAAAAGAGGCTCAGGCATGTTTGAAGGTGTTGTGAAAAAAAGTGTGTAAAAGCAGTAAGCTGCACTAGGCTGTTACATGGATTTCACCCTGCTTTCAAAATGCAGTAATGCAGTATTGTGGCTTTTTGCATAAGAACAGAAACCGAACAGAAAACAGCTTGATTCAGAAAGTCTGGTGAACATTATGTTGGATTTTATTTAGGAAAAACACACTATAGCGTTTGTTCAAAATGTATGGAAAAACAGGTGGCCAGGGAAGCGTCGGAAGGTCCTGGCTTTGCTATCCCCGGCAGTGGGGGGCTTTTATGACCTAGGCACGAGAACCAGACCCTGCAATGTTATCTTTAGACCCCCTAGACTCGGGAACCACTCCACACGAAAGTTTACGATGTGGCCAGAAGGAGCCCATTTGGCCCAAAGGCAATGGAAGGACAGACCTATAAAGGGACCATACAGCCTAAACCAAGGCAGACCAGGGTGTGAGAGCTCAGAGCAACGTCGGTTCCGCGATCCCAAAATAAACAGCTTAAACTGGTCTCCCTCTTCATTCTGACAGCAAAAAACGAAGTTACAACAATAATCACAGTTATACCAGGCTCCTGTTGCATGTCCTGCTGATTATTGAAAGCTGTGAAGCTAAGTAGTATAATTATGGTTGCACATTGCAAAGCAATGCGCAACTATATAGTTATTCCAAGGTATACTGTATTATTTATATGGTTGCGCATTGCACTCGTTTTTTATTCTTTTTTTTGACGCAAAGAGTCCCATTAATTTTTGAGTCATGTGAACATTATTACAGTTATACTACATCATAAAATCTGTTCAATCAGTTGTGGTCTTTTACTCATATTACTTGGTGTGATCTTATGTCAGTAAAATTACTGTTTGCTGACCTGATATCTACCCTATAGCTAGTCTCTGATATGATTAGCCGCAAGTTTAATCAAGTTTACCTAAGGTATTTTATTCAATAAGCTGCAACACAGGGCTGCTACAGAAGGCCTGTTGGTATATGCTTATATATGCTTGTCGGTGAAATATGACAATTTCTAACATACATTAAACAGCTTTGTTGGACAATTTCTTTTTTACTCTATTCAGTCTATTGAAATACTTTGTTGACTAGCTGGGGTACACCTTATTGCTCTTAGATGTAAGGCAATGGTTTCATGTTTAAGGCACTGTACTAATTTGTTTTACCCAGTGTTTGTGGAAAGAAATTGGATTTATGCATTATTTTGGAAATCTTAATTTTATTTTCACAGGTTCCTGTTGCATGTATTGCTGATTATTTAAAGCTGTGAAGCTGAGTAATATAATTATGGTTGCGCATTGCAAAGCAAAGCGCAACTATATAGTTATTCCACGGTATATTATTTTTATGGTTTCGCATTGCAAAGCACAACCTGCACTTGTCTGTTTGACGTTTTTTTATTCCTCTTTTTTGCCACAAAAAGTCCCATTCCTTTTCAAGCTTAGCCAAACATTATGGTTTTGTTTAACCCACGACCACTGCATGTCCTCACTTAGGGCAGATCCCCAAACACTGACCTGCACTCCTCCATTTGTCTTTTTTTTATCTCTTATTCGTACTGCTTAAGCTGCACAACCTTCCTGTGTTTTCTTCAGGAAATGCACTTTTCTAGTTATGGGTAGTTGACATGACATGGCCTTTTTTGGTCCAATGTGTCATGTATATGTAAATTATAGAAAAATGTGTCAAAAACTGTGGTGATATTGTTTAGAAAGTGATGTTTTATATGAACTTATAGAGCATTCATGGGATTAACATTCCATTTTTTCACATTTTTCAGTCAAACCAGAAAAAGCTCATGTGGCGTGACTGTCCAATCCGGAGTTAGATTTTGAATAAAAACAAGAAAATTAATTCATTTTCTGTTTACTCAATCATATATATATATATATATATATATATATATATATATATATATATATATATATATATATATATATATATATAAATATATATATAACTCAGATGTCTACTTGTGAGTCTGCTTGACTAAAAGTTTAGGCATAATATTTTAAAGCCATCGTTAACTAAAACATTTTGTCCTAAAAATGGATATCATATGGTGTGACGCCATATTCCCTTTTTTAAACGAGCAATTGTTTAGAGACCTTTGGGAAGTGGGGGTCCTCCTTCTTTCAGAAGGAAGAACAACCCCTTAGAAGGACAATGGAAGCATATCCTTGCTTCAGTTCCCGTTTGCACTGTCTGTTGGTGTGACACACTTTGCACATAAATGCCCATACGAAATTACTTTTCAGTCAATATTACCTTATATTACCTATTATTATGTTGTCATACTGTAGTCAGCAAGGTTTTATGATCTTAGCATAAAGGCACACTGCTTAATGTCATGCTTAGTACATGAAACCTCATATGGTGTGACAACATCATAAAGGGTGACCAGTTTTCTTGTCACACCATATGATTATTTTGTCACACTATATGATATGAACTGCCTTTAAATACATAAATAATAGTTAGATACACATTTTATAGCTAATAGTTAAGTTTATTGAATATTGTATTCTTTTAACAAATTTTGACAGCATATAGTTAATTTCAAATTTAATATCTATATACCAACACAGTTTGGTGAATCTCTACTTCCTTCTATCCCCTTTTTAAGCTAAATCCATGTTAAACTACAGCATTGTGTCACTCAAACGTTTCCCTCTATTTATTTAGTTTGAGGCAGATTTCAGTAGATGACAAAAGATGGTGAGTACAGAAAGAACAAGGAAATACTGGGAGAGATTAAATGCAGATTCTGTAAGGAGAAAAAGATAAGCAAAGTAAATTGAAACATTTAACTTATTGATAGTGACGCAGGGTGCTGCATCAAATAGCCTGTGCCAGTTGTAGAATGTGCAGTTCTATTGAGACCAAATTGAACAACACATTATAGCTGAACAACTCAGTGAAAAACATACACACGCCTGTAGGACCGATCACTCACTCACTCACTCCCGAATGCAAAAGTAAATGCAATAAATTATTATGATTATTTTTTTGCAATGTGTTTCTGAAATGCTTGTGTACATGATTGAATTTGACGCATCATCAGCTTGCTGTTCGATCGTTCTTTTACTGATTCCCATTTTGAAATGAATTTATGTATTAAATATAAAAAAGTTCAATGATTTACTAAAGATAATTAAAATTCCTGTAGCTAATATTCAGCAGATTAAAATAAAAAAGTTCATCATCTAATGAATACAGTAAGTGGATTATTGGATTATTTAATGTCTTATAAACATTCTTTACTACGTTGAGTAGAATTTTGTACATTTATATGTAACCAAATTAATTTTTAATTATTGAAAAAAAAATCCAGTGGCCCAATGTTGGCTGCCCTCAATGGGCCAATGCCATGGGACCAATGCTGAGCAAATAAGCAAATCTCGGGTGGATTGATGTGGGCTGCCTGCAATGGGCCAATACGGCACAGATAAGCAAATCTTTAGTGGCTTGATGTAGGCTGCAAACAATGTCATCTGCCCACAGTAGGTCAATACCATACGATCAACAGTGCAGCAAAGGCCTGATCTGTTTGCCTACATTGGGCCTATACTGGACCAGTGTGGACATGCCTGCTGGGTAATAAATAACAACAACAACAACAATAATAATAATAATAATAATAATAATAATAATAATAATAATAATAATTATTATTATTATTATTATTATTATTATTATTATTATTATTATTATTTATTTATTTATTTAAATAGAAGAAAAAGAAGAAGAAGAAGAATGGCTGAAGACCTTAAAAAATGTCTCCTTTACACATGTTAATTTTAATTTTAATTCTAAAATGTTATGACTGATATTAACTAATGTTGCACTCAGTCATATACACTGATTTGGGTGGACCCTATAAATGATAATTTTTTGCAAAGACAAATGTTTTCATTTTAAAAAGGCAGAAACCAAACTTACTTTTAAACAACTTATTAGCACAGAAGTAATTGAACAACACTCACTCTGAGCCTTCGATGTAGTATCTTAATCTCCCTCTCCATGTCATGCTTCTGGTCCTGCAGTTTTTTTATGGAAGCTGAAAATAATGCACAGAAAGATAATGAGAGGGAGAGATGGATGGTGGCAGTTAGCAAGGTAAACAGAAAGAAGATTCTGTGTCAGAAACAAAAAGACTGTTTCTTATAGACTGCATTTACAAACTACAGTTTATCAGTTCTTGTAGAATGTGATACACACACACTTGATTATTAGACAGTACCAATTTGGTATAATAGCTTTAAAAACCCTCCAACTACCTGCTGGAAATACAAAAAATGCAACAAGAAAACAGAAACGCTCCAGGGTCCTTTGTTATTCATATAACCCATACCATAAAACCTTGTTCCTAGCCTTCACCCATCCTCTTTCTTTAGAAAACTCACTCTCTAGATCGCTGATGATGAGATTGTCATGCAGTTTCACTGCTCTGTGCTGCTCCACTTCATCTTCTAGTTCAAAAATGGTCTCTTTCATATCTGCAATTTCTGTTTCTTTCTTCTGATGATGCCCTCGTTGATTTTCTAAGGCATGCTTCTGTTCCACCAGCTCCTTCTGAACCTCACTCTGAAAGTTCCTGTACTCTCCATCCAACTACAAACACCACAAAAAGAAAGCAATAGTATATTACTAACATATGCCCTCCATTCACACCAGGGGCAGTTACAACAAAATACTGTTTTTTGCTAAATACTCTCAACTTTTATGGTGACAGAGAGGTTAAAAGCATAAAATGCTTTATGTGTTTTGCCTCATATATAATACAGTTAGCATTTAATTGAGCATGACAATTTGGAGAGATTTTTTTTGATTATCTGCAATTTTGTTTGAACGGCTAACAGTGATATTAGAGTAGTGCTGGGGACTGTTTGTAAATGCAGCACATGGTTATTTACATTTTTGCAATGAACCTTGTTAGTTCAAACCTGAATATCCAGATACCCTATCAGACTTGTACTGGAGCAAGCAGGTATTTGTAAATAACTTCAGGCAAACAGTTCAGCTCCTTCTATTCAATAAAACAAGTAAAGACCAGATTCAAATGTCTAACTTCTCAATCTTCCTTTAGTCTACAGTGCTGCACTAGCTGATTTCGGCCCTTTCCAAATGTTTAACTTAATTCCACAACTTTTTGATATGGGATAATTTGCAAGATAAGTTACTGAGCAGCGACTGTTTACAACTTGTTATGTTTAAAATTACGTGAAAAGTGAGAAAATATAATAACTGATTAAATTAATCATGAGCTCATCAAACAGAAAATTAGTTGCAACACTTCGTTACATGTGCCCTTGCTTAAACAAAAGTATAAATCAGTTACACTAGTTGCTTAAGTTAGATCTGGAGATACTGCTGGACAGTTAGTGTCCCAGTAATCTATCTTGTCCGTTAAACCAGTCACATACAGATGTTTCCAGATGTCAATGTTGTGTTCAGCTATGAAACACAAACTTATGGAAAAAATAGAAGAAAATAGACAGAAAGAGACTCAAGAGAATTCTAACCTAAAAGAATTGGATTGGTCATTAGGGGATTTGGTTGCTTAACTTTTAACAAAATTATATGTATAATCAAATAATAAATAACAACTAACAAATACACCCCCTAAAAACTGTCACCTTTTTGAGGTTGTCCTGCAGTCGGACTACCTCAGCACAAGCATCTGCTAGCTCATTCTGCAGCTTGGCTGCCTTGTCCTCAGCATCCTCTTTATCCAGCCTGACTCTCTCTAGCAGCTGCCGGATACTGCCCTTATCACCAGCATTATGGATGGAGTAGAGCTCAACTACTTTTTGTCTCTCTTGGTCCAGCAAAGCCCTGCAGCGGTTCAGCTCAACCTGATTGCTGGCCACTGTCGCTCTGCATTCCTCCAGCACAGCAGCCACGCAAGCGCGCTCCTGACGCTCTGTCTCCACCAGTCGCTCCATGTGATAGTTACGCTCTTTCAAAGCAGCAATTACACCCTGTGCTTCTGCATTGTCCTGCTCAGCCATCTTCAGAGTGTTGCTCAAGTGCTGCTGCACGCCCAGGAGCTGTTCCCGATCAAAGCGTGCATTTTCAACCATCTCCATGTAACGCTGCTCTAGCTCAAGGTAACGGCCACTCTTAATGTCTTCTTCAACAGCATAAACCACACCATGCTCATCCAGCAGTGAGCAGAAATACTCAATCTGCCGGCCACAGTGCTCCAGTTTATCGCTCTGCTGGCAAAGAGAATCCATGAGCAACACTTTCTCTTCACCCAGCCGCTCGTTTTCGCCATTTAACTCCTGGGTGATCTGCTGCAGATCAGCAAGCTCCTGGAGTGTGGCCTGCAGTTCCTCAGCCGTGCTGTGTTGATTCTCCTCCATTTGGTGAATGCGCTCTGTCAAGCAGGCCACAGAAACCTGGCCGGCGTTGCCACTGCTGCTGTTATGGGAGAGGTCACGACTTGCTGCAGCTCCACCATCAGACTCAGAAGAACATGAAGAACCACAGCCAGATGGGGTCTCCAGTGCATCATCACTGGAGGTGACTACCTGGTACATCTCACTCGACTCACTATCCAGATTGTCTGTTGAGCCACTATGCTGGCCACTGGTTAATAGGTCTTCCATGGAACCTGGTGCAGAAAACTCTGCTGATGATGCCAATGCAGCACAACAGCCTCCATGCCTTCCAGCACTTGCTAAAGATGATGGCTCTGGACTGGAAGAAGGATAGCTAAACAACTTCTCAGGTCCGTCCAATCTCTGCTCCAGAGAGAAGCCTAGGGCATTAAGACGGTCCTTGAGCATGCGGTTCTCGTCCTTGAGGAAATTAAGCTCTCCACGAATGGCTTGATTCTGTTCCTGCAGGAGAAGCAGCTTGGCCTCTACATCTGCTGCTGTGATCATTGCTGTTGTCTCACGCTCCAGTGGCCTTATATCCAACTCTTCCCCCTGGTGTCATCATAACAAACTTGTTAACCAGAAACCCATTTTATCAGCAATCATTACTCTGAAACTGATTACATAAGTTACATGTCAGAACAGTTTCTGTCCTGGAGTTTCTTTTTTGAACTACTCCAAGGTAACAGTTACCTTGAAGTACTCATGAAACCTCACTCCACATCATAATATTGTTTAATGGAATACACTCTGCTTTCTGCAAGTGACTATAATAGCTTTATTTAGAATATAAAAGTTGTTTGATAAAAGTCCAATTTCTAGACCCTGTTGATAAGATATAACACTATAGCAAAGGTGTTTTTAAACTGGGGGTCGCAAAGTGGTATCAGGGGTCAGAGAAATACATTTGACGAGTGCATAGGAGTTTTATTAAATGGTTCCACCTATATGCCACAGAAGAAAAGCTAACCTTGTGAAAATTGCTAAAACAATGTTGCTACCACCTGCTTTTTGTATCATAATCCAGCACTGCCCCCAGCACAGTAATGGCAAATTTCAGTTTATTTCAATCTACTTATAGAACCAGTAACAGATTACACATATTTTCATTATCTGAAAACTTTACTACCAATTTGTTAGATGTTTAATATAATTAAAAGAACTTTAGTGAGGTTAGACAGTATTGTCCTGCCATTCATATATGCTACATCAGGTGCTATTTATAGCTACTCAGTGAAAAGGGCAACAGAGACTACAGGGTGAACTGGAGTTTTTACATATGTTGCTTTACCTCTGGCAGTCCGAGTTGGATTCTCATTTTTCGCAGCTCAACCCGCAGCTGCAGAATTTCCGAGTCTTTGTTCTTAGCAAGACCTAAAAGGTCCTTCATTTTAGCCTCCAGGCACAACTTGTCACCAAGAAGCCTGTCAGATTTGTTACAGTGATTTTCTAACATCTGGACCTGACTGCAACAGCGCTTGGGCAGAGCTCCATCAGCTGTGCCTGTGCAAGACACTTTCTTGCTGCTGGATGTTCTGGAGCTGTGTAAACGATCACGACCAGAACTTGTCTCCTTAGAAGTTACTGAAGAGGCATGTTTAGCAGAAGAGCCTTGAGATAAAACAGATAAAACAGAAATGAACAATGACAAGATAAAGGAAATTAACATTAGAAATTAACATAACATAACAAGTTAAAGTTTTGCAAAGAAAATCTAACAAGAAAAAGCCATACACCATAGTGCATTCTAGTACAAATGTGTAGCAAATGTCAAATTAGTAGCTGTAATATGCCCTAAAGCTTTCATTAGGTCTTTAACTCTCATACAGACACAGAAAGAAAGCCGGTACCTGAGGCAGTCTTGGACTTACTCTCAGTGGTATTGGCACCTGCTACAGTACTCTTTCTGCTTCTGGCAACATTACTGCTGTTCCCTGCTGTGTCTCCAGTCATAGCAGCTAGTATATCGTCACTGCTTTTAGTCTGTTGGATAAGGATAAATGAAAACTAAGGACATAACAATTCAAAATCATTAGACAATTGTTTGAAAGTTGGTATTTAATATGCATAGTAGTTTAATTTATAAGCCATATAAAAACCTATATGCATTACATGTATTTATGTTTATGGAAATTACTATGCATTATCTTACACTGAAAATTTCAGGGTGTTTGTCACCCCTACTGAAAAAGGTATATAAAAAAAGGTATATAAATTCAAACAAAGAGCATGGCAATGATGGTTTAACAGGCCTTCCAAAAAGAGCTTAGTGATTTTACAAGTGGCACTGGCATTAGAAAGCCACCTTTGATCAAGTAATTTTGGGAAATTTCTGCCCTACTAGATTTGTCCTGGTCAACTCCCAGTAAAATGGAAATGTCTTAAAGGAACAAAATCTCAGCCGTGCAGTGGTTAAGTGCTCTGTTGCATCAAGTCAAACTGCCTCTGAAAGCAAAATATGCTAAGAAATGTGTAAAGAAAGATTAATGAATAAGTTGCTGTTAATGCTGCAAGAGGATAGGACATGATAGTCTAGTGCCTACTTACCTTTGGCCATACAGTGTATATCTGTTTGGTTTCTGTCATAGTATGACATATCACAGAGCTAAGGTGCTCAAATATCACTTTGGGGTTTTTTGAAAAAAGATTTACCCATTTTTTTGACCATTTAAAACATATTTTCTTGTACATATTGCACTGTAAGCTGAAATTTTGAAATACATAGTAAAAAACTAAAGTAAAGCTAAAGTAAAGAACCATGAAGCACAGCACTTGACCAATACCTTAGAGAGCGGAAGTGTGCTGCAACTCTTCATACAAGTTTTTCCTGTGGTCAGTCCTGCTGTTAACCCTTCTACTTTCCTTCCACCTGCCTTAGTCCCCATGGGTCTGCCTCCTTTCTTCATACTGTGCTTGATACATCTACACCCCTGTCTTCAGACAGCATGACAAGAGTTTTTGGTTTAGGTTCATTTTTGTTGTTATAAGAAGCGACAAGATTTATTTTTCCAAGCATTAATATAAGTAAATTACTTTAAATACTAAACACTCCTTAAAAATATATTAATCAGCTCAGATCTCCAAGTAAGTAGGAAGTCATACATTATAGTAGAGGCACTAAAATCATAGCAGGTACGGCAGAGCGGCGGGTGGTGCAGGGTGAGAGGGAAGCACTGTGTGGCGCATCGTGCTTTTGTTTGTCTTGCTCAGAACTGCACAATAAAAAAGAGAACAGATAAACCTTTAGAAGGCTAGTGATGGCTTCTCTGCTCTGGGATTGAACCCACATAAAAGCCAAGTAACTTAACTATTTGGCCAAATAACCAATAACCATCTTGCAACTATTATATATTGTGATGGGTACTTCCCCAACAAACTCTGCAGAGTTGAGGTTATAGTCTATGTTGCAGCTTTAGTGGAAAACACAACTCAAAGAAACAATCCACGCATAAAAATGGCAGGTCTGTGCTTAACTGACAGCTCCTACTCAGAATACAGCCTAGACTGAACTATTAGTGTACCTCTGGGTTTTTTTTTTACAACTTACTCCTTGAAGTTTTTTACAAAAACAATTCGTTTATACTGCTACACTAAACCTAGCAATGGGTTATATAGAACAGGATATAATTTAAACTGAATTATATTTAATAAAAAAACAAAGGCAAGTTAAAAAGCATACTGTCTTACACTTGTTATGAATCCAAATTTAATCTCAGCTATTCCTAAATTAATCCTAAAATCCCATCTTGATTACTGTATTCATAGAAATTATAACTAAAATCCTTTACAAAAAGTCAGTCATCTCAGCAACAGCAATTCTGTAGTAAGCAAAATGTCACATTTTCTACTAGTAATACGTAAACTCAGTTTGTTGTTTCACACTATGAATTGCGTTATTACACTAGACAATTTTCATGAGGTGAAAAGGAGGTACTCTCGTGGTTCAGATCCTATTGTGTCATTTCATAGCTCGGGGTTTCCAGAACCAGTCAAGTGTCAAGTGAATTCGGCAACCCCGCAGTATGCATATTTTTGTGTTTAGTCTCAGCTAACATCTGACTTAAATCGCTAAGAAAGGAACATGCTGCTCGTGAGTTTGGCTAGGTGTGTAAAGAAGGGGTTGACAGAACTGGAACTAGGCATCTCCGTCGTAAACAATGATTTTTCAATGCATACAAACGCCAATGCACATTTTCTAATTATATATGATTTCACTGTGTACAGTGATCTGTAAACAAACAGCACGATAGCTCCCATCTTTACGCGGAGAAAACATGAATTTAAGACTGAAAACAGAGTAGACGGCATTTAGGATAACAGATTAGCATCCTCGTATTGGTCAGATTTTTTGCTCAAGCAAGAAAGTGGAACTCCTAGCGTGAACTACTGTCAACAACCAGTTAGCTTAGAACACTCGTCAACTAAAGCCTATAATGAACAGGGCGAAACTGAGCAGGTTAACAGAGCCAGCTGTTTATGTTACTGTTAGGAAAGTTTTAGTCACTTACAGCCACAGTGGCTAGTTAACGTTGCTTAGCTAAACCTAATTAGCCATGATCCCGTTAACATTTAAGTAAGCAAACAAGCAAGTTCAACCCAGTTCATTACACCCAGTCTTCTACAATGATGATGCGTGTTTGTTTAAATCTAGCTAGCTAGCATTCCAAGTAAAATTACTTCCCACAGCTTGCCAGCTAGCCTAAGACTTGCTACAATGCTAATGCTAACAGAATTCATTGATAAAAATAAAAGGATAAGATAAAAAAAAGATAACATGAAAATTCCAAGGTCTCCTACCTCTGTTTTTGAACTCCTATAAATATAGTGGGGATTTGGGTATATTTTTTGGTATATTACCCCCTGGTTGCTGTCATGAGGCATCCTCCCCCTCGTCTGTTTGTGTTAAACTCATATCTCATTCTACAGGCAGCTTTACTCCCTTTGCAGCTCAAAAAGTCTCGGCTGACTACGAGCACCATCCAGTTTCGTTGCATTATCGTTTCTCAAAACATCTGTAAGGATGCGTAAAACATAATTTCGTAATTTATTTGACTAATTAATTTAGTGATTTAAATTCCGTAGTAAAATGCTCACGCACTCTTGGCAAAATTTGAGGGTATAGATTAATGTCCATTTATTTTTGGATCTGAAAAACAATTTTAGCGTACTACACTGTAAAACCAGTCAGATTCAATAGGCATGCATGTGTTTATTATGGAAGATATATTGGGTTATACTGAAGGTCAGAAAACAAGACTTTAAGTAAGCAAATAACTAAATACACATCCACAAGCCAAAAAAAGACACTCATCTTTATAAAGCTCTTAAAATAACTCTTCCTCTCTTAGATTTATGAAAACGATTAATGCAAAACATTACACAAATGCATATCAAATGCAGTTTGAAATTGTGCAATACGCATAATATCCCTTTCTCAATTGTTTCAAATTGTTTTATTGTTTACTTATTAAATATTAAAGTTATTATTATAACATTTCTGTATATTTTCAACTATGTTGAAAAAAAATCTGCATATAGTCAGCTTAGGGAAAAATTACTTACAAAACCCACATGCATATATAAAATATTTAGATAAAAGTAGACACAGCAGGGGTTACAATAATTTAGAAGTATGTTTAAAATGATGTAGTTGGAGACATCTACATGTTAAAATTAATATTAAATTAAATTTGGAGCATTAGTTTATTGGATCACTGGTCAAAATATGGGAACTACACTAAGCATGACCTGAATAATGCAATATGTTGTACCTATAAAAAGTACTCATGCAAACTGGAATAAATATTAAATGATTATATATAATATGTATAAACTTATGGGACCTGTCATTTTGGAAATGTTTGTAGTCTGTCCTCAACTTTTTAATTTAATGTTCACTAAAAAATGACAAATTAAGTAATGGTGATTGGGTACAGTTGTAACATAAGGAAAGTTGTATTAACACAAATTTCAACAGTCAGGGATAAGACAGGAGTCTTATGATCATTTCAGTGTTTACCCACTTCCTCCAGGATCCTACACGAACATAAACATAACCAGGTGCAGAGAAAACATGAACTGCAAGATAATGAAAGTAATTATGTATATACTATTACACCTAAAATCATATGACCTGCATTACATTAAACAGCAATAACATCCAAACTAGGAGCTGTAAAGATCTTAAAATCCTCTAAAGGTCTGCAGTGCCCCCGCCCTTGGGAACACTTCTCAAAACACATCTCACAAAGACATGAGTTTAGAGAGATTTCTATGTAGGCAGCTGATTACAAACTGGAGAAACATGATTACATCAGTTCTGTGGTTAGGGGGTAAGACACCAATTGAAAGAAGCCAAGACTATTTCTGTCACCAAAACCCCACTGTATGGAGACAGGAAACCATGATCTTTCACACATACATTCAATTTGCATTTCATCAAGACAATATGTTCTTAAATGTACACAGAGTTCAAAGTACATTCTGGTGAGCTATTTGTCACATACACAAACAGAACATAAAATAATTAACTTTAATGATACTAATACAATAGTTTGTATTACAGAAAACAATCCTCCCTTTAGGACAATGCTTTCAGGAGAATTTTCTTGATCTTATTATTTTACAACAACAAAAACTAATGAGTTTTATTTTTTTAACACAGGCTCTACAAAAAGGTTTGCAACAGTATGGGAAGCCTCTAAAGCATATACTAGGGGAAAATTTATTGCCCACACATGTAGAAAAAAAAGGGAAAGTGCTGACAAAAAAATCTGTACATTAGAGAAAAAACATTTAGAGAAATTTGTCAAGTGAAATTTAATTTGCATCAGTTTTTTTGCTTTGGTTAGGTTAACAGCAAACTGTTAGATTGGATAAAAATAGACAAAGAACTCACTTCTCCCTTCCTGCTTGGAGACAAAACTGAAATCCCCTCCATTGACAAAACAGAGTTTTGTATTATAACAGTAGGAATTGTCACAGCAACACAACAGATTCTCATGAGTTGGAAGGAGAGACAAACTTCTACAGTTAGAGCATGGGTGAAGTCCCTAACTGAAAACGTCTCCTGTGAAAAAATGTTAGCAAAACATAAACACTCAGGTAAGTGGGAAGACCTCTTTAGGAAGCTTGTTTTAGAGGAAAAAAAAAACATTTTCTTATGACCTCTTGCTGTTGTTTTTTGCTCTTTTTGAGGTATGTCAAATGCAATATTACTCTAGGTAATATTCTGCTCTGGAATAAAAGCTTTAGTTAGGAACAGACCCGTGACTTCTTACTATACAGTACTGTCAAACAGAATAAATTTGGCATACATATAGATTTTTGTAGGAAATGTCACTACTACTTCTACTGTTTTGCTAGCTTTGTCTCTCCACCTGTATTGGGGAAACAGTTTAGATTTTGTGAGCCTGTCTCTCCACCCATATTAAGGTAGAGGCTGTGATTGTGTCTGTGTGAGTTTAGACTAAAATCTCACATTATAATCCTGGCTAATAGGAATCTGCCCATGTGAAAAGACATGGACAGTCTTGTCCCATCTTTAATGAGACAATAACATTTCTCTGTGTGAGTAGATCTTCCTTCAATGCCAGCTTAAGTCATTTGATTATTAGTAAGGCAGCATATTTGCAGCTTATGTAATGTTCAGACTACAGGTAAATCTTATTTGTTTCTTAATCAGGTAATTTTGGCATTTTAGCCTAAAATGACAAGTCATAATTGATATCTATAAATTGATATCTGTAAATTATATATTTTCACCAGTAAAAATTGTATTTTTAGCAATTAAAATCAAATTACAGATCTCTTTAATGTTATTACAGATATTAATGCATACCTTTCCAGAACACTATATTAACCACATCGGGTACAATAGCAACCTAAACCTCCAAGTGCAAACCTCCAACCTCCTTAAGTGCAAGACAATTAGCCTTTACTCAGTTATCTCATACTCTTCATATATGTTTCTTTTTGTTTATAATCATGGACAATAAAAGACATTGCAAATGTATCCACCTTTCGTGTCTAAGTCTGCGTTACATTGGACCTGATCTCGTTTTAACAATTCATCTGTTTGCCAGCCCAAAACAATACGTCTAGTGTCATTACTTTTCACTGTCTCCATTTTAATGACGGGTTTACACTGTTCTCTTACTGAAACTCCCATTGCTGCCATATATTTGCGGCACATATATCAAATGCTCTTAACCAGAGCAACTTACAAAAGTGTTTTGTGTTCAGTTAAAGAAAACTCGTTGGTACACACAGGTTCAAGTTTAAACTATGCTTGAGCTCAACCACTGCCAGAACCAAGGGTCAGTGCTGATAACTAAAAAGAATGGAAAAATGGAAAAAAAATACAAATAAAATAGTGTTTAAAATATACAGCTTTTGACCACTGCCATTAGGTAAATAGAGGCTGGCCCATTCTTGGCTTTGTAGATAAGCATCAGAGTTTTATATTTAAAGCAAGCAGCTACTAGAAGCCAATGAAGGTAGCACAAAGCCATGCTTCTGGATTCTGGATCCTTTGTAAGGGTCTGATCGCCCACAGAGGAAGACCAGCCAGGAGCAAGTTGCAGTAGTCAAGTCCTAGATGGCATCCTGAGAGAAAAAGGGTCTGATCCATCAGTTGCTGTAGAGGAGGATGACAGAGTCAGGTTTGTAATATGGGCTGAGAATGATGGTAGAAAGGACAGCATGGGTGATTGAGTGTCATCAGCATAACAGTGGTAAGAAAAGCTATGAGAGGTAATTAGAAATAGGTGTAGAGTGAAAAGAAAAGAGCTCTTAAGGACACCAGTGGAAAGCCTGCAAGGAGCAGATATGAACCCTTTCCATGTTACTTAGTAACAGCGCTCCTCCAAAATATACTCAAATCACTTCCATACAGAGCCAGCTATTCCTGGGTGAGCAGGGAGTAATATGAGGATATTGTGGTTCACTGTGTTGAAGGCTTCAGAGAGGTCAAGAAAAATCAGAACCGATGACAATTTGGCTGATCTTGCTGCCTGGATTTTCTCAGTCACTGCTATGAGGGCAGTTTCTGTTGAGTGGGCTGGTTTGAAATCAGAGTGACGGGGGCCCTGGAGCAGGTTCTGATTACTTAGACACCAATACCAGTAGAATGACGAGCATCCCTTAATATTGGCCACCTCACTTCCTGTTTTTCAGAACTATTCATTCCGCTTTAAACAGTAAAACTTACAACTGTTAAAAAACATAAATTAAACATAACATATATTTTCAATTTTCAGTGACACAAAGTATGCAATGTTGTTCTTTTACAGTTTTTCCTGATTGTTTACACACATTTTTTGAAAGCATGCCTCATACTCTCAGAACTCTACACACAAATAAAAAACATACACACAATGGGCAGAACCGCTCAATTCTCCTGCAAAATGAAATTTTACATTCAAAACAATGTTCTCTCTTGTCAAAATGGTATTTTGTTTTCAGATGACACACACAAACCATCATATGAACAGACATTTAAAAAAACAGTAGAACACTGATGTGCTCAGTATAAAACACTATGATGAATGGAAAACACTTCCTCCCCATTTACCATTTACCATAACGACTTTTTTTGTTTAGTGATACACTCACTACAGACATACATACAGTGTGTTGCAAACAATATTATTTTATACTCTGAACACACAAATACACAGTAACAAAAATATATTGTATTTTTCCCACAAATAAAATGTACACAGTGTTCATCAAAACCAATTTGCACATACAATGTTCTACATACAAAACAACAAAAGAATTTACTATTTTAAGTTATGGTAAAAAAAAAAACTATGCTGCATCCTCTCTTCTGTTTGGGTCTGGCCACCGCACCTCATCCACATCACAATGTGGCAAGCAATGTGAGAGTCCTTCATCGTTTTATAAGGTTGAATCCAACCTCATCAATGAAGATGAACTGGTGCGCCACTGCAGCCACTTCTAGCTCAACACATAAGACAATATCAGAAGTAGACATGGAGTGGTCACTATTGTGAAGCACAATCATTAAGATTACAATACAGAAATATGTAAATGGATTAAGGAAAAATGTATACAGTGTTGAGAGTATGCATCAATTGTGGGATTGTATAGGACATAAATAGTCATATCACAATTCTTTGACACATTTCTTTGACTCTTTCTGAATTGCGTTCCAATGGCACCCTGTAGTCCTGCTTTATCCTCAGATTATTTCTGCGCAAACCATGGTCCAGCCTTGATAAACTCACCCTGCCAGTATTTTGAAATATATCATTGTTTTCTATTATTTTTCTCAGAATTTGCTGTAATGTTATGGTGTTATTTTCTAGGACCATGTTTGTGATTTCAGTTTCCTGTTCAGGAGACAGAAGACGTTCCTGTCCACCTTGTGTTGCTAATCTTTCAATTCTGCAATACAAAGAGTAAAATACTGTAAATACTGTGTAGGAATACAAAGTATGAATACATTTCCCAAATACACATACTTTAAACATACTTTATTTTTACAGTCCTACAGAACAGTCCACATGCAGTACTGTACTACTGTACTCATTGAGTACTGTATTGATATGCAGTACTGCAGTTTTCTAGTGAGAGTAGATTTCTTACCTCTGCTCATTTTGGAAAGTCTTGCTGATGGATTCTACAGTGTACCTGCTCAAATTTGGCTGTACTCTTTGCCCAGCCTCCTTCATTGTTAGACCATGGCAAAGTGGCTCAGATCTCATCAGAGATTGCGGTCCTTGGCCTTCTTCGTCCTCCCCATCCTTCTCCTCTTACTCCTATGGCTCTGCCTCTGTTTCCAATGTTGGCATCCATTGTTCCAAAACAGAAGAGCTTAAAGTTCTCATTGCTAATTGTAAACCCATGTGACAGGTGTTTGCTCATGTGATGAGTCAGTGTGCATTGTAGGGCAATTAACTTTAGGGTTTTGAATAATAGTATGTTTCTTGTGAAAAGAAGAAATTTTCTTTATGAAAATTGTGTGTAGTGTTTTGAAAATAGTGTGTTTTAGAACTGCAATTTGAGTGTAAAGCAGAAATTGTGCTTGTAGTTTAGCAGAACTGGTTCAGGGGGTCGGTGCATGAATTACATGTAGTGGTCATTGTACCAGTATTTGTTTGTAAACAATTAAGAAAAACTGTAACAGTACACACAAACTCACACAAAAACACAGCAACCACAGTAGCAACAATGCTTTTAAGGTGTAATTCTAGAAATTCACTGTACTCACACACTCACACTGAAACATAGCAATAACAGCAGGAAGAGTGCTTTAAGGTGGAATTCTTGAAATTTAAAATGGAATTATAGAAATTAAATGTGTAATTCTAGTAATGTAATGTGTAATTCTAGAAATTTAAGGTGGAGTTATAGAAATTACCAGGACTCACACACAGTGAAACATAGCAATAACAGCAGGAACAGTGCTTTTAAGGCAGAATTCTTGAAAATTAAAGGTGGAAAAACAGAAATTCACAGTACTCACACACTCACACAATAACAGAATTATAGTGTCAATTAATTTAAGGCGGCAAGGAATTTAAGTTGTAAGTGAATTTAAGCCCTACATTTAAGGTAGCAGTGAATTTAGAACATTAGTAAATTTAAGTTACCAATGGAAGCTCCAACAGTTTAACCATTATCTAAAGCTTTAAACATCAACAGAATTGTTTAACCTTTATCCAGAATGTTACTGTTTGACTGTTCAGTCCATGGAACATTATTCAAGTGCTGTATTATCAATTAATTTACATCTATTTATATAGTGGTTTTTACAACCAGTGTTGTCCCAAAGCAGCTTTACAGAAAGGCAGTTTATGTAAAAAGGAAACAAAGAGAAGGATGGTAGAAAAAAAATAAGTGTCCATGCATAACAGAAATGTGAGAAGGGGTATCTGGTTCCAAGCCCCCCTAGAGCAAGCCAGAGATGACAGTGGCAAGGGAAAACTCTCCTGAGTGGAACCCAGGCTGGAGGGAGAAACCCATCCGTCCCGGTTAAAGAGAGAACCACAAAGCTTATAAGATTTTATGACAGGATCCAATAAGAATCTCAGTTTGAACATGTTTTAAAAATATTCTGGTTCAGGAGGTAGTGATGTAAAGTTTAAACCATCTCTTAACCATCTCTGTCAGAGAGAACTGCTGGTGCCGCCACTGTGAGAAGTTACCTTTACTTTAATAAGATTATTAGAAATAATTTATGTTTATGTGTTGGACAGGCGACAGACACAGTCTCAATGTTATAATACATATCAGCAGTAGAGACTTCAGAAATGTCAGTATTCACATTATAGGTGTTTGGACTATGAGCATTGGCGTTACAATTATCAATATTATTATCATCATTTTCCTTATCAGCATTACTAACACTAGCATTAGTAGCTTTAACAAAACTGGTGTTGGCTATACACAGTTTGTCGGCTACTTACATGGCCTTCGCATGGCAGTCAGTGGCAGCCCTCTCAATGTTCCGTAAGAGGAAAAACGATCCAAGACTACTAGGGTGAAGGCTAACAGCGCATCAGCCACGGAGCCAGGAGTGCAGCGCATAGAGCCTACTGAAACGCTTGGATCCTTTCCTGTCACCAGGATAGGTGTCAGAATTAGGTGGAGCCAGGATTAATTAAAACCAGGAACATGTGGAATTAGGATGAGTCTATATAACACACACAAACACAAACACCAGAAAGTAAAGTTAAGAGGACGAGGAGCTTTCAGGATGGGAAGGTTCCAGGGTTAGAAGGAGCCCGAATAGTCAGTAGTAGTAATAAAAATGCAATGATTATTTTTCATCTTAAAAAACACAGTAAACAGGGTGTTGGTAGCTGTAATATGTTTGCAGAACTCCTCCTTGTGTCAGGGTTTTATCTTTTTCCACACCTTCCTCCTCTGAGTCAGTGTCTGGAGCTGGTCTGGGCGGTCTGATAATTGTTCTTTTCATAGGGGGTTTAGAAAATCCAAACCTGCAGTGTTTATTGTTCTTTCTACTTGATTTTGAGAGGTTTCTGCTGTGTGTCTGTATGATACAATTATGCGCAGTTCAGGGTCTCTGTGTAGCTTTGGCAACTTGCATGAAATCACATACATCTAGATCTTGGTCACTTTCAAATTCTGGAGCATCTTTTTTTCACCCAGAATAAACAGTAAGAGACCTGTGAGTCTGTGAGGTTCATCAAATGTATTTTCTCCAGTGGAAAACTGGACAGGAAAGGCCACTGCTTCCAGTTTAGGAACTTTAAATATGCCTAATGGATGTTCTCAGCTGAAGCTATACAAAACACTCAACAAATGCTGACAGAGATCTGGTGATTAAAGGCATGTGTCTAATACAAGCCCTGCCTGCTGTTCCGATGTGCTTTCACCTTCATTAACTGCATCATGTTCACTCTCAGGATTCTGCTGTGATGTGTCTGTACCGCCAGTGTGCTCAACATCCATTGGAGTGTTTTCATCATCATTATCATCAAATAATTTTATTTCAGAAGTCACCTCTTTTAGTTTAAGCAACACAGAAAGAACTTTGTGCATAGATATTGTCTGGAACTGATAGTAGCCTGTGTAGCAAAGTCGTCTTTTCAGCTTCACTGTGAATAACTGTAATTCACTGCTAGGTCTGGGTAACACATTTACTGTCATTGCACCACCTGAGGGAACTGACACGGCCGCACCTTTAATGGCTTTTTGCTAACCTTTAGAAAGACTGATGACTTTGGCAAAACACACATATTTAACTATGACATGTCTTTCCAGTATATTTAAATCACACAGTTCTGGTTGAATGGGTGCAAGTTGAAGTTTGTTTTCAGAAGCTATGGAAGGCATCTTTCCTCTTCCTTAATTATCATGACAACTGTGGCAGATCCACTCACTTCTCCTTTCCTCAGGTACACAGATAACAGGACAGTCAGAGGAACAGGTGTGAACATATTTTTCAGTCAAGCAAACTGAAGTCACCACTGGGTTTTTGGTCGCTTGTATGATCACACAGAGGAACCTGATCAGAAAACAATGCTCTGTCACACTAAAATCACACTAAAACACAGCAATAACAGCAGAAACAGTGTTTTTGAGGTGGAATTCTAGAAATTAAATGTGCAACCACCTAGCAACAGTATAGCAACCACATAGCAAACACTTAAATTTTCATTATTATCAGTGGGATATTTAAGCCAACTTCCCTTTCTAGTTGGACATTTGAGGTCCTGTATTTAGATATTTTTTCCAGTTTCAGATCTTGTTTTTTACTTTCAGATATTTTTTATGTTCAGTTTCAGACTTTTGGCATTGATCTGACGTGAGGGTGGAGCATCGACAGAGAGGGGCATGGTACAATAGGCTTGTTTGAGATACAGCTGCGCCTGCCCTTGGTGGTCACCGAGAGCGGCCAGACACAGTGGGGGAGGGGGTTAGAAAAGACCCTCAACTCGGACAGTCGCCATCTGCAGCCTACATGAACAATGGCGGATCTCGTGGTGTTTGCGCTCTTTACAGCTGATGAAGTAGATGCAATAAAAAAATAGTAGAAAGAAAGAAAAGAAGTAGAAAGAAAAAATAAATCCCCATAGTGATGTAGTGCTTTTAAAGACAGTTACAAATCATAGGAGCAGTTCTGAAAACTTTAGTCAAGTCAAGTGGGTTTTATTGTCATTTCAACTACATACATCAAGTTCAAGTTTCAAGTTTATTTGTCATTTGCACATCATGTCAGGACATAACATGCATTGAAATGCTTGGGGTGAGACTCAGATAAACTCTACAGCAGGGCAGCATTATAATGTAAAACAGTGCAAACACACAATAAATAGACAATATTAAAGTAAAAATAAGCTAAAAATATACATATAGTTATACTGAAATATATAAAGGACTATACAATACACAAGATATATACATAGGATATACAGGAGGGTCATCTGTGAAAAATGTTGCATAGGCAGGTTCTAAGTAGATATATTCATTAAAGTGACTTAGTGATATTGTCCATAGCAGCGATATCAGAATAAATAATATAAAGTGTAACAATGTGCAGTGGTCGAGTGAACGGTATTGGGGTCTTTCAGCCTCACAGTTTGTTCAGGAGCCTGACAGCCTGAGGGTAGAAGCTGTTCAGTAGGCGGGTTGTTTTGGCCTGGATGCTGCGGAATCTCCTGCCTGATGGCAGTATGGTGAACAGGCCGTGTGCTGGGTGACCGCTGTCTGACCTGATCTTCTGGATTTTCCTCAGGCAGCGGGACTGGTAGATGTCCTGTAAGGCTGGTAGTTTGTTACCTATGATGTATTCTGCTGTCCTCACCACTCCTTTTAGGGCCTTGCGGTCGCAGGCAGTGCAGCTGCCGTACCAGACAGTGATGCAGCCCGTTAGGATGCTCTCTATAGTGCATCTATAGAAGCTGGTGAGGATATCAGGAGGCAGTCCAAACTTCCTGAGCCTGCGCAGGAAGAAGAGACGCTGACGGGCACATCTCACAATCGTGTTAATGTGGAGGGACCAGGTGAGGTCATCAGAGAGGTGAACGCCGAGGAACTTAACACTGCTGACTCTCTCCACTTCAGCCCCGTTGATGTAAAGGGGAGAGTGACCACCCTTATGCTGCTTCCTGTAGTCCACAATCATCTCCTTCGTTTTGCTGATGTTTAGACGGAGATTGTTGTCGTGGCTCCACTCTGACAGAGCGCTGACCTCGTCTCTATAGGCTGTTTCATCTCCATCTGTGATGAGGCCTAGGATGGTAGTGTCATCAGCGAATTTGAAGATGAGGTTGGAGGAGTGTTTGGCTACACATTCATTAGTGTACAGGGAATACAGGAGGGGGCTGAGTACACATCCCTGGGGGGCCCCCGTGCTCAGAGTCAGAGTGGAAGAGATGCTGTCACCCACCCTCACCACCTGCTGTCTGCTCGTCAGGAAGTCCAGTATCCAGTTGCAGAGATGAGAGTTCAAGCCCAAGTCTTTGAGCTTCGGGATGAGTTTGGCTGGGATGATAGTGTTGAATGCTGAGCTGTAATCTATGAACAGCATTCTCACATACGTGTTCTTTCTGTCCAAGTGTGTGAGAGCAGTGTGTACAGTTAGTGCAATGGCGTCGTCTGTGGATCTGTTGGAGCGGTATGCAAACTGGTGAGTGTCCATATTGGCAGGAAGCATAGAACAGATGTGAGCTTTGACCAGCCGCTCAAAGCACTTCATAGCTGTTGATGTCAGTGCAACAGGGCGGTAGTCATTCAGACAGGTGACAGAAGGTTTATTGGGAACTGGAACAATGATGGTTTCTTTAAAGCACGTAGGAACCACTGACAGTCTTAGGGAGAGGTTAAAGACGTCAGTGAAAACCTCAGCCAGCTGGTTGGCACATGCTTTAAGTACACGACTGTGTACACCATCAGGACCTGGTGCTTTGCGTGGGTTAACTGCCCTGAAGGATTTCACCACCTCAGACAGAGAGATGGTCAGTGTGCATCTCTCCTGATGTATTGGGAGATTTTCGGCAGGGGAGGTGTTGTTTGCCTCAAAGCGAGCATAATGTGCATTAAGCTCATCTGCAAGTGAGGAGGGTGACCTCCTATCACGACTCATATCTCCTTTATAATCAGTGATGGTGCGCAGTCCACTCCACATACGTCTGAGATCAGAGCAGAGGAAGTTGGATTCAACTCTGCCCCTGTAGTTCCGTTTGGCTAGCCTGATGGTCCTCTGAAGGTCATATCTGGCCTTCTTGTAGCTAGCCAGATCACCAGAGTTGTAGGCAGAGGTTCGAGCTCTTAGTTTGGCACGAACCTCAGCATTGATCCAGGGTTTCTGATTGGGAAATGTTCTGACATTGATTTTTGGCACAATGTCGTCAGTGCATTTACTGATGTAACTTGTGATGGAGTCAGTGTATTCGTTGATGTCACTGCCAGCTGCATCATGAAACATCTTCCAGTCTGTGGATTCAAAGCAGTCTTGTAGTGTGAAGATGGCCTCCTCACTCCATTGATAGACTGATCTGAGAACTGGTTTTTCCTGTTTAAGTCGTTGTTTGTAAGCAGGCAGGAGAAGAATGGAGGTGTGATCAGCTTTGCCAAAGGCAGGGCGGGGGAGGGGTTTGTAACAGTCCTTAAGTGCTGTATAGCAGTGGTCAAGAGTCTGTTCTCCTCGGGTTGGAAATTTAATGTGCTGATAGTATTTGGGCAGAACCTTCTTCAGGTTTGCCCTGTTAAAATCCCCAACCACAATAAAAGCAGCATCTGGATCAGTGTTCTCATGTCTATTGATGAGCTCATACAGAACTTCCAATGCACGTGACTTATCAGCCTGAGGTGGGATGTAGACTGTAGTGAGGATGACTGAGCTGAAGTCTCTGGGCAGAAAAAAAGGTCGAACTTTGACCATTAAGAGTTCAATGTCTGGAGAGCAGTGACTGGCTAGAACTGCTATATCTGTCCCCCATCGAGAGTTCACCATAACACACACCCCGCCGCCTCTGCCCTTACCAGAGTCCAGAGTTCTGTCCTGCCGGTAGATGGAGAAGCCGGCCGGTGTGATGCCGTTGTTGGGTATAGCGGCGGATAGCCACGTCTCTGTGAGCGCTAAAACGCAGCAGCTCTCGATGTCGCGGTGAAACTTGATCCGCGCGTTCAGCTCGTCTATTTTGTTCTCCAGCGATTGAACATTTGCGAGCAGAATACTGGGAAGCGGAGGGTTGAAGCACCGTTTCCTAGTCCTGCACAGCACACCGGCGCGTTTGCCCCTTTTGCGCTTCTTTCTGCCTCGCCGGCGCGCGCGTGTTAGTAAACAAAGGAGCGACGAAGCCGCGGAGGGGCAGCTGCTCGCGCTCGTGTGTGAGTTTGTGTTAAAGTCCGTCTTGAGTGAAGATCGGATGTTCAGAAGAGTTTGCCGATCATATTGAATAATCCCAGATGCGACACGTACAAAAACACTCAGAAACAGGACAATAAAACACAAAAAGCTGTAGAGTTTACCCGGAGCTCTCACCAGTGCGGCCATTCTGCGGCGCACCGGAACCGGAACATAGTACACAGTGAAACGAAACAACGTTCCTCAAGGACCATGGTGCAACATAGACAGTGCATACAAGACAAGTGCAACACGAACAAACAAGTGCGGACAGACAACACAACACAGTACAGACAGAGAATAATAAATAATGCCGGTAGTGTGCAAATTGTGCAATGTGTAATAAATAGAGTCCAGTGAGGTAGTAAAGTTATCAGTGCAATGCTTTGTGCAAAAATGCTTCCCTTTTTTATATCTGGGGTAAATGGTTGGAGAGAGAGTGTACATGTACCAGAAGATATCAGTTCAGACGTTGAGTTGTGTTGAGAAGTCTGATGGCTTGGGGGAAGTGTGCGACTGTGTGCAAACCTGTTGCTGCCTCGCACTAGCAAGATACGTAGTTAACGTAGTATGTCATCGTGAAGCGCCGGTGAAGTCGGAAAAAAAACTAACCGTATGCACCGCACCGAGTCAGGCGGCGATCGGGCTGCGCAGCGCCGTTTGAAGTCGAACTCGCCTATCGTAAAATATTTCTCCTCTAAAGCTCTTTAATATGGAGTCAAAATAGGGTCATAAAGATTTTGAGTTTGTAAAACAATAGTCACAAATGTACTGAAACTTAAAGCTGTGTTTAAACAACTACATGCACGTAAAATCCAAATCCACAAATTAACTGTAATGTGCAAACTTGAAACAAAAAGTAATATTAATAATAATTCAAATGTACAAATGTGGAAAAATACTTTAAATGTATAAAAATATATATTTGTAAATCCAATGATGTGAATCTCTGAATCTGTACTGCTAAAAGTGTGGAGGTAAAAATCCTTACATTCACCTTCTCTGCTGCAGTTGCGAATTTTGACCCTGTTTTGACGGCTAATTCATGTACCAATAGTTAGTTTGTTTAACCAATCAGAACACTGATTTGGTGCTGTCACTCAACTTCTGCGCGCTGTTGGAACACGCCTCCCTAACTCCGTCATGGCGCTTCCATGCACAGATATAATGGTAGTTCATGGTTCTTTAGCAAAAAGTTTGTTTTAAAGAAGATAACAGGCAGGCTCCGTGCAGTGGTTTTATTTATACTACTGACTGTTGTGCTAACTTTGGACAACTGTAGCCAATTAATTAACCCTCGTTAGCTAGCTAGATAACCAGCTAGCAAAACTGTATCGGCCCACATGCGGCCCACTGCGCGCATGCCGGAATAAAATCGCTCGGCCCGATTCAGGCACGCCGAATCGGCATTGTCTCGGCCGTGTTGTACGGCCCCAGCCAGGACCGATAGTTCAGTTTTAGCGATGGGCCAGAATGGCTTAATTTAACTGTATACCTCCCCGCCCTCATGCCCCCTCCTCACAGAACAGAATAAGTGCAGATAATGTGTAGATATGAGACTGTTCTTTTCTTTATTAAAATGTACATATTGTAAATGCAACCATCTTAATTTTAACATTCAAAACTGGCATCATCATTCTCTAAACGCAATTACCAAATACTGATTTGCAAAGAAACAGATACTTGGTTTTACATCCTGACAGCCGACATCAATATCCAGATTCTTCTTTAGGAAGCTACTGTTTTTGTTGTTGCTGTTGTTTTTTACTGTGTTGTCACATTTTGTCAATACTCCACTCACCAATGATGGCAACATCAACTTAATATTTTTCTCTGGCAGCCTGGACAAGAATTGATCCTCAGAAAGTGCAGTGTAGTAAAAGAAGGATCTTCTGTTCTCCTTATAAAATCCCATTCCATCTTTATTATAGAAGTAAACGCATTTATGCTTAAACATTAACTACAGAACGTTTGAGGTGGCAGAATAAGCAGATTACAATATAGCAGCATGGTCCACCAATTAAGGCAGATTAAAGTAGTGTGATATTAAAATTACATCTTCAATGGAAATTAAGGGTAACTGTGCTAAAACTCTGCATATTTTACTATTGGATTGACTTCATCAAATCTGAAAGACATTTTTCCCAGAATCCCAGATTTGTAGTATAACACCAAACTTTGGCCAAAAAAAAACTTACCTCAGAAGAGTGATGATGTTGAATGTGAAATTACCAAATGTGTGATTTTGCACTAAAAAACGTACGCATCTGTGATAATTTGACTATTAAAGCTTTAATTTACATAAAACATAACAGCTATTATTAAAAATTAAAAAGGTAACACTTATAAAAAAATAAATAACATTTTAAAAAAAGCATTACATGAAGATATATTTAAATACATAAATAACAATGCCACTGGAGAATATAAGTGACACTGAGGGCTCAGGTGAACTATATTAATTAGTTGTGCTTTATATGAATAATATGAGTGTGCGTCACCAATGAAAATATTACAGTTTACATAAATTATGCATATAAAAGATGTAAAAGAAAAACCCCTTTACCTTCTAAGAATCCCAGAGAATCCAGAGTTTTATATAGGGAGTGACAGACACTACATGTAGTTTACAGTGGACTAGCGGAAGTACTGCAGTAGCTCTCTCAAGTTTTACCTGCAAGGAGAAAAGGAACCATGTAAATACTGAAATGGTACTTTTAGTTAGTTCTATAGCTTAAAACAAACAACTAACTGCCAAGAAATCAGGTCCAATTAATCTCTGATTAAGTCTAAACAGTTTAGACCAGGTGTGTTAAACTCATTGTAGGTAATCAGGCCTGCAACCCAAAAAAACAGTATATATTAATGGTGCTTGAAAAAACAACACTTATTTCGCACTTCACAGAGGCAGCATGAAGCCATGCAAATGTTGGCATTATAACAGTGTTACTAGCGTTACTAGTAAAAATGGATGATGATTAGAGGAGCCTGATTGAGCCTCAGTCCGCCGACAGTGCCAGCACAGAGCCACGATCGGGCCAGATGTGTGGTGCCGGCCCAGATCTCTATTGCTAGCTGGCTATTGCTAAGAGTCTATTGCTAAGAGTCTGGCCGAGAACACCCTCCTCATGAGCGACTACAGAGGATCCATGATAACCAGATGATCAGTAAAACAGTTTGAATGATTATATCAAAAAAGGACCACGCTGTTAGTTATCAGTAATGTGTTTAAGGTGTAGAAAAGCATGAAGAGCTCTGCATTTTTTTGTTCTTGTTATATGATATTGGCTTAATCTGAAACTCTGAGGCTAACCAAAAAAGATCAACATTCCATTTATTCCACCGCTGCAATAAAACCTATTTTGTGTTGCTGTCCATTTGCAGTACAATTATAGATGTCTTTGTAATCCCCGAGTGATATTTATGAAATTTACCCAGCCTTATGATTAGTAGAAATTTTGTTTTCTGGAAGGCATGGTGCGGTTGCCTGTTGCTGTTAGACTCGATTACTCCATGTGAACTAGTCACCAACAGGCAGGTCGCAAACAGTCCTCAAACTCCAGTCTGTGTTAGCCACATAAGCAACAAAAATAGCCCCACTGTCCATCAAAAACTATTACATACAAATCTATATAATGTCCATAACTCACCAACAACAACTGTTTACAGGCCAAAGTCTCTCTTGCACTGTTTGCAGCACACTCCCAGTAGATTCCATGTGTTGATGCTCTTTATCTTCATGTCTCCATAGCAGAATGCGTCAGTAGTAGGATACTAGATGTCTACAAAGAAAACAAAGATAAGTTTTATTTCTATTTTACTACAACCACAGCAGTATGCCTTAGCACATGGGGTCCATATCTATGATTACTACAAGAATATGGCTGTTTAGAATAATTAGCTTTTTTAAAAACTAATCTTCAACAGTGAGTTTACAAGAATGAACAATGGCATTAAAAAAATCTTGTGTCTTAGACACAACCTTTTGAACAGGACAAAAAAAGTGAGAACTAATTACTTGCTTAATACTTAATATGACAAAAACTGATGCCTCAACATCACTCGTATCCATAAAGCATTTATGTACATCAGTCATGACATAAGCTACTACTTCATCAGCTGTGAAGCGCGCAAACACCGCAAGATCCGCCATTGTTCACGTAGGCTGCAGATGGTGACTGTCCGAGGTGAGGCTCTTTTTTAACCTCCCCTTAACTGTGTCCGGCTGCTCTCGCTTACCACCAAGGCCAGGCACAGCTGCATCTCGAACTGTACTTATCTTCAAATTAACTAAATTATGGCCCTGATTTGGTTACATAGAAAACAACCTGTTTGATTGTGCCAGCAAGTCTGATTATATCATAAAGGATGTTCGGGTAAAACACCAGTAACAGTGACTAAAGGGTGTATTTCCAGAACAAAAGTTAAACCTACATTTCTCTTCAGTTAATTCATTTACAAGAATTTGATATATTGTATTACTGTTTAGTTGTGTCTGTTTAATGGGTGTCAAGCGTACAACATTTTTTTCTCCTTTAAGGCTTGCTATCAGAAAGGTCTGCAATCAAGGTGTGATACAAGTTGGTGGATTGCAATAATTTTTGTTTCTGAATTAAAGCACAACTCATGACTCCACTCACAAACCCACTTAGAAACCAACTCATGACCCTATTTACAATCTCACTCATACACCCCCTCACAAACTAACTCATAAACACACCCACAAACCCACACAAAAATCAATTCATCACTCTCCTCACGGGCCTCATTTACAAAAATACTCACAAACTTTCTATCTTACTAGGCAGGCTAGAAAACCTAGTACGAGAAGCAGGAGTAGCTCTTTCTTGGTTTAGATCCTACCTAAATGATCACTATCTATTTGTAAATGTAAATTCTGTATCATCTGTTTGTACTAAAGTAAAGTAAAGTTTCTCAGGGCTCTGTCTGTGAATTATGAATTATGGTTTTAAAAGCAGAGCTGAAATAATATCCTCTCTTATGAGTTTAGTTATTCCATGTTTGTTAATGCCATGTGAAGTGCCACTGAGACTGCATCTTCTGTGGATCGGTTTGTTTTGTGGCTCTGATATTTTAATCAATCCTATTCTGGCCTATTCCATCCTATTTCTATTCTGATAAACATTTTACTCATTTCACAAGAATAGCTTTTGTCTATCTCCACAATATTGCTGAACCAAGAGGTGCACTTTCCATACAAGATGCAGAAATGCTAGCTCGTGTCTGTATTACTTTGAGGTTAGGATACTGTAATACCCTGCTTTATGGTTTTTCCAACAAAAGCCTTAACAAACTTCAGTTGGTTCAAAACGCTGTGGCCAGAGTCCTAATGAGTTTCCATGCATTGAAATGCTTGGGGTGAAGCTCAGATAAACTCTACAGCAGGGCAGCATTATAAATGTAAAACAGTGCAAACATACAATAAATAGACAATATTCAAGTAAAAATAAGCTAAAAAATATACATATAGTTATAACTGAAATATATAAAGGACTATACAATACACAAGATATATACATAGGATATACAGGGGGACATCTGTGAAAAATGTTGCATAGGCAGGTTCTAAGTAGATATATCTATTTAAAGTGACTTAGTGATATTGTCCATAGCAGCGATATCAGAATAAATAATAAAAAGTGTAACAATGTAGCAGTGGTCGAGTGAACGGTATTGGGGTCTTTTAGCCTCACAGTTTGTTCAGGAACCTGACAGCCTGTGGGTAGAAGCTGTCTAGGACTAATAATGTAGGAACTTTGACCACATTAGCCAGCTAAATTCTGCATTCAATGCAAAAATCTTTTATTGACATGTAATGCTCTAAATGGCTACTCAGTACTTGAGTGAACATATCTCTTTCTATAAACTATAAACATATCCACTTAGATCACAAGGTGCTGTGTGGTAGAGCCTTTTCATACAGAGCCTCCAAGTTCCTTAGTCTGGAACAGCTTGAGGCAAAATCTCGAACCAAACCTGTAACAATTATTTATAAAAAAAAAAGGAGCAATTATATTTAGATTTCACTGCTTCACTGTTTTACTGCTTTAAGACTCCAGTGTTTTTACCCTTTCATTTTTTGCAGTTATTCAAGCATATAAATTCTTTTAAAATGTGTGCTCTGGACTTTTGCACAGTACTGCTGGTGTGCCTCCAAAAAGTAACCCCCCACCCTCTGATTTTTTTCTGCAGGTAATTAGGATTTTTACCATTTGATTCACACAATATATCTTATTGAACATCTTGTAGAAAATTTGTATTTACAAAGTAATATAAAAAACTTATTGTGTGTAAAAAAAAGTAACTTTTCAAGTTTTGTTTTTGTACTGTTTTCAATTACATTTGCTATTCGCTGATTTCTGTTTTTATTAGCATTTGACATACTGCCACTTGTCAAAATGTAACAGGCAGAGTCAGCCAATTGGGCAGCTTTAAAAGTAGACTGTGTCCCTTAAAAATTAGCTTATTATTGTGGGGTTGACCACTTAAGGGTGGACCTTGTGCATCCCTCAGAAAAAACACATTGACCTCCAGGCTAGTGCAATACTGAACTAAGCATTGTTTCAGACAGGCTATAGCTGTGTCCAAAATCGCATACTATACTTTTAAAAAGTAGTACACCGCCGGTAGAAGCTCATTCATTGGTGTAGCATAGTAGCTGGGCTTGCTAGCTTGGGACATGTTTGTGTAACTGTTGAAAAAAAAAAAAAAAAATATATATATATATATATATATATATATATAAGATTATGTTCAACATTGAAAAGCCCATAAAGACTAATAATATAAATTATGTTTTTTCAAAAATTATTAGTTTGTATGACGAGTTGATTTAACATAATTCAATATTGTATAGTTTTCTCAAACATTGAGGGAGCATCCCTATTTCCCAGGCCTCCAAACATTTTTTCACAGATTTCAACTGTTTTTTCAAAACTTACATTTTGATTCCAAAGCCGCAACATTTGTGTTGAGACTATACTCTTCGTAACTAATAGGTGTCACTATGCGCTCCTGCAGCTTGCAACCCGCTATATTCACGGAAATAGAAGCTATCCGGATGAGACATACTTCCGGCCTTGTTGTGTGTACGTTGTTTCTTAAATAATGGTGGGGAAACTAACGAGGGTAATATGATGGTAGCGTTTAATTTAACAACGTGGACAAAGTCGTTTACGCTCTGTTTCGAGGACGGGATGTTTTTAAAACAAATATATATATATATATATATGCATACTGTTCTTTGAAACGGCCAACCGTGCTAACCTTACCGCTAGCACTAAATGATTTAAAACGTGATGTTAGCTAGCAAGCAATCTTCAATGATCTTAAACATGAATATATCTTGTTTGTTATTACCAACGTTGTTTTAGCTGCGACAAAGGTAAACCAATGTAACACAGTGACCTACCTACCTAATCGGAGCTTTCACCAGAACTTTACAGCTAATATAATAGCCAGTAGCACAACTTAAACGGCTTTAGGAAGTAACTGGGGTAACGTATGCTATTTATCATGAGGTCTGTCTTATTTCAGGATGTATAAAGGGCGCACCAGAGAAAAGAGCATGCCTTTCCTGCACGGCTTCAGAAGGATAGTTTATGAATATCAGCCACTTGTGGATGCAGTAATGTGTGTGGTAGAGATGGAGAAAATGGAAACTAACCCTCACAGGTAAGCATATGTTGTTAGCAAGAACAGCAGTTGACGTATTGTAAAGCATCTATACAACTAAATCAGCTTACATTCGGTGTGCGTTCTCTGGTAAAACTGTTGGCTAACTCCGTCAAGCTGCTTCATGCAAATGGTGCATCACACCAGAGTTTGCTATGTTTGTTTTAACCCTGTATAGGCCCGGCGTTAATGATGATGCATTTAAATGTCTCATGGAGCTACTTAAAAAAGAATCCCAGTCGCCGGTGTTTATAGAGGGAATCAGCTACTCTCTGTTTAAAATGGCAGAACTTGGGAAAGTCCGTGCTGCCGAAGTGCTCTTACGCTATGGAGCTGACATAAACTTTGAAGGTAAGTATTCTTATATATAATAACATATCTTAATAAAATATATAATATAATATAATATAATATAATATAGAATAAGTAATATAAAAGGATTATTTCATTTTGTGTTTTGATGACACACTTGTCAAAAAATGCGGCCTACTTTGTTTTGAATAAGCTGCTTTCCATTGGCGCACATGAATTGTGCTTAATATAAATGCAATAAAAATTGCATTTTGTGTTGGCTGTTTTGATTTCATTTTATTTTTGCACAATTCATATGTGCCATTAGAAAACGATGCAATGTGCTCCAAGCATACTCTAGTATAAATTAAAATTTAGTATACCAGCGCTTACATGAAATTGTGCTCGAATGAAATTAAATCAAATGGCCCAAATCCTTTACACTGTGTTTTGCATTTTATTTTGACATGCATGAATTCAATAGTAGAATTACATTTCTGTAGCAGAATTTAGTTTGCAGAAGCTAGAGGTTTAGTTTTCTTGGTGCAGACCAAAACAGAAAATTGTACAAGTGCTGGTTTGCTTAGCATTAACACAGACATTTGCTATTACACCAAAATATGTAGATATAAGTCACAAATGATTATTGATATTTTTTGACAATAAGTGGGATATTATCCAGTAAACTTTATGAAACATGCTGTTTTCTGAACCAACTGAGCTTATTATAGAGCTGTGTTTTCAAGCTTTTATAAAAATAAAAAATGTCAGAAATCTGCCATATTAATGTAGTTGTTATTATCAATTTTATGGTTAGGATGTTAAAATGTTTCTGTAATGCTATTTTTATCATTGTTTATATACTATTAACAATTCAGATTACCAAGTCTAAACTCGCTAAAGCAATTTTCAGATTTGTTCTGTTTCCTTCCTAACAGACCCAGTGTCTTACTACACCCCCTTGCACATTGCAGTACTTAGGAATCAACCACAAATGGTACAATTACTAGCTGGATATGGGGCAAAAATTAACAAGAGAGATAGGGTAAGTCTTTTACTGTATCTCAGATTCTATCTGTTATTGAAAAAAATGGACAGTACTTTGACATTAAGTACCTTCCCTTCTCTGAACACGGTCTCTGTAATTTTTGCATGTAGATTCATGAGAGTAGCCCCCTGGACCTCGCCAGTGAAGAAGCAGACAGACTCTCCTGTCTCCGCATGCTTTTGGATCTTGGAGCTGATATTAATGCCAAAGACAAGAATGGTAATGAATCTGCAGGAACTTTATATTTAACTGCAATATTTTTGTAAATGGTCAGTCACATGTCCATTGCATAGCCCTAGGAGAACTAGAATTACATTTTTTGAAAGACCTTAAGGTCCAAATACCTTTTTACCAAATCTGGGGTTGTATGTGTAAAAGTGTGTGCTTAATTAACATTTTGCAGCTATAGTATATGGTTCTGAAGATCACTTGTTGTTTGCAAAACAAATACAGCCCTTCTGTGATTCTTCTTAAGAGGTTGTTGCCTGATCTGCTTTTTCAGTCGTTGTTATTTAGATCTTCTACTCTTGGGCTGTTTCTTGACCATATCTTCTTCCCATCCCTTCCCTGTAATGTGCAACTCCCTGTTTGTTTTTTGGAGCCAGGATTGTATATGAACACCAGATTTTTGGTTCTGAAGAATGGATAGCTAGCAGAGTATATCTTTGCTGAATTTCACTGTAACAGTAGTGTTTCTTAGACATCTGAAAATCTGCTTAGATTTGGGACAGTTTGGGATGTACATGTATACACACCTGCATTTAGCCAAAAATTAAAACAATATATACACGTAAAAGCATGCTTACATCATGTTAAATATTCTCCATTGTCACTAAAGTTGTAATTTGGCACAGTTTTGCATGGCTATGTACTCTAGTGAACAAAAAAAAAATGATTCTGTTTTGAGCAGACCACATTTCTTGGTAATTCTGCTGTACCTGTCATTTCCATTTTCAAGTTTTATCTTTATGAATAATAATCTTTGTCAATAGGTGCACATTTTCATTATGTGTACAATGCTTTATTTACATCTACACAACACACCTTCTCTGTTTATCCTTTCTTTCAGGTAAGACTGCCTTGCTCCATGCTTTCGCCAGCAGTGATGGATTGACAGTGAATAATGCTTGCAATATTCAGCTGCTGCTAGAAAGAGGTATTTAACTGGACAACTGTCATTATAAGTGATTAATCTCTTTGAACATACAGGTCATTCCAACCCAACTCAACTAGAACAGGGACCTGGCAGGTCACATTATTTCCATTAACAGTACTTGAAACAGGTAGCAGATTGAGTTGAGACAGTAGTCTGAAACATTTACACAAACAGTATAATACACACCATACAAATACTTGTGGTCTATTAAATGAATGTTCTCTGCATTCTCTGTAGGTGCTGATGTGAATGCCAGCACCCATGATGGTGAGACTCCCTTATCCTCACTCGTCTTTCTAGTAAAAGAGGCCCTGGATAGCAGCGTAGAAGATGCAGCAGCGATTGGAGAATTCTGTACTCAAGTTGCTTCCCTCCTTCTCGATCATGGTGCTGACCCCAGCTGCTGTTTAAGCACCACTGATGGAGAAGAGTGGGAGCTTTCTTTAACTTATAGCACCTTGGAGCACTTTGACCTCCTTTTCCCTATGGCTGCTCTTCTCCTCCAGAGAGGTGTCTCATTTTTTTGTTCTCGTCATGGCACATCATGCTGGACTGGTTATAACCTGATTTTCACTCGGCTGAAAGAAGCTTTGCAAGAACCTTTAGATGCTACTGAGGTGGCTGACCTACTGGCTAAAGCTGAAATGATACTGGAGCTTGCTCAGGTGTGCTCTCCAAACTTTCCTCGTTTGCCTACCCATTCTCTGCTGTATATGCAAGAGCATGAACCAATTCCCCAGGCCCTACTGGACCTTCACAACCGGCTTAGTGAACAAGAAGCCCAGCCACTCTCCTTGCGTAGCCTCTGTCGGGCCTTAATCCGCAGCTGCCTGCAGCCCTGCACTCTTGAAAGCAAGGTTAAGGCCTTGCTTCTGCCAGACAGATTAAAGGACTATCTAATGCCAGAACGCAGTTTAACACACAGAGCAGGGTGGGACAGCTTTAAACCTCTCTCTGCCATTCACTAGGCAGAGAGAGCAATGATTGTACACCGTTCTCTTCTTGTAAACATATCGTTATTTTTCCCCCAGTAAGATTTTTTTTATTTAAACTATATTTATATGCTGTCAGTCATTTCAGCAAATGATTGCCTGTAGTGTGCCTATAAACTTAATTTTGACAAATTTCCTTAAAGTTCCATATGCACGTCAGTAGAGATTTAGAAAACACAAGTTGCAATTGCATACAAGTTTGAGTTATTGTTTAAATTGACCTTAAATTGTGGTTGTTAATATTGTGGGATTAACACATGGTGCAAGACGACAAGACATCCAGTCTGTGTGTAAGAGTGTTCGCTTTAATATAGTGTGTCACTGGCCTGGTGGTTATTTACACATTTGCCAAAATACCATGTCATTTGCTATGTCAAAAATATTTGTACATCACAAAACATAAATAAGCTGCTGTAGTTTACAAATGCAAAGAAATGAATTTAATTGATAGTGGTATAGCACCTGAGTTATGTTTTGTCACATCAACAGAGTATTATTAGCTTAGCAGTGCCTTTAAAAGACAATATCTGAGCAGTCATCTAAATATGTAATTTAAGTTTAAGTTGGAGTGCTCATCTTATCTCATTTAAATATACCATTTTTTTCATATTTGCATCAGAATTGTTTAAAACAAATCCTCATACCCTTATTAGTGTACAATCAATTTGAAAAAGTGTCAGTAAAATATTTATATTGTACACATGGAAAATGTAAATGCATATTCCATGCTGAAGGTAAATTGTTACGATAAATTGTTAATCGCTCCCAAACAGTCTGTGTAGCCTATTGTAGCACATCAGGCATTTCACAGGACTATTGCTTATTGAGGCCTGGTAATAAGGTCTTGAATTATGATGATCCTCATGATCCTCCCATCCATTTCACTGTTCGGTTCTCTTCTCTCTCTTTTTTTTTTTTTAACTGCCACACCCCTTCTTTTGCTGTATGCCATTTATAGCTTGGTCTGGGGTGATATTGATTTGTGCAGTCAGCACATGCATCACAGTTTTTTCTGATTCTACAAAGAGTCCTGCTGGTGCAGGCACAGCTTTGCAGAATTTCCCAGTTCCCAGACGAAGCTGTTCTCTGCAGTATTCATGAGGTCCACCGGAGACAGGTCCACAACAGCAGAGGAGGCTACAGAGGGAGTGGCAGTTACTTTGTACCCTATATATATATGGTCTCTCTTCTTCTGCAGTGGGGCAGCTTTTCTCTGCTCCAGTGCTAAATCTGAACCTTTACACACCAGAAAGGTTCAGCTGCAAGAGTTAAATGACCACTTTTCAAGCTTCATCGAGTGTGTGCATAGGCTGCAGCTTAAGAACTGCTGCCAGAGGCACAGTGAATCCTTCTGTCTGCAAGAATTAGATTAGCAGGAGTTTAAGGAGCTCCGGCCTCAGTGGGCCAAGCCTAGTGTGAGTGCCAGGCAGCTCAGAAGCAACAGGGAAAGTTGGGACAGTCACTACGAGGAGGAACTTCTCCAATGTGAGATGTTAGAAGGGCGGTTGGAAGATGCCAGCGAAGGTGGGGCATGAGAAGAGGGCGGAGAATCGGCTGGATGTGCTTGCCTTTTTGAAGAGACTCCTTTACTAGGGGATGCTTCCTTAAAGGTGAGCTATGCTAATGAATAAGCATATATTAATGAAATTAGATTAAGGAGCTGGAGAATGAATTTGCAACCATTTATGGCTCATTACCTTAAAAAATATCCGGACCTCCTGAATGTTAAAATGGTCTTAGACATTGAGATCGCTGCTTATAGGTTAGTGGTAACTACAATTTTAAAGAAAAATGACCTTGTATGTTGTAAAATTTTTACTTCAATTAGAATAATTTTCTATAGCATGTTGTCTGTTGTTTATATTGTCTCATTAGAAGACTTATTGCGGGGGAAACTATTTGTCAAGCTGTAGCTCCGCTGTGCCTTATCTGCTGGCCACCATTGATGAGGTCATAACAGCAGACCAGGTTTAACAGATTGAGATCAGTCCTTTACAAGAAGAGGAGGAAGAGATCGAAGAAGAAAAAGACAAGTTTGATAAGGATATGGAAAAAAGAAGATAAAAGGTAAGGAACATGTTTTAACATTACTGTTCTAAGAGCGCCAAACTGATAAAATATTTGAATGTGGTTTTTGGATTTGTATAAAACATTAAGCACTATTAAATATATATAGCCAATGCTTTCTGTTAAATGCACTGACTTGTGTAAGACATAAAGTCAGCACAGTGCAAATACATATACATGTATACATTTATAAATTTTATGTATTTGTACATTTTAATATGACCTATGCACCTAGAACTGCTTTTGAGTTTTTGTTTATTGTTAATAACATTTCATGCCACAGTCTTAGGAATTGGTTCATTATATAGACATTTCAAAAACTCTTGTATAATTAGTTGATGATTTGCATTACATTTATTGAGGTGTAGTATAGTCATGTGGTGCAACATCACTTTCAAAATCACTTTCTATAATCTTTGCTATTTTATTTGTTATGTAAAGAAAATGGAAAAGAAGAAGAACATGAGAAAGCTGGAGACAAGGATGCAGCCAATGATGGAGAAGATAAAAAGGGAGAGGAATTGGAACATGAAGAGGAGGCAGAGGAGGAGGATGATGGAAAAAAAATCAGTGGAGAGTCAGTGGAGGCCAAGCCAAAAGAGAAGTAATGTCACAATATAGCAAACAGTGTTGACCTCAAGTCTGATGTAAACGCACTAGCAAATCTCGTATCTTCATTTAACTTAATTTGAATTCATTTAATTAACAACATGAACATAAAATATGATATTTGCAAAATTACTGTATCCATGGCAACATGACTAATATTTGGTCGTTACTGTTTTTAGCATGTCATTTTTTCAGAAACTTGCAGACCTTGAGAAGGGAGCATACAGTTTTTCGAACACCATGTCTACACATGTAACTACCTGCTGAAAGACATGTTAGTAACAGTGATAAAGTGGGGAATATGTTTCTAACTGCAAAGATGTGCTTGCAAATATAGTTTGATTGCCTAAACCTGTTAATATGCCTAAATAAAATTTATTTCATTATCAACTAGCTTTTTTAGGTTTTTTATTTGGTTTATATTGCCTTGTACATTAATTAAAATGCTTTGAGTTCAAATAAAAATTGATAATCTTTTCAGTTTTGTATGTGGCTTAAATTGAAGTGCTCTTGCTCAGACAGAGTTCAGTTGGTCACTCATTTTGTGATATTTAATTTCAAAAAGCAACAAGTAGACAAGCTAATTTTAACATTTTGATACTTAGTGTTTGATATAGTATGTAAACTAAAAATAAAGATAAAGCACTGTTTCGCAGTACTAGGGGGGTATACCACGAAGCAGGGGGCTATTCCATGAAGCGAGCAATTTATATTTCGATCTTCAGAGTACATATTCATTGGTTAATCAGTGAGGTTTCTGCACATTTCAGTTTATTGGTTAATTCATAACAAATTAAGGTCAGTGTAAAATGGTATACAGTGTGTAATCTAAGTTATGGTCCACAAAGATACATTAGCATAAACTCTATCACAAAAAATACAATTCTTTGTCCCTGTGTATTAATAATAACTGTGTACTTTAGGTTAAGTTACTTTTAGGTATATTTTTATCCCCATACTTCCTCTTTTGTGTTCAAATTCATACACGCGTTTATACAAATCATATCATTCCGCAATCACATCTGTTCAGATTTGTTCAGTACAAATAATGTAAATGTGTGATTAACTTAACTGTGCTAAGTAAATGGATATAGACAACTACCTTACCAAGACCTGCATACAGGTGATATAAATAATCCAAAATGTAGTATATAAAAAATAATTAACAGTGCATGCCCATTTATAGCCAATCCAGTAGATGAGTGAGCGTGTATAGTGCGAAGACCATTTACACTAGCAGCTCCAAGGTCATTCCAGGACAGGATAGATCCACTGGGTTTTCCAGATGACTACTTATTTGAGCACTACAGATTCAGAAGACACAGTATTATATCTCTGTAAATTATTGGGGCCATATATTGAAAAGACAACTGGACATAGTACAGTGCTTACCAAACCCCAAACGGTGCTTCTTTCCAGCGGCGCATTTCTTTACAGCGTCAAGAATACAGAACATCTTAGTAAGGCAACGGTCTGCCATGAATTTGGAAAGGTTTGCCTTGCACTTAAGCGCTTCCTCAATATATTCATCGCATTCACAGAGGCATCCTTCCCAAAAAAGAAGCCTTTTTCAGAACAGCTGGTATGTGTTCATGCGAAGTAGTAATGGTTTGATCAGTAACTTTGAGTTAAATTTACATTTACATTATTTAACAGACGCACTTATACCGAGCAAATGCTTTGTTTTCATCTTGGTAAACTATTTCGTACTAAAATTACATTCAGTTCTCCAGAATTCCCAAATATCATTGGTGCTATAGATTGCACTCACATCTGGATAAAGGCTCCATCAATAAGCATATGAATCAGTCAGTCCATGGGTTTGAACAACTTTTAACCTTTGTCACTTTTGCCATTGTTCTAGATTATTTGCACTGCGGAATATCTATTTTCCATTTGATTTAAGAATATTTCATGCCTCCTCACTGGCAGGGAGGTTTGCCCAAAGTAAGAATACTCCAACCACACAAAATGGTTCAGATTTGGCCTCAGTGTTTAACTCTACTCCTTATAGGTGTAGATGCTTTTCCTGGTTTACTGCTTGGGGATAGGGGTTACCCCTGCCCAGCTTTTCTCCTTACACCATATGCAGACCCTCCAGCAGATAAAGAGAGGAGGTTCAATCATGCACATTCCAAGACGAGGGATGCATTGAAATGAATACAGAACAAGACACCTTTTTTGAAAGAAAATTGTATTGATGGTCTTGCTGTGCCTTTGGACAGAAGAAACTTTGATTTACTTATCAGAATCAGAATTGTTTATTTCGCCAAGTATGTCACACATGCAAGGAATTTTGACTTGGTGAGGCACACGTGTACAACAAGCAACAAGAACAATATCACACTAATAGAAAAGGTACAAGAAGATACAATAATCAGAATAAAGAAAAAGAACAACAGAGTAATAAAGAGCCAAGAAAGGTGCTAATGAGTGTGTTGCTGCTTTGCAGAAAAATGAAAATCTGTGCTTATTTGTGTGTGGATATTCTACACATAGGTGTAAACAAAAACAAAAATATTACAGTGAGACCGTTTGCCACTACTCACATCTTTCTCCATTTTCTTTATTTCAGGCTCCAGCTTTCGTATTTTTATTTTTTTGTACTGCAGATCAATGTACTGCATACTATTTCTTGAAGTAGGTGCCTCTTGTAGATCTCACAAATATCAGAATCCTTTAAGACAGAAGTATGGTCAAGATTGAGAAGTTTTTATTTATGAACTGCATAACTAATCCTGGATGGTCCTGCAGTCTCCCCCTGCAAACAACAAATTAGACACCTGAATGTCAAAGGACCTCTGAGTACAATCATAAGAAATAGGCTGGTTTATGGTACTCACATAATTGACAAATACAGGAGGGTCCAAAAGAGTCAGCACATCTCCCACCACTGTAATATTTTAAGCCATCAAGTATACAATTACTCTATGATGTAGCCTATAAGAACAAAAATGTAACATCTGAGAAACAACTGAACCTACCTTTAACATAAGGCCGTGTTTCACAGAGACAGACAGGATCAGATGATGCTCCTTTTTTAATTCTTACAATGATGGGGCGTCTGCTGTTTCGCTGTACTGCAAGGTCTTCTGCAGGAGCGAGGGCTGCTACAGGAGGCCCACCACCAGTAGCAGCAGTATCAGTTTTTTTCTGGTTGCTGAAATATTTTGTACAGTTATTTAACCTCATAATACACACAAATACGGTGTTTTACATTTTCCTGCACGTTAGACTAATCATTTTAAACTGCACTTACCATTCTGGAGTATATTTTTATATTTAACCTTGACCTGCTGCCACGTTCTTTTCACTCCGGCCATGTTGCGTCTATTAATAATTTACTATAACACTTAAAATGTCAATGAATGGATTATATTATATGCGTACACATTTAATCTGTCTGCAATATTCTGCAAGGCAGCTTCTCTAGCTTTATTAATACAGGACGTGTCACCTTTCCTCGTAATTATGTCTTTATGTTCATCGCAAAGACGTATAAGTAAAAAAAGCTGCCCGTTCCTTCAGATCTTTCGACATTTTTCTCGACTTCTTGTATATCGATTACTGAGGCTGTTTAAATACTGTGTGCACGCGCATGATCGGCGATTACACAAGCCTGGCTTGAATTAGTGGGAACTTGTTGAATCTGGATTTCGTTAGTGGAACGGAACTAGACGGAAGTGAACTGTTTGGCTCAAGCGAGGCTCACTCAAACAAGCGCTGCTTTCATAAACTCGCTTCGTGGAATAGCCCCCTATTCAATCACAGTGCGTACAAAACCTGCCTACTGGCCAATCTCAGAGCGATTATAAAACTTGCCTCCAATTACAGAGCTCGAAATCACGATGGCGTCACCATTCCTCGAAGACCCTGTTGGGCTTGGTGCTCGTATACGGAAAGCATCTTTGCGGAGTGCGCGAGTGTTTAGAGATTAGAGACAGAATCTGTTTGCGTTCCCTGACGCATATTTATATGAAAGATACCATTTCTCAAGAGAAGGGATTCTGTAACTTTGCAAGCTACTTGAGCCGTATATTTCAAATGTCGCACGCAGAAGTCATGCACTGACTGTAACACAGAAAGTGTGCATTGCTTTGCGTTTTTTTTGCAACAGGTGCCTACCTGCACACTGTTGGAGATGCAGAACAGTTAAGCAGCTGGATGCATTTGTGGTCTTCCCAGGACTCCTGTCAGTGCAGTTAATCAAAGAAGGATTCTATACAATAGCAAGTAGCATACTTGACTGTCTAAACCTATTGAGTCTGTTATCTAGCTTAATAATGTCTGTTCATTACAGGATTTTCCAGAGTGATTGAAGCAGTTGACTGCACACACTTTTAAATCAGAAAATATGTAGACTTTATGAGTACTAAAACAGCACTTTATAAAACCACCCGATACCTTTCTCCTTTATAGATGACCTGTGATTATCAGTGCCTAATTACCAGTATTGATGCAAAATTGCCTGGGTCAGTTCACGACTCGGGTGTTGCAGAGAGTCAACTCTAGGTTATCGTCTTGAGCTTGGTTTTAATAATTGTTTAATGCATATAAAGAAATTTGTAAAATAAAATCTGTTTTCCATTGAAGGTGAGTTTAATTGGCTGCTGCTTACAGACAGAGGGTATGCATGCAAAAGGAACCTGATGACTCCTTTTCCAGATCCACAGCCAAGACCACAAAGTCGGTTCAGTGTGGCTCATACAAAAACTATGGTCAGGATAAAAATGACCTTTGGGATTCTGAAGTCACAATTTAACTGTTTGAGACTGTTAAGGGGTCAGCCAGCCAAGGCATGTGACATAAATGTGTTTTGTGCAGTGCTGCACAGTATAGCCATGATTAGGAAAGAGAGAGTCCCACCAGTGGAGCCACAGCCCCAATTTGGTAGATCCAGTCACTGTGGACCAACCAGAGGGCGGAGTTGTGAGTCACACTATTGCTGGACTCTTCTTTAGATCTTAATAAAGACATGTTACATAAAACATCACACATGCAAAGATCTTTCTTATTCAGATAGGTCTGATGCAGGATGAAATACTAAAGACATTTGTAAAGGATTATGAAGTAGACATACACAAACCTTTACAAATTTGACAAAAATAAAAAAAACATCTGTCACACCAGAGAACACAGCAGAATGTAATTGAATAATTGAGTGCATATCTGGAGCCAATTACGATTAGTCAAGACTCGTAGGTAAATTTGTAGTTTTCTTGATGGATCCCATCTTATCTTACCAATCACTTTGTTATAGTCACTGAATGTCCTCCCCCTTTTTAGTGTTTGTTACCTTAAGATATATCCTAAAGTGCTTAATGAACCACACATTCTAAAAGCAAAAAGAAACACTCAAACCACTGATTTAACTTTATTTCAAAACATGTTCAGGGTTGTTGTTTCTGCAAAAGACAAGAGCTACATTAAGAAAGCAATATTGTTGAATATGTACATTCAAGAAATGTTTAATGTTAAATTTGATCTTTTTTATCTGTTGGAGCTTGTACTGTATATCTAGCTCCAGTGTTTTTCACTCTGCCACACCCGTATGTGGAGGGTCGAGGTTAGGAGGAATGTTCTGTTTGTTCTGTGTATTTAGTAGGACATGAATGCATACAAGTAACACTGAATTTGTAGTTGACAGTTTTACCTATGAAGGCCTTTCAGAGCACACAGAGATAATGTCCTCATCTTGCTCATCAGCAGCAGCAGCAGCAGCAGCATCCTGACTGGAATTTTTGAAAAATGTACTACTGTCACTGTATTGAACACTTGTCACTGTAGCTCAGTACACAGTCCTTACCTCATGTGTAATGCTGCCTGGGTTTTTAATGGCCTAATAAGTTCAGTCGTGTTGGGACGAGGAAAAAACGAGTACAATGGCGGAACCAGGATTGAGAAAAACTGAACTAAGTTACATGTTAAGACAGTCATAGCAACCATCTGGCTGTATCTTTGTTTTTGTTTTTTAGTCAACTGGGAGAAATAATTATCATCATATGAACTTTATTTGTGGAGACTTACCAAAGGGACTCCCTATTACCCTACTACCTTCTCTCTGCAGAGAGTTGATCACCCCCCATTCTTTGTTTGTATTTAAATGACCCCCCTTAATGTTGACACAAACTCCCCCCTCCCATTTAACCCTTTTCTAACTTCTATTTAAACCATGTTAGGTAAGTGAGTGAGACTGCGTCAGAGATTGACTAGACTGGACTTCAAGAGACTGAACTGGCAACAGACAGATGTGCTTGTGCTTCTGCATGCACTTAATTAAGACTGCCTACCGACCACTAACAGGCTGGTTGTGATCGACTGAGCTGTATAAACTCAAAGTCAACACTGAAGTTCTCCTGTCTTCTGATTCCTGAAGGCAGAATTTCTAACACAACATGAGTGTCATGGAGTGTCAGAAACCACAATAGCAAGCCTTACTTGCAATAGCAACTAAACTTGAGGCAAGTGCATATTGAGAAACATTAGAGAAACATTCAATCGTTTTTATCTATTGCTTTAAGAAACAGAAAATAGAAACAATCAGTTATAATTCCATTTAAATGACATGACAGCAAATATGTTGTGTATAGTGTAAAGACATGCATCAGTTTTGGTTATAGCATTTCATTAGACTGAATTTATTTTTTTCATAGAATATTCTTTGCAAATATTTATTGCAAACTGTTCTGCAAACAACAGTCAAAAACAACATACACAAAACAAAATTGAGAAGGCATGAACAGCTTTTATTACCTTGAATAGTTTTGAGATTGCGCAATGCAGCACCTTAAATAAGTTATTTAGTATTACAGGTTCACAGTATTCTTGAGTGTAGATGATGTGGCTATTATTTATGGTATTGTTTCAAACAAAAACATTAACTTTTCAGTGATTTGTGACAAAAGGCAATATTATGTGAAATTACACCATAAGATTTTTAAGATTTTGGTTTAAATGACATATGCATACATATGTTAATGTGGTAGCACCAAACAACTGTTGAAAACCCTCACATCATACACCCCAATATTTCCCAACAAACAGCAATTTAAGCAGGCCAGGTATGCTGTCTGGCTTGACTATGTGTCTGGATTTTAACCCCACATGCAAACATTTTATACAACACACATGCAAGAATTTTAGCTAGCTTTACTTGATGACTTTGCACATTTTGCTTTGAATGATTTGCTGAATATGCTATTGCTATTTGTGAAATTTGGTTGGAATTTATTTTCACCAGTCATCAGTCTTTCACTTTGTTTTCCTTTGTTGCCTTCTCAACTCTCTTGGTGCCTTTCTTTTTTTCCTGCGGGTCTTTTTCTGCCTTGCTGTCTTTCTTGCTCACTGTTTTGGTGCTCTCTTTGTCTCCATTTGTGATGGTCTCCACAGTTCTTGTGAGAACCTCTTCTTTAGGACTGGGTTCCTCTTTGGAAGGACTCTTTTGGTTCCCATTTTCCTGTTGCTCCTCTTCTCCTTTTTCTGAAGAAGGACTATTTTGTTCCTTTTCTATCTCGTCCTCTGGGTCATTCTTGTTATCAGCCTTGTCTGACTCCGGTTTTCCTTTTACCTTTGCCTCTGAGTCACTTGTCTTCTCTCCTTCTTCTCTTGATTGGTCATCCTCCCCTGTGTCTTTATGTACATCTTTATCATCTTCAGCCTTCTCCTCTTCCTTTTCTTCATTCACTGTTATTTGCTCTTCCTCCTTCTTTTCCTCTCCCTCTGCTTTAACACTGCTCTCTTCTCCGCTTACTTCCGTTTCTGGCTCACTTTCTGTTGTTTCAGCTTTTGTACTGCTCAGTTCTGTTTCCTCAATTACTTCAGCCTCCTCTTCCCCCTCTGCCTCTTCCACATCTCCCTGTTCCTTTTCCTTCTTTTCTTCTCCATGTTCTTCTCCTCTCTCCTTTTCTGCTTCCTCCTCATCTCCTCCTTCTTCACCTTCCTCCACTTCTTTCTCTTCTTCTTCTGCCTCCACATCCTCACTCCCTTTCACATCTTCATCTCCCTCCTTCTCATCTTCATCCCCTCCCTGTTCAGCACCAAGTTTAGCTTCACTGGACAACACAATCTCCTCAATTGTTTCACCTTCATCCTTAGGTCCTTCTTCTCCGCCAGCTTCAGCTAACATCTCTTTTGCTACATCTGCCAAGTCATCATCTATGTCACTCTCCCCTTTAATTTCTTCAATGATTTCAACAACTTTGTGCTGGACCTTTGAGGCCTTGGAGTGGCTGTATGTAAATGCAGCACTTGGAACACTTCCAGAGAATGTCTTAAAGCGAGTTTCTTCACCCTCTAGAAGTTTCCTGCAGAGGTAATTTTGCAAACCAATATTTAAATACTTAATACAGTAAAGCTAATAAAGACATAACACAGGTCCTGACATACCTGTAGGCTGCAATTTCAGCATCTAGCGCCATCTTAACGTTAAGCAGATTCTGATATTCCCGGAGATGGCGAGTCATCTCCCACTTTGTCGCCTTGAGATTATTCTCCAGCTGGTGGATCATCTCCTGATGATAAAAGAAATTGTTGTGTGAGGCATATCCAAACTGATAAATATAATTTCAGGTTTGGCTTCAATGTTCTCATTTTGTAACGGTTTTTATAGTGTATTAAGTGGGATTATGTCACATACCTATGGCAAACTTATATACTAGACAAGGTGAGTACAGTGACCTTTTTTATGGACAAAAGCCTATAGTCTGTTAATTAAAAAAAGGTTTTAAAAACTAAAATAAATTTCATACGTCGTTATGTTATAGAATTACAGTGTTTAGCATGCATACGTAAGAAATAAGTGTAGAAACCTGGTAGCTGCCCATATCATTACTGTGGCGGTTCTCGACATCGCTGAGCTGCCTCTCCAGAGACTCTTTGGTGCCACGCAGCGCCTCTAGCTCAACGTTCTTGGCTTGCAACCGGCGACGATAATTTGCTATCTCGTCCCGCACGGACTTCATCGCGTCCTTGTTCTGCTCTGCCGCGTCCGTCAGCATGGCATAACGACACTTGAAGACGTCTTCAGCCTGCTTTAGGTTCTTTGAAGAGAGACCGTCCAGCTGCGCGCGGATTTCTCTTAGCGCGGAGGTGATGTCGGTATTTTGGAAGTCTCTTCTCTCAACCGGCACCTGAGCGGCTTGCAGCTGAGCCAGCAGCTCGCTAATCTCCTCTTCGTGGTTGTCCCGCAGGAAGTCCATCTCGTCCAAGAGACCCTGGACTTTCTTTTCCAGCTCCATCTTTGTCACCATCGAGCCGTCTTTGTCTTTTTTCATGTTACGCATGGCAGACTCCATTTGATCTCTTAGATGCGCCTCATCTTCATATCGCTCCCTGAGCCGCTGAAGATCCTCGTCGACGTGGTCCGTGTCCAGGAGAATTTGCGCCTTCTCTCTGTTCAGCTGCTCCAGCGTAGAGCGCAGTTCGCGGATTTCTTGCTCGTACGCATCGCTCAAGTGAGACTGTGACAGCTTTTGCTTCCGTAGCGCCTGAATATCCGCTTCCAGCTGCTTGTTCTGCTCTTCCAGGTAGCGCACCTTATCAATGTAACTGGCAAAGCGGTCGTTAAGCCCTTGAAGCTGCTCCTTCTCGTTGCTGCGCCCATGGTCTCCGTTCAGCGCGGAGCTGAGCTCCAAACTGTCTGGAGGCGAGAGCGCAGTAAAACTGTAAGCCCTGCTTACAGGCGCGTTTGTTATTCTCTTGAACGAGACGGACATAACCGGCTTGGATTTGGACCACGAGTGCGGTCTCATACCAGTGGATGGAGAGGAGCGGATAATGCTCGTTTCCAGTACTCGTCTGCAAGAAGGAGCTCCTATCACGTCAAGTGCGGAGAGTGTAAGGGTGTCCTTGCGGCTCTGCCGAGTGCTGTTGCAGTGGTGCATGCGATTTGGCTGTATTTATACACGGGCTTACTTTCTCAGCGAGGCAAGAGCAACATGCGCCACTCCCCTCCATGCAGAGTATCGATCTGTCTAAGACAAGTCAAGAATAGCCAGAACTAAGACATTTATACAAATGTAATCACACAGAGACTAAATACGGTAAGATTTTTAGCAGTTCTCTGCATGTTCAAATATAATTGAAGTAGGTGCAATGAACTGAAAATGACTTTATGACATTGCAAAATGAGTAATGACATTGGGCATGTGCAAATCTTACAACAGCCATCTTTCTATTTTTCTTTCTGTAATTATGCACATTAATTGCCAAAGATTGATTAAATGAGCCAGTTGGGCCACTCTTACTTACAGGGTCCTCGGGGTGTGAGATTTGCACATACACTGCCCATTGAACTCCAGGGCCCCTAGTCCATAGGGCACACAGATCCAGAAACAACACCTACAAATGTAAAATGAACATCAAGCCATATACTGTTGCAAATGCTATCTTAACTAATACATAGCACATATTTAAAACATTTAACTAACTACATGAATGTGATATCACATATGACGTATGTGGGGGTTTTTGGGGGGCTTTTCATTAGTACCAGTTGGGTCTACAAATTCACAATATTGTGTTTGGCAGGGCACTAGGACTTGGGGGAGGCTGCTACTCCAGCGGTTTGCTATGGTCTGCTGGGTCTGAAACTGAAGATGGCTGTCTCGATACCTTGCTACTTAAAATGCAGCAGTTTCCACTGTGTCAGTGCTGTTATCTTCTGCTCTATTTCCTTAACTGACACAGAATACTCTGGGATCACACCTTATATTAAACAAATTCAAGACACAGATTGATGTTTACAATAAGCTATGAAAACTGGGATATGTTAATTGATGTCTAACAGTATTCAAAATAACACTGTACTGACACTGCAGTCACTTGCACAGTTAGTGGCAAAGTGTGTATTTAAAATATTTAAGTGGTGGACAATTCAGGTGATTATTTTTTAGTAGCTAAGTGATAAGTATTTACAAATAAATGATGTAATCTTGTTACATATAATCATATTCCTCGACCCCAGTTATGCCAAGAAAGAAAATACTTGAAACGGTTTTAAGGCTTTTGGCACATGTTTGTTCAAAGATAAATGACACCTGATACTATAAAACAAATTCAGATGTTGTGCCCTTATAAATGCTGCCTGTGCTTACAGAACAAAAGGTAAACAGAAGTATAGCAGCTAACATGCAATGCAGAACTCCTTATCAATATAATAACTTTTCTGAAACATCCATACAAGGATTTCTTTTGTGAATGACTACACCCCCTACACACCCCCTACAGCTGGACAAGGTGAAAGATGGCTTGATGAGAGCAAAGCTTAACCCTGATTTGCTAGAAGCTCAGCTATGTAGCTACTGTATATAGACACAAGCAGTAAATACAACACATAGCAACACATTTGTGTTAGTGGTTATTATTCTCACAAGAGAAATTACAATTTATAATATTTGAAGAAATATTATATTTGATATGTAATCTGCTGGCTCACATGGGGTACTGCTGGTAGAACTGCCTGGCTTGACAGCTCTCGTCTCTCCCAACTGCAGCTGGCTACTCTGATCAGTTAATCTTAAACAAGCTCATCATCTTCTTCCTCTTCCTCCTCTATTTTGTGGTGAGAAGAAATGTGGTGCATAGAGGCTTTATTACGAAAGATTTGGTCAAAAAGCAGCTTTACAGCCCCCAAGCCCCCAATGAGCAAGCCAGTGTTGACAGTGGCAAGGAAAAACTCCCTCAGAGGGGGAAACCTTAAGAGAAACCAGACAACAAAATAGGGGGACAACTATTAATAATTTTAGGCTGTGGCCCGAACACTGGCTCGAAGATCATTACAAAGCTGGGGGCTCTGTATGAAAAGCCTTGATATCACTAATTACTTTAGGTACTAACAGTGAGCCATTCATTTATCACTCCTGACCAACAGCCTACATCACTCTTTAAAACGACTCCACTATCCCTCCCTTCTGACAATCCCTCAGTGACTCTGTCTGCTAAGGCTTCTCGTTTGTTGTGGCGATGGAGTTGTGTCTTTGTTTACTTTTCTGATGCTGCTCTTTTGTTTTGAAGAGATTCAGTGAGCTATGCCTCACTGGTTGTCCTGGTTGCCATGTTTATTGGGTCTTTATAAAACTCATTGCTAAGCAGATGTTTTCACTAAAGCAGAGGTTACCAATCTTATCCTAGTAGGGCTGGTGTAGCTACAGGTTTCATTTTAATCAAGTTGTCAGCTGAGCTTCTGCTTGATTTAGATTAACACTTGAAGGCCTACCTTAAATAGAAAAAAACTACTACTACAAGAAATACTAATCCTTTATGCTCCCAAGAAAATGTTTAGCAGATATTCCTATGTAGAGTGGCATAAGTTGTCACACAAATGCAGTGTTATGAGTGTTGCAAGTATCTCTGCATAACTGAGATTTCCATTATACTCCACTGTACTTTTTTAAATCACTTCATATGTTGCATTATTGCAGCTGACTCTTAACCCGCTCATACTCATTAAAAATAAGAAGGGGCTGCTGATGATGTTGTTTAAAAGCATCATGGCAAATATATTATAAATAGTTGATAAATGTCCAAGTCCTAATTTCTGGTCAAGTTTATAAAGCTGCACTGTGTAAAAAATCGTTGTTAAAATGGAAAGACTTTGCATTGCATTCTGATGCAGTTCTCCCTGTAAGATTCAAAATACAAGGAGCTGGTAAGCACCCTTTTAAACGTACACCTGCAGTTGCTGAGTATTTTGACTGGCATGCAAAACATTCCTCTGAATTTCTGTAAAGTACAGTCACTGTTCTAAATGATTGTGTGCATTGTGAGACCAGGTAAGATGTGAATGGCAAAGAATTTTAAGGTTTTCACCCTCCCCACTTCTGTCGTACCTAGGTGTAGTGGCGTGTGAAGATCTGTTTTACCTGTGTGAAGTGGCGGGTCAACAATTATTTTATTGGTCTTGTCTGCATTTAGGAAAAGATTATTGTTATGATATCAGGCGACCAGATCTGCTACCTCCCTACCATATGCTGTTTCGCCCGCAAGAGAGGGTGTCAGTATGAAGGATAGGTAGTTTTTTAAAAGGTTTGGGATGACCATGTCATATGTTGAATTGTAGCTCTTGAACAGCATTCTTACATAGATACACTCCAAGTGTGTGAGGGTTGTTTGAATAGCAGCGTTGACAGTTTCGCTAGTGGTCCAGTGCACCTGGACGATAGTCATTTAGGCAGGTCACTGAGTTTTTTTTTTTGGGAGGGGTAAAATTGTGTTGCACTTAAAGCAGGTGGGCACAAAACTTTGCACGAGGGATAGATTGCAAACTCATCAGCCAGCTCTAGGGAGCAAAACCTGAAAGCACGGCCAAGGATTTTGTCTGGGACAGCTGCTTTCTCTGGGTTTGCTCTCCTTAGAGACTTGTAAATACAGGCCATTACATAAGAAGCATAGTCATCTAAATGTTCTTTTAAGTAGTATATATAAACACATCTTAGATTGCCTCTCAAAGCAGCACTAAATCAGTTTCTTCATTCCACACTTTAACAGTTTTCCTTATACTCGGGCAGCCTGTCCAAAGTGCATCCATGGCACAGGCTTTTAGGTGCAGTAGACTTCACCCTTGTCGGAAAGCTCACATGCTGATAGTACTTAAGGAGGACAGTTTGTAAGTTGCAGTGGTTGAAATCACTGGAGACTATGAACATAGTGTCCAGGTGTGCAGTCTCTTTCCTCAAAACCCCACTGATAGATGAACGAGCTTGAGGCAACAGAATGTAATTACTGCACCATTTACATTAAGAGGAAGCTAGGGAATAACAAGCCAATTTTACCTCATAGTTTTAATGCTGATAGTGTTTTTGCAAAGTGCAGTTTTAAAGCCAAGATAATTAACCAATATCAAGATGCTTTGTGGCTTAGCATTAAGCTTAATTTACACAGTGACTTTGGTCAGTTCCAAAATATACCTGTTTACAATGCCAAGTATTAAGATGCATTGAAGAATCTTCTTATTCAAGAGTTGTTTTGCACAAGTGCTAGTTTACATTGCTAAGACCATATTTGACTGTCTGCTGCAATGCAAAATAAGACAACGTGTTGCGCTTGTATGGCTTACACAGCATTGCATTAAAGCAGTGCACCAGCTTGGGATGAGTGCCAATAAACCTACAACAACAGAACTGCTGAGTCAGGTCCAAGGAGACTGACTTTAGGCTGCTGGAAGGTAAAGAGGTGCTTAGCTACAGCACTAAACAAATAGGTATTTCAAATCACAATATGTAATTTTATACAACAGATAGTTCCAGCTCTAACATCTGATTGGCTTTGCCATGTCCAGAACAAAAACATTTTTGGAAAATGTTATGTTGCATTGGCAATTTTTTTTAATTGTCACTGTTAAGAACATTTCTCAATGCAAGACTGCAAAGTATTTAGGTCATAATGTTGTAAAATGGATCCCAGGAAACGTCTACCAGATCACCACTGCAACAAGAAATGCAAATTGAAACTCTACACAAAGTGAAAGCATTAAACATCAATTCTACGCAGAAACACCACTAAGTTCTCAGGACAATCTCTGGATCCCCATAGCTGATGTCAGTTTGTCTGAAGACCAGTGGAAACTTGGCTGTGTTCAGATGATTCCATGTTGTAGCTTGCACTTAGATCAAAAGGGACCACTCAGACTTTTATCTGTTAAAAGCACAAAAACCAACATGGTATGGGGACCACCTGTGCCCATGGCATGAGTGACTTTTCTGGTAAATGTGTAAATGCAAAGGCAATAACAAAGTCAGAAATCATGATTATTTCATCAAGGCAATGCCAGCCTTTATTCTGCACATGCTACAACAGTATGGCTTTGTAGAAACAGAGGGCGTGTGCTTCACTAGTCTGTATGCAGTGCAGGTCTGTGTCCTATTGAAAATGTAAGGGACATTATGAGAGGGCGAATCAGACAACGAGGACCACAGACTGTTTTGTATCAAGCAAGACTGGATAAAATACCACTTGCAGAGCTGGTGCAGTTAATATCTTTAATTGAAAATTAAATTGGTCAGTGTAAACATTAAAATATTTTTTTGTGTTTTTGTCAGTTTAATAAAGGTTATAAAGATTTACCAAATCACATATATGTTATGTGTTGCCTTTTACAAAATGCGCTTTTCCAGAAATTGTATTTTGTGCTATTTCTGGCCTATATAGTGAAGAAACAGCTAAAAAGAGTGTTTTAAGATCAAAACTAATTTTTCACCATATTAGCACCCCTGCTTTTAGGGCTATCAGTTTTCTACGATAAGAAATATTTATTTACAAACAAGGCTATTTATATTGATATATTATAGAAAAGAATCTTATCCGGTTAGGAAAGCCTAAACTACTTGGTTGTCGTTGACTAATTGTTATATCTAAATGAGTTACTAAGTAACCAGCCATTTGTGCACAGCTGAATGCAAATGTTAACTCAAATGTTAACTCACAAAACTTCACTTTTTAAAAAATAAAGTGAAATGCTTCCCTTATTATTTTATCTCTTTGTTTAATGATCAGATGTTAAGACCATTAAGAGCATAATGGAATAAATGAAATCTTTAAAGAATTTTGTATTCAATGTGGAGTTTAACTTGCAACCAATGAAGAGTAAAAAGCTGGGTAATTATGGTCAAATTTTCAAGTTCTTGATTGGACTGTAGCATTCTGAACTAACTCAAGGTTGTAAAGGCTTTTGCTGGAACAACTAGAGGCATTACAATAACTTGATGTAATAAAGGCATGAACTAACTTTTCTGCATCCTGTAGGGTCAATGCACTTCTTAGTTTAGCAATATTTCGGAGATGGAGAAAAGCTATTCTAGTGATATTAGTAGTAAGTTCATGTAAGGCCAGATCAGGATCGATTGTGGTATATTTTTACAGAAGTATCTGTTGCAACTGAGATCAGGATCGATTGGCAGTCAACTCAGGGGTGAAGTGTCTTAGAGCTAGTAAGACTGCTAGAAGCTTAAGGAAGTTTATTTGTTGGGAGCTCAGGTGTTGTGGCCATTCATTCCACTGATGTCAAAAATTAAGAGCATCAGTCATTACTACCTTACTGGAAAGCACTGCGCCCAGAGGGGTGCCTATTTTGAGAACTGTTAGATTTCGCCACTGTCTCTACAGCTAAGCATTTTGCAGAAATTATGACCTGATAATATATGTGGCAGCGCAGACATAAATGTTGAACCCAGCGTTGCAAACCTCTTTTTTTTAAACTATTTGTTGCCTCTAGACAACATAGCCTATTTCAGCATTTTAAAATAAAATGAAACACCCAATTGGTCAGTCCTATCCCAGGGGAACTATCCCAGGGGAACTCAAATACTAACCAATGAAAATCCAATACGAGGCAACGCGATAATGGCTAAGATGATGCTGGCGACTGAGAACTAGCTGATAGCCACATGAAATGTGAAGGGGTTAAATAATTATATTAAAAGACGAAAAGTAATGTCTTTCCTAAAACCAAGGTATTATGAATTGGTCTTTTTTACAAGAAACACTTCTCAGAGACAATGGGTTTATGGGCAATGTTCTGTCTTGTGAAAGTCCAACCCACAGCTATGGGGTACCAATTCTTGTTAACAAACACTTACAATTTAAATGTTTGAAAGAATTTAAAGATAGAAAGGGTGGAATTCTGATTGTCCAGGCAGTAATTTAGGGACAAATATTAATATTAGTAAATATTTATGCACCTAACCTGGACGAGCCAACTTTTTTTGGAGATCTGGAGTGCAGTATAAACAGCATGGGGAATCATCCAGTTATTTTAGTAGGGGGATTCCAATCAGGTCTTGGATTCAGTACTTGGAGTAGACCATCCACTTCTTAACCTAAAAGATCAAAGCAGGTTCTTGAAAACTTCAGATTTGGTTGATGTATGGCACATTTTGAACCCTACATCACTGTACTATACATTCTTTTCCTCCCCACATCAAACTTTTTCAAGAATTTAGTTTTTCCTTATATTCAAAACACTAATGCCCATGATTCTATTTTGTTAAAAAAAGGGAATATAATACTTTCAAATCATGCCTGTGTGACACCATATATGCAGTCATTCATTCCAATAATAAAATCTCCCTGATGGAGCCTAAACTCAAGTCTGCTAATAGATAAAGCATTTAGAACAATCCTTAGTACTGAGATTAGGATGTACTTAGAGACTAACTTGCCTTTGGCACAATCCGTGGCTGTTGCAGAAAAAGCACCTTTTTGAGGGGTCAGATAATCCAACACTGTACTATTAAAAAAATGTGCTGGAATAGTTGGAATAGCGGAGAATCAGTGCCACAGAAGCCAAATTCAAAATAGATATGCCCAATCAGTCATTGCTCAAACTTGTTCAGTTTATTATTCTTCTCTCACAAAAAGTGGAATTCTTTCTTTTCACAGCCAGGCAGAGGTGAATAGGCTGGCAGGCTGCTTGCCAGTAAAAAAGCATGAGTCCACAATTCCAATTGTTAGAGATCAAAGTATGGAACCTCTAGAAAAGACATATATGAGTCATTCTATAATTTCTATACAAAGCTTTACAGTACAGAGTTATCAGTGGATGACAGTGTGATTGAATCTTTTCTTGACAAACTCAGTTTACAAAAAGAGGAGCAAACCCACATCTGAAGAGAAGATTCCAGACAGATTTACAGAAGAATTTTACAAAATACATAGCAAGGAATTAATTCCCTACTTAATAAACATGTAGTAAGAGTCATTTGCAAATGGCTCTCTTCCACCAACTACATCTCAAGCATTAGTCTCTATCCTTAGAAAGGGTAAAGACTTAAACAATTGTCAGAGATATTGATCTCTCTCATTAACTGCGGTTCAAAATTCTAGATAAGGTCAAAGAGATTAGATAAAGTAGTAGTGGCACAGTTTTTGGGATGGTAACCATTCCCATCTATGTCTAAGAAAGTAATTTTGCATTAACATCTGTAAGAAAATACATTTTTATATTTTTTGTGTTTACTAATTTGTACTTCGACTTCAAATACCATTTTTGAAAAAATGTGTCTGGGAGAGCTTATATGTTTGCACATAAAATGTTTTTTACATGCCTCTGCATAATTCTATACACAGTCCTTGTCTCACATCGTAGTATAATATGGTTCCTCCAGGCTGTCAGCAGTGTCCCTTATAAGTCAGCATTTAGCCTTCCGGGCTGCAGTCCGGGCTGACATCCTTGTTTTTTCCTGCAGACTCACTGCTCCTCCCCACCCTTCATGTAAGTCGAGGCCTGCAGAATAGTTTTACAACTCAGCCTTCTGCCAGCCTCTGCAGCAGTAAGAGGCGCTTGACAAAATGCTTAGTGAAAGTGCACAATGCAGGGTGATATCTCAATTAATGGCCAGCCTCGGCAGAACGAGAATCCTGCAAGCATGTGCCTCACTGTAGCTTACATTTGAAAACAAAAACAAAAAAAAGATTTTAAATAATTCAAACATCCAGCTACTTTTATTGAGGAGAAAGCTACTTTGGTAACAAAGCTTTACTTTGTTATTGTGTCTAATTTTCGCAGTGATCTTAGTAGATAATTAAATAAATTAAATCTCTTGTATTCTTTATTCAATGAAGTGGAAGGTTAACTTTGCACACACTGTATTTATAATGTAAAGGCATTAGCTAGATGGATATAAAACTCCCTAATACTGAGGTGGGGTGCAATGGAACTGCATTTTCTGGACTGATGCAGCACCTTTAAAAAACTTTGGGGAGAGTAGGAGCACCATCCAACATGACTTTATGGCTCTTCCAACATCTAGTGTAAGGCTGTCCTAAAGGAGTGAAAACTGGTACTGCTGGAAAGGTGACAAACTCAGAGGGCTTGGGCTGGAGTTCCGCGTGGCTAGGTGCTTGTGCGTAAACGGTGCCCCCCCTCCGGCCTTTGGGATAAAGATGAAATGTAGGGAGGAGATGGGGAGGTGGTGGGTGCGATGTTGTTTGGCACGGGAATGGAGCGAGAATAGGGTTGTATATATAGTAGGTAGAGGTAACTAGGGCGTGGTCCAGCTCCAAAAACTTAGTTACGTGGTAACTCCACTTATTTGATGTTTTACTTCATAAATGTTTTTATTCTAAATAAAGTTTAATTTTTTTGCTAATTAAAAAAAAAGTTGAGACGAAAAGCATTTAAGACTTTGCAATGTTGCCATTCCTTGATGGTTCATCCCAGATGTCTCAGCACCCAGACTATTACTGCTTCTGGACACAGTTATCATAAGGCTTTCTTTTGGTACAGTAAAATTTTAACTGTCATTTGGGAATGTAACTATGTATTGTATTTATTGACAAAAGTACTAGTAATACTAAACAGTAATCAAATTAAGTGGACATTATAACAAAAAATGGGAAAACAAAGGGGAAACGGAATTTCTTTTTGTGAGGTGTTTGTTAAACATGCATAGAGTACATCTAAATTACTGCTGTGGATATAACTTTTTTTTTTTTTATCATTTTTGGGGCTTTTCCCTGAAAAGATGAATAAACCCGGAATTTTTGCCAGTCTGTACTGCTGCCATGCATTATATAATTACAAAACCGAGACATTTCTCTGTGTCTCTCTCGCTCACTTTCCTCTATTTCTATTATGAAGCCACTAACCCTGTGTTGCACAGTGCCCTCTCCATGTTTCTATATCATGGCACCACTGTATTACACCTACAACACTTCAGCCATCATTCATGTGATTTCATCAGTGAGAGAGAGTGATCAACTGGATTTCATGCACTAATCAGACTGCAGTATCTTCACTCACATTTACTTACTCATTCTCTGTGTTGTGATATGCTGTCCTGTCTGTTTTATGTTTAACCAGTCTGTCATCTTACATGACTACACAACTTCAAAAGTACTTTAAATTTGACACCATTATCACAATAGGCAATAGGGGGGTTAAGGTAGGTTAATAATGATGAACACTGTAGTTTAATCTTCTGTATAAGCATAATACAAATGTAATTTCATGGAAGGATGAAACTTAAAATTCTAGCTGAGTGTTGAATTTCAATACTAGATGGTTGCCAGAGGTCCATTTAAAAAATGAGACAAAGGCGGTTGCACCTATAGATCTGTATCACCTCCATCAGCAGTTCCAACAGCGGAGTTCTGCATTTCGTTGACAAGATTTAAGGCTTGGCTGCTGAGCTTTTAGCTTCAGCAAAGATGTTTTAGCAAAAAGATGCTGCACTTCAGCTAAATGTGCTGGTCCAGGTCAGCCTAGCACTTACCAATTGGATGCAGTCTTGGATGCTGATCAGGTCTGTTTAATGGCTTCTGTGTTGTCCTCACTGCAGTGTGGCAACTGAAGCTATCCAACAAGTTAAACTCTGATGCAATAACGAGGATTCTGTGTTGTAGTTAACATTTCACTGTCATTTACTGAAGATTCCAGTATTACATGGCAGAGTGAAAACTGCAACAAACAAAGTTTGACTGTTTTTTGTTTAACATAAAGTTCAGCCTCACACAAAGTCTCATGAAATATCCTTGTAAATATATGTAAATAAAAACGATCTTTCAAAACTATTATTACCTTCTCTTTCAACTTTATACGTAACTTATTCTATCAATTATTTAACTTAACAATGAATTTTACTTACAACTTTGCTTCTAGCACCGTTCACGGTCAGGAATTCTTAAGTAGAAATTGTTTACAACCGATAGAAAACTGAAGTAACTGAAGACAAGACAGGAAGTGGTAAGGAAGTTACAGGAAATGGTATCAAATTAAAAGGTCCTATTGCTTCTCAATGTGTCATTATAAAAGTCTCTATATATATATCGCCCTAATGGCGACACACTCCCCGCCTGACCACTGTGAGGTCACTACACTAGCCTAAACATTAAACTCAACTACGAACTACAACTGAAACATCAGTCCTTGCGAAGAAGCAAAACAGTTTCGGTCACTGGTCTAAGGTAAGTCCTTGATTGTCCTTGGTTTGCTGTCTTTAATTCCACCTTACGGACTCTTCCATCTGTTCCTGGAATAGCCTTTGTGACCACTGCCAAAGGCCAGTTGTTGCGGGCAGCTTGGTTGTCTTTGAGGAGGACGATGTCACCGTCTCGCAGGTTTTGATGGGACCTTGTCCATTTCTTGCGGCTTTGTATGGTCGACAGGTACACTTGTCTCCAACGGTGCCAGAACAAGTTGGATAATGCTTGTACTTGTCTCCACTGCTTAGTGAGAAGGTCTCTTTCTGTGAAGTCACCTGGAGGTGGTGGGACTCCGACTTTCTGCGTTAACAGCCTCAATGGTGTGAGGATGAATGGATTCTCTGGATCATTCGATACTGGAACTAGTGGTCTTGCATTCAGAATTGATGTTACTTCTGCCATTAGTGTGCACAAAACGTCATAAGTTAGGCGAGCGTTGTGTTCACGGAGCATCGAATCCAGGATTCTTCGGGCCAACCCAATGAGGCGCTCCCATGAACTCCCCCATGTGGGAGGCATGAGGCGGGTTAAACACCCAGGAGCATCCTTGCTGTTGCAGATACCGCTGCACTGTGCTGTCTGGTTGATCTGCACTCAGCCCAAGTTCTTTGCACGCCCCAATGAAATTCGTGCCGCAGTCTGACCTTAGTTGTATGGCTGGTCCTCTTATGGCAAAGAAACGCCTCAACGCGTTTATGCAGCTTGAGGTGTCCATTGAGGTAATTACCTCGATGTGAACTGCCCTGGAGCTCATGCAGCAGAATAGTATGGCCCAGCACTTGCTCTCCGGTTGCGTCCTTCTGGTGCATCTGGTGGAGACGTGCCAGGGTCCGAAGACATCTAGGCCCACATATGTGAAGGGTGGGCAGGTTGTAAGGTGGGCAAATCTGCCATTGGGTTGAGAGAACATAGGCAGCTGTTTAACGGAACTTGCTTTCCTTTCTCCAGAGCTTTAAATTTCTTTGTGAATGTATTCCTCTGAACAGCTCTGATGATGACTTCTCTTGCTTGGGAAAGCTCATCCACTGAGCGAGGTAAGTCACAGTGATGCCATCCCTTACACTTGCCTGTCGGAGTCTTGAAGGATCTTGCTATATGAATCAGGAGTGCGATGGCTTGTTGGAGAGTGTCGAATGTGGAGAACCTTTCAAAGCGCTCTGTGCTGAGAACTTTCCCTCGTAGATCAGTGATGTAGCTCTTCACAACTGGACGGACCTCTGCATATGAATGACTGAGCAGGGTCTGGCTGAATCGAGGGCTTGCGCAGGAAGGTTGGTCCGTTGAACCACATTGTCTGTGTGAGGCGTGCTGCTGAAACTGACCGTGACGCCAGGTCAGCCGGATTGTCTTCGGTATTCACGTAGTGCCATTGTTTTTGTGCTGCACACAATTCAAGTCTGGGAATGGTCGGGTCTGATTGAGGGGCAAGTTTGGCCTTTGCCATGATAAATCCAACGTCTACTGTGTCTTCTTGGATGGCTTTCAGGTAGGCTACGGCGCCAATGGCCTTTACAGATGCATCACTGAAGACGTGGAGTTCTACTCGCTCTGCCTTGGTTGGGCAGATGCCTGTGTACATCCTAGGTATATGAAAGTGCCTCAAGTCTTGAAGCGAGTTTCTCCAAGCTTCCCACTTGCCTAACTTATCTTCAGGCAATAGGGTGTCCCACTCCGATGTCTCAGAATTCAACTCTCTGAGAAGGTCCCTGCCTTAACCCTAAGGGGTCAAAAACACTGTTTACCATTGAAAGAACTCCTCGACAGGTGAATGGTTTGGTGTCGGTCGACACAGAGAAGGTGAATGTGTCAGTTGCTATTTCCCACAGGAGCCCCAAGCTGCGTTGGGTGGGTGACTCATCTCCGCTGAGGTCTACGTCCTGTTTGGCTTGTACACAGTCCTCACTTGGGAAGGCTTTCAAGACAGCCTGACTGTTTGAGACAAATTTGTGGAGCCTCAAGTTAGACTCAGCAAGTGAGGCTTGAGTCCTATGGAGCAGCCCAATAGCCTCTGCGTCAGTTGGGACAGAACAGAGGCCATCGTCAACATAAAAGTGCCGTTCGACGAAGTTGACTGTGTCTGTTCCATATTTCTCTGCGCCATCCCTGATGGCTCTTCAGAGCCCATAGATTGCCACTGCAGGAGATGGGCTGTTTCCAAAAACATGAACTTTCATTCTGTAGTCAATGACCCCGTTGGCTACGCTGTTGTCCTTGAACCATAAGAATCGCAGGTAGTTTCTGTGCTTTTCGGCCACAAGGAAGCAATAGAACATTTGTTGAATGTCCGCCATCACAGCGACCTTGTCCTTTCGGAACCGCATGAGCACTCCTAGAACGGTGTTGTTCAGATCTGGTCCTGTCAAGAGCACATTATTCAAGGAGATCCCAGACTGTTGAGCACTTGAATCAAACACTACCCTGATTTGATCGGGTTTCTGTGGATGATACACGGCAAAGCTTGGTAAATACCAGCATTCTTCTTCTCTTAGCTCTGGTGCCACCTCAGCATGGTTGTTTTTCAGCAGGTTGCCCATAAATTCCACGTATTGTTGTTGCATTTCTGGCTTTCTTCTGAATTGGCGCTGGAGTGATTCAAACCGCTTGAGTGCTTGCTCGCGGTTGTTGGGAAGCTGTTGCCTAGGTTGTCTGAACGGTAATGGAGCAACTCAGCTGTGTGAAGTATTTCTATATAGACTTCTTTGTCCATCATGTTTAGGAAAGTTTCATCTTCAATTGAAGGTGCTAGCTTATTGTCCTGTTCGGTACAGTCAAACACATTTTGACCCAGACTGTCTTCCTTGGCTCTGGGTGGTAAGGCACCGTTTCTAGGCAGTCTGTCATGAAGTTCCTCCTTAATGTGCAAAAGGCTTGTGCATGGCTGGAAGAGTGAGGGCCGATGACAGTCGACCATGGTCGTCCGGAAGGAACTGACGTTCGGCTTGTGTGTAATCCCTAGACAGACAAACTTGTCAAACTTGTCAAAGAAACTGGACTTGGCCAACGATCGGTTGCTTTGGTCGTCTAACACGATGTAGGCCTTGATGGCTTCCTCTGGGTGGTCTTTCTGGTACACTCTTGCCAGGCATATCTTGGAGCATGACCGTCCAACTTGTCCTGTACCGCATACTGCTGTGCAGCTTGAGGTAATCTCACTGGTGTCATTTACCTCTTCTCCCTCCCCGCCATGCTGTGGCGAGGTTAGAGGAGTTGTGGGTTGCGGTGCTGGTCCCGGGTGCATAGCTGAGACATGTTGGTTGCTGTCACACTCGAAACACTTCACAATTGTAGTGCAGTCCTTTGCCATACGGTTGGTTGAGCTACAGCACTTAAAGCAGATTCCATTTTCTTTCAGAAATACCTTTCTGTCATCAAGAGTTTCGGCTCTGAAGGCTTTGCACTTCTTCAGTGGGTGGAGTTTTGCATGTATTGGGCAGATCTTACTCGGATCACTGGAGACATTTGGCTCTGCGGGAGTGACATTGATCTTGTGAACTGCAATGGGTTTCTTGATGGTTTTAGGAAAGGCACTTTCAGCTCTGACAGATGATGTTGTAGTGGTATTTAGAAACGCAAAGCTGGGGTCATTTCTTTTCTTGGCCTCATAACATATGAATTTCGTGAAGTAATCAAACGGTGGGAACCGTCCTCCATTTGCTTCTTTATACTTAGAACCGGCCGTGATCCATTTTTCTTGGAGTCCATAAGGCAGCTTGGTCACTATAGGTTCAATTCCGCGCGTCGTGTCCAGGTAGGACAGGCCTGGTAAGTAGCCATCTTCCTTAGCACACTGCACTTCCATAAGCAGGTCAGCCAGCTCTCGTAGCTTCAGATTTTCCTTGGCTGAGACTCTGGGAAATGCATCCATCCGGGTAAAGAGGGCCTTTTCAATCACCTCTGGGGCTGCATAACACTCCTGAAGACGTTCCCAGGCTTTCACCAGTGCTATTTGTGGACTTGCTATGTGCACTGCACGGAGACGTTTCACCTGGTTGCTGGATTCTTTTCCAAGCCATCGTGTCATCAAGTCCAATTCCTCAGTGGCTGTGAGACCAAGTCCTTGAGTGGCATTTCTGTATGACGACAGCCAAGCACGATAATTTTCAGGTTTATCATCAAACTTGTACAAACTTGTATTCACTAGGTCACGCCATGCTAAATATTGTGCTAGGTGGTCAGTTGCAGGCATACTTTGAGCATTTGTCGGCTGGGGGTTGAAGGATGGAGCCCCAATATTCAAGTCACTTATCTGCGAAGTGAGAGTCTTTGGAATAACACAGGGCCCTTCTCTGGTAAATGGATTCTGGGTGACTGACTCTTTGGCTGCTGGTGGTGCATAGTCTAAGTCACAGTCTGTAAAATCCACATTGTTTGCGCCGTGGTATGAAAAAACAGGCGGCTGATGGTGTGAAACAAAGGGGTTGTTCGGGCTATAACTGAGAGTGGCATAGGTAGTTGGTTGAGTTGGTGGCGGACTAGCCTTCCTAGCTGTTTGTTGGACAGAGTTAATGGAATGGAAGTGAGTTTGGATATATTCGCTTGTTCGTTCAAGTTTGCTTTGTTCTGTTGAATTTGTTTCATCCAGCACAATATAATTGTTGCTCCCTGTAACTGCTGACTCCCAGACAGCTGCTACGGCTTCAGCTTCTGCCGCTTCACGGCAGATGGCTAGTGTTTCAATCTCAGTCTCTTTCTTAACTTTTTCAATCCTAGCTTTGGCTTCTTGCTCAGCATATTCGGCATGCACTTTAGCAGCTGCTGCTTTTGCTCGTGCGTGAAGTTAAAGCATTGGTTGATGAGGTAGATGAATGAAAGCTGCATCCACTTTTTCCTGATTTATTAGATCTAGTTTCCATCTTGACTCGATGTTCGATGCTAACTTCTCAGTCTTTTCACTGTGTTGTCCTCACTGCAGTGTGGCAACTGAAGCTAGCCAACAAGTTAAACTCTGATGCAATAACGAGGATTCTGTGTTGTAGTTAACATTTCACTGTCGTTTACTGAAGATTCCAGTATTACATGGCAGAGTGAAAACTGCAACAAACAAAGTTTGACTGTTTTTTGTTTTTTGTTTAACATAAAGTTCAGCCTCACACAAAGTCTCATGAAATATCCTTGTAAATATATGTAAGTAAAAACGATCTTTCAAAACTATTATTACCTTCTCTTTCAACTTTAAACTTAACTTATTCTATCAATTACTTAACTTAACAATGAATTTTACTTACGACTTTGTTTCTAGCACCGTTCACGGTCAGGAATTCTTAAGTAGAAATTGTTTACAACCGATAGAAAACTGAAGTAACTGAAGACAAGACAGGAAGTGGTAAGGAAGTTACAGGAAATGGTATCAAATTAAAAGGTCCTATTGCTTCTCAATGTGTCATTATAAAAGTCTCTATATATATCGCCCTAATGGCGACACAGCTTCACTAAGGAATTTGTGAGACCATGGCCTGCCCCTGAGTGCCCACTGCTATTACATGCTTTGAAAAAAATGTATTTGAAACTGTGAACTGTGAACTTGAAAATATAAGTTCTTCAGTGTTTAAAATGTTTTTAGAATTAAATTATGTAAAATCCATTTCTAAAAATGTTTAGAGAGTAGAGGACTGTTTGCCACTTGTGTTTGCACACAGAAAAAGTCTCTTACACATTTAATCTATCCGTGTAGTGAAACACATACACGCTGCCTGGAGCATGGGGGGGGATAGGTGCCTTCCTCAAGGGCACTTCAGTTATGTCCTGTTGGTTCAGGGTATTAAGTTTGTAAAATGATGCACACAGGTAAGGATGTTTATAGAATTTTCTTTTCTCTGTTTCTCTTGCTTAATCTAGCCACTTCTCATTTGTTATTGAACACCATCCTTTTACTAGCACCACCTTGTGGTAAAATTAAGTAAGGACATAACATATTTCTCTCTTACTCACAAAATCAATTCTGCTATAGTCTGCATGAAACATAAAAGATGAGTGTAAAGACAGCTACCTCCTTCAAGACAAACAACACAGCTACAATACAGCTACAAGTACATACAACCAGAGCATGCAAAACAAAAGCAAGCTACAGAACAACATGTGGTATGTCCTTTCCTTCATTAGTGTACATAGTTCCTCAGCAAGTGTGGTTTACGTCTCACACAAGCTGGTAGCACAGGTTGAACAGTTGGTGGAACTCTACTTGCTACTTTTGCTACTTGTGTTGTGTGCTGAACCTTCCCACTGAAGTGCTTGAGGCATTAGCAGATGCACCAGCAGAAACGGTGCCAAGAGATTTATAAATGGGCCCACCTTTTTCCTGACCTCAACTGGCTGGGTGAATTTAGGGTGCACTTTTGAGATATGAACATGTTTTTGAACATTCCTTCTCCCGTTCACGGAACAGAGTAGGACATGCCCCATGTTTGTCATCAAAATAGGCTTTCAATTTACTTTGTCATGTTGACATCTTTTGTTATATTTTGGCAGGCACATGGAAAGACATGGATGGTGGAAAAACATTTAGCCTGGTGTGCATCTTCCTGCAATGCAACAATTCAAAAGAAATAGAGTGAGGAGTAGCATGGTACACCTGAAGGAAGATGGTTACTGTTTCCTTCCAAGGCACATACTGAAGAATGGCAGCATGATTCGCACTTTTAAGCACCCAATTAAAGTGCTTAATGGCTCCATTAGACGCAGGGTAAAACACACATGTCTGAATGTGGACAATGTCCCTGGACTTCAAGAATGCAGTAAATTCAGGTGAAGTGAACTGAGGCCCGTTATTTGTAATAAGAGTCACAATTGCCATCTGCTGTTTTGTTGTTTCGTTCTTACAATGCCTTGGTGGCTTTTATGAGCAATGCTCACCAACCTCCCATGCATTTCTTTAGCAACTACTAGAAAATAAAGAAATTCTGAAAATAAAGTCATAATAAGTAAAATGCACATTAAACTAATATTAATTTCCATTGAGCTATACGCATTGCCAGCGCATTTAGCCCCTTTCGTAGCCAGCAATGTAGTTGTAGCCTGGTGATCTGTACGGAGGGTAAATTTGTAGCCCCATAGATACGTTTTCTACTTTTCCACTGCGCAAACACAACCCAGAGATTCCTGCTGTGTATCAGCAGCTGCTTAACTTTATTGTAGCAAAGGGAAAGTTTGGAATGAATTTTTTGTACTATGATAAGAGCCCTAGAAAAGAATGCATCTGAGCAGCATCAGCTGGAACTAGTGCATCAATGTTAGTGGACAGATGTTCCTGGTCAGGCTGAATTTCTTGTGCAGTTACTGTGTGGCCAAAGAAGCGTAGAAATTGCATTTGGATTCATTTAACTGCAGTCCAGCAGTCTATCTTTCAGATAGAGAAATACGGCTTGCAGCTTGCTTCTAGTGTGCTACGCCAGACAATAATTTAAACAAGATAGTTAGCTACATTTGAAAGGCCTTGTAAAATGACAGCTATCATTTTCTGGCCTATCCAGGCAATAAAGAAGTAAGGCCTGCATATGGCCAGGCATTTCCTGTTGCATTAATGACCAGCAGGTAATTCAGAAACATATTTTCTTATAGTGTCACTCCTCCTCGGGCAAGTTTGTCTTGTTCCTGTTTTGGCTTGGCTGTTCTGGCTGGTGGTTTTCTCTTTTGTAGAGAAATGGATAGTGGTTGTGATGGCTAAACCAATGGATAGTGGTTGTGATGGCTAAATTTGACTTACTTGAATTTACTCTTGAGCCTACGTTAGAAGGCTTTGATTTGTGTGGTAAAGACGACCTGCTCTTGGTGGCTGATTTTTTTTCTGTTAGCCGTTCCCCATTCGGCTACAAAATATGAAATAAATCGTTCATTAAAGGGTAAACTCGCTAGTAAAGGGATCCTGAGAGGAGGAACCCCCTGGGTTATAGATTTCTTCTCAATACCTGCAGCCATTGCACAAAGTTCCACCACCAGCACACTTGAATGTTGTTTTTTGTTATTTGCATATTCATGCTATTTTCCATGACAACACTGGGGGGGCCATCTTTGTTTACTTTGTGTTAGAACTTCCTGTGCGACTGCGGACACGTTGATAATAATTACAAGCAAAACGACAACAAACATATAAAAATAATATGTTCAGTTAGAGGGTGTCACAACAATTTGAAGAAGAGGAAAACTTGGCTTGAACAACAGTGTTACGAACACAGTGTGTTGCGGGGCCGTCTTCCAAAGAAGAGTACCTGTGTCTATGGCTGAAGGCGCTAAATTTAAAACATCCTCCCAAAGCTCCGTATGTATGCTCTTACCATTCTGTGGAGGGGAAATTAGAACCAGAGCATCCTTATCCAGAGAAATGGCTCGCTTATGAAGCTCCGAAGAAGCAGACGCGACGGGTGCTTGTGAGGCTATCAGTTAAGTAACTATTTTATGATCAGTGTCCACCGCTATTTGGGCTGTAACTAACACCCAAGCAAAGTGGCTCGGGTAGCTGGTTTGACTTGACTTACACCAGCTTTCAGAAATATAAATTCACCGTCTTTGTGTAGGAGTACACGGCCGACCTACCCACGCTTCGGTCCTTTTATAATTTTTCACTGCCGAACCGCCTACACCTTCCAAGAGTACAAAATAATTAAAAATGTCGCTATAAGTAACATCGAGCCACCTTTTTTATATCATCCACCCGCTGTTATTAACCTTGGATGAGACAGTGTTGTCCTATTCGAACTTCTTATTGCCTCTAGTCCGCATGCTTCCCCTATAGTGGTTGTCCAAAAGAAGGATGCATCAAGCCGCTTGTGCGTTGACTATCGCCAACATTGGATCTACTTAACGGATATAATTCAGTCCCAGTAGCAGAGCAGGATAGGGAAAAGACAGCGTTTTGTACACCCTTCGGGTTGTTAGAATTCCACCGGATGCTTATTGCTTTGTGGTCCATACTGGTAACAAACCATTGAACAACTTGCAGTCTGCAAAGTTGGGGAACACAGGTGGATGTCTCAGCTAGCCTTGTTATATTTATCAAGTATCGTCCTGGAACAGCCACGGCTTCCTGCTGCCCCTGATCCTTCTTTGTCCGAGGGACTAGTAGTGCATGGGATATTTTGCAGTAGATGCCATGCCTATTGGTACTAGGGTTGACCTAAAAGGAATGCAAGCTGCAGATCCTTGTATTGCAGCATTTCTAGTGTATTGGAAGAGAGGGTGGGTGTCAACTGCTGCGAAGATAAAACAGGAATCACCGAGAGTAAAGGAATTGGTAAAGCAGTCGAATGGGACTTCAGAAAAGGAAGGAGTCTTCTACAGGAAGGTTCAGTTACCACCAGCAACCACCAGTTCTTGTTATTGCTGCCAGTAGCATTGCAGGCTGAGGTCCTGACAGGGCTCCATGATATACATGGCCACAAATGTGTGGATTGCACTGTCCTCTGACCTAATAGTCTAGTGGAGTGCAGTCAAGTAGTAGTAAACTACCTCAGTCTCATCAGCTGGTATAGACATGAATTTACCTGTGTGTTTGTGTCTATTTTGTCCACTGTTTAGGGTGCAGGCCAGGAGGAACCAACTTCACACAGGCAGGAAGACATCCTCATTCTGACTCACTAGTCTGTTTGCTTTGCTCGTTGTCAAAGAGTTCTTTGACTTTTGATCTTTTGCTTGTCCCAATTATTTTGATGGCTTGTTTATATATATTGTAAATTAGCAAATACTACCAGTTGTAGGGAGTGGCTGCCTTTGTTTGGGAAGTGGGTTTTTGTCTCTGTTTAAGTGTAGCAAGGAAGCGAGGGAAGCACTGTGTGTTTGTTTTTTCGTGTAGGTTAGCCAGTGTTTATGGTTTTGGCCTGGGTCACTAAAGCTACTATCTGGTTCACCTGTAAATAAGCCACAATACACTTGTGTAAAATCTCTTCTCTGCCCCTTTTTTCTTTTGTTCCTGTTTTGGCTTGGCTGTTCTGGCTGGTGGTTTTCTCTTTTGTAGGGGGGTGATAGTGGTTGTGATGGCTAAATTTGACTTACTTGAATTTACTCTTATCCTCTATACTAACCCAGACCAGAACTAACTCAGACTCTGTACTAACACAAACCAGAACTAACTCTGTTTTTCTCTCTCTGAGGTAATAACCGCCCACCGGTCCCGTCGAATGCTGTTGGAGGTCCGACTGCCAGGGCCTCCTCATCACCTGGCACCAAACAGCTCTCCTCTCTCTGCTACACCTCGACTCCTCTGTACTAACCCAAACCAGAACTAACTTTGTTTTTCGTTTTTCTCTCTCTCTCTCTCTCTCTGAGGTAATAACCACCCACCTGTCCCGCCGAAAACTGTAAAAGACAGACCACCAGGGCCCCCTGTCACCTGGCTCCAACCAACGCCCCTCTCCATTTGTGCCATTTGCTCCACCTTGACTGCATCACAGTATCACCCACCTGATGTAGCACCTGTACAGCTTTTAAAGCTTTTACCTTCAAACTCAGCTTTAGTTATACTTCAGGTACTGTTCGACCAGAGGAGGATGGGTCTCCCCTTGTGAGTCTGGTTCCTCCCAAGGTTTCTTCCTCCAGTTGAGGGAGTTTTTCCTTGCCACTGTTGCCTCTGGCTTGCTCACAAGGGATAAAGTGTGTGATTTTATGTTTTTCATGCTTTAAAATTCCTGTAAAGCTGCTTTGTGACAACACTGTTGTAAAAAGCGCTATACAAATAAACTTGACTTGACTTGACTCTTGAGCCTACGTTAGAAGGCTTTGATTTGTGTGGTAAAGACGACCTGCTCTTGGTGGCTGATTTTTTTTCTGTTAGCCGCTCCCCATTCGGCTACAAAATATGAAATAAATCGTTCATTAAAGGGTAAACTCGCTAGTAAAGGGATCCTGAGAGGAGGAACCCCCTGGGTGTTGCTTCAAGCGCTACTCTTGCCGACGTCTCAGAAACTCAGCTGTGCATAGATCCCAGCGGTTCTCTGTCTCTTGGGTTGGATCTATGTGGCTATGTGGGCGAAGGAGTTGCTGGAAATTAAAATTTAAGAGTGTGAGGCTGAAAGTCTTCGTCTGTGAGCGATACAGATTGACGCAGATTGGGATCTGGAACTGAAAAGGCCTGTCCCTCTCCCTTGAAGCAGCGTCTCCTCCCTCTCGAGGTCTGGTCGCTCATTCCAGCAGCCAAGCAGCTACTGCACCTGTGGTGCCCATGCCCCTTTTTCCAGTACAGTCTAAGCACGCTCAGCAGCCGTGAGTAACACTTTGATGTCGGCAAATTGGTCTTGATCGTGCATTTGCCAGAGAGCAGATTGTTTTGTATAAGAAATGGTGTACAGCTAGCAAGGTCACTACATTCGAACAATTCAAGGAACTTATCCTGCTTGAATAATCTCCTTTTAAGAATAATCCTCCTGAGAAAATAGTTAACAAGCAGAAAGTGAAAAGATTATCTGTTTTTGCAATGTTAGCAGACCCATAAAGCTGTGTTCAGTTCAGCACCTAAACGTAGTGTGTTTTCTGGTTGCGCCGTTTCTGCAAAATACCCTGTTAACTCCACTGTATCCACCGCATCTGTCTCTGCTGATATTTGTGAGTGTTTTTACTGTCATCAACAAGGCCTCCTTATAGCTGCATGCCCAGCTCTCCAGGGTAAATGTGTTCACCCGTAAAAAAAAGGTCAATGCCTTAATGCAGCCGCATAGCTAAATACATGATTAGCCTCTGCCATTTTTGTCTGATAATAGTCAGGTAGATAAAAAAAATGAGACACTGGTGCAGCACAGTCATTTATTTTGGACAGTGTTCTGCTGTTTTCTAGTGAGTCATATTGAACTTCGGGTGTTCAGAGTTACTTTGCATACAGTATTTTTAAGTGTAGAAAACTTCAAATGCTTCGTAAAGGTTGCTGTTCATTCTAAGCTGCCGTTTCGTTTATTTTGGGTAACAACCTTGCTGTTTTTAACCTTAGTTGACTGCTTAAAAGTGATAGTACTGTTACGTCCGGCCGGACGTGTTAAGGAAAACACGAGGCGTCCGAATGAACAGTCGTCGCTTTATTCCAGAACCACATAAGCTGCTGTAGGCCGCAACTACGCCAAAACAATAACAGGCTACAGGTAGCAAGCGAGCCGCACACACACACGCACCAAAGCTCCCACTCTCTCTCTCTGCACCTGAGAGTCTCTTAAGACTCTTCATTCCTCTCAGTGGCAAATAAACATGCTCTGTACAAAAAGCTGCGAATAAGAGACAGATCTAGCCCCTGGTTTACAGGTAAAGTTTCCTCACTTCTACAGTCAAGAAATAAAGCCTGGTATATTGCCAGACGCACAGGGGAATGTGAGAAATGGCTTGCATTCAGACAATTGAGAAACAGAATCAGCAATCAGAAATGCCAAATTAGATTATTTCCTCTGCCAAATTACTAATTCCTCAAACACACAAGATTTCTGGAAAGCAGTAAATCTCCTCAAAAACAACCCTCCGCAAACCCCGACTAAATTTCTAGTTAATAATGATTTGATCTCTAGCCAGCAAGAACTGTCCAAGCCAAGCTTTTAATGCACACTTTGCTGCAGCTGGTCAGATATTTAAAAGCATTGACATAAACCATCTATCTATCTATCTATCTATCTATCTATCTATCTATCTATCTATCTATCTATCTATCTATCTATCTATCTTATCTACCTGCCCATTGATCAGCCTACCATCACTACTACTGCTTTCCAGAAACACGATATCTTCACACTCCAGACCCGCTCCCCATACATAGTAGCTAATCCCCTTTCTTCTATTACAGTGTCTCTCAGTCGATTTGGTACATTTCTAACATCATGATTTACATTGGCATCACAACAAGCGCAGTTAGTGCAAACAGCAGAACTCAATGAAATACCTGCAAATGCATGTACCTCACTCAGAATTCTTTGTTTTTGCCTCAAAAGCGAATATTTTGGCCAATCAGCTTGTCAGTCAAGTCAAGTGGGTTTTATTGTCATTTCAACTACATACATAGTACACAGTGAAATGAAACAATGTTTCTCAAGGACCATGGTGCAACATAGACAGTGCATACAAGACACAAGTGCAACACGAACAAACAAGTGCGGACAGACAACACAACACAGTACAGACAGAGAATAATAAATAATTGCCGGTAGTGTGCAAATTGTGCAATGTGTAATAATAGAGTCCAGTGAGGTAGTAAAGTTATAGTGCAATGCTTTGTGCAAAAATGACATTCAGACATTCAGTGCCATCTGAAGGTCTAGTCTGTGTGTCATTGCCTATAAACAAGGCAGTCAAATTACATAGTCATGTTGTCAGTGCAACAGTGTACATTGTAAGTATATTTTGAAGGAAACTAGCTTTTGATTATAAGAATGGCGCACATTCTGTGGCACATCAATTAAAACGGTATGTGTAATACACAAAATACAAAATTACACTGAACAAAAACACATGACTGTATGTGGGAGACTGACAGCAGGACATTGAACTGGAATCCCATTTTTATAGTAATATTCTTGTACTATATTGTTCGCACTGCAATTTGTTGATAAAATCAGATCGAAATTCGGGAAAAACATACACAAAACATTAGATTGAATAACATTTTAGAATTTATGTCAATGTGCAGCATTACAGCAGACTGCAAAAACGTTTGAACGATTAAAGACAGTATTTTTTCCAGTATTCGGCTGCACCCAGCGACCAGTGTCAGCCATTGTAAGACTATATGATTTACAACATGGTCCACAATTGTTGCCCTGACTTTATGTGGGACAAACCTATGTGCATGCACTCTCCTACCTCTTCCTCAGTTTTGTCCCCTCAGCCTTCTACCATGCAGCCTTAGCCCTCTTTTTGGCTGTTCACGGCCCTGTCTTTCCATTGTGAGACTTTGTAACACTGCATTGTTTTGTGTCTATATATGTTTGTCAATTGAAGGTTCATGAGATGCACCTCTGGCCTATGCTGTTTGACCATTGGTTGATCTAAACCTTTACAAATTCCCCTTCTTAACTGAAAGCCAAGATTCACCTGAGAACTGTTTAATCAATGTAGGATCGATTCCCAAAATGTACCAAAAAAGTTTTTTATAGAAATTTAGAAATGATGCCTGAAGGATTACGACAACATGTTCAGCACTTTTGCATGTAATGACCTAGACAATGACCTAAAGCCTAAAAGTCCTTGAAAAACAAAAGGTGAGGACGGTCTGGACCGCAACCTTCTGCGTCTTATTTTAGGACATATTACATATATTTTTAATCATTTTATTTTATCTTGCAGAATTCCCAGTATCTGGAAAACAGCACGTTATTCCTCTGCGTAAAAGAGGAGATGCAGCAGATCTAAATAATTACAGACCAATCTCAAAACTGACTTGTTTACCCAAAACACATTTTAGAATCTCTAGTGAATAACCAGCTCAAATCTTTTCTTTATGAAAACTCTGTTCAGTCTGGTTTCATCTCTGCAATCATCTCTGCAACCATCTCTGCAACCATGTTGCTTTTAAATGATCTTTGCATGGCCTTAGACAGGAAAAAGCAGACGTGTTCGAGTCTTATGACTTAGTTATGTCGTAGTTACAGGCACTAATATAAGTCTGAAGAGCTGTTAAATATTGGTCTACCCTTTATTTTGAGATAATTATGCTCAGTACAGTTTGTTGACTGAGACTGCTCTTTTCACTTTTCTTGCGTTTATATTCAACATTGCACATACATATCTGTCTCACAAATTATTTGAAGGACTCAGATATTTTTTTTATTTGTCAATAAATACATAGTTGTAACTCCAGAGCCTTGCATTCTGTCTTTTGTATTTCAGTCAAAGCCCTCCTTATCAAATCTAGTGCGATTTTAAAGCTGGTCCATATGAACTCACAGAAGAAACGTTGTGGTAGCTAAGGTCTAGGTGTAAGCATTACGTGTCATTCGTATTTTGACCTGCAGTAGTAACATGCTGTGCTGTGTTACATAAATCACATAAATCACCTCCCACTGCGATTTTAATGAAAAATTAAAGCATTTAAGAACCACAGCATCTCAGACACAGCGTGTTCCAGTAGTGCAGAAAAGTGCCAAACACTGATCAGTACATGCAGAGCTACTGCAGAGTTCACACATGCTAAGACCCGGTCCATATATTAATGCTTATGGGTTTAGAATGTGATGTCATTAAAATTCCTGTAGGAGTAATGAGTACTAATACTTCCATATAGTGCAGTGTTTCTCAACCTTGGCCTTCGAGGCCCACTGCCTGCACATTTTAGTGTTTTTTCTGCTTTAACAGTAATATAAAGGATTACCTTTCTAGTAGGAAGCAACGTGTGTCTCTCGGTAACCATAAATCAGACTCACAGCCTATAACAAAAAGTCCCCCAGGGCTCAATCCTGGGCCCAGTTTTATTTCATATTTTTATCAATGACCTCGCCGTCTCTACCTTAGACTCTAAATTACACCTTTATGCAGATGATTCAATCTTATACTGCTCAGCAGATTCGGCACACGCTGCACTAGAAAAACTTCAATATTCTTTTAACACTTTGCAGACTGCTCTATTTTACTAGCATTTAAAACCAACTTAAGGGTTTTAAATGCTAGTAAAACCAAATTCATGCTGTTTTCCAGATTTTCAGATAGTGTTTTAGATTCAATAAATATAACTACACTGACAGGATCTAGCATCGAACGAGTCAGCGAATATAAATATCTCGGCATCTGGCTGGATGAAAAACTCTTCTTTAAATTCCATATAAGCAAACTCGCCATTAAGTGCCGTAGGGGTGAAACGTTTACTCAAGTACACAAATTGATCGAGTAATTTTCTGTGCCTCGAGGAATCATTTATTTAATTTAAAACTCAAAACACAGTGTTTCGCACTGACTACTATTAATTTGGCACAACACGCTTACGTCACCCACGCGCAGGAAGAAGGAGGAGGCGAACGCAGCAGAAGTTTTTTATTTAAAACGCGGGAATATGGAAGTGGTGAGGGAAAACAGCGAAAACGTACAAGAAAAAAAGGGCAATAGGAAAGACAGAAAATGTCAAAGTATAGGGGCATTTTAGGCTCGACAGCAAGAACAACACAGTGACATGTATTCGGTGCAACATGGTCCTTGCCTACTACAACAGCACAGATAAAATATCAATTACTACTAGTGCCTAATGTGCCCCAATGTGGTAGATGTCAGTCTTAAGGTTCATAAATGCACGGCCATTAACCTACTGTATTATGTCATTTGGTCTTAGTGATGTCAGTTAACTAATTATTATCTATGGTCTTTTTTTAGTAAATCATCATCATCACAGTCTCGGATGGACAAATTTATCTACACAGCGCCATCATGTAGACCCGAGCAAGCAGCTGAGCTAACAAATGGCATTTTAAACATGATAGTCACAGACATGCGCCCACTGAGCATGGTGGAGGATGCCAGTTTTAAAGCAATGATTTCAACTTCTCATCCCAATTATGAGCCTCCATCAAGAACTTTCTTCACAAAACAAATGGAGAAAAAGTATGAAGGTGTCAAAGCCAAGATGTAACAGGCCCTGCAAGAGGCTGAGAGCATTACACTCACAACTGATATTTGGACGAGCATCGCAACAGAAGTTTATATGGGGGTGACATGCCGCTATCTTGGGAAGAATTGGAAAATAGTGTCACACTGCCTGGCAACGATGGCCCTTGAAGAGAGACATACAGCTGCAAATATTGCACAATGGATGGGGAAGTGATAACCAAATTTGACATTACAGCAGAGAAAATCAAAGCTGTCTTCCACGACAATAGCACTAATGTTGTGGCAGCATTAAAGATTTTGCAAGAAAGGCTTGGATGGGCATCAGTGCGTTGTGCAGGGCACACCCTAAACTTGGTTGTTCAAAGCTCTCTGAGGATTCATCAGGCTATCCCAAAGTGTGTTGTGGCTACAAGAAGTTCAACTTTCATGTGCCAAGTTGAAGGACAAGCAGAAACTAATGAATGTCAAGGAGAACATGCTGGTGCAAGATGTCTGTACACGCTGGAACAGTACCTACGCCATGTTGTCCAGACTACAAGAACGTAGATGGCCGGTGACTGCCACACTCTCTGATCTAGCAGTGACTCAGAGAGGGAAACATTACCTGGATCTCAAACCTGAACACTGGAACCTGATTGAGAAGCTGAACCATGTCCTTGAGCCCTTTCAGTCAGCTACAGTGTATCTGAGTGGACAACAATATGTCACACTCACTGCACTTCCACATCTTTGCACGAACTTAAGCAAAACATACAGAGGCCAGAACTTGAGACTGCACCTATGAGGTCATTTCAGACTCATGCAGCAGAACAGGTCACAGAACAATGGGAAGGACTAACTGAGTTTACTCCTGAAACATCACCCTGCTTGCTACAGCCCAGGTTTCGAAAACTGAGATTCTTGCCTGCTGATGAAGTATTCAAGATCCAAAATGCAGTACGAGCCATGGCACTTGGCACAACAGCAAGTGAAGCAGCCCACCGCAAGTAACCATGAAACATCTAGCACAGAAACACCAGTAGTATATGCCAAGGAGGCTACACCATTCTTTGACTCAGACACCACCACAAGTGATGAAGTCCAAGATGAGGAGAAGCAGTTAAATGCTGTAGAGCAGGAGGTAAGTAAATCATTTTGTTTTTAATCTTAACAAATTTCAGATCGCTTTATAGGACTATTTTTTACCTCCCTGAAGATGTGCTATGAAGTACTTGCAATAAGGCATTATACTGGATAGAAAAATCATACTGATACAGATAATGACTGTAATAGCTGTAATTTAAATTAACAAAAAAATTTAATACTTTTGTTGTCACAATTATTTCACAGGTATTGATGTATTTTGGAGAACATCCCCTGTCCAAGAAGGAGAATCCACTGACTTGGTAGGAAAAGAATGCAGCGCGCTGTCCAACATTGGCAGAATTGGCAAGGTCTCTGCGGTGTATTCCAGCTGCATCCATGCCATCAGAGCGTCTGTTTTCAGCTGCAGGTAACATTGCTTCAAAAAAGAGGGCAAGCCTACCTTCCTGCATTGCAACCAAATGCTCCTTTAAAGAACACAAACACACACACAGCGGCCTTTGCCTTGACTCTCCTGAATTTATTAAAGCACTCACAGCAGAAATGTGTGAAACTGCATGGACCTGTTCCTGTTCAGATGTCCAGAAGCTAAGCTGTTCAGAAGTTGAAAGTAATTTCATTTATTTTTTACCTGTGGTATTTGCTTTTATTTTGTTTTATTTGTTTCTATTTGTGTTTGCAATTTGGAAATGTATGTTGTGAATTTAAAAAAATAATTTATTTAAAAAAGAAAACCAATTGGTCACTAATTATTAAGTAAAATGTCTTGTTTTCACTTGTGTATTTTTAATTGCGCTTTAAATAAAGAAATATGTTTTATCCGATTACTCAATTGATCGAATCGGTATTTCAGCAGAGTACTCGATTACTAAAATAATCGATAGCTGCAGCCCTAAAGTGCAGACAGAAGCTCGGATTGCTTTATCAGAATAAATCATGTCCTTCCATGTACACAAGGAAAAGAATAGTGGAGGCAACCATACTACCAGTCCTGAACTATGGTGATGTAATCTATAATAAAGCTCTCAAACCGCTAGATTCAATCTATCATTCTGCTCTGAGATGTATAACTGGTGACCCTTACAGTACTCACCACTGCAGACTCTATGATAGAGTTGGTTGGTCCTCACTAGCTGCACGAAGAGAATCACATAGGCTTATTTTTATCTATAAATCACTCTCTGGCCATTTGCCAGCTTGCATCTCTTCTCTGATTTCAATAAATAACAATAATTAATCACCTGTCAGGTACCAAGAGTTTTTAGTGAACTGTGAAAATCGTGAACTGGGTTTATTTAGTGAACTTTAGTAAATTTAGTGAACTGGGATATAGACCACTGACAAACCTCTCCCTCAGTTTTGATTCATTTATAATAGGTGATTCCTTTCTGACAACTCAATCTGCTTTAGTTTCTTCTTTAAAAGCTGACCGTACCCTTGACAAAACTTTGGTTCAGTGACAAAACTGGCATTTTAAACGTTCAAACTTAGCATTTCCTTAAAGATGGTGTGCTGATGAGTTTCACTAGATTGTGGTTCCTTATCCTTATGGCTCACACATTTTGTCTTTAGCTCATGACCACCCCCCTTCTAATCATCTATGGATTAGGAAAACAATGCAGCGTATTTTAAAACATTTCTTTTGGCCTTCCATCAGATCCGACGTCACACATTACTGCCGTTCTTATCTGCCAGGGGATTCACCTCTACAGTGAATCTCACAGCTGACCAGGTGAAAAGACAGCTACAGAGACTCCACACGAACAAGGCTGCAGGCCCTGATGGTGTCCCCCCCAGGGTGCTTAAAGCCTGTGCCACCCAACTTTGTGGAGTCCTGCAGCATGTCTTCAACATGAGCCTGAGTCTCCAGAGGGTCCCTGTGATGTGGAAGACGTCCTGCATTGTTCCTGTGCCAAAGACTCCGCGGCCCAGTGACATCAAGGACTACAGGCCAGTGGCACTGACGTCCCACATCATGAAGACCATGGAGAGACTTGTCCTGGATCAGCGCCGGCCCATGGTCCAGCCACTTCTAGACCCTCTCCAGTTCGCCTACCAGCCTCATCTGGGAGTTGAGGATGCCATCTTCTACCTGCTGAACCGAGTCTACGCTCAGCTGGATAAGCCAGGCAGCACTGTGAGGATCATGTTCTTTGACTTCTCCAGTGCATTTAACACCATTCAGCCTGCTCTTCTGGGTGACAAGCTGAACGTGATGCAGGTAGACGCCCCCCTCGTGTCCTGGATTGTTGACTACCTGACTGGCAGACCACAGTATGTACGTCTGCAGCACTGTGTGTCGGACAGAGTGGTCAGCAACACTGGAGCCCCGCAGGGAACTGTCCTTTCTCCCTTCCTCTTCACCCTCTACACCACTGATTTCAACTACTGCTCAGAGACCTGCCACCTTCAGAAGTTCTCTGATGACTCTGCACTAGTTGGATGTATCAGCAGGGGTGATGAGGATGATTACAGGGCGACGGTGAACGACTTTGTTGCGTGGTGTGAGCTGAACCATCTGCAGCTTAACGTGACAAAGACAAAGGAGCTGGTGGTGGACCTGAGGAGGGACAAAACACGGGTGACCCCTGTTTCCATCAGTGTGGACACTGTGGAGGACTATAAATATCTGGGCGTGCACATTGACAATAAACTGGACTGGGCTAAGAACACTGACGCCCTCTACAAGAAGGGCCAAAGTCGTCTCTATTTTCTAAAGCGTCTGAGGTCCTTCAACATCTGCAGGACTATGCTGAGGATCTTTTATGAGTCTATAGTTGCCAGTGCCATCCTACACGCTGTTGCATGCTGGGGCAGCAGACTGAGGGTAGCAGACGCCAACATCATGGAGAATGGCTCCCACCCTCTTTATCACACAGTGATGAGACGCAGGAGCACATTCAGTTCAAGACTCATTCAGCCAAAATGCACTACAGAACGCCACAGGAGGTCATTCCTACCAGTGGCTATCAGACTTTATAACTCCTCCCTTAACGTACGACACCTTTTACACGTACAGTGATACCAGTAGAACAATAATTTAATTATGTTTGCAACAACTCAAATGTGCAATAACTCCTTATTTCTAAACTCGTACTGCTGTATACAGTATATCTGTACTTAATATTATAGACACAGTCACTTTACATTTTATTCTTTACATTTTATTCTTCTATTGTAATATATGACTTATATATGTGTACATACTACAAATTTCTTTTATGTTGTAAATTATTATTAGAGTGTATATTCTTCTTCTGCTACTGTAAAAACTGCAATTTCCCCCTGGGATCAGGATTCTAATTTTATGTCCAGACTCTTTTCCCAGGTGTTGCAAGAAGTAAACATTAAACATGTAGTGTCTAGTACGTACCGCCTTGAGTCTCAGGGTGTTTGGATCATGATAAAGAATGGGATGAAGTTGTTTGCTCCTGTTTGCCATCCACGACACAGTGCAGGAATTCGTTGCGTTCAGCCCAAATGCCTTGCTTCTTGGATGCTCAGTTCGTAGTCCGCTCAAACTTTTATATAAGCAATGGTTACCTCCCCACTCTGTGTCTACACAAGACAACATGTTAAAAATTGTTTTCAAACTCTGTAAACACTTGCACTCTGCACTGTTAGAAATCCGGCCTTTAGGAATTAGAAGTCAGGGGACCTTCAGCATCGACTTGAGTTTATCGACACACACAGATGTATGGGTACAGCTCAGTTGATCACAATCCATCTGTTAGCGGTCGGAAAGCAGTCTTAATCACGTGCATGCAGAATCATACATGGACACAGTTTAGGTCATCAGTCTGTTGCTGGTCCAGTCTCTTAAAGTCCAGTCCATCTCTGACTCCAGTCTAACATGGTTTATGTAGAAGTCAGAAGAGGGTCAAATGGGGAAAGTGTGAATGTGGAGGAAGAAAAGGAATTTAAGGAGGGGCTAAGGGGGATGAAGACAAGACCAAATTTAAATAAAGAGTAGATGAGTGGGGTGATTGGTATCACCTTAACAGCAGGGGACAAAGGGTCATTTCAATACAAACAAAGGATGAGGGGGGTGATCAACATTCTGCAGAGAGAGGGTAGGATGAGGAAGTGATTACAAAAGTCAATTTGGTAAGACTTCACAAAAACAGGGTTAACACCATAGATAAGTACATGTGATGAAAATTATTTTACTTAGCACGTAATCTGGCAAGACAAAACCTATGTACCTTATATAAAATCATGAAAGCCCGCTTTGATCACAATACCGTAAATCGTTCTTTCAGTGTTGGGGATAAGGTTCTCTCTCTGCTACCTGTTGGTTCTTCCCAACGCGTTTTGTCTCGCACTTCTGTGCTGTATTATATATATATATATATATATATATATATATATATATATATATATATATATATATATATAAAAAACATGTGAAGCTGCTGGAAACTGTGTTTTCAAGGATACAAGATGCCTCTTTTGTGCTAAACTTAGAAAAGTGTGAGTTTGGGAAAAGTGTGTTCACCTAGCTTGGTGATGGTACTGTCCGCTCTCTAGATGCTAAAATTCAGGCTATCAAATGTACCCACACCACAGACGAGCTGAAATTTTTTTTTGTGTGTATGGCTGGTTATTACCGCTGTTTCTGTAAAAACTTTTCAGATGTCATTTTGTCACTCGCCACCCTCCTACGAAATGCTGTGACTATCCTTAGGTCTCCTGCGTGCCAATCTGCATTTGAGGCAGTGAAGGCCTTGTTATACGCCAGTGACACTGGAGCCTGTGCGGTACTCATACAGGAGGACAATTATGGCATTGATTACCCACTCTGTTATTTTTCTAGGAAATTCATCAAGTATATATAGTATAGTACTGTTGAAAAAGAAGCCCTTGTTTCCCTATGGCATTTTGAAGAATATCTCAGTAGTAGTTCAAACCTCATCACTGTATACACCGACCACAATCCACTTATTTTTCTGCAACGCATGAGTAAGGCAAATCAACGTTTAATTTGCTGGTCTTTAATCAGTTTCAACCTTAACATTATTCAAAAGAAGGTTTCGGAGAATGTTTTTGCTAATGGTCTGTCTTTGTTGTCTGGTTCACACTTGTGGGAGAGGCTGTTATGGGCATGAACTTTCCTGTGTGTTTGTGTCTCTTCTCTCCACTGTTTAGGGTCCAGGCTGGGATTCCTGCCTGCTCCATTCCAGAATCCACATCACGGTTTGGCTCATCCTCCCCTTAAAAAGAGACATTAACTTCACACAATCAGGAAGATATCCTCATTCTGACTGTACTTTGTTGCTGTGATACTCTATTTGCTCTGCTCGTTGAAGGGAGTGAGTGCCATTTTGTTTGGGAAGTGGGTTTTTGTTTCTGTTTATGTGTAGCAAGAGAGTGAGGGTAGCACTGTGTCGCTGTCTTGTCTTCCGTGTAGGTTAGCCAGTTCTGTAAAGTAGTTAGTGTGGGTTTTGTTTGTAGTTTTGGTCTGGGTCACTCCCGAAGGTACTGGCTGGTTGACCTGTAAATAAAACACAATACACGTTAAGTTGTTGGAGTAATTTTTGCCAGTTTAACAAAAATCGGGTCTTAACCTTATTGAGTTGGCTTATTGAGCCAATCGTGGGTCAGTACTGAGTCTGAGGGAGTATTTCCTTGCCACCATCGCCTCTGGCTTGCTCACTGGTGGATATATGTTGTAACTGTATTTTTTAACTTCGGTTAAGCTGCTTTGTGACTACATATTTGTAAAAAGTAATATACAAAAAAACTTGAATTGAAAAAATTAAATGTACTGAAGAATTACCTTCAGAGTTTGGGAGTGCAACAGTTCAAGCTGTTGAAGCACAGCAGAGATTTAAAATACAATGGGCTATGGGAGTACTTATCCCGTGTGTGGAAGAAGTTTAGGTACATCATTTATCATGCCATTGTCATGCCAAGACAGAGATCCAGCAAGCAAGTGGAAGAGACTGATATAGGACCAGTTTCTTGACTATAATCACTTAGGAACAAGGGATTTTTTTCCCAAATGGCTACATGAGGTAAGCCCAGCCACTAATTGTGTTCCGAGAGATTGGGACGAACTTGTGCTAGATGAAAATAGTATATTTTACAGTAGATGGGGGCAAAAAGCACAACTAGTACTACATGGAAAAATCAAGGTGATGAATTCGAAAACACAGCTCATCAGCACTAGAACTAGGCCCTATCATCCTCAAGGAAATGGGCAGATTGAAAGTTTTAACCACGCAATTGGATAGAGTCACTTAACAAGTCGATACTTGTCTATAAATGTATCATATGTACCATATATTTTCAGAGTCAGTACCTGGAACTGTTCAAGCGAAGTATGGAGGACTGGAAAGATTATCAATTGCTCATGCCTGTTTTAGCCTAGGAGAATTGCTCTCCAAGTGTCTCTCCTACTAGCTAACCATAGGTATTCTAGGACAGTTATTGACATCTGTCTGTGGCAATCAGAAATAACTAAAGCTAAAGAGGTGTGTAAATTTGCCCAGAAAATGTCCAATAATATGCCATAATATGTTATGCCCCCTTTTTAGTTTGACAGCCTAAACTAACTGTCTGATTTCTATCTTAAGACGGCCCAGTGGTTCCTTCAAATGCCATAAATAGCCCTAAGAAGTTGTTATACAAATATTAATTAAAAGTAAACTAATGCTACTGAATAGATGTAAGGTGCATGAAAGTAAGGCAGGCTACCTAGTGTGCTAGTGAGTGCTGCGTGATGAAAATGTCATAGATGGATTTCATAGATACATAGTCCGCTGCACCACGATTTTGGGGCTGTCAACATTGCTGCTGGGCTGCATTCAATCACAACACAAAGCAGGAGTTTAATATGAATATTAATATGAGTGTAATGAGGTTGCAGGCAACGTTTGTGGATACACAAGGTTTGCGGGCGCTGAAAGGAGCACACCACGGTAACTGGCCAAGAGAAGAGGCCAGGGAACAAGACAGGAACTAACAGGAGACTGTATGGAACCTGAGAAAATCCCGAGGTGCAGGGTCAGGTACTGCCCGGGGAACAGTCCAGGGCGCAGGGTCAGGGGCTGCAGCAATGTCCTCGGCTGCAAGCACTGCAGCGGCATCAGCAGAGACAGGCGGGGCTGTTGAGGCAGGGGCCTTTCTACCTAAGGTCAAAAGGGCACCCGGTGGTGCCGTGATGACAGCGGCCACCATGCCTGCGCCCTCTAAGACCCCAGGTCTCAGCAGGCTTTGGCCGAGTGACACCAACAAAACAGATATTAAAGCTACCGAGAGCAAATAGTGCAGCCTAATTAGAATAATTTGAAAATTATTCTATTATTAGAATGTCTGAAATTTATAACAGAAACACATTTAGAGAAAACCAGTTTAATTATGGAAACTCTTCATGTCCCAGTACATGTGTATTAGTTTACAAACAAATCTTGACCTAACAGCACCACTTTTTAACAACAATGTATAAAAATAGACAATGTTGTGGCAACGACATTATTTGCCACATACAATGTTGTAAACCTGCATATACAAAATCACATGGAACACACACCACATTTCCATTTTGCGACATAGATGTTAACTTTAGTTAAAGGATTACCACCATGGCAGAGTTTGATATAAAAATTAGGCATACACATGGAGGACATTGGACATGTTTGGTCAGTCTGACTTGGTCCAAATTAAGCCCAAGCATCTTTTTCAGACCACATACAGCTCAAACACAGCAATTAAAAATAACTGACTAAATTAGTCATAATCTCTGATGTTTAACAACTATATATATATATTCGTATTGTAGGTTGTAATAAACTGAGGCTTGAAAATAAAATAATAAGGGAAACGAAACTCTACTATGAGGAAAATATACTATAAAGTGAAGTATTTTAAGGCCAGATGCGCTGTGTGACTGATTACATGTCAGTATGTACATTATGCTTATTTGTGTGTAGTAGTTCCTACAATATTAATACAAATATGTTAGAAATAAAGCATATAAATAACTTGTGATGATACTGCTATTTAATATATGAATAAACAGCATTACGGAACACCAGAGAGGCTTAATTTGATTGGTCACGCAACGTCAACGGTTTAAATAGAGGCAGGTGATTAGCTGTGCAAAAGGAGAAGGGCGGAGCCAGAGTTTGAAAAAAGGCAGAGAGACTTTTTATTCTATTTTTATATTATCTATTTTTCTGTGTTGCATATAGGCAGAAAATACCTGCTGTGTTCGACAGCCCACACCAACATTTTCTTTTTGGTGTTATTAATTATGCTCTGTAATCAGGTAGATTGAAATGTTTTTCTTTGTCACTGCAGCTGCTGAACAAATGGGACAGCGAGACCACAAAACGTGATTTCTGCTGTGCTGTGGCAGACCAACTAAAACATGCTCCTGGATCGTCTGCCGTAACACCCGCAACCCAAAATAGGAACAAAACACTTGGTAGACATAGTGCATCCGAGTTCTAGGTGATTTTGAACGCAGCCATTGTTATATTTTGAGAATGATTATGTATGTAATATGATAAATATATCAGGGGTTCATGGATGAAAGTAAGTTAAATTTAAATGGCTGGAAATACCTGAAATACCATATTTTCAACCAGAAAAACGTAACGTTTTTAGACGTCTGGCAAAAAGTGTTTCGGATCCTCGGTAATGGATAGGGCTTTTCAAAACAAAAGGCACATCTTGGCAGATTTCTTTTTTTTTTTGGAATATTCTATCACAAAAGCAGGACAGAGATTACTTGCGGAAAGACAACAGGCATCAGCAGGTGCCACTAGTGAGCCATGAAGTCTTAATGAAAAGAATACTTCTTTTCAGGCTTGAACATTTTTGTCAAATTCTCACACACATATATATATATATATATATATATATATATATATATATATATATATATATATATATATATATATATATATTAGTATATCTTACGCATACAGAATGTTACAAGTGCAGTTTGTGAACATGAAGGACGTAGGCAATGCCTGCGCGTGCATGCCCCTTTTCCCAGCAAACAGTTCTTCGTAGAATACCGGAACTGTGATGTCCAGACAGGGAAAACCGTGCTATCTGCTCCTGGTGTATATATATATATTTGTTTTTTACTACATTTTCCTGCGCAATGGCTCGCTGGATTCCGACTAAAAAAGAGAAATATGGAGTTGGTAAGTCTTTGTAAAAGTGTTATACTGTCGTTGTGTTGAAGTATGTTCGTGTTTTACACACCCCTCCCTAATTCGCACGGGAGTGACCTATACACCACACTAAACCTTCACAGTTAGGCTAAAAACTTTAACCACATATTAAGTTTCGTCTCTCGCGTTTTTCAACTGTTTGGATCTTGTTGCATAAACTTGGCGGCAGCACAAATAACGGCAAGATTTGTAGGCTATTTGCAGAGTAGCACTGAAGATACACGAATCTAAAATAAAAAAAATAATAAAAAGCTTTCTACTAGTCACTGGTCATCATTTCAGACCTGCAATGCTTTTATTCGTTAACACTTTAACGTTTTAATATGCAGAAATTCACCTAAATCTAATAAGAGATGGAAGCATTCACTGTCTTCTCTGACTGGGACACGGTATTGAGAGTAACCTGAGGAAAGACGTGGCTGAAGTTTGCTTCTTGTTCGCATCTCCCGTTCCACTTTAAATGGTGCAGCAGTTAACATTGTGTGCATTCAGTTACAGAATACAACTGCAGCACCATTTAAGGTAGAACAGGAAATTCGAATAAGTAGTTAACGTTAGAAAGCAAGCAGACGAGCATTTCCAGCAAGTCTGAGTTTTACGTTTACCCGTTCTGACTTATGGTACGTACGCTTAATATAATGTGACACGTGATACAGACATACACTAGACGGTTGCATACGGTTTGTTTCGCACTTGTTTGTAAATCACCGTCACCCAAAAAGATGTAGCTTGCTAGCCTGCATGCAAATAAAAAAAACAACCTATGCTGTGCTGTTTTAATCAAATATCTTACCGAGTATAAAACGTAGTGGTAAACACTCATTTGTCTGTAGACACACCCCTGGCGATAGGTGATCAGGTGGTGTTTTGTATTTTAAATGTAGTGTATAAGGTATAATGAGCTGATCCTAAATCTCTTATGTGTATCTGTGATTACAGCTATGGGCTCAGCACGTCTGAAATTAGCCTAGATTTGCTTATGCAGATTAACCCTCCATATGTTAAACTCCTTCTGACAAAAAGCTCCAATAATCATTTAGATGGCCAACTTACTCTCACTCTTGTACATACTTTTTTGGAACATCCTATGGTAAATATTGTCTGATACTCAAACAGATTATATGTTTCACTCTTGGTGTTTCAGATGCCTTTAGATTATGGTGAGGGATTGTTGTGTTTTTTTACATTTTTGTGTCAGTTTTAACATTCAAAGACTCAAACTTGAATCAAGTGTGCACAATATAGTAAATAAAAAAGAAGCTATTGGTCGCTGGATCTTCAAAATGACAATTTTACAGGATAGGGCAAAAAAGTCAAAGGAACCAGATTTTTTCCAGGCTTTTTTGGAGCATTTGTTTTGGTCCATTAACCATGAAATTATCACAAAACGCAAATGGCCGCAGGCCACATGTGTCACTGTTAACGTCAAGTTTTATAATATGCACTACTACCTACAGTGAACCCATTCTACATGAGAGCATTTTTAATTTACTGAGTCTTTCAGGCTACTGGAAGAGGAACCTTGCCGGTGCTGTTGTAGTTAGAGATTGAAGCTACTGCCTCTTTGTTCTTTGACCTATTTGGCCTAGATGTAATCACACACATTTGGTGTAGTTTGGTCTAGTGAAATGTATCGTTTGGACATGGACTTTGTATTTTACAGTTTAGTGAGACAGGCTGTAGTAATTTCTCTCTCCTTTAGTTTGCTCCTAACAGTTGTTCCAAGTTCATTTTAAAGTGAGTGGTTAACAGAAGCATTTTGCTGCCTATTTAAGCTGCTTTATCTCACAGACTTAAAAATGGGTAGTGTAAGATGAGCATAGCCTTAGGTGTCTTTCCTTTGCCACTCCTCTTGAAGACCGAGATTTGCATGGGTGTGTTTGCCGAAAAGGTAGTCCTTTAGTCCACCCTTTGTAAATGATTAAGCTGAACCTGCCCAGTGTTGTCAGATTCATCAGGCACACTGAAAGCCTTAAAAATACTTATATTAAAGAAGAAAATGGTTGTAATTTGGTTATATGTGAAAATCTGTTTTCACTATTTCCTACTAAATAACATGTATGCATACGACCAGAGGCATGGGCTTTAGAAGTATTAAGGAGGAGTGCAACAGCCTGTTAGTTCTCTGTGAGTCATACTTAAGAAATGTAATGCACTATTCTGTTGGAGGCATTTAATAAAAAGCTTTCTGCCAGCAGTAGGAATTAGAATGATGCAAGCATGGACAAAACCTCAATTATCCTGGTTAAGGAAAGAGGTGTAGAGTTAATGTAGTTTACTCAAATGTAGTGTCAAATATAATAACTGTTTGTTTTATGTTCATATTAATTATGTTTTGTTCAGGAAGATATTCTGATATTTTCTTAAGTAGTTTGTAGTTGTTTTTGTTTTGTTTTGTTTTTTTTAGTTTTTTTTCTGTTCAGGTTTTGAAATTTAAAAATTACTGTGCAGAATACTATGCCTTTTAATCGAGCTATGCCTTTTAATTTTTATGTCACGCTTTTCATGTATTTTAATAACGTGTGTGTGATGTGTTTTGTGTACAAGCGTGCTCATTGAATGAACTATTAAAAGATATTTTATTGTGAAGAGATTAGCATTTTATTATATTAGCATTGTATTTTCAGAGTGAGAATAGGAAGAGACACTGAAAGCCAAAGTATATTTCTGTTCAGAAATATGAAGAGAACAGTAAGCAAAACATTTAGTAAGTTTGTTCATGAGTCTTGACTGTAGCCTATGTAAGAAAGATGTGAAAGGAAGAAGGGGTGGGTAAATTATAAAGTTCATGATACACATTTGTGTATATACACAAATGTAGTGATTTATCTTTAGTGTTTCACATATTGTGCTGCACTTAAAAAAATCAGTTTTTAAATGACATGCAGTTAATGTGTGTTCTTGAACTACTAGAAATATCCTTTATATGCTAAGAAAGGTTATCATGATATAATTTGTTGTAAAAACAGTGTCATTATCTTTTCACTCATCTATATATTGTAAGCATTTCACTCAGCAAATGTTGGACCCATGTATGTGTAATGCTCTCATATCCTCATGTTTAGTCACTTAAAAATAGAGGTGCATTAATGGTTGCATTAAACCTTTTTAAATTGAGTTTCTTCTGCTGTCTCACTGTTTCTTTCTGGGTTTTTCCATCTAGCTATCTACAACTATAATGCAACGGGAAAGCAGGAATTGTGCCTGCAGGTGGGGGACGCTGTACACATACTTGAGATGTTTGAAGGTGAGTGTCAAGCTTGAACATGTCCTGATGGGTCTGGTCGCATCTATCTTAAACAAGATAACACAGGCTAAAGAGTGATATACTAGCTTTCAACTGTAGACACTAAGCTTTCAGAAACATTATAAGTAACATGTGACTATGTGGTATGAAGTATAAATAATCTTGCATTGTTCATGTTATTAGATTTTGTTTAACTGTGTACTATGTATAACTGAACTGCTATAAATATTTATTCACTTTCTATCCACCTTACCAAGCATACACACAATTTCATCTCCATCATTTGTTTACAAAGCTAACCCATGCTAAAATGTATCTTAACCGTTTTACAGAGCCCCTATATTTTGTAGATGTAACACAGCTATACATACCTAGTAAAGCTTATATATCTAGTAGTACCAACAATTATACCTCTAAAACTCTACTGGTTTTATTTGCTGTGTAGTGGAACATGACAACCGTATGCCAGGGATGTATTTATCTGAATTAGCGAAAAAAAAATGCAGTTTTGAAATAATCTGCTTACTAATAAGTTTCATGTGTTTTGCAGCCTGAAGATTCTCCAAAAATAGAAGCTTTTTTAGATCACTTAAAAAAAGGAAATTTATATTAACTGGATAACGTGCAGTTAGGTCATTGACATGACATTTGTCAGTTTTCACAAAAAATATAACAATTATTTAAAAATAACAAAATAGTTTGCCAGAATTTAAAGAAACGCCATGGCTGTACGAGTCAGGTGATCTGTATACACAAATGCCGTTCTCTCACTTTTTTTTTTTTTCTTTTTCTTTTCCTTTTCCTAAAGATTCATTAGACATGTCTGTTTATAACAATTATTGCCGGTTCAGTCAGCATAGTGAATTGTTTTGTTGTTATGTTAAGAAATTATTATTATTATTTTATTTTTTTCCCTCTCTCTTTTGTTATATTTATCACTTTGGAATGGCTCTATGGTATTTGGTACCATCTCATTTTTCTCTCTCACTTTACGCACACTTTTCTTTCTGCACTCAACATGCTTACCACACAGCACACACATCGTTATACGGGACACACAACATGCAGGTTTCACACAACAGCACACACACACTCACATGCATATGCACATACACACACACATACACATCTTTAGTGAGCACACAACACTCCCTTAGTTAATTTCAATATGAGCATACTGAGGTTTGTCTCATGGAATGTACGCGGAGTTGGTGCAAGGGAAAAGAAGGTGAAAATTGTTAACCGGTTAAATGATTTACAGGCTGACATTGTGTTCCTACAGGAGACACATGTGTCCAGAACATCTGCACACACACTCACCTCTTCACAGTTTCCTCACATGTAGCCTGTTACAACTCCAAACAAAGAGGTGTAGCTATATTGATTAACAAAAGGATAAACTTCTCTGTTAGAAACACGATATCAGACCCCTAAGGCAGATTTATAGTACTTAATTTATCTATTCAGAATATAGATGTATGTATTGCTAGTATATATGGACCAAATGTTGATGACCCCTTCTTCTTTCATACCTTCTTCACCTCGCTTGCTGATCATTCTGACACCACACTTGTAATAGGACGAGACTTCAACTTGGTACTGAATGCAGATATTGACAGGCTCAGTACAGCAGTGAGTCAAAGGAACTGGCAGTCTGCAGACGTTCTTAAACAATACATGAAGGATTTTGGTCTTTGCGATGCTTGGTGTTCACATCAACCCACTCTGAGAGATTATAGGACAGGCAGTAATGCGGGGTAAAATAATATCTTACTGCACACATAAGAAAAATAAAGAAAAAACACTCATATTAGAATTGGAACAAAAAATTTAATCCTTAGAAACTGCCTATGCTGCTTCACCACAAGAACATATAATTAACAGCCTGAGGAAACTAAAATTGGAACTAAATGAAATAATTGATAAGAAGACACAATTTATGTTGCAGAGGTTGCATTTGGAAAACTTTGAATATGGAAATAAATCTGGAAAATTTCTGGCCAATCAGTTAAAACTGAATAAAGCCAAAACAGCTACTCATTCTATTAAAGACTCGGTTGGTAACATTACTCATAACCCACAACAAATAAATAACTCCTTTAAAGACTTTTATGAAGCCTTATACTCATCACAGATCAATCCATCTGATGCTGAAATTTCAGAATTTCTTAATAATATAAATCTACCTAAATTAAATGAGGATCGGGTTACGGCTCTTAATTCGCCTTTTTCATCGTCTGAATTTTATAAAGCAATACAGCATCTTCCAAATAATAAAGCCCCAGGCCCAGATGGTTTTCCAGCAGAGTTCTATAAAAATTTGGTCTGTTTTAGAATCTACATTTTTCAGGATGGTGACTCAAATCAAGAGTAACCACACAATCTCTTCAAACATAAACTCTGCCAACATTAGCCTGCTTCTTAAACCAGGCAAACCAGGCAAACGCCGACTAATAAATATAATAGATTACTGTTCCATTAACAAATTAGAAAACATACTTGTCTCTTTAGATGCAGAGAAAGCATTCGATAGGGTAAATTGGAAATTTCTGTTAGCAGTTCTACATAAATTTGGATTTGGCCCATCCTTTATTAACTAAATTGAAACATTATACAGCTCTCCAAATGCACAGGCTAGGACGAATGATCTTATTTCACAAAGCTTCAGTCTGCAGAGGGGAACTAGACAAGTTTGCCCACTCTCTCACTCATTTTTGATCAATTTCATTGAGCCACTAGCAGCAAAAATCCGACAGAATGTTGACGTTAAAGGAATTCGAACATAATACAGATCATAAGATAAGTCTTTATGCTGATGATGTATTACTTTTCCTTGGGAACTTACAAACCTCTCTTTTGAAGACAATCACACTTATAGATAAGTTCTCATCTGTATCAGATTACTCTATTAACTGGAGTAAATCAACAGTTTTGAATTGTAAATTTCAGAACATCATCACTACTTCACTGCAGTCGGACAATATTTAGGTATAGATTTTTCCTCAAGGCTGTCAGACCTGGTACGATTAAACCATATTCCTCTACTAAAAACAATAGAGAAGGATCTTGCACGTTGGAACTCTCTCTATGTCTTATGGGGAGAGTTGCGACAATAAAAATGATGATTCTGCCTAAAAAAAGCCCATGGTTGGATTTAGAACAAACACTCTGTGAAAAATTGAAAATCTCTGACTTAACTTTCATTAGCTCCAGTATTAAACATTATAATTGTTTTAAAAGCCTTAACATATATACCACCCTGACAGCCTGGTGGGAAAGTGGGAACAGCCTGGTGGGAAAGTCTTCACTAATCCCATGTGAAATGACACCCATTTGGAACAGTCCAGATATATGTCAAAAAAAGACAGTACTGAACTTTTCAGAATGGCAAGAGAAAGGAATAAAGAATTTTGAACATGTTATTCATGATGGGACCTTTACTTCATTTAAAGATCTTATTTCAAAATATGAAATTAGCAGTAGCAAATTTCTTGAATATCAGCAGTTGAGGTCCATCATTCAGGCGAGATTTAAGCTAAATAATTTAAAATTAGAAATTCCTGGGCCTCAGAGAAACAAATATATGCTCAGGCAGTCATGCCGAGAAAAAAATTACTTATGTATTGCTCAATTCAGAAATCTACTTTTAGACCACATTAGTCTGGAAAGAATGTCTGCCACCACTAAAAACCAATTGGCTACATTTGAATCTCTCTGGTCCCCAGTGATCAGCTCCATCACATGATGGGGGTGACCAACTGTAGCCTTGTCTTGTGGTGTTTCTGACAGGTGGCTGGGGAGGGGGGGTGACTAGGGTGTCTGATGGCTCTTAGACTGGAGACGGTGGCTGCCGATTTGTGGTTTCTGTGTGCGGACCATGGTTGTTGGTGGTGGGGGCCTGGATGTATGCTCTCGCGGACTTTGGGTTTAGATCTGGTTGGCCCGTGGTGGTGGGTGCTGGCCCTGTCCGGGGGGCTGGCCTCCTCTGTGGGGCTGGGGTGTGGGGTCTGGGGTCCTGGTGCCCGGGGTGGTCTGTCTCTCGATTGGCCTCCTCCGGGCGCTGGAGGGGTCTGTGCCCCCCTGGGCGCTCCGCCATGTGGGTAGGGTTGGCCATGTCGAGGTGTCTGGCTGGCATTCTGGTATTCTGGATGCCTCCCCGGTGGGCTGGGGAGGTGGGGCGCTCAAGTGAGGGAGCAGCAGTACCCCGCACAGGGCCAGTTGGTTATGGACTCGGGACCACTGTGTGTGTGTGTAAGAATGTGATGTGTGTGATGTGTGTTTGTGTTGTGTTTGCAGTGGGGGCGGAGGGCGCCCGCCGGGAGAGTGGCGGTGCCATGGGGGCGTAGCCACTTTGGGCCCTCTGCCGGCCTTCCCTGCACTGTGGTTGGGTGTAGGGAACTGGGGTGCCTAGTGAGCTAGCAGTAGCTGGCTTTCTTCCTCTGAGGGGTAGTCCCCTGCCTCTTGGTCCTATCCTGACCCCACCCCTCCTCCCACTCAGTCAAACATCACATTACACATACATAGGTTTTGGGGGGAGGGGGCTTGTGCTGCAGTGAGTAGGGCCACATCCCTGGCTCTGCTCGCTGGCTGCGTGATGTCCCACTCCTCGTCTCTCTCCTTTGCATCATACAGTTCACAACACATTATATTACACAGGGCCTTGGGGAGCGGGTGTGCCGTGTGGTGGACGGTGGGTGGCGCTGCTGAGGTGACTCCACTTGTCTGCTCACTGCTGCCTGCCCCTCAATTTTATTTACATATTGGACATTGAGGGCTTTGGGGGGGCAGTGTGACTGGGTACTGTTATTCAGTGCTTAAATTACATCTGTCCCTCCAATTGTAATCGCACTGTGGCTTTCACACACTCTTTTATTTTACACACTCGCATCACTGAGTGGGCGGAGGGGGTGGGCAAGTGAGTGTGAGACAGTTGGGCCTGGGTCTATGGCTTGCTGAGCCCGACACCTGTGTGGACATGTTTGCGGTGGCGGGAGTTGTCCCTCACCACCGCTCCCCGCTGGGCGTCACTGCCATCCCATGCTCAGCTTGTCCTGGGGGTGCCGGCCTGGGGAGGGGGTGGGCTGCTCATTGCTCCTGGCTCTCTGCCCTTTGTCTGTGGGGGCTTCTTCTGGGGTCTCCCTTCCTCCTCTGTGGCGTGCACGCGGTGGCCATCGGGATGTGTGGCCTCAGGTCTTCTGAGTTCCACGGATCCATGGCTGTGGATGGTCTAGGTCCCCTGGGTCCTTCCCTATCTGCCTCTGGATCCATAGGGGCATGGTTGCGGTTTCTTGCCCTCATTATTAAGTACATTACATGACAGAGGCACATATACACACTACTGCAAGTAATAGAATTGTGTGTGGGTGTATATATCTATATGCATATGTATAGATAAGTAAATATTTGTATGTGTGTATATGTGTGTATGTGTATATGTGTACATAAATATATATATATATATATATATATATATATATATATATATATATATATGTGTGTATATGTGTATGTGTGTATATATATATATATATATATACAGTTTGCCAGAATTTAAATAATTATTTTGGAAAATAGGGTGAGTTACTCAAAGTACTCACCTCACTGAAAAATATCCTCAAATCTCATTCAGCACAACAGAAAAAACGAAGGACTTTTATTTTGACATACTTCAACAAAGAAGTGGCTAGGGTACTGCATTCTGAATGTAGGTAACATCAATGTTCAGACATGCTTGTATTTTACTCTGACTCAGTGTTCCAGGTAGTCCCTCAGGTGTCACCTCAACCAAAGGACCAATATCTGCATAATTAAAACACATAGAGAACATCCCAGATTGAACCATATCTTGAAAGCAGTCCTCATTGAAGACTTCCAGAGGACTATGATGAACACAATGTCTAGCAACACTTACAGACAGAATGAGATTCATGACACATGTCCAGTCAACTTTTTGTGTGCCTTCGTTCCAGTGTAACCAGGCCACTTTGTGAGCACAAGTGAGCAAAGGCCACTTTGCCCCCTATGTTAATAGTATGCAATTCTCTGTGGAGTGTTCTTTCAGAAGTTAGATGTGAAGGACCAGTGTTGACTTCCAGAAGCAAGCAATTTTTATTTACAAGTTGTGAAACATTCCAGTAGTCCCTGTCTGTCAGTTTTGTTTTTCGGTCACAATTCTGAAAAGATTTTCTTGTAGATTTGGCCGTGTAGATCTGTATGACCATACACTTCAATTACAGCTACTTTCTTTAACACTATGACCTTTGGCATACTAAAATGCAGTCAATTCTTTTTACCAATCATTACCATCTGTTTGCAACCCGTTTTCCATACATCAGACATGACATTCACTGACTGTAACATCTCTCCTTAATCTATGAATCCTATCACACACCCCACAGATATTTATAGCTTGATCCTCCTCGTGCAACACCATGCTTGAGCCTGAAGTTACTACCAGCTTTAAACATGCAAGGTAGCAAGTAACCTTATTTGCAAGTAAATATATATGCAGATCTAAGTTTTTTTTTAAATAATGAAAAAAATTAATTGTTAAAAGCTTTTTTGTCATTTGCCTGATTGCAGATTTCATAAAATATGAAGTAAAATTAAATAGTTCCTACTAAAAATTGTAGTAAAAGAGTATAAAGTAAAATGTCTGGGTCTAGGCAGATTCAACAGGCAGCCTGAAAGATAGCCTAAGTAGTAATTAACCATGTGTAGAACAAACCACCACTAGCTTGGCTAGAAGCAAATAATTTACATTATTGTAGCAGAAAGACACAGATTACACACTGCAGGCTTCTTCTTCAAACACTGCTGTATTATGACATGCATGTATGTGACAAGTGTATGAAATGAACTCTCTAAAAGCATTATTATACATTTCTCAAAATTTCTAAAAGTGGCATTAAAATGACTTAAAAAGCATGTGCATCAATTTGCTGATACGTAAAGATGCTGCCTTGACATGACTATGGAACACCTGGTTTGCACACTCCTATAGGAGAAGTCATGCTTATATATATGTTTTTTGTTTGGTTTTTGTTTGTTGTTTTTTGTAGATTGCTCAATCATCAAAATACTGCAAGTAATCACTGTTGTCTGTAGTCTGTTGATGTGATGTATCCTATTCAGCGCAGTAATGACATATTTAAAAGTAAATTTCTATAAATTCTCTTTCTCTCCCCCTCCTGGATTTGTCTCACAATTTTTCAGGGTGGTACAGAGGATACACTCTACAGCAAAAATCAAAAAAGGTGTTTTTTTTTCTTTTTTTAATATAATTTTGTGATAAACATGAGATCAAGAAGTATTAGATAACCATTTTGTTCTAATTGTATGTGTTTAGTGCTTATGGGTTCTGTTTTATCTCTAAGGGCATTTTTCCTGCCACCTATATCCACTTGAAAGAAGCTAAAATTGAAGGGACAGGGTAAGACATATTGCCTTTTTGACAGCAGTTCATTTGGAACCTCTTTCTCACATTGTGATCAGCTACTTAATGTTAAGTGAAAAGTTGTTATTATTATTTTTTTTTATAATAATAAATAATTATTTATTGCTAACCTAGGTGTTTTAGAATGTTTAATGTAAAGATAAAATGTAGTCTGTCATTATTTCGCATGTTTGTTTTTTTCCCTTTATAGAAAAATGGAGACAGTAATACCCGCAGATTTGCCTTTGGTACAAGAACTGGGTACTACACTAAGAGAATGGGCACAAATATGGCACAATATTTATGTGGTATGTGGTTATGTAGATGTCTTCATTTTGTGTTTACCTTTGTTCCCAACATTTTCCTTAGTTTGAACATGTATTTTTACAATGAAATAATAGCCTGTGTATGTTTATAACAGTCAACAAAGATAAACCCTATTACCAGTGATTTGTGAACCATGCTAGCATTTTGACTTCTGCTTGTTTCCATAACAGAACAATAAGACAACACTGTTCCGAACCGTTCAGCAGATGACCTATAGTCTGATTGAATATCGATCACAGATTGTGTCAGGAACAATTCCTAAGGATGACCTTGTGGAGCTCAAGAAAAAAGTGACAGCAAAAATTGATTATGGAAACAGGTATTATGTCATTTCTCCAAACTTTCTGAGCAGCCTTCCAAAAACAATATTCACAGGTTGTTTTTTGATTTTGAGACTAATAATCTTTATTTCTGCTGTTCTTGATATTATATCTTAATATACTATGTAGCATATAAAATGCTGAATTTTAGGTTTACTTCAGCAGTATAAACATTCATATTGGGTGAACTATATGGGAATGTCCATTTTTATTTTGTAGCCCATAGACTGTGTATCTCTCCTGGTGATAATGAACCTGTAATGTAAACGTTTTTGGTTCTTTTAAAGTATCTGACATACCTGGAGTGGTTTATTTAACAGTTCAACAGAAAAGGTTATCAGATTGGCCTCCCAAATGTTTTGCTATTGCTCCTTTGTATGCTTACTTTTAAAGAAAGTATCAGATTTTGTTAAGCCTAATGTTTTAGACTACTATACACTACTGTTCAATTTTCACTTATCAGATGGTCTTGTACCTTGATTCTCAATCTTATACAGCTTTCTCAACTATTATTCACAATATTCACATTTTTATTCTGGACATGCTAGTGAACAGGCAATGAAGTAGGTTGTGTTTTTGGTGTGCTCAGCTAAAATGCTTAAAAAGAGTGTTTATAATTTGATGTGTTCCAGTCTTCAAAATTTTATGAAAAGATCTTGGCAGCTCGCTCCTCTTTATTTTCAATCAAAATTTCTCCTTGCGGTAATGTAAATGTCCAGAAATCTTCTACAGTACACGTACAAGGGAAGGAACATTGCTATCACTAGCAACACAAGGAGATATAAAGGGCATGAAAACCGAGATTCTCTGCATTATGCAAACGGACATTTTTTGTAAGGCAGTAAAGTCCAGGCAAGAGGGTTAGGCTCCAGGACCTGGTGGCTTTTCAAGTGAATTTTTAAAGGAATTTGCTGAGAAGCTTGCCCCTGATCTGATCCACATATACGAAAAATTGTTAGCTTCTGGCTTCTTGCCTCCTATGATGCATAGGGCTGTCATATCCCTTATTTTCAAGAAAGCGAAATCCCTCCTCGAACGCAGCTCTTATTGCCCCATTTCACTATTAAATGTGGATAATAATCTGCTTGCTAAAATTCCAGCTCTTTGTTTAGGAGGTGTAATACCTTATATAATATCAGACGACCAGACAGGCTTTAGCAAAAGTCACCACTAATGTGCGCAGACTTCTTGATATTCTTCATGCGTTCACTTTACCTGCTGTACCTGAAATCATGCTGTTGCTTGATGCTGAGAAAACATTTCAACTCTTTTATACGTGGATTTGGTCCAAAATTAATTAATTGAATTAAAGTTTTTTTTAACACTTCCCTGGTAGAAACAGCCTGTACGAATAATAATATTTTGCCTTTTTTTCTATTACATTGTTGAATTAGACAGGGCTGCACTTGTCAACATTATTATTTGCTCTTGAAATTGAACAATATGCCACCATAGTGAGAAATTATGTAAATATAAAAGGACTGATAAGAGGGAGTATGGAGCACAAAGTGTCTTTATATGCAGATGATGTGCTTTTATACATTTCGCATCCCCTTAATGGTTTGCCCCAGTTGCTGGCTATGTCTGGATATAAAGCTCAGAGAAAAGTTAATTATTACTTATACTGTAAATCAGCCTTCCCAAACACTAGACTATAAGGAGTTCCCCTTTAAAATTCTTGCAATACCTTTCTTTTTGTTTGCTGTACACAAATACCAATTAAAAGACCTTTGTTAAAAAAATCTTTCAAATCTATTAAGGTGTAACATTCTCATTCATCATTTTATCTGCAAAAAATGTTGTACATAATTGAAAACACTTAATTGTAATGTTTGATTATTTTAAATCTTTGAACAGTTTCCCTGATAGATGTTTTATGATCAGCGTCATGGAGGTCTTTTTGTCTAGAGGTCTTGTTGCACTAATGACACTGGATTTAAATGTAGACCTTTTTGTTATCAATCTTGTACATTAATTACAAAACATCCACTCATAGCCAGTCAAAACAAGGTTGCTACATATTGTTGCTGTCCAGTGAAAAACAGGTATCTCCAACATGGCAACTTTAGAGGAGAGGCCAGAATGTTTTCCCACATGAAATTTTCCCACAACGTAAATGGCAGCTGCTGCATTTAATTGATGTAGAAAATATAAATCGATAAAAGTGGAGATGCATGTTTTTCGTTGGACAGCAACAATATGAAAAGTACTGAAAAGCAGAATAGAGCAGGGCGCTCATAGTGCTGTAGTTTCCATACTTTTTTTTTATAACCTCTGTTCACATACAAGAAAGGTACAGGCTGAATGATTTACAAGTTATAGAATAGTACAATATTTTGTTAAATTCACATGCTCAAGTGTTGATGCCTGTGGTTATTGTAGTCCTATGTGTTGAAGTAGTATTCTATATGCAATTTTTGCTGTTTTCCAGGATTCTGGATCTGGACCTGGTGGTTCGGGATGAGGCTGGGAACACATTAGGCTCAGAAGACACCAGTACAGTCAATTTATTCAGAGCCCATGAGTCTGCTTCCCGCAGTATTGAGGAGAGGATACAGGCAGAAAAGGTAAATTATTTTTAATAAACCACACAAAAATTCTAGCAACAGTGCAAGCTTATTGAGTTATTTGGCACCACAGAGTTTGTTTTAGGCAGAAGTATGAAAGCTGTTTTTCCAGAATATTATATGTAATGTATATACACAATATATGTTTAACATTATACAGGCTTATTTATACAAGATTGTAAAGTGTGATAATGCAGGATTAAAGATGGGCCACAATCATGGCATTTAATTAAAGCTTTGCATTTCTTGTCTACAGGACTTATAATGAATTTATTCAGTAATTTAAATTGTTTTCTGGTGTCTTAGTGTGATCAGGGTGAAAGTTGGCTATTTGCCCATTAAAAAAAAAGCTCTTTGTAAGCTCATGTTTGGTGAGCTGATGAACAATTTGATTAGCTCTGCTCCAGTTTGCAATTTGAGACAAAAAAAAAAGCCTAAAAAAAATTAAACAGGCAGGAGAATAAAATTAGTCTCTGTGTAATACAGTTAGGCCCAGAAATATTTAGACAGTGACAAAGTCGTCATGATTTGGGCTCTGTGTGCCACCACAATGGATTTGAAATAAAACAACTGGGATGCAATTGAAGTGTAGACTTTCAGGTTTATTTCAAGGGGTTGAACAAAAATATCCTATGAAATGTTTAGAAATTCCAACCATTTTTCTACAGAACCTCTTCATTTCAGGGGCTTAAAAGTAATTGGACAAATTAACATAAATAAAATGTTCAATTAAAATACTTTGGTGAGAATACTTTGCAGGCAATGACTGTCTGAAGTCTGAAACTCATGGACATCACCAAACTTTTTTTATTATTTATATTGTGTAAATACTGTAAAGTTTATTTCTCTTTTTTTGTACTCAGTGCCTTGCTTTCCCTTTGCTGCTGTAAATCCCTTTTCTCACTGTGGGACTAATAAAGGATTATCTTATCTTGTTATCTTATCTTAAACACTGGGTTTCCTCCTTTATGTTGCTTTGTCAGGGCTTTACTGCAGCTGTCTTCAGTTGTTGCTTGTTTGAGGGTCTTTCTACCTTTCTAACCTGGCTTGTTTTGCAGATTTTTTGATTCTGAGTTATATTTTGATACCTGCACTTAAATTCAGTTTGGTTGCTATTCAGACCTTAAGGTACCAGAAACATTTCAGAAATGTATAGAAATCCAATTCAGATGTGCATGTCTAAATAAAACTTTACATGAGCAATCTCTGTAGACAAAAGGGCTGGTCTAAATACAGCTGTGCCTGTCTCTGTTATTCTCCAGACACGTCTCCAGAACACTGCAATGCGGCGACAGTCCCTGTTCAGTACCTCACACACCTACAGCCTTCTTATGAACCTTAAAAACTTTGTCTGTAACATTGGTGAAGATGCTGAGCTGCTTATGTCCCTCTATGACCCCGACCAGTCCGAATTTATCAGGTCAGAGGTATTCTGAGCAAAAATCGTGCTTTTACAAAAAGAACTGTAAAAATAAACATATAAACAATGATTGAAAAACATAGAAACTTGTGTATGCCGTCTTTGCACTACATTGTATAGATTTTACTGTTGTGTTTGCAATGGTAATAAGGATGATAATACTAGATTTGAAATGGCTTTGAGTGATAATGCACTTGTACACTAATGCATGAAAAATTATCTGTTTAGCTGTTTCTTATAATGTCACCATTGTTTGTGGTGTTTGCCTTTGTTAAATACAAGGACCCTCAGTAGTTTGACCCCTCAGAGAAAATATGAGATATAATATCGTAGGATGATTTGTTTTATTTGTCCTTCTCAGTGAAAATTTCCTGGTACGGTGGGACAGTAAAGGCATGCCTAAAGAGATTGAGAAACTCAATAACTTGCCAGCACTTTTTACGGTAACACATTTTGTACTAATCTCAAATGCTCTGTCTTTACAGCAAAATTGTGATGCACAGCAGAATACTTTGTATCATAGTTTCAAATGGTGTAGTTCTATTTGCATGAGTTAAAAAAGAGTCTAATGAAGATTATGTTTGGATTATGCTATTAGAACGTATAATGAGTTGAATTTGTTCCTCTGTCATCTATTTTTTTTAAAGGACCTAAGCAGCAGCGACCTGATTAGGCCTCATCTGTATCTGGTGTGTCAGATCATTCGAGTTGGCTGCATGGAGCTAAAAGAAGGCAAGAAGCACACTGGTGGTCTGCGGAGACCTTTTGGAGTAGCAGGTAAAACACTCACTTTTTTTATTTTTTCATTTTTACACAAGAGGTCAACCATTACAGACATATTAAAATCATATGTACGTACAAAACTAAATCTTTAGAAAATGTTAGTTTGCCTTGACTGAACATTAGAACAAATTAATGAATGGGAATTAAAAATGCAACTTTTATGGATGTTCATGAAAGGTTCTAAATCATGTAATAGTGGACATACCTTTGTTTATTAATTCAAGACCTTGTTAAAGTCAAGCTATTTTTTTTCTGTGTGGAGTAATTATTGTATATTTTCCAGGAAAGGGAACTGCACCTAAGCTTAAAGGCTAATGTATTATAGCAAAGTTTCAAAGAACCTATTTGAGCCTATCTTTGAATAAGTGAAGGTTAAGTATGAGACCAGACTGACGCAGCAATTATTTTTGATTTCTCATAGCAAAGAAATTCACAGTACGTAAAACTATCTAAAGGGCCAAATCAGAGTTGGACACTCTAATACTAAGTTTTGTCTTTGGGAGAGTCAAACACTTTCATGAAGTCTTCTCTAACATATCCCTGTTTCATTTGTGTAAATGATTCCTTGTGCTCAATGAACCACTTTTCTCACAATTTTAGCCTGATGAATCTTGACAGTGTTTTGCCATCACATAACATACCTGTACCATGCAGAAATCAAAAAAGCCTATAGCCTATATGTGACCAATTGCAACACCAGAATACTGCTTCCAGTAGGTTGTGCAGGTGGCACTATGGAGATTGGAGAGCACTATGGTCATTTCTTGTCGCATGTGGAAATGCTCTTATTTTCAATAATAAACATAACCTTGTGTTATACAGTTGAGTCTTTATTCTTTTTGTCGATCACTGTCATTCATTCAGATCTTTTTCCGACAACATACATTTCTCCTGCAAAGTTGATGGTTTACTACTACCAATTCTTAACCCAATTCCTTAGTTATTTTCTTTGCTTGATTCAGACCAGTAGTTTGACCCTTTTTATACACAGAACATCTATTCCATCTTTTTCATTTGGCCAAAGTATTTTCTAATTTAAATCCAAAAATTGGCATTGACCAGACAGAATGTGCATATTATTAGTGAGGGTTATTGAGGTTTTTAAATACAGACTTACTTTATAAAATGTTTTTTTATAGCACAATGGTTGTATATAATTGGGTCATATGTGTGTGTATGATCACATTCACAGTGATGGATATCACAGACATTGCTCATGGGAAAATAGATGATGAAGAAAAGCAGCACTTCATCCCTTTTCAGCAGTGAGTGTCTCCACTACCTATAACCACATATGTTAGCATTTAAGTTTTAGCCTGAACTGTTGAACTGTTGTTAATTTAGCTAATACGTTTTTTGCTTTATGCATTTTCACATTATGTTTCGTTAGTTCATAATTTGTCTTTTTCCCTGCTTTTATTGCTAATATTGTCAAAATCATTTTCATCACCTGTTCGTTTTATTTAGGATTGCCATGGAAACATATATCCGCCAAAGACAGTTAATCATGTCCCCACTCATTCCTTCTCGTGTTATTGGAGAAAATGAGCCTCTTACAGCTGTTTTCAACAAAGTCATTGCTACACGGGAGGTCAACCACAAAGGACAGGGTAAGAATAATAGCTGCATCTATTTGTGTGACTTTCCTAAGAGAGCTCATCATTCACTTAATAGACCCAGATATTGTGTCTGTTCTTGAGAATAGTCACCAAATAAAAATAGAATAATATGATTATTAGAAGGCTGTAGTACCATATATAGTGGTTATCAGTTTACTTCAGATATCTGCATAATGTCAAACTTCTTATCTATAAGTATGTTGACTTTCTGCTCTTTGCTTTTTTTTTTGTCTGGACCTTTAGGTTTATTTGTGACGCTGAAGCTGCTCCCAGGAGATCTGTCCCAGGTTCAGAAGGACTATCCTCACTTTGTGGATCGCACAACAGCTATAGTGAGGAAAATGGGATTTCCTGAAATCATCCTTCCTGGTTGGTAAACTTGTTTTTAACATCGGTGCTTGTTTTTGAGTGACTCTCTAAACATCCAACAAAAATGTTGATTTGACATAAAAGGAAGGATTGTTATGCAAAAAAGCAACTTCATTCCCACTGTTTTTTTAAGTAAAAATTTGCCAAAAAAAATCAAAGTTAAACGCAGACAACCACCGACATTAACACATATTAAAGATAGTTAGTTATTCATTATGAAATTTGTGACTTGCACATTGCTGTTGGGTTTGTGACTGCAGTTAACATGCAATTGCTGATCTCCTGCAAGTGCCAAAAAAATTGTTCTACTGTGAATATATCTGCTTCAACAAAGCCTTCTGGCCCGCTACCTGGCATCAGACCCCGTTCAGTCCTTTTTAACGCCAACCACACTGAAGGCAGAAATGCTGTGGGTTTTGCATACAATAAGTAGACACACTCTAGTATACTTCAAACGACATCATGTTCAGGGAAATGTGTTGGCTTGCAATTCATGGGCCGTTTGAACGTTTCAAGGTAAGCCATATTATGCAAAATAAAAGAAATTAAATAAAAATAGCAATACATCTAAAATAACATGAGAATATCTATAAGAATAACATAATAATCATTACTGTTGTTGCAGAAAATCTATACAAAGTTTGTGTGAGAGTCTCCAAAAGATGCAGACAACACTGCAGAGACCAAGATGGCAACACTGATAACAAAGCAACGAGCAAAGGAAAAACGGGAGCAGTTACTAATTCTTACTAGTGAAATTTATAAGACTGCCAAGCTGCAACACATGGGAGACATAGACAGACACAGTCGAACAACTGTGTAGATTGTTTCTGCCATTAAGTATGGTGCTGTTTAAATGAAAAATGAAAGTTTGATGAACATACAGATTATTACTTCACTTTAAGGGTTTTTGGTATGTTTGTAGAATAAGTTGAAAATCTTTAGATATTTTTGTTATTTATAGGTAAAAAGGTTGTAGTGGCCACTGTTCTCTTAAGAGCGCACTTTTATGTTTAGTTGATAGTTAAATTATTTTTGCTAATAGGAGGTGAATAAAAATGTCTTATTTCAGTTCAATAAAACTTTGTGTATACTGTCACCTAGTTTGTCATTTTGCCACAGTAATAGTATTTGCGCTTTACAAATTTGCTGATACCCTGCTGAGTTTTAGGCAGTCTGCTGTTGCCTGTACAAGCTGTAGCATTTAAGGTGGATGGGAACATATAAATAAGAAGCTGGCGATAAGGAATTTAACTACAGCCTCATTTGAACATGAACATCATTCATGTCCGCTGGGAGATGATTAAAAAGGTGTAGACATCCCCTTCACGTTTTCTCTTTAGGAAGGGATGAAAGAAAAATCAACGCAAAAAATGGTTTACTAAAGACAGAATCATGCTTCTGAGATATGTCCATCCTAGTCTCATGATGCCCTTTAAAAACCTGTGGAGTGAACCGAATAGGAGAAGCCAAAAGGACTAGAACTAGAGAATACTGTGTTGAGAAAATTCCTTGCTCTGTACTCTAAACAAACACTGTAGGAGAAACCTACAGGAGAAACAAAGTACTAAATGCAGATATGCCACTAATTGTAACATATGGGTTTGGTGATTCAAACCAAGGTTTTCTGTGTGGAGTCCTGGTGTTATCTGTTATGTTATCAAACCACTTACAAAGCACACTCACATGCAACAAAAAAATCTGCAGTCGTTGACTAATGTAAATTGTACTAATCAGTGGTTGCTATTGTCCTAGGGGAACAACCTGTATTACAAGGGGCTTTAAAGAAAGAGTCCCAGGGAACACTGTAAAAATTAAAAAAATGAATTCCTCTTATGCAATGCTGGTTATGCTTCAGACCCCTTACCATGAATCAGATGATTGCATGCACATTTGAAAGAGTCAAGCCAAATAACATGTAATTGTCTCCACACAGGAAACGTGAGAAATGATATCTATGTGACACTGCTGCAGGGAGAGTTTGACCGTGGCAAGAAAAAGACACCAAAAAACGTAGAAGTTGTGATGAGTGTACTTGATGATGAAGGGAATCCAGTAGAGGTAAACAAACAGTGCATTAATGATAAAGGAAAGGATTTAATTAAATTGTTCATAGGGGAATTAAAAAATAAATAAATAAATAAATAAATTCTACATAGCTCAGAGCTTGTCCAAGTCATCCAGAGTGGTTTACGGTGAATTGCTCGAAAGTAAATTAACTGATGCAGATTGTGCAGTGGTGGTGATATGACCTAGGAGTTGTAATGGCTACAACCAAATTTTATTTGCTGTCGAAAAACTACCAGTATATTTACATATTTATATTTACTTCTGATTTTGACAATATTAGCAATATTAGCATGTGAGTTCTTTTGTTCTTCTGAGTTCTGTAATGTTGATAATGAAAAATAAAAAATAAAATAAATAATACTACTGTACAATGCCCTGCATTTTTATTTTTAATCAATTTTGAACCTAAACCTGAACTCTAGTTATTGTAAAAATAGTGTCTCAGGCATTAAGCAATTACTAACAATTTTATGTGAGGTAGCTTTTATAGGCATGGAACATGAAAACAGACCTTTATTTCGTAACCAAGTTTATTCTGTCTCCGATTAGAAAGCCATATATCCAGGAGCTGGCTATGAGGGAATCACTGAATACAAGTCAGTCATTTACTACCAGGTCAAGCAGCCATGCTGGAATGAGACAGTTAAGGTGAGGATATCTATTTTACTTCTTTTCATTTCAAGTAATACAGTTGGTAGTATTTCAGCTTTAGTTATCTTTTTATTTTTTTTAATTTATTGTGTGATTAATGTGTGAGGCCCCCATATTTCCAGGCATATTTTCTACTAGCTTTCTGTCTGACCAATTTTTTCCTGATTTTAAGCAAATTTCAGTATGATTACACAACCATTGAAATAAATAATGCTTAGTTCCATAATTAGCTACATTAGATAAATTGTAAATTCTGCTTAAAGTGAGTTCACTAGCGCCATAGTTGGTTTGACCTAATTTAATGAAAGTAAATGTGTTTGTGTGGAAACCTGGTTTACGTCTATGCTTTTTTTCTTTTAGGTGGCTATCCCTGTAGAGGATGTGTGCCGCTGTCATCTCAGCATGACTTTCAAACACAGATCTTCTCAGGATTGTGCGCTTTTTAAAAAGTTTTAAATTATTGAAATAATACACCATAAAATTTTTGTATTTAATCTTACTATGTGATCATTATTGAATGTTCCTCGCTATATTTATTTAATTCGTATTTCATATTCATACCATCTGTATTATATTTTTGTCAGTTGTGTATTATTTGTTGTCTTGCAGCTAGAGATAAGTCAGAAAAACCCTTTGGGATGGCTTTTGTTCGTCTGATGAAGTCAGATGGTACCACTCTGAGAGATGGAAAACATGAACTCATTGTCTACAAGGTGGTCCTGTACCCCCAACTCTTTTCTTCTCTTTTTCTGTTCTGCAGGCTTAGTCCACATAGAAGACAGAAGTGTACTTGTATGCTAGGCTTAGTAGTTAGATAAACACAGACACACTGAATAAAGTTTGTTCATAATCAGGGTATATGTCTTTCTTACATAGGTGGATATAAAAAAAGCAGAAGATGCCAAAACCTATCTGACTCTGCCAGGCTGCTGGGCTGAGATAGAGGAGTATGAGAGACAAAGTGGAAAGTCTTTCCAGAGTACAGGCCTCATCCCAGTCACCAAGGACAATTTCCAGATCAGCACACTCACCTGCTCCACAAAGCTCACACAAAACGGTATGCTATAAAAACATTCTCATGGATTTAAACAGAGATAAAACAGTCCAAGTTCAGCAGGCTTCCAATTTCTTTTAAGACTCTTCTTTTTGTGTTTTAGTGGATCTTCTGGGGCTTCTCAACTGGAGATCAAATCCTGATAAGTTAGAGGAGAATCTTCAGAGACTGATGGAGGTGGATGGAGGAGAGATTGTTAAGGTAGATCTTCATCCCTTTGCAAGTTCAATAAAAGGGCAAAGCTTGAGCTTCTAAGTAGCCATTTCATATCAACATTTTTCTTTTACCTATAGTTCCTTCAGGACACATTAGATGCCCTGTTTAACATTATGATGGAGACTTCTGGGAAGGATACTTATGATTCTCTAGTGTTCAATGCGTTGGTGAGTATAGATTTGTTGCGGAAATAAGATATGTAAAATTACTCTGTGAATTATGAGATGGCATATGACACAGTTTAGACTTGATGGCACCCAGTAGCCATCGTCTATGCACCTTTTCTTGCTTTCCTCCTGTTTTGCAGGAAAAACATTCACTTGAAATAACTGTTGCAAAAGTAACATCAAAATGTTATTGTAGCATATACTAAAAATTCAAGAGTACTATATCCAAAAATAATAAACTACAACAGCTATATTTTAGTATTCATTAGGGCTGGGGCGACACATCAGCGTGATCGATTACGGAATTACGTTAATTAGCATAACGTGCGTCGATGCATCGCAAAGATGTCCGTGCCTACTAAAAGCATGGATTTATCCAGAGCGCAAGCTGCATCTACAAACAATCGCTCACGTGTATCTAAAGTTGTGGAAGTGTTTCACACAGAAACCCAACAGTTTGGTGCTCTGTCAGCTCTGCACAGTGGAGATGGCTGATCACAACTGTACAACTGCTGTGCACGAGTACTTGAAGTACAAACATCCAGTAGTGCTTTTTCAACACAGCAGCAAGACAGCACCTGTTTACTTGTTTTTCTTATCTTAGCATATTATTTTAATATTAACATATGTAACATGTTTCTTTTAGCTGTAGTCAGTTGAAAAGTCGCGTTGCTGTTTCTTAATCGTCCTGTGTACATACCTAAGGCTTTTCTTGATACTGCGGGGGCTTTAAAACACACGTAGCTGATTCTCAAATGGCTCTCTGCCAACATATATAGTCCACAAAATGTCCGATTTCTTGTGCGTTAGCCCCTAAAAGTCCAGTCGGAGCATAGACTTTTAGTCTTTTTAACCATTTATAGATCATGTGCGTTTAAGGTACCTTGTGTACACAAAATCCATAACAAAATAATACAAATTTTAATTTAATTTAAAGAAATTAAAATTAGTCGTTAGATTAATTGACTAATCAGAAAAAAAGAATTATTAGATTAATTGATTAAGAAATTAATGATTAGGTGCAGCCCTAGTATTTATTCTGTGTTGTAACATGGTGAGAATAAGATGTGGATGAAGCACTGATTAAACTAAACTGCCGTATATGTGGGGTAATCTCTATTGGCAACTGATTGTTTCATGTTCATATTAGAGTTCGACCGATATGGGTTTTTCTATAACCGATGGTCAGAGTCAGCTGATGTGCTGCCGATTTTTAAGTTTTATGCTTTATTTGCTGCTAAAATGTCACACTAATAATAATATGTAAATGCATAACATTTCTGTACTTGACATCATTTACTGAACACTGACTTAACAAGAGAAACAAAATATTTTTATCTGCCCCCGACATGAGACAGAGACAAAAAAAAAAAAACACGTGTAAGAGAGAAAAAAAACAGCGTGCGCGAGGTGAGAGACAGAAAAACAGCAAGCGCAACTCGATAGACAGACGCTGATATGCTGTAATGGTTGTTGACATAGCAGCTCTGTTCTGTTTTTTTAGTTACGTTTGGCTCGAGTGCTTGAAGCTGAGTAATATCTGGGTAGCTCTGGTTGCTCGGGAGAGATTAGCTATGTAACGGTAATGTGTTAATGTGTGTATTACACTAGAGCAGTTAGCTTTAGCCCTGGAGTTAGGGAATAAAGCATCAGCTCTGGTTCATGTCTACGGCAGGAACTAGAAACGTTGCTGTTTGCTAGAAATGATTCATTTTCACTTATTGGCTGAACAGTTCCAAAGGTTTTGGCTTGGGGTCCTTCACATGCATATATATATAGCATATATAAATAACATGTAACTTGACAATAGACACAAGAAATGAAAGTACCTAAACAGGAGGTAAACCAAATTCCTTTATTGTCATTTAAGTGATTACTTACAGCTTTTGAGGGAAAGGCGTTTTACTGAAAGTGGCTGGTAAGAGCAATGGCTTTAAAGCACAAAATGCTTTCAGTAACATTTGCAGCAGTCAAATACCAACACAAAGGTACGTCCCCTCTTTATATGACAAAGTTTGTTTCTTTATTCCTCGTACTTGCACAAACCATTTTTTCCTCTGCTATCAATTACCTGAGTAGCCGTTGAAACTGAGGTAAGGTTGTTTTAGCTTCAAGATCAAACACTTGGGTAAGCTATACCACAATATCAGTAACAGTGGTCTGTACACACATAATTGCAAATTTGAGAACCACTAGCAGAGAGGATAATTACCACCACACACAATGCAATTTGTAGAAATGCTTAAAAAGAAGATGTGCTGTGACCTTTCTAACCCAACACCTCACTTAATTATGGAAATTCATCCTGATTTCAGTCATTTAGTGGAACTATTGTAAATGCACATACAGACTATAATGTTACTAGAGAGGCCATGAGAACAAGAGAGAAAATTGTATGATACTGTGCTAGAAGAATATATATGCATATTTCTTGCCTCTGCTGCACAGAAAAAACTCCTAAATTCAACCCAATACCTATTATTTTGCTGGCACACTTGAGTTTCTGTTTAAAAACCTGTACCTTTACTTTGGTTTTGCTGTGGTTTAGTAGTAAGTCTCTTTTCTGTAATTTAGTAGTAAGTAGTAACTCTTACAGTAGCTTCTGTTTGCTGTTATTTATTATTAGGCTGTGTCTTTTTTGTTTTCCCTTTTTTGTGGTGTGTAACCGCCACAACAAAAAAATATTTAAACCCTCTTTCATGTTTTGCAGGGGGATACATTTTGTGCATGCAAGGCTGCAGCACCTCATTTGTTTAATATAAATATTTCGTTTAACTTTACAACATTTTGAGGCATTGCACTGCTTGTTATATGTAAAAGAAAAAAATGCTAAGGAAAACAAATATTACTTAATATATATGAATACTTCAGTGCATCTTTAATCTTGGATGGTGCATTTTATAATATTTAAATATATTAGATTGGCAACTCACTGTTCAGCCAGATGACTCAAGTTGGCTATGAAGTATTCCCAATGAATTTACAGCATATTATAATTGTAGAATTTATTATTATTTTTTGTAAAGCAGAGATTTTCTGTGTCTCTGCTGGAGTCTGTGATCATGTGCTGTCATCAACCAGGGTACTTTGTTGTATAGTATATAATGTCCCCTGTGGTTTTAGTGACTGCGTATATTTCACTCAGTCTCTGATCTCTGAGTGAAATATATGCAGTCAAGTCATATTATTATGACCACTTCCTACACAGAGAGACATGTTTACCCATGTGTTAAATCACTTTTTTTATTTCATTTTCATCACTTTTTAGTCATTTGGGAACTAGGTATACTAATTGTTGCAATTTAATTGGAATTCTTGCATATTCTTGATATAAGACTTTTGCTCAACAAACCATAGTTGTCATTTTTCCCCTAAAAAAGCTGCAATGTGTACTCATTTGACCACGGAAGACATTTTCATTGTCTTTCACATTTCCATTGCCTCTGTATAGAGTTGACCTATGGCTTTCTTTGTTGCTTTATTTCAAATTGCATTTCTTGATGCAGTAGCACAAGTGACAATGGTTTTCTGAAGTACTCCTAAACTCATGTGACTATATTTAACACTGCAACTTACTGGTTTCTCATGAGGTCACGCACATTCATCAGTGCTTTCCAACCTTTCCCTTTCACTGAGATTTCCCTGGATTCCCCAAATTGTATCATTATATTATGTTCAGTAGATGGTGAAAGAACTAAATTATTTTAAATCTAGCATTGCGAAATTTCACAATTCTCTCAAAAAGTTTGGCGTATTTAACTTTTATTTTGTGCCTGTACCAACTGTTTTCGTGTTGCAGAAATCACATATCTATCAAGTTTTTTAGCCAACATATTAAAAGTCATTTCTTTGGCATTTTGTCTTTTAAATAAAGGATAGCAAAAGCACAAATCAGTTTCTTGTTTTTTTTCCAGAAATTGGTTTGCATTTAAAAAAATATATATATATATTAATACACAAAATGACTGATTGCAACTTGTATCTCTTTCTTGTAGTAATGAATGATGCATTCTAAACAAATACATTTTTTCCTTTATCGGCCAGGTGTTTATAATCTCACTGATTGGGGATATAAAATTTCAGCACTTCAATCCAGTCCTTGAGACATACATCAACAAGCACTTCAGTGCCACATTAGCTTACACGTAAGAGCATTTTTACATTTTTTTTATTATTATTTTTTTTATTTCACCATTTATTCAATTTCACTAATAATGTTTTTGTCATTTTTTCTGCCTCTCAGAGAAGCAACTGCTGTGTACACTAACTCTCACAATTTTAACCTGTTCCTTGTTTTACAGGAAATTGACCAAGGTGTTGAATTACTACGTTAGTCATGCTGAGGACCCAGCTCACATAGAGAGGCTCTATGCTGCCCTGAAAGCCTTCAGATACCTCTTTCGTTTTATTGTACAGTCTCGCGTCCTTTATCTCAGGTAAGTTTGGCCGATAAATATGAAATAATTTTTTGTTCTATTGGTTAGTCAAGACAAAAAATATTTTTATTCTGTATTTATACATTATGTACATTAATACAAGAGCAAGTATCAATGTTTAAAGGAAAATAGCTTCCATTTGGAATCCTCCTTGCTTTAGGGCATTTTAGGACTCAGATATTATTCATTACTTTCCATCCATTTATGCAGTCTTTATATACATGGATTTTCTTTTGTATCTACTAGTAGTCAGCTTGTAAGATTTGACATACAGTGATTTTTTTTTTTCCTTTCTTTTTTTTGCTGTGTCTCATGTCTCTTAGATTTTATGGGATCAGTGAAAACGGGGATGAGTTTTTTGACTCCATTCGCACCCTTTTTCTGTCCATCAATGCTCTAATGGACCGGCCTTTGGATGAAGCTGTGAAAATAAAGGTAATTGTGAAGCTATGCAGAGAAATTTGGAACATTTTCCAATACATTTAAACTTGGAAATATAAAAGAGAGTGTTCTTATAAAATCAGAGCTTATTTGGCTAACAAATTCAACAACAAAGTGACTTATTGTAACTACAATCTATAGGATTGTTTGAAAGGTGTAGGAGTTTCTTTCATAATAAAATAAAATACATTCCCTTCATCTGTATTCTTTTTATCAACCTAGTCATGTAAAGCTGATAAATTACATCCTGCATCTTTTCAGGGAGCAATTTTGAAATACCTTCCAACCATCATCAATGACATCCATCTTGTTTTTGACCCAGTGGAGCTCAGGTAAAGAGTCACTGTAGTGTATCCGATAGGAATATGTACATCAGAACATGTTATACCAGTATCTTGTGTCAGATGTTTATTTTAATATGATTTTTAGTTATTTTTCAAAATTTTAAATTCTGATATTAACTCACATTTAAGTAATAAATGACCATAAAAAATAGTTTTTAAGTTTAATTTTTTCAAGTGCCTAAGATTTGTGTGTGTGTGTTGTACCAGGTTTATGCCACATTTTGAGTAAAACCCAGTCATATACTTATGTTGTGAAGACCTTCCATTCCATGATGTAAATTATTACATTTTAAGGTTAGGGCATGTGTAAGGTTAAGGTTATATGTGTTATATGTGTTAAGATTAGGGTTATATGTGTTAAGTAGTCTCAATAATATTATTTTCTACAAATTTCTTTCTCCTGATCTACCATGCTGTGCAAGTGTTCTTCTAGCAAAGTTTATTGAAAGTATTCCAGACTCTCAATTGGTGAGGCAGAAACTGGGTTGTATGGTAAAGATTGTGGAAAGTGACCTTTTCAAACTGCCAGGTAAGAAACCCCATTGAGGCTTGTTGAATATTGTGATAAATACAGGAATAGTATTTAATACTTCAATAGATTAGTGTTCCTCTTTTCCAGACTGCCGTGATGTGTTGTTGCCCCTGCTGACAGACCAACTTAGTGGCCAGCTGGATGATCATGCCAATAAACCTGACCATGAAGCCTGCGTGCAGCTCCTAATTCCTATTCTGGACATGCTGGATCGCAAGGACATGGTTTGTCTCTCAGTAGAAATGACAAGAATCATGACAACGAAGTACATGCCAATTCTGTTTAGTAATGCAGTCCATGAGAAAAATTTTGTGGTTAAGAGGCATACTTTTTAAGACATTAAGCTTCCCTCCAAATCTCAGTGATCTCACTGTGAAATGCTGTCTGCTCAAATTGTTTACTTATTTTTATACAGGGTCAATCTGTCAGTCTGATTTTTATCCATTTGTTTATTCATCATTCTTTCCCTGTATTCTCTCTACTAATTACTCCAGGGTCCCATGGGGGTACATGTACAGTTAATTATGGACCGTCTTTTACGGAGGGTAAACCGCACGGTCATTGGGATGAGCAGAGACTCTCCTCTAATTGTAAGAAAAAATTAGTAACCCTCAGTCCTCATCAAGTAAAAGTTTTTTTTTGCAATTTTGTTGTTAACTATTTAAGACAGAAGATCTTCATGTTAAGATTGTGGTTATTTTGGTCTGAGCCTGTAGCAGTAATTTTTCTTCAGGGTGTTGTATTGTAAAAGAAACTTAATAGATTCTTCTGTTTTGTTCTGGGCATAGGGACATTACCTGGCTTGCATGACTGCTATTCTGAATCAGATGGAAGATGAACACTATGCCCACTACATTAGCACCTTTAGAACCAGGCAGGACATCATTGTAAGTCCCATTCTCTGTTTATTAAAATCAATTACCGAAAACCACCCTATAAGAACCACTCCTACCTTTTTGTTGGTCAGGTATGATGACAATCCTGACTGACTTAACTCCTGTTAAAATGCATAATGAAAGGCCAAAGGAGTGGTTTGACTGATTAGGTTCTTGGTTGTCTTTCTCCCGTTCCTGTTTCTGTTTTTATGAAAATGCATGGTTTTCAAATTATTTGCTATTTTTAATTTTTTTGTTAATATGTATGTTTGGTAATTACTTAATATAATCTAAACTATTCAGACATCACTTCTTATAGTTGAAACTAAGGTGCACTAATATTTAAACGCACATGTACAGCTTGTATCATCTCCATAGCAAGGCATTTGTCAATAGAAAGGGACGCTCATGTATGAGCTATGGGTGTATAAACTCTCCAGCATTGGCCTAGTGAAATTGCATTCTCTGGAGTGATGGAGCACCATTGAATTTGGGTTAAGGCAGAGTGTCATCCAGAACTAATCATTTAACATCTGCAACTAACCTGACTAGTGCTCTTATGGCTGATTGCAGCCATCCTCACAGTCGTCAGAGGAATGTTCTGATATCTACTCCAAATGCTTTTAGTCATAATGTATTGGACCCACCATTACTTTTACATTTGTCTGCACAAATAAATCACAAAGACAAATGTGTGTGGATAAAATGTCTCAATTTTTTTAATGCGAAATGAAAGTGTAGGAGCAAATAAGCTGTGGACCTGTCTTGACAGGTTAAAAAACTTTTTTTATGCTTATTTACGCTTCAAAACACATATGCTATGTGACTCTGATAAGTGTTTTTTAATTACAGAAAACAATTTTCCCTGCACATTGAAAAGAACAGAAAAGCTGTCTGCTTGAAACACGTGGCACTGTGTCCCTCATTGCAGTGATCTTGGCTTAACAATAAAAGCCACTCAGATGTCATTGTTTCCTTTATTTGTGAAAATTTATTTTTAGAAGTAACAAAAAAGAATAATAATATTTACTAAATTTTTTACTTTATTTGTCAAAACATTAACCAGCCTGATATGTCTAAATTTACATCTGTGTGTTGTCTTACAGTAGAACTGATATTTTACATTTCCCCTTACCAGGACTTCCTGACGGAGACATTCATCATGTTTAAGAACACGATGGGAAATGTATTCCCTTCTGATTGGATGACCATGAACCTTTTACAAATGCAAGTGTTTCTGCGGGCTATAAACCTGTACTCTAATGTCCTCAACCAGTACTTCTTGGATCCTGCCCATTTCCATTTGCAGGTTAGTTTTGGGACATTTATCCCACCCAAAAATTAAACCACAGAAAAAGCAGAAACTGTTTAGAAACACTTTTACTTTAAAAGCGCGTTTTAGCAGCCTATATTAGCAAATATGTCTCCTCAGTATCAAACACGCTCCTACGCCTTTGACAGGAAAGGACCTTCCTTAAACTGAAGCATAAAATTGTCTAAAATATATTTGCATGTTGTAGCTTTAACGTTTCTCAATAGAGCCAAAATTCTGAAAAACACCCTTAGACCATTGTCCCTCCTATCCCATACTTTGCTCTTGGCATTATGCATTCCTGGAGGTAGCTTTCTCATTTTATCTACCAAACCCTGATTCGTCCATTAGACAGTTACAGTGTTACATGTTACAGTGTCTCTTCATCACATTGTCACTGCTGGAGAGTGCAGTGGTGGTGTATTTTTACCACTGCTGACCATGTTTGGTGTTGCACACAGGGATCTTAAGCTTGTGTGCAACTGAAACCCATTTAATGACGCTTCTAACTCAGTTCTTATGCTGATGTTACTTTGAGATGCAGTACTGCAGCAGATGGTAGGTCCCACTCTGTGATTTTGCGTGGTCTACTTTTTTGTGACTGAACTGTTTCCATTTTACAATAGTAGCACATACAGTTGACTGGGGCAGATCTGTCATTTCATGAACTGGCATGTGGCTATGGCAGTGCCTAGTTTGAAGTCTTTTAGCTCTTCAGAACTTTCCTTTGCATGGATATGTGCTTGAATTTATACACCTGTTAGCAAGGTCTAAACTGTGCAATGTGTACTCGTAATTCTTTCTATTGGCTATTGCTAAACATTCTTGTTGTAAACTTTTAGCATGGTAAAGAAAATGTCTTTTTTCTCTTATTATCCTATAGCTTTGGAATGATTACTTTCATCTCACTGTTGCATTCATTATCCACAAATCACTGCAACTGGAAAGCTTCTCTCCTGAGAAACGCACTAAAATTCTCAAAAAGTGAGTTTACTCCACAATTTTAAAAGCTAAATATATGAAGCATATATTTCTTTATTTCTGAATGCTAATGATCCAAATGATTGGTTAACAAATAGTATCTCTATTTACTGTAATTTACTTTAATGTATTGGATTGTATGTATGTATTGTATGTATTGGATATTCCACATTCTAAAGTCAATCCTATTTTAAAAACTTTAATTTGCAGGTATGGGGACATGAGGAAGACCATTGGCTTTAGGCTCAGAGATATGTGGTACAACCTTGGTAGGTGCATTTATTTCGTTTGTTTAAAAAAAAAAAGATATAAAATGGAATGTGTTTGTACATTTTCTGTATGCATTGTTTTTTGTTTGTAATGCACATTTTTAATGTACATTATAGTGTGCTTTTGGTTTGGAATGTGGAGTAATCCATAAGTCGTGTTGCTGCATAATATTAATAGATATTTTAAGAGTATTCCCATAATGGTGCTTGCACTTCTGAAAGTTATTTGCCTTATACACATGGTTGTCATTTTTTATTTGGGAGGTATGTAAAGTGTCTATTAAATCTATTGAATGATGTGATGAGCAAAGAATTATGTAATAAGCTTATGATAATCAATTTTTGACGGCTTACCAAACCTTGTTGCTCTGTGACCATAGGTCCTCATAAGATGAAGTTTATCCCTGCCATGGTGGGCCCGATCTTAAAGGTCACACTAGTTTCTGAAACAGACCTAAGGAAAGCCACCATCCCCATCTTCTTTGACATGATGCAGTGTGAACAGCACCTCAGTCCCAACCACACCTTCCAAACTGTGAGTCTTTTGAGGGCAGTAATTGCTGGTCTAAATGTAAAAAAGCTAAAACATGATACTGTATTAGAAGTGTTTAAAAGACAATGAGTCTTTGTGTTTACAAACTGATTGTAGGAGTATACATGCCTTGCATGTGTTTTTTGCATAAGCCTTTTTTTTCGACTGTGTGATTTAATACATGATACGTAGCATTAAATGTAAAGAAACAGCATTTGGAAAGGTTAAAGAAACTGCTGATTTAAAAATCAGGAAGTGAAATCTCAATTCCACCACGTCCCAAAAGTGGTCTATTGTTTTGCGCCATTCTGAGTAATCTGAGTGTGTGAAAATCCCAGGAGAACAGGAGTCATATAGTCACTCTCTCTGGCACTTATACTTATGCCACAGTCAAGGTCACTGAGGTCACTGATTGTTGATATGAACATTACCTAAAGCTACTGGCCTGTGTCAACATGATTTTTATGCACTGCGATCTTGCAATATTATTGGTTGATTAGATAGTTACAAAAATGCAGAGGTGTACAGGTGTTTGAAATAAAATGCTTGGTGAGTGTATGTGCCATATTTTTATGCAGCAATATTTTAAGATTGTGTGTGTGTGTGTGTTGCAGTTTGAGCATGAATTAATCACTAAGCTGGACCAAGAGGTGGAAGGAGGTTGTGGTGACAAGCACTACAAAATATTACTGGAAAAAACGTAAGTGCTTTCTGCCATTTACAAAAGCGTTATCAATTCAGTGCTATTGAAAGGTGTCTGTGTAGTTCTTAAATTAATGAAATAAAAGGGAAAACTAGAAATTAATAACGGATAGAAACTATGGGCATTAGAACTGTAGGAAATCTGTATGTCTAGCAAAAAGGTTTTGGTTTGTTCGATTTCTTTTTTTTTTTTTTTGTAGTGCAGAGGTTATAGAAATATTTAATATTTTTTAGAAGTTATTTTTGATTTTTTTAAGATAACACATTTCAATGTATCAATGTTTCTTTGGATCAGAGATTAGAATAAGAGGCTGTACTAGGGTTGCCAACCATTCTGTAAAATAGAAAGAACAACTAAAAGACGTGTTCCGTATTTAACAACTAAAAGACGTGTTCCATATTGAACTGATACAGGACGCGCTTGTTCCATATTTTTGAGAATTAGTTCGGTGCAAATCTATGGGGGGTATTGCAGATTAGACTGTCATGATGATTTGTGTGAGAGAAAGAAACACTGCTGCTCTCACTTAACCTGCCTATCATGTTGTTTTCTGTCATGCAGACAGAATGTGCATGAGTCACGACAAGGGAGAGAAGCACTGTGAGTGTTGCTGCGATAGCCTAGCAATGCCATGAGATTTTAAAAAATTGCAACCTCTGAGCATATGCTGTGTTTGGGCGCTAATAGGAAAGTTGTATATACTATAGTTACCTAGTAAATATAACATCACTTTATTCCAGTGCAATCCTGTTCTTTCTTTGCTCAAAAAATCCCACCGATTTAATAGAAGCAAATCAGTTCTATATTTTACACATTTATGACACAAGTTTAGCTCATGTCAAAGGTTAAATGTTGTGTTACACATCACACCTTGTAAACTTGAATGTCATCTAGAATCCTGAGTTTACCAGTTGTAAATACAAATAGGAAAATTTGTATGTTCCAGTTACCACTGAAACGTATCAGTAACGCCCTTCCCTCAGGAAGTTGCCAACCTCAGCAGCCTGGACAAAATGAGAAAGTCTAAGCTTTATACTTTTTTCTGCAATGTACTGTGAAAATTAGTATTTTTTTTTTCTTTTTGTGTACTATTATAAATATTTGTGGTTGTGCATTGCACAGCAATATGTAATATCATTATCTGATTATTATTATTGTTGTTGTTGGGATTATTGATTGGAGCATTTTGTTTTGCTAATTTAAAGGCTTGAGTTTGACTTTTGTTTGATGCCAAAACTGACAAACAAGGGTTACCTAAAACATTTAGAGCATTTATTTTGACAATGCTTGGATTCATGTAGCGCATGTTGAATTAATGGAGAGTGGACATCGGTTGGATTACTTCAGAGTATGTATTTGTTGCATTAATTGAGAGTGGACAATGTTTAGTTAATTCAGAGTGTGCATTGGTTGGATTTATTTAGAGAGGGCTTTGGTTGCGTTTATTTAGAGCAGTGTAGAAGAGAAAATTTTTTATTATGATTTGAATTTAATTAGCAGTATTTTTGTACACACAGTTTTCTTTTGTGGAAAGAAAATCTTTTTTCCCGTAATTTGTACTGGAAACAAATAAAGAATAAGTCTCAGTCTCAGCTAGTCATTATTTAGACTTGCCTTGTCTCAACAATAGCGATCTTTGACTAAAGCCAAGACAATTACTTAAGGTTTGGTAGTGTTCTTTTTTGTCGTGACAATGTTCAGTTTGTTTTAGTAAACTAAACATAATTAAATAATAGGCTCATTCAACACAAAATAATTTTAGCCCAAATGGGATTTGAAGTCTTTGTTTTGCACCGATTTAGCAGAATATTCCATATACAGATAACACCTTTCTAGTTTAACCCTTTTAACCTTCTGTAGTGTTAGCGTAAAACTTTTACAGCAGTACGGACAGTGTTACACAGTGTTTGCTGGAGACCTATGGATAAATCAGTCTCCACTTTTAATCCTCTTGGATATTTCCTCTCTTTGTCATACTTGCGTACTCTTGAATCCACTCATTTACCTTCATATTAATTTACTACAAGAAACAAACAACGCTCAGAGCAGTGCTTAATTTGTAAAACATCAGGTAATGGAACACTAAAGGTGGGGTGATCCAGCAAGTGGCATTAAGGGAAAAGGTCCTGGAACACAGAGGCACAACAGTGCTTCAAGTGTCCGTCTAACATAGTAGCATAATAATAATAAAGTAGCAAAAAGTAGCATAATCCTAATCCTAGATTTATTGAATGCAGTAAGGAGCTGCAACCATAAAATCTCAGAGATGCCACTGAATAAATAGCTTTTAGTTCTGGAACACTGGCACCTGAAATATGAGTGGTGCCGGATCTTGTTCCAGCAAGATCCAGCACAAATTAAGCACTAGCTCAGAGTAACATTTACAACATGGATCTTCTTTTAGATGAAGGCTAATATCTAAGGTTAATATCTCCCTGTTTTAATGGTTGAAGCTGGCAAGCACTAGGTGGTGGGGCTCAAGAGGCAGGACTCTGGACTTAAGGGGTTTGCTTTTTTGGCACAAGAACAGCTTTTTTCATACAATTTTTGACTTTAGCAAATATATGTATTTTAATACAGTGTCTGTGTTTTTTTTTTTTTCAATTTAATTTTTTTTCATATTTAAAAGTACAAAACAAAAAAAGTAAGTACATTTAAAGTACAGGTAGGTGATATGGCAAAAAAAATTGTTTAATGTTTGACATACTGTGTTTCACTAAATCTAGTTAAAATGAGTTTTACTTTGCACAGTTTGCACACAAATGTATTCTATTGTCTTGATAACAATATGTATTATCATATTGTCTAGCCCTAAATTGAAGTAAATAATAAAAACATAAATACAGTGGAAATATATCAAATAACAAAATCAGAAGTCTTAAACAAAGCTTTCTTTGAATTTGTATAGATAAAGGGTTGGAAGTGGTCCTTACTGCTGCCAACTATTTTGCCATTACCATTACAAAAATGTGGTGTTAAGAACATAACTACTGTCCAGTGAATATGGTAGACGTGTGTTCGTCTTGTAATCCTCTCTCGGAAGAAATATAGATTTGGGGAATTAGCTTTATTAAATGTTTTTGAATGTGCAGACTGTTGGAGCACTGCAGGCGTCACCGGTATCTGTCCCAATCTGGTGAAGAGCTGGCTTTGCTCTTAAGTTCTCTACTGGAAAACTTGCTGGCATATCGCACCATCACCCATGATGAAAGCCCAGAACTGCGTATGAGCTGCACAGTTAATGTGCTGGTAAGACGCACACCATCACATTAATTTCTTTAGCTACACAAATGTTGCATTTGAGACCTAGTAGCGATATGCTGTAACCAGAAAACTTGTATATTTTAGTTTTACAACATATTTAAACTCTGTTTTCAGAATTTTTACAAAGAGAAAAAAAGGGAAGACATCTATATTCGGTACGTGCAAATGAAAATAGAATGGTAGAAGGTAGATGGTAATGCAATGCTTGATGATATTTTAATGCTCTACCTCCCTTTCTCAGGTACTTGTATAAACTGCGTGACTTGCACTTAGACTGTGAGAACTACACTGAAGCTGCATACACACTGCTGCTCCATGCTGAGCTGCTCGAGGTCTGCCTTTCAATGTATTTAGTTGTCCTATTGCTATTTTTGTCTTACTTTCTGAATCAGCTGTTTGATAAGAAGTGGTTGTGGCAGCATATTCTAGGCATTATTCAAATTCAAAAAGGCAAATTTAAAATTCAAATGAAAGTATATAAAAACAGTTTCAGTTGTGTTTACAATCGCACTTCCAAATGTGAGTGTGCAATGTTTAAGACATAATTTAAATTCAGATGCAAAATGTGTATTTGTTTTTTTGTGTATAATGGCTGGAAAAAGTAAAAGTGAAAATGCAATGTCTCTTAGAGGTGTTATTTTCTTTATTTGATGGTCTCTCAAATTTACCCTTGTAGGTTCTAGAGCTTAGCATTAGCTAACACTGCTGCAGAGCGTAACATCTGCATCTAAAACTGCAAAATATGTGGCACGTAGTAATTTTGCCACCCAGTACATTTGTAGTTCTACATTCTTTGTAGTTCTTCAATTACATTCTGTAGTTCTTCTGTTTCACTGCATACTTTGTTAGCCCCCTTTTTACTCTGCTCTTCAATGAACACCATGGAGCAGGTAGTTTTTGGGTGGTTTATTGTCCCCAGCACTGCAGTGAAACGAATGTGGTGGTGGTGGTAGTGATGTGTTAGTGTGTGCTGTGCTGTATGAGTGGATGAGACGCAGCAGTGATGCTGGAGTTTTAAAAAGCACCTGCTGTACTGGGAATAGTCCACCAACCAAAAATATTCAGCCCACAGCATACTTGGTAGCATCCTGTATCCCTTGAAGGAGTTCCAGATGATGACTAACACAAACTGTGCATCCATAGATGACCCATCATCTCTGACTTTACAGTGTTTTAAAAAAAAACTCTGATCCAGTCGTAACAAACAAGCAAGCCACAACCACGCCCTTGTCACTGCACTACCTGCTCTGTGAGATCAATAATGCAGTTCTAACACAATTGTTTGTTAAAATCTCTTTCTGTATTTTTCTCTTTTTTTTAGTGGTCAGATAAACCCTGTGCACCCCACTTGATCCCACATGATGGGGCTCCTACATGTACCCAACAGGAGCTAAAAGAAAGGCTATTCCAGGAGATTATATGCTATCTAGACAAGGGCAAAGTGAGATATTTAAACATATATCAATGCTTCACTGTTACTTTTTTATTATCATTTTTTAAAACTGTTTAGATGTTTTTTTTTACTCTGTGGACTCCTACCTTGGCTGTAGGGCTGTTGAAGAATAGATTTGACATTCATATGTAGAAAATGTCCAGTAAAATGTGTAAAGTTCTCAATGCTCAACTTGTGACCCCTGGGGTGTAAAGCACAAGTTTAAAACACTGTGTGGGGGCTCTTGATCATTTATGCTGAGTGCCACCTTTTGGATTTAGGAAACATGACAATAATTTTACTAGAATTCTGTCTCTCTCTTTGCTTTTTTATTAATGTATTGATAATGACATTATACTAGAAAGTTTGACATACAGTTATGCTCAGAAATAATTGGACAGTGACACAGGTTTTGCCATTTTAGCTGTTTACTAAAACATATTCAAGATACGGTTATATAACTTGTTGGCTTAAAGTGCAGACTCTTAGCTTTAACTTCACATTCTAATTAAAGGAAGGGTTTAGGAATGACAGATCTTTAATATGTAGCTGCCTCTTTTTCAAGGGACCAAAAGTAATGAAAAAGGCTGTCATAGGCTGAAAAAAGAAGAAATCCATTAGTGAGATAGCGGATATGTGGGAGTGGCCAAATTAACAGTTACATTCTGGGGAAAAAAGAGTGCACTGGTGAGACATGCCAGAACTCAAAAAGTCCGCTTTCCAGGAAGTAGGTGTAACAAAATCTAAATCTACCATAAAGAGAAGACTTCATAAGAGCAAATACAGAGGGTTCATCATAAAATGCAAACCATTAGTCAACCTCAAGAATAGAAACCCCAAATTAGACAAAAAACATCTATGGACAGATTAAACTAAGATCAAATTGTCAGAATGATGTGAGGAAGAAAGTATGGAGAAGGCTTAGTATTGCACAAGATCCAAAGCACACCACATCCTAAAAACATGGTGGAGGCAATGTGATGACATGGGCATGATTGACATCCAGTGGCAACGGGCCACTGTGTTTATTTGATGATGATGTGACAGAAAACAGAAGCAGCTGGATGAATTCTGAAGTGTACAGGGACTAAATGCAGCAAGGTTGATTGGCTTCACAGTACAGGTGGACAGTGACCCAAAACATACTGCGAAACCAACCTAGGAGTTTTTTAGGCAAAGAAGTAGAATATTTTTATTTAGGACAAAACTTGAGGCAGAAAAACCCTCAAGCAAGCAACGACTAAAGACAGCTGCAGTAGAGGCCTGGCAAAGCATCACAAAGGAGGAAACCCAGCATTTCATGATGTCCATGGGTTCCAGATATCAGGCACTCATTGCCTGCAAAGGAATCTCAACAAAATATTAAAAATGAACATTTTATTTACAGCAATGTTAATTTGTCCAATTACCTTTGAGCCCCTCAAATGAGGAGGCTTTGTAGAAAAATGGTTGTATTTCCTAAACATTTCATGTTATTTTTGTTCAACCCCTTGTCAAACCTGAAAGTCTACACTTCAATTGCGTCCCAGTTTCATGAATCGTGAAGATTGTGTCACTGTCCAAATATTTCTGGGTGTAACTGTACAAACAAGGTAAAAGTAAATGTTTGATTTCTGATCTTATCTGACTGAGATACTGAGCTAGTTTACTGATGCAACATATGCCCCTGCAAGCCTTTAAATGTTCTCACTTAATGTGCATTAAAAAAATTATTCTGTTTATATATTTATGAACAGATGTGGGAAAAAGCCATTGAGATGAGCAAACAGCTGTCCAAGATGCATGAGAATCAGATGTTTGACTTTTTGGAACTCAGTCAGCTTTTGGTAAGATATACTACACATTTGTAAAGCCACTGGTCTTTCTTGTTAGCATTTACCTGATGCAAACCTAAGACATTGATAATTGATTGTATAATTGCATTCTCTACATAATCCATATTAGAATATCAGGTTTAATACATAAGGCTAGAGTTGCATTAAACAATTAAAAATTGGTGAAATAATTAAAAAATTGGTGAAATCCTGACTTGTTTTTGTCCTGACCTTGTATGTCTGCCACAGTGTCTGCACCATGCATCCCATTGAAAGCACAGCGGTGCAGCAGTAATGTTGGGCAAGTGTTTTTTAGCTTGGCTGACTACAGGTTATCTTGTAGATCTTTTTTAAACAGATAATAGCCAGGTATTGTCTACACAAACATTATCATTTATATTAGATATTTACCTGTTCAGTGCTAGAAAGCAGAAACATGAGCTGGCAACTGTTGTCTGAAGGTTATGTTCAGTCTGAATTAACAAGCCTTACTACCTTCCCATTGGTGCAGCATGTGTCAGAATAGTTATGTTAAACTTCCTTTTCTTTATTTGAAAGCTGATCTGTAGCTCATAATGTAGAGATGGAAGGATCGATCGGTATCGGTATCGGCCGATTTTTAATCAAAATATGTGATCGGCGATCGGCCGATCTCGAGAGCCGATCGATGGCGGTAAACAAATGAGCCTAATTTCTGTATTTACAGCTAACGTTTCATCCACGAGCCCTACATGAAACCCCCAACCTAGATCCACGCTATGCTGTTCCTTGGTCGGGCCAGCTTATGTAGTCGTTTATCAAAAGTGAGCAAAAAGGCTACTAACTAACTATGACCCTTAATCTATTAATATTTTTTATATTCTCTGACATCTTTCTAATATGTTAAAACATATTAGAAAGATTAAAACATACTAAAAACAGTCTGGCCTAGGAAAAGCTGAACTTGTGCATTCGTAACTGGGTAGAAATTATTTAGGAAATACTTCATTCAGGAAATACGCATGGCAGTCTCCAAGCTAGGAAGGGAAGGAAATGTTAAGTGAGATAACAGACACAGTGGCAGTTACACACTCAGTAGCTTTGTCTATGAACTTTAAAATTCACATATAGACCCACCAACTAGGGAGTGACAGTGTGGGTTTTGAATAAAAATCTTTTTACCATTTTTTTGTGTTATTCAGACTTTTTATGTGTCTTATTAGTAGTTATCCTTATTCTTGAATGTTGTCCCAGTGGAATTCTTTTTTTTTTCACCAAAGGAAAATGTAGTGACATATTACTTTTTTGTTTTTGTCCTGTGTGCCTGATTTGTTCACAGAAACAACAAGCACAGTTTTATGAGAACATCATGCATGCTATGAGGCCTCAGCCTGAATACTTTGCAGTGGGCTACTATGGCCAGGGCTTCCCATCATTTCTCAGGGTAAGTGGCACAGGCTAAAAATGTAATATAATCTCTGTTCATGTGTGAAGCCAAAGTTATTATTTATACTATATATATTTACTTACTCATCATTATTATATGAATATGAGAGAGCCATCAAAACCATCAACAACTTGAAAAAAATCTGACCTGGAGACTACTAAATGGTAAATTTTAATGTAGATGTAATCTAAAATATGCCCAGGTCTTCATTTAAGTCATTACAGTTAAACATAAAAAGCACTTCGTATAACAAATAACCCAAATGATAATGTTGTTTTCCTGAATTTATAGAACAGTGTGATCCAAAATTAAATGTATTCGTTGGCAGGAACTGATAATTCCTTGGCAAGATTATCAGTTTGGTATAACTGATAATTATGGTCAGAATGTGTCAGGTGCTGCTGTGACTGACTCCCCTCTATTTGATGTTTTATTAAAGTCTGATCTTTATTACACACATTTGTTACTCTATACCATTTCCCAATCCAGTGAGATTTCTTTCCAACGTAAATGACTCCAAGGCTAAGGCATATAATATTCTAGATGATCACAAAGAACTTCAGGGCCACATATAAGGATTTGCAGGCCTCTCCTTCTCTGGCTGTGTTCATGAGGCCACAGTTAGACAAACACATAACAAAAATAGTATGTAAGGAATTATAGCATGTAGAAAGGCGCCTAAAGTCTCCTAAAGTTTTCTAAAGATCACCTGGATGAGCCAGAAGACTGAAATTTTGTTATGTAAATGCGTAAGGCAAAATTGGATCTTCATAGCTTAAATGAGAGATGTTTGTCAAACCTAAACACTGCATTCCAGCAGAAGAACTTCATTCCATCTTAGAAAAACAGTGATGAGTTTTGCTGCTGTTGGACCACCATTACGTCAATAAATAAATGAAAAGCTACCGCTAATTTGCATTATTTGTTTAATTGGTTTCTTATTATCTATTGTTATGAGGTAAAATCCTATAATATTTAAGGTTGCATTTCTGTAGAAATTTACAAACTGATAAAATATTCAAAAATTTAAAGCAGCACTAGAATTATTGATGCCCTTCATGAAGGACTTTAAGTTTTGGCAAAAATGTCTTTGTTATGCATTAGCTTTTCAGTGACATGAAATTATTTTAATACATATTCAAATATAGAAAATATTAGATTTCTCTCAAAACGTATTAATGATTAACATTTCCTCTCATATGTTTTTAAGCCCATGTTGGTCATTTTAAGTCTTGAAGATTATTACTTCTTAATTCCACTGGAAAATTTGTGATGATAGCCATATGCTATATGTACAAATGAGATAATAAAGTGAGACAACAGGATGTTGACCTTTTTAACTAAGGCATTGGCTTTTTATAGATCAAAATTAGGCTATTTATGTGGCCACCCCAGTCCCCTGACCTAAAACATACTGAAATCATGTGGGCTCGGCTGAGTGGCAGATTACACAAGACCAATGACTCTGGTCTAGAGACACTGGTACTATAATTTTGGTATGACAGATAACATCCTGTTCCTTGTCTATTGTAGAACAAAGTGTTCATCTACCGTGGTAAAGAGTATGAATGGCTGGAGGACTTCAGTCTGAAGATGCTCTCTCAGTTCCCCAATGCAGTCAGGATGACCAGCACAACACCCCCTGGTGATAGTGTATGCAGCTCACCTGGCCAGAGTATCCTCAAACAACACTCACTGCTTTTCACATGCTGTGCTGCTTGTTATTGTGATTCATCATTTTACCTTAAATAAAATGATTGTATGGAAACTTATTGTGTGGCAAATTTATCTAGGATTTTCTATGAAAAGATAAAAAGTGCCATTGTACATATTGACTGCTCAACGTTTTTAGTTGATTTTTACTAGAATTGATATCTGACTTAACATTGTTTTGTGAGGTCACCATGAAATGCACTGTGCAATTTAGTGTATTTGATGATTAAATCAAATCAAACTAAGTAATGTCTTTGTTCTATTTATCCTTTACATAAACATCTCAGATATTCAGTGCTTTACTGTCAAGCCTGTTCTTAATTTGCCTCTGCAGTTCAAGGATAAAGGTGTTCCAGAACAAATTCTTAAGTATGAGATACAAAGATGTATTTATGATAAAAAATATAAAATTTGGTCTATTTTATAATTACATCCCTGTTTAATTTTTTATCTTTCCCAGTTACTATAGAACAAACAAGGTTGACCAATTCCAGTACTCAAGACCATTCAGGAAAGGCGAGAAAGATCCAGACAATGAGTTTGCTGTGAGTTAGTTATGTTTCAAAGTCTCTTTTTTTTTTTTTTTTACTGAACGCAGCCAGCCTTGTTAACATAAGGTTTTAAAATGTCCTGTGGTTATCCCCTGGTTGGTTTTTATAAAATCAACCTGTGTAACACTGCTCTGTAATGTAATTGCTGATATGTAGTTGAAAGTGATTGGTGTTAAAACTTAAGAACCTTTGTATGGGTCAGTCCACAGCCAGTACAATTGTGCGTAGCTCTAATTGCTCTGTACACTTTATCTCTTTATTTGCCTCACAGACTATGTGGATTGAAAGGACCACATTCATCACTTCATACTGCTTCCCAGGGATCCTCAAGTGGTTTGAAGTGAAATCGTTTTCTGTGGTGAGTGTGATTGTTTCTTTTTTGCTCTCGTTTACATGCAGTTGTGACATACACTGTTAAAAAGGGAATAAAAGACATTTTATTGGATCATTTTAGAAGTGTATGTGTAAAGGCAGTTTAACATCCATGTTGTCTGCTGTAGATCTATCAAACTTTTTTTCAGTTCGTTCTGTGGCCATGGTTTAGTTTGCGGCTGTTGAAAACACATTGTCATGATGGTGCATACCAAACGAGAAAAACTTGTCTATTTTGAATTTTACTAGACAAAAATAATAAAGTAGCAGATATCAAGTGAGATTTGGCCTCTCTGTTCTCTGTTTTAATTGTAAAAATACAAGTTTCTTGTATCCCTGCAAAATGACCCTTCAGCAAACACTTATGACTATAATTTGTTGCACTTTGGCCGTTGCAATATGAAACCAACCCAACCAAATGATCAGTAAAACATTGTTACAATTTCAAAATAATTATTTGTGTTTCACGTTTTACTGTGCTTTCAAATTAAATTTTGTGCTTCAAAGTTTTTTGTCACTAGATTTTGGACTTTTTTTGTAGATGGTCTCAGCTTTTTGTCTGTGACAAAAAGTGCTAACAAGAATAATCAAACTTCCTGATCATTTCAGAATCTGGGTTTATCGAAAGTCACACCAAGTCAGTGTCCAGATATCTCTAGACCTGCAGACATTAATTATGCAGCTAAAAATCGTAACCTTCCAAAATCCAAACTTTTAAAAATCTGCAGGTTTCTTGTCACATAGTTAACAGTCAATTAGCAACTTTTTACGAAAGGCAGCGAGTTTGCATGTATGCGGTTTTAATATAACCCTGCTTGTAATCACATTATTTTTACGGTACATGTAGTTTGATTACTGTCTTTGCATTAGAATTAATGTTACATATTCCGTTACTGCTTAAACCAGGTTATATCTCTATAAAAGTCCTTATTGTGAAGTGTTACTGTTATTTCCATTGTTTTTATCAGGATGAGATCAGCCCATTAGAGAATGCAATAGAAACCATGGAGCTGGCTAATGAGAAGCTGAGCAATCTGGTGCAGCATCAAGTGTGTGATCGCTTTCTTCCCGTCCATCCTCTGTCCATGATGCTCAGTGGCATTGTGGACCCAGCTGTCATGGGTGGCTTTGTAAACTATGAAAAGGTCTGACTTTCAGTTTAGTTTTCTTACTTGATTTTTTTTCTTTTATGTGTCAAAATTAAATTTGATAATTGATCAGTATAACCCAACTTGCACAGCTTTTAGATAATTGTTTTGCCCCAAGAATAGGTCACTTATAAGGTTAGTGCTTATTGAGTATACATATTGCAATGTTTGTTGACTTGCAGGCATTCTTCACTGAGGCTTATATGCAGCAGCACCCAGAGAATCTAGAGCGCATTGAAGTCCTCAAGCACCTTATTGCTCTACAGGTGGCACTTTAGACTACTTTGTAAATTTTAATTATAAAGTAAACATTGTCACATTTTACATAAATGCATAGTTTCATTTAATTTCAGCACTGTGTTGGCATATCAGATGTAAATGTATCCTCAGATCCCACTGTTGGATGAGGGCTTACGGATTCATGGAGAGAAATCAACAGAACAGCTGAAGCCCCTTCACAACCGCTTGGTCACATGCTTCCAGGAACTGAAGGAGAAAGTGGAGAGACAGTATGGAGTTATCACTCTGGTCAGTGCGTCTTATGTACCCTTGATAACATCTGCCTTATAAGTGCTTTGTCAGCTCATCTGTGTTTTTCTGTGGTTTCATTATGTTTTTATTATTATGCACTAAATGTAGATACATGCATAAATATGAAATTTATTTCAGTTGTGTTCCTTTGTTTAACTCCCACATATGCATGCCTGCCTTTGGGTGTGTCTCCAGCCATGCTCCTTGAGAGAGAAGAAAAAAAGTCGTGTGGGATCAGTAGTGGTACCTTACATAATGTCCTCTACCCTAAGACGCATGTCTACCATCTCCACCATCTCTTCGATCTCCACGCTGTCCAATACCTCTTCAGGCCTCTTCAGTGGTTCTGGATCTTCTAAAGAAAACTCTTCCAGACCTGCTTCCCAAGAGTATGCTTCTGAAACCCTATGTTTCCCACCAGCTGTTCCTGCCTTCTTTCCCAATGATGTTTTATTAAAATTCTGTGGTTTTCTCTGAATAGCAAAAATAATAGAAATGTAGATTTCAGTTTTCAGTTTGCATCAAAAACGGTCTTTAAGCTGATTTTTTACTCCCTCTATGTGCGGAAATGTCTGTGTATGTTTAAAACGATATAGTAGTGACTGCCCACATACTTCTATGTGTGAGCTTCAGTGACAGTTGTTGAGCAACACTTCCAATAGAGGGCAGCTTGGAGTAAATTAAATATGGGGATGGCGGTGGTTGTGTTGCTAGTTCTGTATTTACTTTAAAAAATGACAAAAAACACTGTTTGTCTCTTTCATGGTTCACACAACCAATCTTCAGAATGTCCCGCCTATTCTTGTTCTTTGTGTCCATAAAAGTGGTCACATCTTGCACTTTCCCCACAGTGTGCAGTGGTATTGCTCCGCCCCGTCCGTATCTGTAAGCTTTCCGAAAACGTGCAAATTACGCATGAAGTAAACGCAGAGTACAGACAGAAAGCTATGTGCGTATCCATATTAGTATTTAACGTTGATCATTTACCTATATCAGTCTTATAAGATTTACAAGTATTTAACTAGGTAAAAATTAGTAAAAAAAAAATACAATAAATAGAATTAAGAATAGTAAAGAGTCATATAAATGAGCTAATGAGATATTAAAATTCATGTATATATGGATATCTACACCTATACCAGTCGACTTGCATTACTCACAACTTCACAGTTGTGTTATGTTAAACAGGAGTTACTGTAATGTAGTATAAAGTTTTGTTAGTTTAGTATAAATTTAACCTTTAAGTTGCAGTTTAAAGTGCGAGACATCACTGCAGTTAAAGATTGCTACAGCTCTGGGACCGAAAGCTGTCATCATGTCTAGTTGTGCTGGATTTAATTGTTGCGAGTCTTCTACCAGGAGGAAGTGACTGAAAGAGGTGATGTCCAGGATGAGAGGGGTTACCTGTAATATTGCCTGTGCACTTTAACACTGCTGTTTTAATGTGCTGAAGATGTGCTGTTTTAGGAAGAAATTTCTAAAAAAAATTCTATGGCTATAGAGACCATGCTCCTCCCCCTCTTCAAATTCCTGGTAGTGTTAGGGACCTGAGTGACTCCACAGTAGAAACCACAGAGCCATTAATCACCTGAAGTCCGTTGCCATCTTTACTGTCCTTTGTGTATTGAGCAGCAGGTGGTGAGAAGCTTTGGATCTTCACAGGTGTTAACTTGGAGACACACTCATTGTTGTAGAGACTGAAGGGAAGAGTTAAGAGCACACAACCTTGTGGTACTCTAGTAATGAGGATGCCGAGGTCCGATGTGTGTTTTTCTAGCCGCACCTGCTGTCTTCTTTGTCAGGAAATTCACAATTCACCAATGCATGTAATCTTGCACCGACAGCGGGGACAGTTTAACCTACAAAACTCTAGCACTGTAGTGTTGAATGACAAGCTAAAGTCCACTAACAGAACTCTAGCGTAGATTCCGGAACTGTTGAAATGCTTAAGCATGAAGTGCAGGGTCAAGTAGAATGTGTCATCAACAGTCTTTTTAGCTCTGTATGTAAATTGCAGGGGGCCCAGCAGAGGGTTTGTCATCATCTGTCTGCTGAAAAACTGGTTAACATCTTGTTTGTTGGTGGAGAGATAAGTGAGGGGCAGAGGTATGAGAGACAAGGTGAAGGAGGAGGGTGGTTGACTGGGTGAGGAAGTTTAAAGATTGTTTTTGGTGTGTTTTAAATTGGCAGAACTTATTGAGGTCACTGGTGAGCGTACAATCATTCAGGAGAAGGGGAGTTTTTCCTCACTTTGTGTAAATTATTGTTATTATATTATTGTATTTATTTATTTTATTATTATTATTTTCATTATTATTATTATCAGTAGTAGTAGTAGTAGTATAATGTTTTATATAATTGACTGTTTCCATTTTGTCTTTTCCAACTCTTTAAAAAAAAGAAGTATTGTGATTCATATTGTGTTTCATAAAAGTTGTTTTCTTGCCTTAACTCAGGTTGGACTGGTTGGGCTGTTCTAGTATTTTCAACCAGAGTGAAATGAGTTGTGGGCTCTAGAGAGCGCGTCTTGAGTAGCAGCGTCACTCGTTAGATTTGAGAAGTGGGAAAAACCTGACCAGAGATTAACGATGTGTTAATCATTGAAGTCAGAAGTGGTCAGAGTATTGTAATTTAGCGACCACTGACAACAAATTCTCTTCACTTCCTTGATGTAGTATTGCTTAATTTTCAAATAAAATACCTACATTTTTAAAACAAGATCAATAAAAGTGATTAGAATTATGAAACTGATGTTTCTATTTCTCTTAAAAGTTCTCTGCTGTCCTGTGTAAGTGAATGCAGAACATCATATTTGTCACGCTCTGAGGAGGATAATCGAATCAACAAAAAGAACAGAAAAGAATGGAGTGTGAGCAAGTCTCAGGTCCTTTTGGAAAGGCTGGCAGACAAAAATGAGGTGCCTTCTGCTTATCTAACACAAACATATTTCAGAAAAGATTAATATGTATAAATGCATTATATATTGTATCATACATTATTTGCAAATACAGTTATGCAGTCAGTGTGTTGCTTGGGTAATAAATTTATAATTTTAATTGTGCTAATTAATGTTTAATTAAAAAGAAGTTAGATTTTATGTAACATAATCTTTATTGTACCCCTGTAATGTTGTATGTCTGTGTGTATGTGTACAGACCCCTCCAGAAAGACAACAGAGGCCTAAAAGTCTTACTATTGGGGATCGGAGACTTGCACTGTCACTGTTTCATGGTGATTCAGCTGCTTTGCGTTTGAACAACCCTCTTAGCCCTCTGCCAGCCTCACCACACACACCTCGAAGCTCTAGTGAGTGGAACCACCCATACCCCCAAACATGTTATGTGTTTTCTGTTTGTTTTCCCTGTTTTTTTAATAGTCAAGATCCCCAACAGATCACTACAGAGCAGGTATTAATTGGCTAGTGGATTATTCTCAGCACTGCGGTGACATTAACGTGGTGGTGGCATGTTCTTGTGTGTCCCGCTGGTATGTGTATGATCCTACTTTGTAGGTTTAAAATTCAGAAACTATAGCATCTGGTGCTGTAGAGTTTGTGTTGGTCACCCTCTAGTCCACATCAGTGGTCACAAGACGCTGTTAACTGATTTTTCTGGTTGGTGACTATTCTATTACTGGTTGGTTCTATAAGTACGGTAGCACTGTTGTGTCTGATTGAGTGTAGGAGGTTGGTGTGATGTTATGGCTGATTGGTTTATAATGTATCATGTTCATTTTTAGGTTATTCGTCTCTCCTGAGTGATGGTTGTATCAACACAGCTGAGACCCCAAACACACCTCCACCCATGCCCCCTAAAAAGCACCTGAATGAGAGTGACTATATTGCCAGTTCTGAGGTAAGTGGACATTTTAAAAGGTCATTCTACAATTTTGGGTGCATTTCACCCAAGAAACAGTACAAAACAATTTTCTATTTCAGTTGAACAATCAGTATGTTCCTTTAGTGTATCACATCCACTAATTTTCTTTAAAAGAAAGGATGTTTTGACCGTTCAGTATTTAATCAAATGATGGTAGTTTGTCACATACTTGACCACCTGAAGTTAAAAGTAAAATACAAAATCTTGATTCTGTTCTGCCAACTGCACAATGATGTTTAAACAATTTAAATAATATCAAGAATTTATTTTTTCTTTTGACAGATATGCAAACTGCCACTTGTGTAGTTGTGCAGTAAACTTCAAAAGACAATACAAATTAAACATTCACACCGAGCAGCAACTGGGTTGGAACAAGTGCTTTTAAATTATACATTCAAATCAATTTAGAATTATTTAGTTCATACAGAACTGTCTAAATAGTTTACAGTTACCTTCCGAAAAGTTTTATCTAGGGCTCTTCTAATTTTTGGAATGGCCCCATATTGGCTAAAATCATTGGATTGGAAGAAAAAAGGTAGAACCCGGTATGATCCACAGACCTAGACTATCATGTAAAAGTTTAAATCAAAAGCATCAAAATGGTCAGAACTGAGTTGTGTTAAATTCCTTCTTTTAGAGGAGGAGAATATTTGTTTACAGTTTAACATTACATGATGTTATTTAGGTTAAACAAATTTCATCCAGACTAATGTATTATTACCAGCTTAGTTGTTTAAGTTAGGAGGAAAACAATATTGGATTGGTATCTGCAGAGGCAAATGCTAAAGGTACTTACGGTATCAGTATTGTTATTATTGTTATGTGGTATTGATTCACCTCTAGTTTTGTCAAAAGTGACAAAGTCAGGCAAAAACGAACCCTTTCCTTTTGATCTGAGCTTGTGCCATGCCTCTCTTCTGTTTCTCTGAATATGCAGCCCTTTTGCAGGACCAGCATCCTTGACAAGTGTCCTCGCTATTTCTCAGCTGCTTGACATGTATTTAAAATTGTTGGATTTTTTTAAAATGTGTTAATTTTGACTAATAATGTAGACTACGTACACATGTAAAATATAACAGCTTTATATTTATTTTTATAATAAATATAATTATGATAAATAGACATTGAATGTTCCCTTAATTATAGAATGACTACAAACTTGGTCTGGCATTGTCCCTTACACACAGTGCTGCATCATTTCATGTTGAATTTTGTCAATGTGTTGATAACATGTTAACAAGAGCAATGTGTGTGTGTGTGTGTGTGTGTGTGTGTATATATATATATATCAACACACACAAAAATGCAGTTAATCCTGTGCTGTTGTTGTTGTTGTTGTTTTTTTTAGTTTACATTTGTTTTACCTATCAAGATGGACAGCAAGCCACCCCCTCCTCCGCCCAAAACGCGCAAGTCTATGTTCCCGACGCAAGAACACAATCCACAATGAAAAGTCTTCTGCGCTTTCTTCAAGAAATTCTGGAAGAAGTCGAGTAGGACTCTGGCCACCAATTAATGGTATTGAATAATATTCGCACCCCTGCTAGCAAACAGGATGGTGTATAGGTATTTTATCTTTATTTTTCTCAGTTGAGTTAGAATGATGATGATTGGTGGTTTTGCATGAAAGTAAAACATAACTTATGGGACCATGTTTGGAAGCAACTGTGTTCTGAACTGATCATTTCAAAAACGACACTTTTTGTGCTTATGAAGCAATATAAGACGTGTAAGAAATCAATAGTTGGGTGGTAGTAGTCATAGTAGTGTGCACAACTGAACGTGTGTTTCAGTGTTTGGTGTCCCTTAGGTAACTGTATTACAAATGTCTGGATACTTTCAGATATATATTGTACCTTTAACATGTCCATACTGCCAGCTCCAATTTTTAATTGTAAGGGTACTGATGTGAGGAAATTATTCAGTTAAAACTATTGTAGTTTCTAGTTTATTTCTCTAATTTAACTATATCATTAAGAAAATTGGATGGCCAAGCACAGTGCAAATAAAATTCAATACAATGAAATATCATAATTAAAGTATTTATGGTTTAAATGTTGTAAGCCTTCTACCCATTTAAATCATGATTTAGTCCAGAGATTTATGTTTCAGTCAAAATTTAATGAATCATGCAGTAACATACACTAAAACAACCTTTCCTAACCTTACCTCCTTACCTAGTGCATTTGTTCTAATATTGTGCAATACATTGTACTGGATAGAATTATATATTATACAGCATACTGTGGTTGTGCTTCTGCATATGCATATGTATTTGCTGCCACTTCATCAAGCATACCTTCCTGGATCTGTATATGAGCACTTTGTAGTTCTATAATTACAGGCTCCATCTTATTTGCTGCATAATTTGTTAGCCCCTTGCACCCTGTCCTTACACAGTCATGACCACTGCAGAGTAAGTAGTACTTGGTAGTATCTTAGCACTGGTGGTGTGTTAATGTGTGTCGTGCTAGCACAAATGGATCATTTTAGTGAAGATTTTACACACTGTGTCCACTCACTGTCCCCTCTATTAGACACTCCTACTGGTTGGTCCACCTTGTAAATGTTAAGTCAGAGACTATAAGTGATATGTTGGTGCACAGCTGATGTTGGCCATTTTCTAGCTCAGTGGCTATATATATATATATCATTGGCTATATATATATATATATATATATATATAGTGTCCAAAGAAAATGTAGATCCAAAATAGAATTATTAATTATGTAAAACTGGTCTGAAAAATTTCACATTATTTTTATTAAAATAAAATTGTAATACAAACCAAACAGAATTAAAGATGGTTTATTACTTGATTTTGGGTGAACATCTGCATATATTGTTTCTAATGTACATATACAGGGAGTGTATCTTATATAGTTTTAATAAATTGATTTGTAACGTTATATAATTTTTTTTAATGTTGAGTAGTTCTGGCTTCTGTGCACTGCTGGAGATTGGAAATATACACTAGGAGTGCATGTTGAAATCAGGAGACCAAAGCTTTACTTCTATCTCCCTGGTCATAGAGCCAAAAGCAATTTATTTTCCATCCGAAGTGTGTGTGCGTGTGTGTGCGTGTGTGTGCGTGTGTGTGCGTGTGTGTGCGTGTGTGTGCGTGTGTGTGCGTGTGTGTGCGTGTGTGTGCGTGCCTGGGTGCGTGCGTGCATGTGTGCATGCATATTCTGGCTACATTACACTGAAGTTTTGCTAATTAAAAGCATAATGCATTCTCAGTCGTGATTTTTCTGGACTGCTAGATGATAATATTAATTAAAATTCAGTTTTAACATGAAACTCCATCCAGGCATCCAAAACATGGACTGCTGCTATTTTATTTCAGTTCTTTATTGTTACTTTAGTTTTTTGTTTTAATAATAATAATAATAATAATAATAATAATAATTAATTTTATTTGTAACGCACTTTACATTTTAACACTTTCTTTAAACTCTCACTCGACTGTGGTGCCCTCAGATGGTTGGGTAGAGCATTCCATACGCGAGGAGCAGCAGAACAGAAGGCCCGGTCCCCCATGGTGCTGAGTTTAGTTCTAGGGGGTAGGAGGCGATTTGCGTTCATAGAACGAAGGGATCGTGATGAAGTCAGTGGGGTGAGGAGTTCTTTCAGATAGGCGGGGGCATTGCCACAGAGGTACTGGTGGGTGAGAAGGGAGATCTTATATTCGATCCTGGCAGAGATGGGAAGCCAATGAAGAGCACAGAGGATGGGTGTGATATGCTCATGTTTACGCACTCTCATCAGGATCCTAGCAGCGCTGTTCTGAATGTACTGTAGCCTCTGAAGACTCTTGCCAGGACTCCCAATGAGGAGTGCATTGCAGTAGTCAAGTCTGGAGGAGATGAAAGCATGAACCAGTTTTTCAGCATCAGATGCAGTTAGAGTAGGGCGGAGTTTTGCAATGTTTCTGAGATGGTAAAAGGAGATCTTGCAGAGGTGCTTTATATGGGCCTCAAAAGTGAGCTGAGGGTCAAACCTTACACCAAGATTGGAGACTGATGAGGAGAGTGAAATATTGTGGCCGGAGAATGTAATACTGGTTATGGAGGTTGACTGAGTCTGATGTGGGGTGCCGATCATGATTGCCTCCGTTTTGGCACTATTCAATTGGAGGAAGTTGTGTTCCATCCACACCTGTATATCTTCTAAACAGGCGGCAAGTTGTGATGATGATTTTGACAATGAAGAGGCTGCAGCAGAGTACGTGTCGATTTTAAGGTAAAGTTGCACATCATCAGCATAGCAGTGGAATGAAATTCCATGGCGACTAATGACATGGCCAAGAGGAAGCATGTATATAGTAAAGAGGATGGGGCCCAGAACTGACCCCTGGGGCACTCCGCAGTTCACAGTGTGTGTCTGAGATCTTGCCTGACCAAAGGTTAAGTACTCCGTCCTGTCAGTCAGATAAGACTGAAACCAATTTATGGCAGTGTCTGTAAGTCCAACGGTATGATGAAGCCGGTTGAGGAGTATGCCGTGGTCAACAGTGTCAAATGCAGCAGACAAATCCAGGAGGATGAGGAGCGAAGGTGATCCAGTGTCTGCTGCCATCAGAAGGTCATTTGTGACCTTAACCAAAGCTGTTTCTGTACTGTGGGCAGAGCGGAAACCAGACTGAAATTTCTCATACAGGTTATTGCATTTAAGATGGTCCTGAAGATGGGCGGCGACTACCTTTTCCAGGACTTTAGAGAGGAAGGGAAGATTTGAGATAGGCCTATAATTTGCAAAGACTTCAGGATCAAGAGTAGGTTTTTTGAGAAGTGGTCTGATTATGGCTGCCTTTAGGGAAGATGGAACAAGCCCAGCCTGGAGAGAATGATTTATTACAGTAGTGATCAGAGGACTTATGGCAGAGATGTTTGCTTTCACCAGAGATGTAGGAAAGGGATCCAGGGCACAGGTGGAAGGTTTCATCCTCCTGACGATGCCTTCAACCTCTTGCTGTGAGACTTCTGGGAAACAGTTCAGGGGCTGGGAGACCTCAGACTGTTAGTAAGTGCCCTGCACAGGTAGAGTGGAGGAGGTCGAAATAGCAGAATGAATTGAGTGAAGTTTTGTTTTGAAAAAAGTCATGAAGTTATTGCAATGCTCTTTGGTACTTTCAGTGGGTGAGGGGGCTTTTGGCTTCAGTAGATGGTTGATAATAACTGTGAATAACTGCTTAGAATTCCCGTGACTGATTTTGATGACGTTTCCATAAAACTGTGAACGTGCTTCCGTAATGGATCTTGAGTAGGCTTTTTGATGTTCCCGATATGCTAACTTGTGCACAGTGAGACCAGAGGCTTTGTAACGACGCTCAAGGGCACGCTTAGCTGCCTTCATTTTCCTTAGCTCATCATTGAACCAGGGGGCTGAACAAGAGAAGGTGACTGTTCTGGTTTTAACAGGAGCGTGAAGATCCAAAATACTGCTCAGACTTTTATTGTAGAAGTCCACTGCATCATTGACCGATGGCAGGTCTGTATGTAGAGTATTCTTCAAGTGGACTGCGATGGTTTCTGGGTTAATGTTTTTCAAATTTCTGAAGCAGATTAGGCGCTTGGGCTTAAAAGACAGAGACAAAACTGACAAATCCATAGAGACCACCTTATGATCGGATACACCCAAATCGTATACAGAAAGATTTCTGACCGGGGCAGAGTCAGTAATGACCAGGTCCAGAGTGTGCCCTCTAGTGTGTGTGGGGACATCAACAAGTTGCCTTAGACTGAAACAGTCCAGCAGTTGGAGAAATTCAGCTGCAAAGCGGCAGGACGGATTGTTGACATGAATGTTGATATCCCCAAGTATAATAATATTAGCAGAGGTTGTACAGAGTGATGAGAGGAGGTTGTACATCTCAGGCATGAAGGATGGGTTTGGTTTGGGAGGCCGATAAATGAGAAGTGTTGTCACCGGAGATGGCAGTTTACATCTAAACGCCAGGCATTCGCAAGAGGAAAGCTCAGGCAGAGGCAAAAAGGACAAGTCCAGATCACTGCGGTAGATAGTAGCCAGACCACCACCACGACCCGTGCTGCGGGCTTTCTGAAGGTAGCTGTAGCCAGAAGGACAGGTCTCATTTAATATTGAAAAAATTTCTGGTTGATGCCAGGTTTCTGTAAGACACATTAAATCCAAGCATTTTTCCAGAATGTGGTCATGTATGAGACAGGACTTATTTGTTAATGACTGTGTATTAAATAATTCAATTTTGATATCGGATGAAGCGCTGGGTCTCCGCACAGACTGAAGAACACTGAAATCCACTCTGCGTTTTCCATCCCGCTCCGCGAATAGCGTTTCCATGGGAACCCCTGCGTTACTAGTGTGAGTAGCAGCAGCGTTCTGATGACGAGTTTGTGGTGCGACGGTGCGCACAGCTGACCAGATGGATGGAATGGCGTGCCCAGAGCCAGAGTAAACAAACTTTCTCCGCAAGCTCCTATGAATGTAGCGAGGTCGGCGGAGGAGTTCAAGTTGTTTAATGACTGCTATGCATGCTGGAGTAGTGAAATTGTTGAACTTCATCAGCTGACTGACCGAATACTTCAACATCATGGAGAGTATAGCTTATCACTTGGTGTTTACACCGTGCATTAACAGCAAGGGCTCAGCTACGGGCACTCTTAATCCCGGAGTCAGGCAGACTATACCAGCAGAGAAGTTGTTTAGGTGGAGTCCATACGGCGGCTGCGACAGTCCGGTGAGGGAGTTTCCAGGCAGTGATATGCTGTGATGAATTTCCAACAAAAGGTGGGTAAAGACGTCCAGAATCGGTAAAGTGAGATCCGAAAGCGTACTTAACGTATATATAGTGTCGAACTCGAACATTTTAAGAAAACTCGGGCAGACTCAGGTAGGAGAAGCGGCGAACAGACCACGCCAGCGTCCTCTCCCCTTTTATAGTTTGAGGAAGAATAACTACTCCAGAACTACACCATATTTAGAATGGCAGTTCTCCATTGCAAGGCAAATAACTGGCCGCAATCCCTGAAACCAGGACCTATATAATCTGGGTTCTTAATCCCAGTTCTTGTTGACCCTGGGCTATTATTCAATGCTGAAGTGCAAGAGAAAATCCAATTTGTGATATTTTTACTTTTTTTTTTGATTGACAACCACTGCATCTGTTTATAAAGGTGTGCTTATTCCACCTACGAGTGCACAGATTCAGTAGTTTTAACTTTTAGTTTATTAATGCAAAAAAAAATCCACCCATAATGCATGTAGCCTGTAACAATGTAGTTTAAGATGGCGAGAAAAAAATAAACACGTGCACAGTATGAAAATCAGCTAAACAGACTGAACATATGGAACAGTGTATATACAGATACCTAATGTAGCATCAAGAGTTGTTGTGTTAACTGCCACAGGATGCAAAGATAATTTCTTCCTGAAATATTAATATATGTTCTCTTTTAAAAGTAAATCCATTATCCTTTTGTCAGATCTTCTGGGTCTTAAGTCATTAACTTGGTAAAGGAGCAGTATATTAAAAAATCTTTACATATCCACTTGTCCTTAAGACGTTCACAAAAAACTGTATCTTGTCCATCATGGACAGTTTACAATTTTGTTTGTTTTGGTCAAAACAAAATCTTATATAATAAATGACGCTGTAAAATGAGGAACACAATTTGTGTTTCTGATCTTACTTGCCAAGAATTTGGCTTGTATCTTGCACATTACTGTATGTCATACTCTAATGATAGGTCGTTTGATGCAAATATAATCCCCTTACTAGACTTAATGATGAGAGGCACTGTGCTTCATATTCTTACCCTCTGGTTTTTTCATATAGTTTAAACAAAGGTACTCATCTAAAAAGAAGTTGTACCATTGAAGAAATTCTTTCCAGAAACTTTTCTTTCCATAGATAAGCACAAATCCACTAACGGTAGTATAAAGTGTGGAGAAAAGGATTGTTAGACCTATGGTGTTTTCACTTTGCAACACTATTTTCGATTGGGTGTAAAGGTCTACAAGCAGAAAGCAAAGGAATACCACTACTAGGGTGAGATTCATCCTGATGACCCGCATCTGAGTGCCTAGCTTGGGAGCATGAGTACCGTTAGTACTTTCCTTCATGTGACGAAGATGGATGGCCAGATGGTATGAAATGGAAATACTGCATTTGATCATCACTATACCTGGAACAATGTCTGCAATAACTGCAAGATAGATGATGTAGGCTAGACCAACAGCCCCGTCTGGTGTGATTGAGCCACAGTTGACATTTCCTGCACTGCTGTTCTGATATGTCAGGACCTTCAGTAGTGGCAGGCAGTTGGTGAGACCACAAAGGAAAATAACAATCACTACAGTAAGAACATGCTTGAGGATACCTTCCTGGATGCGTGTGTAGCAATGAATTGGCTCAATCACGAGTTTGGTACTGTAGAAGAAAGTTAAAAAGGCGGTGGTCCACATAATTGAGAACTTAAGGGAGACAACAAACACTACCAGAATGGATTCCACCATGTCATATATACAGTTAATATCTATCTCAACCATTGTCATCCAGAAGTAGGAGAGGACTTGATGGCCAATGCTAGCCAAAGATATTCCAGTAATTATTGTGTCGCCTGGACAAAGATGTAAATGCTTCTTTCTGCAGTTCCGCTGATTCACCAATAAGATGTAGACATTGAAAAAGACAGTGAGGATGGCCAGAAAGCCAGTCACAAGCCAGATCCCTATCTTGTGCCCAGGAGTCAGCATGATTGATGACTCTGCTGTAAATGTCTGTTACATAAAGAATAGGCATTTATGAGACAATTTGTTGGTTTTCAACACACTACTGGAAATTTACTAAAATATATATTTATATTATATATTTCTATGAGAAATCCCTATTCGAAGAAAAAGGTTTACATTACCTTGTTTTGGTGTGTGTAACTTTGCTACTTCATCCAGCTCCTCTTTAATTTCTGAGAAAAAAATAGCAATAGGACATGTTCTACTTGTTTGTACAAAAAGAAACATAAGGCTTTCTGAGAAATTCAATAATATTCCGCAAATCTTGTAGTAAAGACTGTAGGCTTAGACATTCAATCAGCATTGGAACTGGTCTTATATTTATATCAAGGCTGTGTAGGAACTGGTGTTTTTTTTTGTTTTTTTTTTACTGTGGACATCTGGCATATTTGCATGATCAACCAACTTAACCACCCTAGGACTTTGTGGTGACGAAAGGTCAGCTTACATTTAAATAGCTTTTCAAAACAAAACTAAAGCATTTACAAATAGTACAGTCAGAGAATATGGATTTATTTATTAGACAGAAAAATATGGCCTTATGTAAATGTTTTAGCACATTGCCTTAATTTTTTAACATTTAATTAAATTATGTAAGTACATACAGAAGCCTGTACAGTTTCTTAATAATTTACTTTAGTATATAATAATCCAGATTATAATCCAAGGATTATATATGTTTTTATATTGTTCATAATAGGTTAAAGTTGGTTACAGGTTTAATTTAGTTTGTTATATTTATTTTGTCAGGGACCATGCATAAAATACATTACTCAGATAATTGGTCCAAGTTTGAGGGGAAGTCTGGTCTCATAGGGTGGGATGGCATTCACCCCACACACAGCATAGCCTGTTAGTTAGCCGGCAGAGCAGCATGGATAGTTAATGACTGTCCAGAGCCGGGACCAGGCAGCAGACAAATAGGCTAAACCGACCATCTGCTTGCTGCCTTTAGACATCACCTAGGTACAACTATATTGAGACTGTTTCACTGCCCCGAATTAAACAACAACAACTTAGAAAATCCCAAACAGTTTGTTTAAATAAAATAATTAAAAAAATAGCAGATCCAATGCCCAACTGCAGCATCTCTGAACTAAGGTTTGGGTTGTTTAATATAAGATCACTCAACTATAAGGCTCTCATTGTAAATGATACAATATATCATAAAATTCATGTATTATGTCTCACAGAAACATGGATTAAACCTGAGGAATATTTTGCATTAAATGAGGCCACTCCTGTAGGTTTTAAGTATACACACAGCCCTAGACTGTCTGGTAAAGGAGGGGGTACATGTGTCATTTATAAAAATTAATTAGCCATAAATCAGAAATAGTGTCTTACTTTCAATTCTTTTGAAATTCAAGTGCAGATTTTGACAGATTAGGTCCATCGTTAGTTACATTATACATGTTGACATTGGGCTCAGTTATAAATAGACATGGAATCAGTTTCCACTGCTATGCTGTTGATACACAGCTGTACTTATCAGCCAAACCAGATGACAAATCCAGATTAAATAAAATAGAAGACTGTGTAAAAGATATTGGACTTTGCATGCTGAAGAACTTTCTTCTTTTAAACTCAGATAAAACAGAAGTTCTCCTGCTCAGAAAAAAGTTTTAATGTTAAATCTCACTGATTTCTCTGTAAGATAAGTTGAGTTGCATTTTAGGCGTGTTGCTGCCTACTTTATCACAGCAGAGGCCGATGGTCAGTTCAGAAGCTGTGTATTATTATCTCAGCCCTAGTTATTTACCTTGTCATGCACCAGTAAATCTAAGATCAATATCTGTAACTTTCATTTTGCCTGCCAAACAGGGAGTAGGAGTGGGTGCTTTTTCTTTTGTTCTAAATTGTCTTCTGTTTTGGCTTTGTTAGGAAGTGTGGGAAGCTTGTTTTTTTAAGTTAGTAAATTAAGTTAGTAAGTTAGTGTACACTAAATCTACAGCTAGTCTGGAGCATGCTCACTCTGATGCTTGGCCTGTCTTGGCAAAAAGTAAACCAAACTGCTAAAAGCAAGGGCCTAGATTTGGTCTCAACATTTGGTCTAAACTAGGTTTATCCTATTATCTTACACTAACTTACTAAAACTTCTGCCATTTTACAATCTCTATTGCAAATGACAACCTTCAGTTTTTTTGTTTTTTTTTTTTACAAATCCTAGGACTAATAGGCCTAACCCTTTAGACCCTAGGTCTTACCTATTACAACCACTAAGTTTAACTTATTCCCAGCCCTACAATCCCTAGGTCTAACTTATTAGAAATCCCTAGTCTAACATACTGCAAGCTTTCAAACCCTAAGTCTAATCTATTATAATTTCTTCGTTCTAGGTCTAATCTATTAGAAAGGCTGCCATGCACTATGGCCTAATCCAGTACTACAAAGCCTATGTCTAACCCATGATAAAACCCTTGGTCTAACTTTCTTATTTTACTAGGCTATTACAAATCCTAGGCCTAACCTAAATATATATTCTGCAAGTACTATGTTTAAACCAATTTTCGAAACTTAAGTGTAGTTATTTACAAAGCCTCTGTCCTGTTATCAACCTTACATATACACTATCACAAACTCAATTATATGTGTATATAATTACAAATTCAACAAACCCTAGGTATAACCTCTTACAACATCTTACAGATTCAAGACATTCACTTTTTACATGCATTTGTCCTAATTATGGAATCTTTTGAATATAGCCAAAATAAATGCAAGTCAAATCTGAGGTGGTGCCCACTGCTTTGCTTACCCTACATATTTCCTGTCATATTAGTCTTTGGGCAGTTTGTCTGACAAGTCTCTGACCAATATATGAATATATTAAGTTTGATATGAAAATATGACTTTCATATAATCATTGACTTACCTTTTTTTTTTAAATAAAAGACACTGACTCGTCAGAATCATGCTTTTTCATTAACATCAATGCTGCTCTCTGTTTCACTCTTCCCCAAAAGACATAACCCAGTGTTATACCTCATTATAGACCTCATTAATACCTTTTGTACTATGGACTTTTGTTGTACAAAACTTGTTTTATGTATCTGTAACATAGATAAAAGAGCATAACAAAGAGCAAAATACAAATTTGTCAGACAAATTGCATAAGTTGAGTTAAAACATCATTTAGGTAAAATTATTTTATCAATACGGCTTATTAAACTACAAAAATGTACAATGTCTCCTGGTGTCTAAAAAAAACCTATGCAGGTATAAAAAGGGAAGAATGGGTAACAATCAATAAGACAGTATTATACTTATTTAAATTCAAATAAACAGCAATGCAATAAAAAGCATGTAACCGCATAGAAAATATAATACAACAAATATATATAATATATAAAAAGTTGGAACATGAATGGCACTTAAAAATTTGCAGCAAGGAATTAGGAGTTTTTAATTTCCATCATTCTTCATTCTTCACACATTTCACACACATACATAAAAAAAACTAAACAGTTTCTTCCAAATACTTTCCCACACACAGTCAGCATATCAAAGATACATTAACACTACAGCACCATATGCTTTCTTCAGGTTAAAGTATATACTGTCCAATAAAGTGAGAATAATTATTTCAGATACCTCTTTTGGAAAGAATAACGTAAATAACAGATCAATTGATTCTTTTAAATCATCATTACCCCTGTTAAAATATATAAAAATGCTTTAAAAATAGTTATACAAATATTGGAACATAGATAAGTAGCTCAGTCTCTCTCTCTTAGTCTCACTCAATACATCTTGCATATTCTAACACTCAACACAAAATAGCTTAATCAAGATCATAAATATCACCAACTGAGCCAGGAACAAGAGTCATTCTGCACTCTTAAAACTGTTGTTTAGGACTAAACCCATAATATTGTAGTGGTATTATGTACATGAACCACTCTTCATTCAGCATTCAAGCTTGTCAAACTTAAACGGGGTATCCATATCTGCTGTCATATCTGAGTGGGGGTTTGGAGTTACTGGCAGACGAGTTGGCTTGCAGGGGCACTCTGCTGCGATCAGTATAAACGCTGCTGCGTCCTGACTCAGTCCTGTTGGGCTGGCCGTTTCTCACAGAGTTGTAGACAATCCCATGATGTGTGCGGTAGCTCCTGATGGAGCGGAAGCTTGATTGCCTGCTAGCAGTATGGCTCTCTGGAGCTGCAGCATCCTCTCTGTATACGAGAGATATTAATTAATATTGTGATGCATTTTCAGATCCAGGAAGTCAACAATTAAAAAATCTAAATATATCTTCCAGGTAATAATTACGTTTGTCAAACATCATTAAGCTACACTAAAATACGCCTAATTTTATTATTTAGTGACTGTGCATGTTCAAATCCATTAATTTTCCCCAATCCTATCAGAATAGCTACATTTAATATCAACAGATAGTAAGTTTGATTTGACTTGTATTTTTATAATAAAAACAGCTAACCAATGTATCGTGTAAACAGTTGAATTATTTTAGTTTTATTGTGTGATTGTTGTGAGATGTAGTGCATTTAATACTGGTCCATTCCTTTTCTTCTAGCCTAACAATAAGTGATTATGAGTAGTTTGCTGCATTCTCTCTTCGTAGACATCTATTGTCAAAAACATTTTGGAGTAAATACATTTTTGATTCCTGGTATTACCACTAACATTATGACAACAAATTAACAAAGTACCCTGAAAGATCTTCAACACCATTTACAACATAACCTATCTATTAAAATGTTACCTGTAAACTGATCCCACTGTAGGTAAGGTAGTAAATCACTGTATGCATAGTGTGGAATTACAGTAAATTGTAAATAAATAAACAAAATACAATATCATATGTACTTCTCTTCTATTATCAGATAAATCCAATTCAAAGTGACTTTACAAACAACTAACCAAGATACTCCACATTATATGGTACTGTTGTCAGAAGACTTTTAAATTATGCATGCAATGTCTGGATTATATACATATATTACCAAAAAATTTCTTTTGTGGCATAATGCTGAAATGAAAGGACAAAAAAAGTATGTTAAGGTTTCCTGACTAGACAAGACTAACATTAATGTTAGACAGTAAGGCTGTGTCCCAAACAGCACACTCTGGAACAATACATACTGCGCTAGATGGTGTCCTTTTATTTATTCATTCATTTATTTATTTTATTTATTATATTTCATTTATTTTTTACACATTTAGTGTAGTAGCAGTCTGCAGTTTAGGACGTGGCCAGAGTAATGTAACTTTTCGTTTCAGAATGCTTTCTGACAAAAGTTAGCTAGCTAACCAAAACCCTCCTAGTCTGTTACCATAACAACACATTATACTAAAGCCATTTTTACTGCAGTATATATGGTCATCTTCGCTATTTACTGGTTTCATCATTGACCTTGTGCAAACTACCTGACGCTTCAACGGGGCGAGAGCTCTAGTCTGTAAAGCTGCAATATATTTCTGAACAGGCATCTCAACACATGCCTTAAGAAAGTGAAAGACCCAGGCCACCTAACAACTGGAGCCAGTTGCTAACAACAAACACAGTGCGTAAAGTAAAAACAAAAACACACTTCTAAAGTAAAAGTATTTTTAAACAGTTTCCGCTTTTTCTGTGAATTAATTTTTGGGTGGGACAAATCTACCTGTTTCAGATATTGGGTCGAACATATTCCCCCCCCATCCCACCGGTTCCTACGCCAGTGGATTTTACAGTATCCTTAATGGTTATCGGGAGAAAGAAAAAATTAAAGCCTTACTTTATCTCATTGGCAGTCTCCTTTTCATAGCGACGCTTCTGGCAACAGCAAATGAGGAGCCAGATCAGCAACAGCAGGAGGAGCAACAGCAACAGCGCTCCAATCACAGCCCCTGCAATTATGCCTGCCTTATTGATTGCTAGGACATTTACAAAAGAGAATTTAGATTATTTTGTCATTAATCATTCTCTGATATTCACAGCTTATATATATATAATTTCATACAGCCTTGCATAACAATATTAGCTCTTGGGATTAGTTCACAAAATTCCCCCACCACTCCCCACACACAAATAGCAACCTATTCACACAGTCAAGCTACCAGACATAGTCACACCCTCTTGCCCCACCCAAACTTACGGTTGTATGCTTTCAGAGTGTATTTGCACTGCTCTTTGCCTACTTCATTGCTGACCTCACAGATGTAGTTGCCCATGTAGCTCTGTGAGTGGTTACTAATCAACAGCTCTCCTGTCTGAGGGTCTTTAAACATATAAATTAGTCACACAGCAGTGAAAAAAAGCATTGAGATTATGCACAAGCCAAAATTCTTTACTAGTAAGTGTAAACATATAGTTAAAATCACCTTTAAGACATAGTACAAATACATTTTATTTTTTCTACGTTTGTAAGGACCCTACAAACTGCTAAACAAATGATCAGAGTACATGAACTTTTAATATATCACCACCCGAATTCAAGATATAAATTTTACTGATGGCATGATACCACTTTTTATTTTCTTATTCACTGATTGTAACATTTATTCTATTTAAAACAGTCTGAGTCGTGCTTTTTCAGGATAGATTTGTTACAGGAATTTACCAGATTCCCAATATTCCAATATTTATGATGATAATAGTCCAATACATGGCCAGTGCTTTCTGTAATTAATATACTAGTACTAATCACAAAGGTATGCTGATGATTTATGAAAAGAGATAACTGTATCAACAAAAACTTGCCATCAACAAAACAGGGTTTAGGTTCCTGTGTGTTAAAGCACTATTCACATTCCAATATTAAAAATAAAGCTATAAAAATGGTTCTTGGCTTTTACACAAGTGACAAGTAGACATATCAATAAAAAAAACATATTTTTAAAATGATATATTAACTGATTTTTTAGGTAACAAAAACTGGTTATTATATTGTACTGCTCCATTGAACCCAGTATTGGCATGTTTTTTTTTTTACCTAATGTATTTGCATTTTCTAGCTTAGCTTACTCTGAGTTGCTGTGGCTGGCATAGTTCCACTCTCTCGTGTCCACTTGTAGATTAGAGGATTCGAGCCCTCAGATGATTTGCAGCACAGTGACACAGTACTTCCTATCACCTCACCACTCTCCACCCAGCATTTAGGCACAGTGGGACGCACTGAAACACATAGCAAGAGTTAAAAGATTTCTCTTACTGACTTTTTTTTGAGTACCAGGAGTATCCAACAGAGTTTGGTGATTTCCCTGTTTTAACATATATGGTTCAACAGAAAATAATCTGTGCTGTTCTGTGTATATGCGAATTAGACTCATTGCTTCCTGCTTTTTCTTCTTTGGAAAAAGATCAATTTGTACTCACTAAAACATAAGTTTTTATTCTGTGTTGAATATTATTTTATTATTTAATTTGGAGAAACCTTTTGAAAACACATTTTAAGTCAGCTGACTTTTTTTCATTTTCTGAAGATGTCATTTTACTGATCAAAGGCTGACAAAAGCTTTCTCCCATTGTCTTAAATCTGTTACTTATGGGTTTTGATTTACATGGTCATTCATGTGCTAATGCATGTTTCTTTCCGATCACCATAGAGAGTCTCAAAAGTCCTCAATTCCCTGGCTGACTAGGTTAGTTTGGAAAGGAGCAGAATCGCATATGCTTGCTCTAAGTTTCACTTATTGTCAATTCTCTAGCATTAACTTGATAAGAATTTTGTTTAATTATATGGGTGGATGGGGTGTGGTTGTATTAGACTGGTAAAACAAAACATGCAGAGGTATGTGTGCAGTCTATGTGTTGCAACAAGTTACAAGAGGGCAGATACTAAATTATGAATGAGGAAAACCGGTAATACAGAAACCAGATAAAATGTGTGTCAAACCAAGTAAGAGAGAGATGTATGTCTTGATCTTTACCAAGCACGACTAAGGTGACCTTTCGTGAGTCGATGCCAGGCGGCTTCTTCACTTTACACTGGTAGGTTGCTGTTTCAGACACACGCAGTGAGGTGATGGAGATGGTGGCGTCTCCACGGCTGGGGTCACCCACAAATTTCAGTCGACTCATCAGGTCTGAGCTTTGTAGCTTATACACTTGTCCCCCAGAGTAGGATAAGATCTGACAAGCAAACAATGACAGATTTTGTTCAGACATTTGAGACCATGACACAAGGCAGAAACAAATCTTATCTGAAAAACAGGTTTATCCACCCAGCACAGATGACAGGGTCCTAAACATCCTCTGCACTAGGAATGTTCCAAATTCTTGGAAGGCCTGTACACAGTTACCAGGGTGTGATAATTGTAGTTCATCACAGAAGTTAATCAAAGTTTTATGTCATTTTTCTTAATGCAATTAAATGTAGAAATAATTTCAGCTATTTTTAATATTTTATTGCTATTTAAAAACTCCAATACTAAAGTGTCCTGGCCAAGATTTAAAATAACATATAATTATTATATAAAAAAGAATATTATTAGGCATTTGATTTGGGATATGGAACTATGCAACATGTTTTTCTAATGATAAAATATTGAGTGTTTGTACAGATTGAGTTGAGACAAAATGTTTTGCTGGCTATGTAAAAAAAATGTAAAAAAACAAAAACAAACTGATGATATGTCAAAAACAAATTAAGCATAAATAAAATTTTCATTTTGACACTTTACTAGAACAATATCAAGAGTACTAAACTAGCCCAAGACATAGTATATTGATATATAACAATGAGATAAGGTCTATGAAATCATCAATTTGACCCGTTTTGCTTAGCAATTCTTTTACATATACTGATAAACATGCATTAGTAGTTGCACAATTATAACTACCATGTTTATTATACATTCAGTTTACTTCTACATTCGATGTCAATAACTCAGTTAGCTTTCCTTAGCTAATGTGGAAAGCAAGTGAAATTTATATTATGTAATTGAATTTTGCATTTTTTCTGCAGTTTTTTTTCCCTAAGATGTTTCAAATGTAAAACCTGACCCTTAAAACATTCAGCAAAAATGTGCAAAAAGCCCATATTTAATTGAATTTAAAGGTTCGGTAAATGCTGTCGAAAAAAGAATCACAAACAATAAATGATTGCACATAAACACTTATTTAGGTCAAACAAATTCAGAAGAAATGACAATGCATACAGTATTTTACAGGCTGTTTTTGGTGAGTTTACTACTATTTGTTCAATTTTATTTGAACACCAGATAAAAACTCCATTATATGATGTCTAACCTGAACTCAATGTCCAAATTAAACAAATACAAATTTAGGCTAAGCTATGAGTGAAGTTTTGCAGAAACATGTCTACTCTGGAGACAATGCATCAGGTATATTTCATGAAATCATGTTTTTCAATTTGAGTTCTAGTCATTATCAGAACATCGAGTGTAATCTCTTAATTTGCAGCTGCATGCCACATCTTAATATGTCTCACCAGTTTGTCTTTTTGGGTCATGTCTTGGCTGACTATGGACCACTCCACATCCAGCTGTCCAGTGTCAGATGGGCTCTCACTGTATGTACACCCCAGTATTACATCCTCTCCTTGGGCCTTCTTGATAGTCTGTGGCCCTGTGGAAGTCACTTGCATAGCCGCTGAAAGCACAACCCACTGGCCAGTGACTTGAAAGTTGATCACGTTTGACAGGAAATGAAAGAAATGTATTTACCTGCATGGTCTAGATAGACTGCTGTACCATACAGCACAACCAGAAAAATGTGACGGCCAATACACTGATACACCATGGTCAAATATCACAGTCAGAAACAGCCTGTATTTATTGGGAAATAGTACAATATTACACACTTCATTTGCAGAATAGGATAAAGAAATCATTGTTTTGCTCATGTACTCCTGTATCATTAAAATGCCTTTTCAACCTAATCTCTATATGCCTGACCTGTAGCATAAAGTTAATTATCATAGACAATAATTTCTCTGAAGAACATAGTTATTTGCAACAAAACAGATTTATTTATATAGCACCTTTTACAACAGATGTTGTCAGAAAGAAGCAGAAACGCTGGGTCTAAGCCTTTAATCAAGTAACCAAAAAGTAACCAGACTCAAAATACAAAGCACAAATAGAACAAGAATAAATTTCTAATTATTATTATTTTTATAACATTAAACAGTTGATTCTTCCTCACAGTCAACTTCCTCACACACACACACACACCAAGAGAGAGAGAGAGAGAGAGAGAGAGAGAGCGAGAGAGAGAGAATGTGACAGTCACACAACTGCCAAGCATTTGCACAACTGCTAAACAGGTTCTTGAGTTAAATGTCTCACAAACATGTCCCTGTGTACCACATCTGGCCATCTAACCACACATCAAGCAACATATACTAAAATAACATAAAATGTAACATATAAAGGGCAAAGGTGAATCTCATGCCTTTTACAGAGTGAAGAAAGCACAAAGTTTAAACTCTTTTTGACTACCAAGTCTGTAGTCTTTTTATTCAATTGATAATATCAGGACATTTTATTCAGCAAATATTATTCAAATTATTCAGTAACTACTATAACCTACTGTGAGTTATAAAGTTAGATAAATTAAAATGCCCACAGTTTCTCGGAGTAAATGAAGTTTATGTAAATTATCACTGAACAAACAGACATAAAACACTTACTTCTTAATGCAGAGTTTGATTAATCCAAAATTAAAATAAATAAAAAAATAAAACGTGTAAAGGCAGCAGAGTATAGTGATCACTGGCTTTCTCTTAGTCCTCAAGGGAGTACTTAACTTTACCTAAAACAAAGAGGAAACGCCTTTCCCTTTAGCTCAACCCCCTGTTTTTCTGCATTCCATCAAAGCACACTACATACATGGTGAAACTCACCTTGTCAGATAATGACAAAAAGAATTAGAATAAAGGGTGTTGTGTTTACTCATTCTCTTTTTATACTAAATAAACAACAGCCTTTATTCTAATTCTGTTTGTCATTCTCTTAATTAGTTACTGGTTGATTAAATACATATTTTATACATTTTTTTATCAACGGTGAGCCACTATTGAAGCTTCAGTTAGATGTTAACAATACATCAATACAACCACACATTATTTATTGCTTACCTTAATTTGTTTCAAAATTAACAATTATTTTAATTTAGATACTTGGAACATATTCAAAGCATTTAACACTGTAATATTGCCATGTTTATGGACAGAATACAATAAGTGATGAACTATTTATTTTATTCAAAACTGGAGGCAGAGTAGGTCAGTGCCCATACCCTCTTCTTCCACATCTATGCCTTTGTAGTTTGTGCATAATGTGGTGTCTTGTGAAATACTTATGGGTGTCCCTGAAAAAGATGCCACCTTGAAGGCAGCAGATGTTGCTCCAAAAATCATGGAGAAAAATGCTCCAAAATCTTGATTTGTCTCACCACAACACTACTGTGCATTTCCACTGTGCAGTGGTCTATTCCAGACAGTGGCAAGAAAAAACTCCATCAGATCAAGAGAAAGAAACCCTGAGAGGAACCAGACTCAAAAAGGGGAACCCATCCTCCTCTGGTTGACACGGGATAACTAAAAAAAATACAAATATAATAAGAATAAAATTGACTACTTTGTCTTCCTTTGGGCCAATGTTACATTTTTATTTTTTTAAGAAGCTCTTTTCACCACCAAGTTCACTTTTTTTCAAAATGTATACACTCTTTTCTCCAGAAACATTACATTACAGCTCAGTACAACAGTTCATTTTATTTTTAGCTACAAAAATAATCAAGAAACATCTAAACAATAAAGAATAATTCCATCAAAACACCAAAGTTTTAATAGGAATAGTCTGTCAGTCAGACTACAATCACTTTTAAATCACTAACAACTGTTTGCATTAAAGCAGATGCCCTATTTAATGTACATAGTTAATGTTTACTGTAAGTATTAAAGGTGTATTCGCTCTGCAGTTTTTACTGGTTACAAAGCAGCAGTTGATTTGTCATTCTACTGAGGTAATGTACATATTGTATGTATACACAGTAAAAAAAAAAGGTGACTCCAACTTAAAATCATTAAGTAACTGATTTCCTCATCTTTTGTAAGTTAGTACAACATTAGGACTGATTTGTTCCCCACAATTATAAATATACGTTGCCCTAACAAGTCTTGAATGTTGGCTAAACTTAGTCACCTCAACTTTTATTTCTGTAACCATAATCTAATATTTTAAGTTGACAGCACTAGATATATTAAGTAAAGGTAACTCACAATTCTATGTCAATTCTATGTGGACTCTGTAGGTCTCACTCAGAATGTAATAGGGCCTACACATTCCTGTAATAACACTCTAGATCTAGTTCTGACTCTAGGTGTTGACATACATAATCTTACTGTTCTTCTAGACTTCAGTAGTTTCAGATCATTACCTAATTTCATATGAATTAAATCTTAATGAAAATGTATGTATATCACCCCGCTACTGCATGAAGCGTTTAATAATGCCAAATACACCTCAGCACTTTATTTAAATCCTTCCAGATTTATCAACTATAGCTTCTCCTTCAGATTCAACAGAGCTAGACAAATTGACAGACTGCACAGAAAACACATTCCGATCAACTTTAGACAATGTTGCACCTATAAAAGCTAAAAGGATGCAACAGAAAAAGCTTGCTCCGTGGTACAACAATGAAATTCGCACCTTAAGACAGACAGTACGAAAATTAGAGCGCAAATGGCGACTAAGCTGGAGATATTTCACGCTGCTTGGAAGGACAGCCTTAGCAGGTACAGAACGGCACTTGTAATGATGTAGGTTACCCTTACCCATTACCATGTTACTCAGGCATAGGTCCTTAACTTTTTCAAATTGGCATTGTTGATACTTACCTTCACGGTTCCAAAAGAGTACCAGTGGGGTAGCTCCTGAATATAACTTACGTGGGTGAGTCCAACCTGTGTAGACGGGGAGGGGAGAAAGAGTGTCGGTGAAGGAAAATATGTGTATTGATCATTGTATGCAGGTTGACTGTCTGTTCCAGAGACAGCCGTTGTTTGCTTTCTGTTTGTGTGTATATTTCCTTTTTTTTTTCTCCTTTATCTTTATTGCTTTTTGGCGTTGTGTGTGTTTGGGGGTGACTGGCTATAAAAGGTGATGGACTAATTTTGTCTTCTTGCCCACATTTTGTGGTTGGGGGAACACGCTTTATCACAAATGGTGGCAGCGTACCTTTTTTTTTAACCCACGAAGCGTGTATTGCACAGAGGCAGAGAACGCTGGGGGCAACTGTGAGGAGGCGATGGCTCCCAAGAAACCCCCAATCTCCCAGACGCAACCGGATACCTGCGAAGAAGAGGCAGAGGCACCATCCTCAGCGCAAGCTCCCGACAAGAGCGCAGCTGAGATTGCTAACATACGGAGCATGCTTCAATGCTTCATTGACGTTCAGCAGCAGAAGGACGACGAGCTGCGGAGAGAAGCGACGAGGCAGGACCAGAGGTGGCGCTCGCTACAGCACCAGTTCGGGCTTCTACAGGAGGAAGTCCGGAGAGGTCAAAGGGGCGCGCAACAGGATCCGGAAGCGCAGCACACTACAACAACAACGGCGGCAGCAGCAGCGCGAACGAGAATATACAGACCCGTTGCAGTAGCGGGGTCTGTGAGCATGACGGAAGGGGAGCACGCAAGGACAGCGCCGGACACTGATGACATTGAGCACTACTTCATAATGTTCGAGCGGCTAGCGTTAGCGGCTAGGTGGCCGAGAGCAGACTGGACTTTTCAACTAGTCCCTTTGCTAGAGGGAAAAGCGAGGGCAGCGTATGTCGCCATGGGCGCAGAGGACATTCACGACTTTGAGGCTGTAAAAGAGGCTATTTTAAAGAAATTTGAGATTAACCCGGAGACGTACAGGCAGCGTTTTCGCAAGGATAGTGTTTTGAATGGGCGAAACGCCGAAAGAACTTTTCACGCGGCTTTCTGGACTTTATGAGAGGTGGATGCGTCCGGCTGGGAAAACAAAAGAGGAGATCGGACTAAACATCGTCCTTGAGCAGTTCCTGAACATGGTCAACCCAGAACTGAGGAGCTGGATCATGGAACGCAGCCCGGCTTCGCCCCAGCAGGCGGTCGAGATGGCTGAAGCCTTCTTATCAGCGCGACGGGCGGAGAGAGACTTCCACCTTGGACGACCAGACTACAGCGGACAATCCAGTAAGTTTGAGAGGCATGATTATGGCAGTGGTTTGGGTCAACGTAGATCTAATACACAATGGCGTGACAGCAGTAATACTTCAGCCGAAAAATCTAAGATCAGATGTTTTAGCTGTAACCAAATAGGGCATAAAAGTAATGCATGTCAAAACCCACCGACTAGTTCTAACCAACTCTGTTACATCCCTAGAAAAGAAAATCCTCTCGTTACAAACGACTGTAGTAGTGAAACTACTGTGCTGGTTAAGATTAAAGGGAAACAGTACAGGGCCTTAATAGATACTGGGGCGAGTCAGACTTTAGTTACCCAAGCGTGTCTCGAGAATATTCACTACAATCTGACAGGAAAGTTAAAGGTTAGATGTATTCATGGGGATGAACAGGTCTACCCGACTACTGAAATTAACCTTTCGATTAAAGGACAACCTTATTTGGTTAATGTGGGTGTAATTCAGAATGCTCCATATTCAGTTATACTGGGTAGAGATATTCCTATTTTGGTTGACTTGCTAAACACTGAACAGCCTAGCGCAGCCGAGGTTATGGTGGTAACCAGGCAGCAAGCTAAAAGTACAGCTGAGGAGACTGCTAGACGAACTGCCCTATGCTGTAGAGCCCAAAAGGAAGAAGTCTAAAAGGGAAAAGAGAGTGAGCAAAGTCAAAGGCACCAAAGTTTGCGAAGAGTTGGAGCAGCCGACTATTGACATTAGCTTACCTGCTAACTTTGAGCAGCTACAGAGAGAAGACGAGACACTTGAATCGCTTTTTACTAAAAGCGTACCCTATGAGGACAATAGTGCGGAAGGTTGCCATTTAACCATAAAAGACAACAAACTGTACAGAGTCTCTGATCAGGGTGAGCAGCTGGTACTCCCGTTTCGTCTAAGGGGGGAGGTCCTTGAATTGGGTCATTCAGATCCCTGGGCGGGTCATTTTGGCCAAGCAAAAACTTTTAACCGAATAGCATACAGGTTCTACTGGCCAGGCCAGTATGCAGACGTGGTGAAATTTTGTAAAAACTGTCCAGAATGCCAGCGTACATCAGTTATAAAGAAGTCAGATAGGGTGCCTATGGTGAATATGCCTATAATTGACGTTCCATTCTCCCGCATAGCTATGGATGTGGTGGGTCCCTTACCTAGAACTAAAAATGGTAACCGCTACATCTTAGTTATCGTAGACTATGCTACAAAATATCCTGAGGCGTTTGCACTAAAGAAAGTCAAAACTCGCCAGATTGCTAATGCTCTTATCCAGCTTATCTCTAGGGTAGGCATCCCAAAAGAAATCTTGACGGATCAGGGCACCAATTTCACTTCGAAGCAAATAAAAGAAGTGTATAGTTTATTAGGCATTAAAACTATCCATACCACTGCATGGCACCCCCAAACTGATGGTTTAACTGAGCGCTTTAACAAGACCCTGAAACAGACCCTGAAGAAGCTTACAAACGACACTGGAACAGACTGGGACATGTGGTTACCATATATTCTGTTTGGGTATCGCGAAGTCCCACAAGCATCTTCCGGTTTTTCGCCGTTTGAGCTGCTTTACGGACGCCAGGTGAGAGGCCCTCTGGACGTCTTGAAAGAAGCCTGGGAGGGAGACGGCAGATAACAGAAGCTGAACATTTTAACTTATGTTTAAAAATGAGAGACAAATTGAGCCAGCTGACCGGATGTGTTCGAGCCAACATGGAAAACGCGCAAGAACGACAGAAACGCTGGTATGACAAGGCGGCTAGGAAGAGAGTGCTACAGCCTGGGCAAAAAGCACTTGTCCTCCTTCCCACCAGTGACACAGGACTTTTGGCCAAGTGGCAGGGTCCATACGTGGTGCACAGACGGATCGGGGAAACCACGTATGAACTGCACACACCGGAGCGGAGGAAGAAGCTCATGCGCTTCCACATCAACATGCTGAGGCTGTGGCATGAACCAGGGGCCACTTGCTCAGACCAGCTGTGGATACGAGCGGTGGAGGATAAGGAAGAAGTGACGGAGCAGTACTTCCCCACTGACAGTGCGGGTGCGGTTCTCCCTGAGGTTTCTCACCTGAATGCACAGCAGCACAAGGAGTTACTGCAGGTGATTCCAACAGGGCTCTTCTCTGAGGAACCAGGACAGACCATGGTGGCCCAGCATAACATCAGACTCACTAAGGCTGAGCCTATTCGTCAAACCACCTGTAGGGTGCCAGCGCGACTCGTTCCTGACCTGAAGAGGGAGGTGGAGGAGATGCTGACAATGGGTGTTATCGAACCATCAGACAGCGAATGGTGCAGCCCTGTCGTCCTAGTTCCGAAGAAGGATGGAGGGCTACGTTTCTGCGTAGACTTCTCAAAGCTAAACGCTGTTTCTGCATTTGATCCTTACCCGATGCCACGGGCAGATGAATTGATAGAGCGGTTGGGTAAGGCCAAGCACGGAGCGGCAGCAACCTTTCAGAGGATGATGGATAAGGTCCTCAGGGGCACTGAAGACTTCACTGCGGCTTACATAGACGATGTTGTCGTTTATAGCGCATCATGGGAAGAGCATTTGAGACACCTGAGCATCGTCTTCAGCAAGATCGCTGAGGCTGGTCTAACTGCTAATCCCAAAAAGTGTCATCTTGCTCGTAAGGAGGTCTCATACTTGGGCTACATCCTAGGTGGAGGACAATTACGGCCTCAAGTGGACAGGGTGGAGGCTGTGAAGGCGACGCCGCAGCCTACAACGAAAAGGAGGGTGCGCTCGTTTTTAGGTCTTGTGGGATGGTACCGCAGGTTCATCCCCAATTTTTCGGATAGGGCAGCTCCATTGACGGACTTAACCAAGAAAGACCTGCCGCAAAGGGTTAAATGGACTGAGGACTGTGAACATTCTTTTCAGGACCTGGAGACTGCACTCTGTGAGGAACCAGTTTTAACCAGCCCAGACTTTGATATACCCTTTGTTGTTCAGACTGATGCATCAGGGTTGGGTTTGGGTGCTGTTTTATTGCAGGGCGACGGCGAGGATTGGAAGCCTGTCCTGTATATAAGTCGGAAACTGTTCCCGAGGGAAGTGCGGTACTCTACCGTAGAGAAAGAGGCTCTTGCCATCAAATGGGCCCTGGACTCTTTGAGGTATTATTTGCTTGGGAGTGACTTTGTTTTAGAAACTGATCACAGGGCTTTGCAGTGGATCCGGCGGATGAAAGATTCCAATGCTAGAATCGCTCGTTGGTATCTGTCACTTCAGCCTTTTTTCGTTTTGAAATTGTGTACACCAAGGGTTCCCAAAATGTGACTGCTGATTTCCTGTCTCGTCACTGGGATGGTGCCGAGCTTGTGGAGGGGGGTGTGTAATGATGTAGGTTACCCTTACCCATTACCATGTTACTCAGGCATAGGTCCTTAACTTTTTCAAATTGGCATTGTTGATACTTACCTTCACGGTTCCAAAAGAGTACCAGTGGGGTAGCTCCTGAATATAACTTACGTGGGTGAGTCCAACCTGTGTAGACGGGGAGGGGAGAAAGAGTGTCGGTGAAGGAAAATATGTGTATTGATCATTGTATGCAGGTTGACTGTCTGTTCCAGAGACAGCCGTTGTTTGTGATGGGACCATGTGCCGTGACATTGCCATGTTGAGGTTTTGGGGCTTTGTGTGAGTGATTGGGGTGTGGGGTTTTAACCTGTAATTGATGGTGGTATATGCAGGGGAGGGGCTACCTGTATTTATACCCCCAATGATGGAGGGAAAAGGGGGAACTCTTTGCTAAGCTGCCTGTGAGAGACAATGCTGTGTAAGCTAGTAGGAAAAATTATGTAACTTATGATGCTATAGTCGTTGCCTTATACCTCTGAGAGGCCGTTTGCTTTCTGTTTGTGTGTATATTTCCTTTTTTTTTCTCCTTTATCTTTATTGCTTTTTGGCGTTGTGTGTGTTTGGGGGTGACTGACTATAAAAGGTGATGGACTAATTTTGCCTCTCTGCCGTTTTTATCTGGTGCTCCAGACCATTCGCCCGACACTACCCATAAAGGGTGTCTTCTTGCCCACATTTTGTGGTTGGGGGAACACGCTTTATCACACTTATCAACACACGTTCAGCATACCTGTCCTCACTTATCGAACGTAAAAAAAAAAATCCTAGAGTTTTATTTAGCACAATAGCAAAACTTACCAAAAAACAGGCAGGAACTGAACCTCAAATACCTGCCAACTCCAGCAGAAATGATTTCATGGACTTTTTTAATAGCAAAATATGACAATATTAGACAAAAAGTTCAACTGACACCAGTACCCTATCCATCATTTGGTTTGGCTGAGACAGCACGAAAAATGCTTTTAGAAGAAAGACCAGAAACATTCTACCCACTTCAGCAGTCAGAACTAGAAAAACTTATCTCTTCTTTAAATTCTGCTACATGCACACTTGATATGATTCCAACAAACCTATTGAAACAAGTATTACCAGCTATAATAAAACCTATCATTAACTCTTCTCTTAGTCTGGGTCATGTACTTAAGTCTTTTAACCTAGCTATGATAAAAGCTTTGATAAAGAAGCCAATTCTTGACCCCAGAGAACTGTCTAGTTATAGACCGATTTCCAACTTACCATTTATTTCTAAGATTAAAAAAAAACAGATTTAATGTTAAATCTCGCTTCCTGGTTCAGTAGCCAAAAATCTTGGTGTAACAATTGACTCAGATCCAAACTATCTCAGATGAATCTACGGCATACTCATCCACTATCTGTTCTCCCTTTTTAAAAACCTTTTCACTACTACTTGCACTCAGCTCTACCATATGCTGCTGAGTTACATTTCCTACTCCCCTAAGGTTCAAAAGTGTCAGATTGGGCATTTCTGTCACATTTTCAGGTGACAAAAATTTGTTGTCACCGTCTTATTATCAAAGATCACTCTTGTCTCAACCTTATGTGTAGTATTTTCCAAAGTGACAGAAGTAGAAATTGTCACCACTGTTGTAGTAACATCAATCTCCTTCAAAGTCATAGCTGAAGTAGTAACCTGAACTGGTTTATTAACACTCTTAGTTGTTTCTAAAGCTAAAGTATTGTTTAACTGTGTAATGTTCACCCTTGGAGTGGTTGCTGTGATAACTCGTTCCTGAACCCTTGTAGCTACCGTGAGAGCCCCAATGGAGCTTGAATTTTTTTATCATAACTACCACATGACAAGATATGTAACGCCCTGTCCATACATTTACAAATGGAACAACTTTAAACTCAAAATAAGTACAATTATACTCCCCTTGATCTTTCCATGTAACATTACACACAACAAGAGAACAGTCAACCTTAACTGTCAACCATCTCATGTCATTATGCAAAAGATACTTCCTCTGTTCACAAGGCACTGTATCTAGTTCAGATCCTCCTAACACATCTTCACCTTAACTATTTTTCCATATGGGAGGATTACTGCCACCCACATTAAACCTACTACATTTACAAGGAAGATGAACTATTCTTCCTAACTTAACTCTGACAACCGCCTTTAAAGAATTTGATGCCGTCATTATCATCTGAAGTTTAACGTAGTTAAATGTGTAACATTCATACTTTCAGTAACCTTCAAAGATGAAAGTGTAGAGTTTCCTTCTGTCACTTCAATCCTTGTTTTCATATTGTTTTTGTCTAACCCTTTTCCGAACAGGCCTTGGACTCCTTTGACTAACTGGCTCTCTAAATTCTCCTGCAGTGGAATTACCCCCCCTTAAAACCTTTGGTGCTTCGCCCCCCCCCTGGGAAGAGACTCTGCTGCTTATGGGACATATTGAAAATGAATGTCACCAAATCTTCCTTCCTGTCCAGCAACTGCAGAGTCATTCCTGGCAGCATCAGAAAATTACACAGAATCATCATCATCATCCTCAACCTGAACAATTTCCTTTCCTGATTTTGACTTTGGAGATCATAATGCATCTCTTCTTCTCCTCCTGCCTGTTCTCCCGGCTCTCTTGAGCCTTCAACATGGTGCTTTTTTTTTTTTTTTTTTTTTGCCCTGTGAAGTCTGTCAATTTCCGCAATCGGTATGGTAATCCAAATGCACTGATGTACCAAACATATTTGCTTTTACATGAACAGCTCTATAGGTTTCGATATGCCTATTCTTGTTAATGTTCGTATTTTAATTTAATTTATTTATTTATTCAGCCAGGCAATAAAGGAAAGGAGAAAGAGGAGAGAGAGAAAAAGAAAGAAAAAAATAAGAACAAAATAAAATAAATAATATAAAAATAATATGAATAAATAAATAACTAAATAAACAAACAGTGTGTATATGTGCCTCTGTCATGGAATGTACTTAATAATGAGGGCAAAAAGATGCAACCATGCCCCCGTGGATCCAGAGGCAGATAGGGAAGGACCCAGGGAACCCAAACCATCCACAGCCCCTTAGGAACTCAGAAGACCTGAGGCCAAACATCCCGATGGCCACCGTGTGCACACCACAGAGGAGGAAGGAGGGAGACCCCAGAAGAAGCCCCTACAGACAAAGGGCAAGAGTCTAGAGAGCCAGAAGCAATGAGCAGCCCACCCCCTCCCCAGGCCGGCACCCCCAGCACGAGCCGAGCATGCAGCCCCCGAGGCCCCAAGCGCCCGAGAGCGCCCCGACCCCCGGCAAAGCCCCACCACGCCAAAGAGGCCCAAACCACCCCCAGGACACAACCGCCAAGGGAGTGGGCCAGTGACTACAACAAGACGTCCAACCATGCACCAGGATAGTTTTCTTAGCGATGCAAAAGGCAGTAAGAACTATATGTGATACATTTGTTTCTAAGTTTAATTCACTTATGTCAACTGGGATACCGCAATTAAACCATGTGGACAAGTCTTCACATAATGTCTGCCAAAACCTCTGAACAGGCGTGCAAGACCATATAGCATGTATATAATTCTCAGCATGACTGCCTGAGCATATATTTGTTTCTCTGAGGCCCATTTGGAACATTCTGTGCCCTGTAAAATGTATTCTTTGTAGAGTTTTGTAGTGTATAAGTCTTTGGGTTTTTAGTCATTTTGAAAGTATTTACACATATCTATGTCCAGAAGTTTTCATCTGGGTTGATTGAGAGGTCTCGTTCCCATTTTGTAATTGGGAGGCATATTGAATCATTAATTTTTAATAATAACTTATATATTTTTGATAACAACTTAGGGGTAAAGAGATTTAGAAAATTGTTATCAATACAGGAATTTCTAATTTTAGATTATTTAGCTTAAATCTTGCCTGAATGATGGACCTCAACTGCTGATATAAAGAAATTTGCTACAGCTAATTTCATATTTTGAAATAAGATCTTCAAGTTCAGTACTGTCTTTTTTTGACATATATCTGGATTGTTACAAATGGGTGTCATTTTACATGGGCTTAGTGAAGACTTAGTTATCTTTAAAAATTCCCACCAGGCTGTCAGGGTGGTATATATGTTAAAGCTTTTAAAACAATTATAATGTTTAATACTGGAGCTAATGAAAGGTAAGTCAGAGATTTTCAATTTTCCACAGAGTGTTTGTTCTAAATCCAACCATGGGCTATCTAAAGGGTTTGACTTTATCCACCTTGAAATATACTGTAATCTATTGGCTAAAAAATAGTGACAAAAGTTTGGAAGTTCTAGACCTCTGTTGCATTTTAGCTTTTGCAAAGTCTTCAAACTTATTCTCGATGTTTTACCTTTCCATAAAAATTTAAATATTTGAGTCCATTGAAATATTCGAGTCTAATGACTTAAACCAAGCAAAAGAAGGTTTATTAGGGATCAGTGAGAACAGATAAGTGATGTTAGGCAGAATCATCATTTTTATTGTCGCAACTCTCCCCATAAGAGATATATAAGAGATCCTCCTCTATTGTTTTTAGTAGAGGAATATGGTTTATTCGTACCAGGTCTGACAGCCTTGGGGAAAAATTTATACCTAAATATCTTATATTGCCCAACTGTAGTGAGGTAGTGATGATGTTCTGAAATTTACAATTCAGAGGCAAAACTGTTGATTTACTCCAGTTAATGAAGTAATCTGATACGGATGAGAACTTATCTATAAGTGTGATTGTCTTTAAAAGAGGGGTTTGTGAGTTCCCAAGGAAAAGTAATACATCATCAGCATAAAGACTTATGATCTGTATTATAGAATTCTGCTGGAAAACCATCTGGGCCTGGGGCTTTATTATTTGGAAGATGCTGTATTGCTTTATAAAATTCAGACGATGAAAAAGACGAATCAAGAGCCGTAAACTGATCCTCATTTAATTTAGGTAGAAATTCATAAAAGTCTTTAAAGGAGTTATTTATTTGTTGTGAGTAATGAGTAATGTTACCAACCGAGTCTAATAAAATGAATAGCTGTTTTTTCTTTATTCAGTTTTAACTGATTGGCCAGAAAGTTTCCAGATTTATTTCCTTATTCAAAGTTTTCCAAACGCAACCTCTGCAACATAAATGGTGTCTTCTTATAATTTATTTCATTTAGTTCTAATTTTAGTTTCCTCAGGCTGTTAATTATATGTTCTTGTGGTGAAGCAGCATAGGCAGTTTCTAAGGATTTTAATTCTAATATGAGTGTTTTTTCTTTATTTTATTTTTTTATTTAAGATATTATTTTACCCCGCATTACTGCCTGTCCTGCTTCCCAAAGAACACATGGTGATATATATAGCCCACTCTCTTTTAAAATAAGCAATGAAATCTTGTTCATTAAGTAATGATATATTAAATCTCCAGTTCCTAGTTGGTGGTGTAACTCTTTTCTGTGTCAAAGACATAGATACAGGTGCGTGGTCACTAATAGTGATAGGATGTATCTGAGTGTCTGTGATTTCCATCATCATGGAGCTACTGACTAAAAAGTAATCTAAGCGGGAGTGAGAGTGATGCACTTGTGAGAAAAACTATAATCTCTCAGAGTGGGCTGATGTGAACACCAAGCATCGCAAAGACCAAAATTCTTCATGTATTGTTTAAGAATGTCTGCAGACTGCCAGTTCCTTTGTCTCACTGCTGTACTGAGCCTGTCTATATCTGCATTCAGTACCAAGTCCCTCCTATTACAAGTGTGGTGTCAGAATGATCAGCAAGTGAGGTGAAGAAGGTATGAAAGAAGGAGGGGTCATCAACATTTGGTCCATATATACTAGCAATACATAAATCTATATTCTGAATAGATAAATTAAGTACTATAAATCTGCCTTCAGGGTCTGATATCGTGTTTCTAACAGAGAAGTTTATACCTTTGTTAATCAATAAAAACAAAGAAAAAACAATCAGTTAGATTTTTCTTTTTCTTTCTTTTTTCTTTATTTTGTACATTGGTTTTTTTTATTTATATTCCTTTTATATGTTTCTTGTGTGTTTATTGTAATTTATTGTGATGCTACTGGAATCTTAATTTCCCTGAGGGAACCCTCCCAAAGGGATCAATAAAGATCTATCTATCTATCTATCTATCTATCTATCTATAATAAATCAAGTTGTAACAGGCTGAGTACATGTGAGGAAACTGTGAAGAGGTGAGTGTGAGTGCAGATGTTCTGGACACATGTGAGTGTCAGCCTATAAATCGTTTAACCGATTTAAATTTAACAATTTTCACCTTCTTTTCCCTTGAACCAACTCCATGTACATTCCATGAGACAAACCTCAGTATGCTCATATTGAAATTAACTAAGGGAGTGTTGTGTGCTCACTAAAGATGTGTATGTGTGTGTGTGTGTGTGTGTGTGTGTGTGTGTGTGTGTGTGTGTGTGCGAATGTGTATGTGAGTGTGTGTATGCTGTTGCATGAAACCTGCATGTTGTGTGTCCTGTATAACGATGTGTGTGCTGTGTGGTAAGCATGTTGGGTGCAGAAAGAAAAGGGTGCGTAAAAATGAGATGGTGCAAATACCATAGAGCCATTCAAAAGTGATAAATATAGCAAAAAAGAGAGAGGAAAATAATGATAATAATAATAATTTCTTAACATGACAACAAAACAATTCACTATGCTGCCTGAACCGGCAATAATTGTTATAAACAGACATGTCTAATGAATCTTTAGAAATAAAAAAAAAGTAAAAGAGTCAAAGAAAGGCGTTTGTGTACACAGATCACCTGATTAGTACAGCCATGGCGTGGTTTCCTGGTCGCGATAAAGCCGTCCGTTTACATAAAGTTTGTCCACTGTGATGACTGCTCGTGAACCTTCTTGGATGCTTTTTGTCCGGAGAGGGAACAGGATTCCGCGTCGCTCCAGGATCTCTTTGGGAAACTAATCGTTGACGCTGAAGTCTATTCCTCTCAGCTTTCGCCCGTGGCTCTTCAACAACTCTTTTTGCTTGAAGTGTTCAAATTTGGCTACGATCGGTCTGGGTCTGTGTCCTCTGGGGTGCTTAGCTCCTATGCGGTAAACACGATGGAAGGTGATTTTTACGGTGTCCTCCGGGAGCTTTAGGTAGGTCTGCATTAATTCTTTCACTGCCGTCTCAGGGTTTTCTTCCGCTTTCTCCAGTAATCCCGAAAACACGAGATTGTCTCTCATGCTGCGGGCCTGGAGCTCGATGACAGTTTCTCTGAATTTTTTTTTCCTCCGAGAGCCGGGTCATTCCCTTGGTGGGGGAATTCACCGACTCTCTGAGAGCGGCGTTTTCCGCAGCTAGTGTTTCCACCTGCTGCTGGCTAAACTGTACAGACTCCCGGACAGGCTAAAACTCCTTGTGGAGAATTCACAAAATGCAGAGGCGAGCGTCGAAACTGGACAGCTTCTTGTCAATGGACTCCAAAATATCCACCATATCGCTGGAATGAGAAGAAGCTTCTGGGGAATCTTCAGGACGACTCCTCTTGGTGGACGGAGCTCCTTTGTTGCCGGAGGGAGTCGACGTTTTGTTTGGTTTCCCATGACAACTCGCTCGAAACACTCGTCGATATAAGTCTGCAGACTGTCCAGATCCTCTTCGCCGTCCTCCAATGCGTTTCAGGAAGTGACTTACTAATATCTTACTAATATAAATTTTATAGCCTTTAAAGTTGTTTATAATTATGCTGGCTAAGAAAACTAATCTATGTAGTGTTTAACAATCACTGACTCGCTGCCTTGCTCGATACTGCCGAAGTTCGTGTTGAGGTCTCGCGTTACTACAGCATAGCACCAGAAATTCTGACACAAAGTAAACACAATGGTGCTTTAACACAATGCGATAAATAATACCACAATGTTCACACTCAAGACCTGCTCCCCATACATAGTAGCTAATGCCCTTTCTTCTATTAATCCTCAAAAAACAAAAGGTGAGGACGGTCTGGACCCCAACCTTCTGCGTCTGGCAACCCCAGATATTTTAGAACATATTACATGTATTTTTAATCTTTCAATTTTGTCTTGCAGAATTCCCAGTATCTGGAAATCAGCACATGTTATTAGTCTCCATAAAGGAAGAGATGCGGTAGATCTAAATAATTACAGACCAATCTCAAAACTGTCTTGTTTATCCAAAATGAATTGCTAGCTCAAATCTTTTCTTTATGAAAACTCTGTCCTGTCCACCTATCAGTCTGGTTTTATCTCTGCGACCATGTTGGTTTTAAATGATCTTTACAAGGCCTTAGACAGGAAAAGTTCTGTGCTGCCATTTTTATTGATCTCACAAAAGCCTTTGATACTGTTGATCATGATGTATTACTAGGTTCCTTACATAAGATTTTTAGCAATAATGCAATCCTGTGGGCCCAGGATTACCTTTCTGGTAGGAAGCAATGTGTGTTTCTCGGTAACCATAAATCAGACCTACAGCCTATAACAATAGGAGTCCCTCAGGGCTCAATCTTGGGCCCAGTTTTATTTAATATTTTTATCAATGACCTCGCCGTCTCTACCTTAGACTCTAAATTACACCTTTATGCAGATGATTCAATCTTATACTGCTCAGCAGATTTGGCACACGGTGCACTAGAAAAACTTCAACATTCTTTTAACTCTTTACAGACTGCTCTATATAAACTTAAGTTGGTTTTAAATGCTAATAAAACCAAATTCATGCCGTTTTCCAGATTTTCAGATAGTGTTTTAGATTCCATAAATATTAATACCCTGACAGGATCTAGCATCGAACGAGTCAGCGAATATAAATACCTCGGCATCTGGCTGGATGAAAAACTCTCCTTTAAATCCCATATAAGCAAACTCGCCATTACGTGCAGACAGAAGCTCGGATTCCTTTATCGGAATAAATCCTGTCTACCCATGTATCCTAGGAAAAGAACAGTGGAGGCAACCATACTAGCAGCCCTGGACTATGGTGATGTGATATATAATTAAAAATTATAAAAGCATAAACCCTCAAACCGCTAGATTCAATCTATCATTCTGCTCTGAGATGTATAACTGGTGACCCTTACAGTACTCACCACTGCAGACTCTATGATAGAGTTGGTTGGTCCTCACTAGCTGCACAAAGAGAATCACATTGGCTTATTTTTATCTATAAATCACTCTCTGGCCATTTGCCAGCTAACATCTTATCTCTGATTTCAATAAATAAAAATAATTATCAGAATCGCTCTAGTGGATGGATCACCTGTCAGAGTTTTTAGTAAACTGGGAAAATCTGCTTTTAGCTACAGTGCACCAGCGAGCTCTGAAACTCTGAAGCTCAGCTCACTGGGTTCACTGAACCATTTTAAACTTTTAGTTTCTAGTCACCATCAGATTTTTTTTCACCATCAGTTTTTTATGTATTTTATGTTTATTTTTTATTATTTTATTTGATTTCTTTCTAGAGTGATTGTTTTAAATGAGTTTATTTTTATTAGTATTTTAATTTAATGGTCGATTATTGATTTTCACCTTTAATGTTGGCTTTCTCTCCGGCCCTGATGCTACCAGCTGACACCTCCCTTTTGGGTCCTCTGGGCACCTCTAGAATCCTGGTTCCGGGCCCCCATAAGTGTTTACTGGTCCCCTGAATGGCCTCAATCGGCCTCTAAATATAAATTTCCTCTGAAGTTTACTCCTGGCATGTTGCACTCACGGGCAAAATGGCCAAATTGTCCACAATTATAGCACACTTCTGAAGGCTGTTGAACATTTGGAATAGTCCTTCCTCCTCTTTCTCTTCCTAAGCATCCTTGACCTCTTCCTCTTCAAGTCTGCACTTGGCCAAAAACTGGCTGTGGACAGGAAACAACTGGTACCACCGATGATGGCTGAGAAACTTTGGGCTGAAACTGATTCTGCTGTGGTTGTGATAATGATTGATCAAATGGAGGCTGACTCTGTATAACCAGAGCCTGTTTCTTCTCCTTCTTCTTGTTGTCCACCAGTTGTATTTGGTTCAGTTTTCTGAGGGTCTCTTGGTCCTGTTCCTTCTGATTACGTTCCTTTTTCCTATATATAGTCTACTTGATGGACTGTATAATCAGTATAAACCCTCTTTGCCATGCTTCCAAGACCAACCACCTCTGCCAGTTTACTCCTCACTGGTAGTGGCAGCACCTTCTGTATTTTGGCTCGCAAAATTGACTGCTCCATTTGATTCAAATCTGGATCATTTCCTGTAACATTTCTCCACACTTGATGAGCTCTCAACACATAGGCTCTTGGATTTTCTTCCTGTCCCAGTAGTTCAATCAGAATATTATCAGGATGTACATTTGTTGGCAATGTATCTCTCAATGCTCTTCAACCTCTATTTGCCGAAAACAGCTCTGGATCATTCACAGCTGTCCCCACATATCAATTAAGTCACGATTTCTGTAAAATCTCCAAGGAGATTATCCAAAAGTCTTTTGATGTCTCCCATGGCAGGTTGTGTTCCAACCATAATTTTATCCAACTTTGAAATCCAAGTATGCACTCCATTCTGAAGAGTAGGTCTCAAGTATGTCTGACATGTCTGTATTCTGCCAAGGCTTGTACTCCAAGCTCTGTCTTCGGACAACAACTGGACACATCTTCTCGTGTGACTTCCCTTTTCTGGAACATAGTAGATATTTTTTGAGAATCTTCTTTCTGAAGCTCTTTTTTCCATAACTGCAGCTCCCTTAATTGCTTCTCCAATGCTTTTTGGCTTTCCAACCTGGAGGATTTATCCAAGTACGAAAGGCATTCATCTATACTTCTTTTAACCTCTTCTAAGGCCCTCCTTTTAACATCTTTTATTCTAGTATTAGATGTCGTCAGAAAACACCCTCTTGAAGACAAAAAATCTCTTTTCAGATCCTCATCACTGTCTCCATATTTGCTCTCACCAGAACCATCATCTCCTGAATCATTTTCTTCTTGCCTCCAGGATTTATCTCTCCTCTTTTTTCCGCTTTTTCCAACATTTGCTTGACTTCAGGATCATATCCTCTCATGATCTCTGCCAAATCACTTAGATCATCATCAGCAGATTCCATCTTCCTCATTCTCCATTCGCCCTTAGTTTCCAGGTGTGTCATTTTCTTCTTGCTTTCGGAGCTTGGATACATCTTTATAGTTGTTTCTGCTGGTCCTCTCTTTATTATTCGATCATCTTCATATCTGATTTGATAATCACTCTTCTGGCTGATCACTGGGAGCCGAGGATAAACTTCCTCAAACTTCACCTACTTCTCATAAGGTGGGGGTTACACACAGAGGGGGAAAAGCAACCCCCCCTTTTGTTTAGAATAACAGAGCAGCTGCAGAAGGACAGATCCACCAAAATTTGGCTTTCTTAATAACAAATTAACATGACACTGTTTTCTTTTCTTAGCATGCTTCTTTCCTATTTCTCTTTGTCTCTATAACACTTTTCTCTTTCCCTATTATTGTTGTGTATTACTCTTTATTCTTTTTTCTCTTAATTCCCTTTTCTCTTATTCTCTGTACTCTCTTATTTCTCTTTACTCTCACTCATTTTCTCTGTTTATTCCTTCTCTATTTCTATTTTCTGTGACGTCACTACTCTTCACTTTTTCTAACTTCTTTAACAACTTTTCTTTAATTTCTACTCTTTATTTCTTAACTCTTATTCTTTTTAACCTTAACTCTCAAAGCCAATTTTTTACGCTGTGACAAAAAAGCCTCATGACTTACCGTTAGAGAAATAGACCTGTTCTACACTACTCTTGCATGGTGACATTGAACATCACTTGTAGCATTACTAATTAAGCTTTAATACTCCAGTTCAAATACTTCTACATTTCCTTTTTCCTTATCAATTCTCCTTAATTAATGTGATCATAATAAAATTTGTCACAAAGAAAACTTCAGACACCAAAAGCACTCGCAAACGCCTGCAGCGGTTCTTAAACGGTGTGTGCCAGATAGACTACGCACACACAACCAGTCTGCAAAAGAGAGAGAGAGCTTATCAGATCTGCCGAAATAATAAACGAAATAAAAAATACACTTCTTTGGTTTCATAAAATCGCGCTCAGCTGACAACATTAGATGTCTCCTGCACATTATTCACTCAGAAGACACATCTAAGGCAGAATGGGCTATTTTATCACTCGATGTTATGAAGGCCTTTGACAGACTTGTGGTCCACTCTGGTGCACTTTGGCTTTGGTGCGCGTTTTATTCCCATGATTAAAATATTATATACTAAGCCATCTGCAGTGGTCCTTACAGGTAGTAAATGTTCTTCACTGTTCCTTCTAGGAAGAGGCACACGTCAAGGTTGCCCCTTGTCAGCTCTCCTCTTCACTATATCGCTAGAACCCCTTGCCCAAGCAGTGTTTAAATTAATGCTAGCTCACCTATTATAGTAAAGGAAACCCAGCATTTTATTTCCCTTTACGCAGATGATGTTTTATTATTTTTAGACAAGCCAATACATTCAATTCCACCTTTGCTTAGTCTGTTTAATGACTTTGGAAAAATTTCAGGCTATAAAATAAATTGGGATAAATCTTTACTCCTTCCCTTAAACTTTGATTTAGAACCAGGTGCGCTATCAACTCATATTCTGTGGTGGACCACTTTAAGTATTTGGGGGTAGAAATATGCCCCTTTGCAAATAAAAAAAAATCAACAATATACTTAAACAAATTAAGATAGATACGCTCAATTGGACATGCCTGCCTACACCATTTCATGCTAGAATTGCGTTGGTAAAAATGAATATTCTACCTAGATTAAATTTCTTCAGCTATATGTTACCTTTGCCCACACCCATAAAATATTGGGAGACAATCTCAAAGATACTATCTACTTATATTTGGAATAGCAAAAGACCTTGAATAAAGTTATCCATTTTACAGAGGTGTAAGGAAGATGGTGGCCTTGCTTTTCCGGATTTCAATAAATATGCTCAAGCCTTTACCTTAAAACCCTTGTTAACAAGACTGAACCCATATGCTAAGCATTCATGTCGCCCAATAGAAGAGGCTCCTCTAGCCCCTTATAAATTACAAGACCTTATATTCTGCGAAGTTCCAACTAGATATTGCAAATTATATTTTGGACTATAATTTTACTTCTCATATTAACCTGACAAACAAGTGGCAATCAAACTTGCATGTGAAATGGCACAAGCACTCTCCACTCTTTCATAATCACAATCTGTTTAATAGGGAATGCTCCTTTCTATTGCCCCCAATGGGAGAGCAGTGGAGTTCATACTCTAGGAGATATTTGTGATGAAAATAGGTTAAGGTCTTTTCAGGATATCAGAAAGCAATTTAATTTACCTGGCCCCCTATTTCTTTAGGTATCTGCAGCTTAAATCGGCCCTTTGGTCGTATAGAGGCTCCTTAAAGTTTGTATTGCAACTCCATCCAGTGGTTGAAGCGGTCTATCCCAGTACCCAATCTTGCTCTGCCTCTAATATTTATACTTTTTTCATTAAAGCCTCTTACAAACAGCTTGGGCTGTGTGCAGTCTGGTCCAAAGAACTAGTTTTGGACAATCCAGAATTCTTTGAGAATTCTGCATGGAAAATTATCAGTTTATCTTCAAAAAGTCCTAATCACCAAGAAATACATTGGAAATTTCTACATAGATTTTATTTGACACCACTAAGACGGTTTCATATGAGTTTAGCCCAATATCCGATTTGTAACCTATGCTCCTTAGGGCAGCTTGGCACTTTTCTGCATTATTTTTGGTTCAGAATCTTTGGAATCAGATTTCTATAAATCTCATGTCACGGTGTAGCTGGGGCGAGGGAAAAGGCAGTTGCGGACACAATTGCGAACTGTAGTTCAAACACGGATTTTAATATTGAAACGAACAGACGGAATACACCACAACAATAGCAACAATGAGCGACAAGGGAGAGGGCAAAACAGGCGAACTAAATACACAGGATAACGAGAGGGAAACGGAAACAGGTGGTGAACATGATGGGACACAGGTGGAGGGCGGAGGCAAGGAACACATGACAAAAGGTAAACAAAGACCACGTGGACTCGACAGGACGTAAACAGGCGAGGGACGCGGGGAACATGGCGGGGTATGACATCTCACAGCTGTAATTGGCCATAATGTTCAATGCTCTGCCCCTTTTTTACTTTTGAATGATTTCTCCTTACTTGTCATCTCAATGCAGCAAATGAGACTGTTACTTTGTGCTTTAACAGCGGCAAAAAAACTGCCAGTCAGTCGGTGGAATCCTTTGCATCATGTCTCAAGACATCAGTGGATTTTGTCTTTGCTTGATATGATTTCAATGGAGTTGTCGGTTGCCCGTATGCACGGCGCCAAATCAAAAACAATCAATGCCTGGAGGGATGCGCTCCAAGCTATGGAGGCTTTATTAACCCCTTTCCAATGCTGCATACTTTATATTTTTGGCTGAATGACAGTGTTGTTTACTTTTTAATTATATTTATTTTCATGTCTTTTCAGTTCGCTTTGGTGAAGATATGCTTTATTCTGTTTTTTTTTGTGTACTGTTCTTAATGTTTTGCACAATGATCCTTTAACACATCCAGGGAAAGGGAAGGAGGGGTTAAGGGAAAAGGGAGAGAAGGAGGGGAGATGGTTGTATGCTTATACATTATTTGATATACTGTGTAAATAATAATAAACCAAAATTAATAAAACAATTGTTCATAAAAAAAAGAAATAAGTTAAATACCGCATGAAAATGAACTGTCACGCTACTAGATATGATAGTATTTGTGTAAATATGAGGTCTTTAAAGAGTTTTAAAGGAGATATATATATATATATATATATATATATATATATATATATTACAATGAAAAGAGTCAAACGTCAAAGGTGTTTGCGGAGCTTCTGACCAATGAGGATTAAGCTCTGTCATCATTAAGCTATCTCTCGGTTTGCGCAGATAGCGGAAAGCAACTGCAGCGACTGACTAGGCGTGTTAGACTTCAAACAGTGCTGCGCAGCCCGATCGCCGCCTGGCTCAGAACGGAGCATGCCGGTTAGCTTTTTTGCCCGACTTGAGTCTGCGCCACCATCGCTTCACGATGACATACGACGTTAACATCTTGCGAGTGTAGCTGCAGGCTTTTAAATTCCTATTTTTATCTAATTTGTTTTATATCTTATTTTATTTTATAATATCTTGGATCTTATATCTTATTAAAATGCTGGGTCTTTTTTTTCAATATTTTACTTTGACAATCCCATTTTTACAATGCATAATGCTCGGCTACATTGTAAATTAGAGCCACCTGAGGGCCACTCCAAGTTTAAATAAAGGTTGATTGATTGATTGATTTCAGATCATGAAGAGGCTTCTAAAGTGTTCTGAGCTGCTCTTATGCTTTGTAACTGTCTTTAAAAGCACTACATTACTATCTATTTTTCTTTTGCGTCTACTTCATCAGCTGTGAAGAGCGCAAACGCTGCGAGATCCGCCATTGTTCTTTGATCCGCCAGGGTCTTTTCTAACCTCCTCCCCAACTGCGTCCGGCTGCTCTCGCTGACCACCAAGGCCAGATACACCAATAAAGAAAAAAATGTGAAGAAGTTGAAGGTGCACGGGGCCGAACACGAGGAGGACACAGCTGCTGCCATCCTCCATGCTATACAGGTGCTCAAGATGCAAAAAGGTGCAAAAAGATGGACAATTAGACAGAACTTAATACAAGAGAACTTAATCTTGCCCAATACAAGAGACAGTGGAACTTGATGGTGAGCGGTTTACCCAAAAAGAACGACAAGAACATACGGGAGACTAACATCGGGATTCATCGGGACCCTGTGTCTGTGGATCAATTGCGCAACACATCCGACACCGTTCACCAGCTGGGGAAGAGAGCCAGCGCCGCCACTTCTGACAATCTTCCTAGAGCTCTCATCATACAGTTCGGTATACGCACTGAGGTCTGGAAAAAAGTCCAAGGATGCGCATCCAATCTGTGGCCGCTGGTTCAAGAAGCCAGGAGCCGGGGTAAGCGAGCTTACCTAAAGAAGGGTTACGCACTGATTAAAAACAAAAGAGTGGACCCCGACTAACTCTCTCTCTATATTCTCTCTTCATTCCCGTTTATATGGTATGTTATGCTTGGTCTTTTTTAAAGGGCTATTGCTCTACTTCATGTGACAGTTACTGGCTGAATTAGTTTACTCATTCCTGTGCATCGTTCCTGAAATTTTTCGCATCTTTTTGTCTATTCTGTGTAATCTTTATTATCGCTGAATACCAGGGGACTAAAGAAAAACGTTAAACGTAAGGCTACTTTTCTTTACTGTAAGGAGCTGAAGGCAATTTGTTTTTTCTTGCAAGAAACGCACTCGTCAAGTGAGGATGTACAGTTTTGGAAACTTTAATGGGGAGACCATATTTACTTTAGCCACAGCATGTCTTATTCAGCCAGGGTTATGATTTTGTTTTATAGGTTTCCTGTATGTGATACTAATGGTCATTGGGCAATGGTATTAGTGGACATTGATGGAGCAAAATTAAATTTTGTGTATATTTGTATAACGATTAACAAATTATTTCATGCAGGCCTTTGTGGAAAGATAAAACAATGGAAAATAAAATACTTGACACATCAGGTTATTATAGGAGGAGACTTTAATGTAGTTCCAGAGAGCTAAATTGACTGTCTTTCCTCTAGAGGGCAGCATCATCTCTTTGATAATATTTTCAGTAACTTAAAGATATCTCCAGTCTCCAGTACTAATCTGACAGACTGTTGGAGGACAAGAAACCCCAACGTCAGACAGTACACCTGGTTTAATGCTTCCAATAGTGGTCAGTGTTAAAGGAATCTCATTGAAGATATTTCACTACTGAAAATGTCACCTTTGAACAAATGGGAGTGGTTTAAATTTTATGTTAGGGCAGCAGCAACTAGGATAGGTAAGTATGCTTCTAAACAGATGCAGCCAAACAATTACAACTTGTTAGTAATAATAATACTTTATGTGCAAAGCCAATGTTATCAACTGAGGAGCGAGGCCAATTAGTAGATCTCAAATCTCAATTAGACAATCTATTTTTGGAGAAGGCTCAGGGAGCATTTATTTGTTCTAGGGCTTGATGGATTGAGGAGGGTGAAAAGAACGTTTCATATTTTTTTGGTCTCGAGAAACAGAGACAGTCCAAAAAAGAAAACCTCAAAATGAATGATCAATGGTATTGTTACTGAAGAATCTGATTTAATAAACCAAATGATTAAAAATGTATATAGTATTTTTTTTTTTTGGAAAGACATACGATTGTTATTATTTGATGATCTTCTGGAATGTAATCTCAAACAAATATCTGTCTTTCACTATGAAGTGAGGTCTTATAACCTTGATTCCCAAGGCTAAAAAAGACCCCTTGTCTTTATAAAATTGGAGACCCATTCACTTATTATGTACTAATTACAAATTGTTAGCTCATGTTTATTCGAATCGCTTAAATAGTGGTTTAGCGAATGTGATCAACAAATGTCAGTCAGCTTTCATGAAGGGTAGGAATATACATCATCATAACAGATTGATTCTTGACATGTTGGATTATAGACAGTTTATTGACCATGACAGTTTGATTTTATTCCTTGATTTCTATAAGGCGTTTGACTCGGTGGAGCATTGCTTTATTCCAGAAACTTTAAAATGTATGGGTTTTGGAGAGAAATTTTGTAATATGCAAATATAAAAATCAAGATGTTTTATACAGATATAAATAGTTTAGTATCCCTTGGCACAGGAATGACCTCTAGCTTTAATATGTCAAGAGGCATTCGACAAAGCTGTCCAATGTCACCGAAATTATTCATCTTGACAACCCAAATTTACATGGTATTAAAAATGTTTTTTTTTTAAACTGACTGGTATGAGAAAGGTACTGTTTGTAACTGGCTTAATAGACAGTAGAGGTGTTCTGTTAGATCACAATACATTTGTTGAAAAATTTAATTTGGTTTGTACTCGCCGAGAATATTTGAAAATTAATTCCTGTTTCTCTGATCCATCTTCGCCTAAGCACTCTTTTGTATTCTAATGTCATTTCAACTCTACCCCAATTGATGATAAGAGACTGCAACTTAACTGATAATAAGTGCAACAATGCTGTTCTCACGACTGCCTTTAAATCTAAATTGTTTAGTGATTATAACAATAGGATGCCAGCTGTGGTGGATCCGGCTACAGCAGTAAAAGCGCACTCTAAATACATTAAATGGCCAGTAACATTCTCCTAGTCTCAACCATATCATGTTCAAACTAGCAGGTGGATGCTTTATGTTGACTGCAAGCCACTTAATGAGTAGATTCATTTCTTCACTGGCTGTAAGACCGTGCTGTGGTAGTAACATATTGTGGAGAGTTTGTGGATTTACATCTCTTTGTATGGGTCAGTTATCGCCATCCTGTGGTGTAAATTGGTACTGCATTGGTTCTTCTTTGTGAATAAGAGGTGTGTACATTACTAGTTGTAAAGGATTGGTACTTGACGTTTTAACTTTAGCACCACCTAGTGGTTCGTTAAAATATTGTGAAAAATAGGAAACTGGAAGTTGTATAGAAAACTCATGTCTTTGTTTGCTGAGGTAGTTCTCTGCAGGGGGCTATTCCACGAAGCGAGCTTATGAAAGCGGCGCTTGTTTGAGTGAGCCTCGCTTGAGTTAGCCAAACAGTTCACTTCCGTCTAGTTCTGTTCCACTAACGAAATCCAGATTCAACAAGTTCCCTCTAATTCATGCTAGGCTTGTGTAATCGCCGATCATGCGCGTGCACACAGTATTAACACAGCCTCGCTAATCGATATACGAAAAGTCGAGGAAAATGTTGGAAGATCTGAAGGAACGGGCAGCTTTTTTTACTCATAAGTCTTTACGATGAACATAAAGACATAATTACGAGGAAATGTGACACGTCCTGTATTAATAAAACCAGAGAAGCTGCCTGGCAGAATATTGCAAACAGATTAAATGTGTGCGCATATAATTTAATCCATTCATTGACATTTTAAAAGTGTTATAGTAAATTATTAATATTAATAATTAAGCATTTCCTGATTTAGAAGCAACATGAACGGAGTTAAAAGACCGTGGCAGCAGGTCAAGGTTAAATATAAAAATATACTCCAGAATGTTAAGTGCAGTTTCAAATGATTAGTCTAACATGCAGGAAAATGTAAAACGCCATATTTGTGTGTATTATGAGATTAAATAACTGTATAAAATATTTCAGCAACCAGAAAGAAAACTGATACTGCTGCTACTGGTGGTGGGCCTCCTGTAGCAGCCCTCGCTCCTGCAGAAGACCCTGCATTACAGCGAAACAGCAGACGCCCCATCATTGTAAGAATTAAAGGAGGAGCATCATCTGATCCTGTCTGTCTCTGTGAAACACAGCCTTACGTTAAAGGTAGGTTCAGTTGTTTCTCAGATGTTACATTTTTCTTCTTATATGCTACATCGTAAAATTATAAAATACTATAAAATATTACAGTGGTGGGGGATGTGCTGACTCTTTTGGACCCTCCTGTATTTGACAGTGATGTGAGTACCATAAACCAGCCTATTTCTTATGACTGTACAGAGGACCTTTGACATTCAGGTGTCTAATCTGTTGTTTGCAGGGGAAGATTGCAGGATCATCCAGGATTAGTTATGCAGTTCAACATAAATAAAAACTTCTCAATCTTGACCATACTTCTGTCTTAAAGGATTCTGATATTTGTGAGCTCTACAAGAGGCACCTGCTTAAAGAAATAGAATGTAGTACATTGATCTGCACTACAAAAAACTAAAAATACGAAAGCTGGAGCCTAAATGGAGAAAGATATGAGTAGTGGCAAAATGTCTCCCTGTGATATGTTTGTTTTTGTTTTCACCTATGTGTAGAATATTCACACACAAATAAGCACAGATTTGCATTTTTCTGTTCGGCAAAGCATTGTCACGCTCATTAGCACCTTTCTTGGCTCTTCATTACTCTATTGTTCTTTTTCTTAATCTGATTATTGTATCTTCTTGTATCTTTTCTATTAGTGTGATATTGTTCTTGTTACTTGTTGTACATGTGTGCCTCACCAAGTCAAAATTCCTTGTATGTGTGACATACTTGGCGAAATAAACAATTCTGATTCTTATTCTGATTCTTATCAGTAAATCAAAGTTTCTTCTGTCCAAAGGCAAAGCAAGACCATCAATACAATTTTCTTTCAAAAAGGTGTCTTGTTCTGTGTTCATTTCAATGCATCCCTCGTCTTGGAATGTGCATGATTGAACCTCCTCTCTTTATCTGCTGGAGGGTCTGCATATGGTGTAAGGAGAAAAGCTGGGCAGGGGTAACCCCTATCCCCAAATAGTAAGCCAGGAAAAGCATCTACACTTATAAAGAGTAGAGATAAATACTGAGGCCAAATCTGCACCTCCGTGCCAGTGAGGAGGCATGAAATATTCTTGAATTGAATGGAAAAGAGATATTCCATAGTGCAAATAATCTAGAACAATGGCAAAAGTGACAAAGGTTGAAAGTTGTTTAAACACATGGACTGACTGATTCATATGCTTATGACTTTAATCTTTTGGGTAGGCAAAACTTACATGTACCTTTACATGGAGGCTTTATCCAGATGTAAGTGCAGTCTATAGCATCAATGACATTTGGGAGTCCTAGAGAACTTAATGCAATTTTAGTATGAAATAGTGTACCAAGATGAAAACAAAGCACTTTTGCGAGTGCTCTGTATAAGAGCGTCTGTTAAATAATGTAAATGTAAATTTAACTCAAAGTTACTGATCAAACCAACACTACTTCTCATGAACACATACCAGCTGTTCTGAAAAAGGCTTCTCTTATGGGAAGGATGCCTCTGTGAATGCGATGAATATATTAAGTAAGCACTTAAGTGCAAAGCAAACCTTTCTAATTTCATGGCAGACCATTGCCTTACTAAGATGTTCTGTATCCCTGACACTGTAAAGAAATGCGCCGCTGGAAGAAGCACTGTTTGGGATTTGGTAAGCACTGTACTATGTCCAGTTGTCTTTTCAATATATGGCCCCAATAATTTACAGATATATACAATACTGTGTCTTCTGAATCTGTAGTGCTCAAATAAGTAGTCATCTGGAAAACCCAGTGGATCTGTCCTGTCCTGGAAGGACCTTGGAGCTGGTAGCGTGAATGCTCTGCACACTATGCGTGCGCCTTCATCTACTGGATTGGCTACAAATGGGTATGCATTGTCAATCATAGCCAACAGCCTTCACTGTTAGCTGCCCTTTTTTTAATAGCCTAAATTTTGGATTATTTGTATCACCTGTATGCAGGTCTTGGTAAGGTAGTTGTCTGTATCTATTTACTAAAGCACCATTAAGTTGACCGAACATTTACATTATTTATATTGAACAAATCTGAACATATGTAATTGTGGAGTGATATGATTTGTATAAACTCATGTATGAATTTGAACACAAAAGAGGAAGTATGGGGATAAAAATATACCTAAAAGTAACTTCACCTAAAGTACTCAGTTATTATTAATACACAGGGACAAAGAATTGTATTTTTTGTGATCTAGTGTTTATGCTAATATATCTTTGTGGACCATAACTTCGATTAGACACTGTATTCCATTTCACACTGATCTGAATTTGTTATGATTTAACCAATAAACTGAAATGTGCAGAAACCTCACAGATTAACAATAAATATGTACTCTGAAGATTTTAATAATAGTAATCTGCAATCCTTTCAAACTTATTATATAACGTGCTATGATATGATATGGTACATCCACAGCCATTTAATAGATCTGTGTCGGAACCTTGTGCCTCAATTTGTTTCCCGGCCGGCGAAACTATGACATCACATGGCTCAGCCAATAGTAGCGATCGAGCTAAGCTAAGCGTCAACTTTAGCCTGGTACCATGCAGGTTTGTACAAACATATATGTTGCTGTGGTAACTAAGTCTAGCCTCTTTCATGGAACCGAATTTGAGTAAAATGAGCCAGGCTTGTCTTAAAAAGCCTGGCTTACTGAGTTAGCTCGCTTCGTGGAATAGCCCCCAGCTGTGTATCCATGACCATCCTTCTTTTTCTACACATCTGACCTGCAATGCCAGTGAGTACAGTGATATTTAGACCAGTAAGAATATCTTATTGTGTATATTTTATATGTTATGTAGGTCAGGGCTTTTGGGACCCCTACCATATAGGGCCATATACCCTGCAGCGTTATCTTGGGAACTTCTATTTGAGAATCACTCTACCCAAAAGAATGACGTAGCCAGGTGTACTGGTGGGCCAAAAAAAGCAAATACACAGCCTTATATAAGACAAGCAGTCAACCTGGGACCAGATTTTGACCAGCTACTGATTAGCTTCAGATCAGGATGGGAAGCTCAGAGCTAAGACGGTACCGCAATTCCAAATTAAACAAGCTTAAACTCTGTCTGGTCTCCCTCTTCATTTTGACGGCGAAAGACGAAGTTACAACAGGATGCACTGTATGAGTAGACATTTTGTAATTTGTGAATATGTCTGTTTATATGTATGTATATGTGTTGGAATTGGGTTTTATGCATATGGTTATGTACGCAGTTTTATGTGTTCATATATCTACAGAGCTAACACTTTGTGCAGTAGTGCAAAAATAACCATTAGCATTTTTCTTATTTGTGGAGTGAGTTTTGACATTTGTATCTCATACTGAGGGCATAACTTAAATAATCTATAGGTTTGTCATGATTAGACCCTAATAAAGCCAGCAAACTGAAACACAATAGTGTACTACTCTATTACTCTAATTAAAACATGTATCTGGAAACTAAAAATATACTTCGCACCCCTCCTGTGATCAGATCAAACTACTAGTTTATATCAAGGAATGCATGTCAAAAACCCGAACCCTCACACAAAGCCAGTGATATTTTCAGAAACCCCATAAATTTTTCCTCTTAGAGACCCAGAGTTCCTTACTTGCCATATACAACCACAAAAGAACAGCTTAGTAGAATAGCTGTCTGTGGGTTTGTGCGATCTTAAAAAGATAAATCAATAACCATGAGAGTTCTAAATTAAGTTATGAAATAACTTACGTTTGGGAGAAGGACCACGGCCAAACTCCTCCTTTCCATCATTACACGCTTCAAAACCTAGCAGCAGAAGCCACCCAGAACTCCAGCCCCAAGTTTCTCACAGTTCCTCCTCCTTGCCCTGCCTTAGTGGTCCGCACTTCGCAAAAGAAACTGTGGTGTGAACATGTGGTCTGAGGTCTCATCAGTGCTAAAGAGGACTGAGAACAATAACCAGAGTCTCCTTTCAATCACATTGTTAACAGGAAAAGGACACAACAAACACCGCTGACCTTTGTGTGTCATGGATTTTTAAAGTGACTTGCTGCAAAGCATTCCCTTCTGTTGTGGTTTTATAAATGACGTCATTGATGACATTCACATAACTGTTGACTGAAAATCTGAAGTCATGTAGCCCCTTCTGAGGTTATTTGCAGATGGTTACTGTTTTGGTAACTGTTTCATCATATGAAAACACCCTTACCGAAGACATCAGCCAGCAGCAAAAATATGCTGCCTAATGCATGTGATGGAAAATCTAAAAACAAGCAGTAAAGAACTTGGTGGAAGCTGTTCATAGTTTTCCCTCAAGAATAAGGGAATGCCCTCAAACACTGTACTGGCAGTGGTTAATTTAATTGATTAATCAAAATGCATTTGTCAGTAAATTCCTCTTATTTCATTCTCTCATGCCTACAACTGTTTGTGACATCTTCATGTAAGTAGGCAGTCATTCCCCTGTTTAAAGCTGAAACACTGTGTCACCATGATTTTTATCAAGCCTGGAGAAGAGCAAATAAAAATCTAATTTTTATTTTGAACAAAAGTGAGGAAAATTCCAAGTTTCCAATGATATAGGCCCTTTAAAAGGAGATAATTTGCCATGTGCAGCAGTGAAGCATCCAATAATAGTATTGTTGACTCACGACACACAGCTACAAGGCTCATTATAATGCAATTTTTACTGGTGGAAGTTATTAGTCAGCAGACATCCTTCTCAAAAAAAGTCAACATACTCTAAAGAGAGGACTGTTTATTTAGGGGCATCTTTGATCGCAGAGATTAAAGGAATTCGATTGTGGTTCAGTGATTCAGACATGGCAAAGGAGTAAGTATTCAAGCAATCAAGCTATTTTAAACTGAATCACTTTAAATATGGTGTATCAGCAGAGTTGTATTTATACAGCTGAAAGGGCTATCTAAATATAAAGCCTTTTCAGGGCCTTTACCTGAAAGAAGAGGTTATGTAAATGCAAATATAATTTTTTATACTTCCGTTCAAAGAAAGACCATACCAAAGAATGTCTGTGTCTAAAAAATTGAATAATAGGGTGCTTTGCCTAGCCAAAAATGTGGACCTTGTCCCTTTTCACTTTACTGTTTCTTAGAGAGGTACCAGAGCAAAGATGCGTGAAATGCATGCTGTTTGCTTTGTGTCAGGGTGTAAATAAGATTAATTTTGGTTGTCTGCACTGAGTGTGATGAAGGCATCATGGTTATTTCAGTTTCACTGGTGGATGCAAGCTTGTGGCCAGTTATTGCCTCAGAAGAAACAAATTTACGTGATAAATCACCTGTCAGTAAGTTGAGAGCAGCATTCATAATGCTGCCTTTGTTCAGCCCATTTCAGAGATGGAATAGCCTTGCCCTAGATACAATACAAAGTTAGAAGCTCTCAAATATATGATTGCTAAATTTGCACTTTGTACAATTACACTTCCAGAAAGTCTAACATGCTGCACTCTGGTTGGATGTAGGTCTCCTCTTCAAAGTATGAAAAGTTTAAGCACCAAGCATGATTGAGTGACCCTGAGAAGCATTGGTGGTGTAAAACATCACCAAAAAATGCATCTAATGAAAGAATGTATCTCAAGATGTATGAATGACACGCTTGAGCAATTACTTAAAGTGATCCACTCAAGAAAAGTTATTTTATTAGGAGCCAAGACGCCATGAACATGCAAAGCACTTTTAGATCTACACAGTGTAATATAATATTCTACGAATTAATGCCACAAATTTTTATTTTGCACTGTTAGAACTTATATTAAAGGGTAAAGCCTTTTATTGTTATAAGAAATTCAAACACAGTTGATTGGGCACTGTTAGGCAAGGCAGCAGGGAAAGCAAACAAAAAATCAGGACATGTACACAGAGGTGTTAAATACATAATAAAAACAGAAAATGTAGGCTAATGTTGTGAATACATAATTTCCTCTTAAATGACATTATATCAACACAGTTGTTTTTCAATTTACTTTTGGCAATGCTTGCTGCATTTTGTAATATTTTAATCATCTTAAGTATAATGTACAAAGTAAAATCAGTGCATCATTTACATTTACAATACAATACTGTAAGTTTTTTCCCATTCACCTCAATAAAGTCTCTAGGTATTGTCTAGCTACACCATTCTAAAAGTTCTAGATATGTCCCTGTATGGTATTTTTGAAAAACATATTCACTGTATTTCGCCACACCTATTTTCAAGCGTGGGTTTCTTCCACCTTTGTGTGAGAACTTCCAGTCAGCTAACTAAAATGAATACAGGAGGAGATCAGAGAGGCAATAAGAAGTTCGAATGGGACAACATTGTCTCTTTCAAGGTTAATAACACAGTGGGTAGATGATATGAAAAGGTGGCCTGGATATTTTAAATTTAGCACCTTCAGCCGATGACGCAGCCATTCTCTTCTTTGGAAGGCGGCCCCATAACACACTGATCTTTATGTGCTGGGTTCATAACACTGTTGTTCAAGCCAAGTTTTCCTCTTCTTCCAATTATTGTGGTACACTCTAACTAAACATATTATGCTAGTTATTTTATGTGTTTGTTGTCGTTTTGCTTGTAATTAGTATCAACGTATCTGTGCTCACATTGGAAGTTCTAACACAAAGTAAACAAAGATGCCCCCTCCCCCCTGTGTTGTCATGGAAAATAGCATGACTAGGAGCACAGCTAAAACTGACTACTTCAGATAATGCATGGATGTATTTCCATTACAATTGATATTAGGCAAGTTTAAAACTTTAATTTGAATTTATTTAATATTTATTCAATATTTGCCATTTCTATCAAGTCTTTTTCAATGTAGTTTCAAATGTATAAAAACCTAAATGAGTGTCAAATGGCAACAAAACAATAATTAATTTAGCACCTACTTTATACACCTCACAACAGACAACACATATATTTAAATTTGTGTTATTATTACCCTCTATGTAGTCCACATGATACAGGATTATGAGACCATTCAGCCTATGTAACTATATAACTCTTGCTCTTCTCTCATGTTTTTATTTCCTGCTAAGTGAAAATAATGAAATTATGAAATAATAAAATACTATTAGTTTAACCACTAATGCTCAACCAAAAATAAACATAGATCTTTGCTATTATTTTATTATTTATGTGCTTTTTTACAGCAGCTTGTGCTGCAGGAACAATACGAGAGTCCATGTCCAAAGAGTTGGGCATTAAAACAGGCAGATGCTAACGGTCCGGCACCAACGTGCTGCTAGAAGAAGAAGAGAGATATATTAATGAATTTCCTTGTATGATCATAGAATATGTTCCAATAGCGGTGAACTAAACCGCTAACTGAGTTCGCCTGGAAGTGGGCTAAAATCTTTGGCTAGCTAACTGTGTGCATCAAGTACCTGCAGCTGCGTAGTCTCAGACTGATGATGTTTGTTTATTTTGCTTCTGTGATGTTTTTATTTGTAGGTCTCTAATATATTTTTATATTGCTTTTAACCCCCCGGGGGCGCGTTTCTATTAATATTTTTGCGATAACGCGGCGCAGAAATACATTTTAAACATTTCCTGAATCAACAGAGTCCGTCCTTGCATTACACCCAATCCTGAGTCTGTACCTCACTCACGTCCGAAGTTATGAGCCTATAAATAAAAAGCAACCCAGTCAGACAAGAGAGGCTATGGATGTTGTGTTTTGTGTGAAGCTGACCAATGGGCTTTCATAAAATCACTAATGACCCGCCCACACATCAAATCTATCAATATTCATCAGAGAGAGACGTACCGGGGAGCAAACAGTTCTCAGCTGCTAAAGCTGCAGCAGCGCTACTGAAAAGCAGTGATGAAGATAGCGGTGCATCAGAGCCTGAGACTTTGATTCATATGATGAGGAAGAATATGAAAACAATCGGGATCCATTTGAAGATCGCTAAGTGCATTTATAAAAACTTTGTTATGATGTGAGCTAGCTAGCAGGCTAAAGGGTGTTTCTGTATGTGAGGAATTGATTTGTGAGCGCCATCTAGCTAGGTAGCTAGTTAGGTTAGAACAGTCATGACCTAACTGATTCGTGTCCCATAGTAAATGCTTACTTTAATATTTAAAAGTTAATTTTCTGCACATTAGTAAATGTTAATAAATGTAATTTCCTTTATTAAAGCTTCACTTACAAATAGCAATACAGTTTATGACCACTGATGGTTACAGTAAACATTTACTAATGTATTTCTTCATGTTTATGTCCAAGTTTATGGCTGTTGGCTGTTGTATCAAGTAGAGTGGCAACATTCTACTCAATAAACGTTTTTACAGAATTTATTTCACATTTGTACACTATTTTATTCATACATTCAACTATTGATGTGAAGCTAAGGCTCTGGTAAATCCATTTCAAGCACCAAAACAGTTTGTCCACATAAGTAAATTTTTTTTTCATTTTTTACAAGATATATGAAGAATTTTAAAATTAGACTTCAAGTTTTTCAGGTTTAGGACCAGATAATCTCCTCATACTTTCTCTAGGTCACTTATTTCCTCATTATTGGGACAGCAGAGACTGTTCTGAATGTTTTTATATAAAATATGTGGGTATGATGTTACATGCAAGTGTCTTTAAAGTATATATATAAAAATCGAGATTATGCCCTTAGACCCTAAAGGGTTAACGATGAAGTTACTTTTGTCACAGACATTTTTATGACTTAAAGTGACTTTACCAGCCTACAAACCACTGCCTTCCACTGGGTACAGCTCTGCGAACCACTAGAGGGTGCTTCAGGGCCTACTGATGGTCTGTAGCCCACAGGTTGAGAAACTCTGGTCCAGATTACAGTCTGCAAATATACTTAAAGCCAAAACTGGATTTTTGTCTTAATTTACTTTTTTCCAGATTTAATTGATGGCCCACAATTACATTTTTGGTTGTGGTCATGTGCATGTGCACTTGAATACAACTATTACCAAAATAAACTGAAAGACAAAACTGTGTTAATCTAATGTTTAGTTATTGAAGATATGACCTATTTGTTTATTTTTATATATGTTAATTTATTTTATTTTTTAAGATAGGTTAAGTACTGTATAAACTATACCAGATTAGAACTGTTTAGCACACAGTTGCTGTGTTAAATATGCCAGTGACAGGGTTAATTATGCCAATGACCGAGAAGAATATTTGCAGATCACAGCATGCTGCTAAGTCTAAGTCAAAAATCACAACAATCAAAAATCTCTCTCTCGAACACCAATGCTGCTCCACGATGACCAAGTCATGGGATGGAGGTGGGCTGGAACCGGAATGTGGAAAACCTGGCCTGAAAGTTTAAGTGGGAGAATTGAACGGGAACTGAACGGGAATTGAACGGGAACTGCAACAAAAAAAAAAAGATTTACAAAAAAGGCTTACAGATTTGTAAACTAAGGCAAGGGTTGAGATTTGCCGCTGATTAGGCACTCTAGTTCAGGACATTGGCTGCAGGAACGGATAAAGTGATGTGGCTCTGTCTCAGACATGATTTGCAAGCAAAACTAGAATGTCACGGGCCCATACAGATGGGTCGGACATACCGTTCTGTGGAGAAGCAGTGTAAACCATGTGACCGTGGCTGACTTGTTATAAAAATGTTTCTGTAGTGGTGTTCAAAGCTTTTCAGTCTTCCAGCATGGGTTAACTTCAGAGCTGTGGGCAACTTTCTTGACAGGAGCCTGGCATCTCAGCTACACATTGCCCTGGTCCATAGTCCAGCCCCCCTTTTGATCAAAGCGTTGACTGGTCATCCACTAGGAGGAGGAGCCGGCACAGAGTCTGCTGTTGCTGTGAAGATAAAAAACTGCTACTTTGTATGGTATTTATGCTTATTAACATGTACTGATATAAGGCTTATGTGCACAGTAGTGTATATGTCAGAACCAGTTGAGAAACTCATTTTACCTTGCTTATGCCTCAAAGCTATGACATAATATACATAATAGCAATGTATTGGGAGATAATGAACCAGATATAGCAGACTCAAGTATCAGATCCCATGCCCCCTGAAAGTCCTCATGACAAAATGGAGCCATGATTTATTGTGGACTCAATATGCTTAAAATTCCCAGTGTAATTTATTGACTGGTATGATGCCATTTCAGTGCCTTTTAGGTTTTCCGGTACCAACTTTTCTTGGTCAGGAGAACCCAGCTATGTTTCAGCAGTTCATAACAGGATTAAAATAGAGAATAGACTTGTGACTACCAAGAACAGTTCATACTAAAATTCATGCTAATCGATACAGAAGTCCCTGTACTGACACCGGACCAATTGTTGTCACCTCAATTCTGTTTTTTCCACTGTTTGTTTCATTAGCTAATTTAAAGTCTTTATAAAGCCAGCCCTTACAGTTGTTTTTTGCAAAGTTGTGTGTGGTTCTATCAGCATTTCAAAGTATTATTTCAGATTTTCCATTTTTTAACTTGCTTTTAAGTTGGTGTTTTGGTTATTCAACTGACTTGGTTTAAACAACTTGTAGATTCAGCCCCTTTTGATAAACCTGTGCTTGAAATCCACCTTAAAGCCTGAGTTCATTTATTACACTTTTATTGTTTAGGCGGATTATGTCTAAGCCTTTTTTGGTTTTACATTTTTAAATGACTACAAGAGGCAGTTTTTTTAGAGGCAACTATGAAGGGGCCTAAATAAAAACAGATTTTTTCACAGTCTTTGATAAAAGATAGAAACAAGTTAAGTTCCATTTGAACACGTCTGTGCTCGGAGCTTTAATGTCATTACAGCCTACATGTATAACTACATTCTGAAAAAGGGGGAACAACTGTGCGCTGTAAGACTTTGGCAACGGAGATCAGATGATGTTGTAGGAGTAACTTTATTCTTCTGATAATAGAATCATCAAGGTGATTGGAAGGGAGTGGCATAGTTGAGTCTACTACATTTGGTGGTAAACTATGTTGACATACTATTAAATTTGGTAATATGAGAAGTTCTACAAGATTTTTGTATATGAATACAAAATGACTTGTCTGTTTAACCTTAAAATAACAATTTCTTGTAGTAACGACTGGTTTTATTCAACGTAAGTAAATACTTTGAATAAGACAATAACAATACAAGACAGTTACAATAATACAAACAGTTACCAACTGAAAAACAGGACCAGCTGGGGCTAGGCTGACTAGTATGCTAACTTTAGAAATTTAAGCATATCATCAACACAGTAGTTTCCTCACATTCTGTTTACCAAAAATCTTAACACATTGCATATTGCAGCTAAAACATAAGGTAATTTAACAACAGTTCTGAATTCTAGACTAGACCACTGTTTTCCCTAATCTAACACAATGTGTTGGTAATAAGCTGATTAGCTGTATCAGGCGTCATGGCAGCAGGGAAAGCAGTAAAAATTGCAGAGCAGGGGTCCTCCAAGACTAGGCCTGGAAGATGTTGCTGTAATTTGTGGATATCATTCTCCAGTAGGAGGCACCAAAGGCTCAGTACATAAGAGATTTCTTGCATGATATTCTTATAACATGTTCACTATCTGTATTGCATAGCTAGTTCCACTAGGATACCACTCTACTAAGAAATTCAGCACTTTGGCTCCATATTAAGCCTTTTCTGTTTATCAAATACAACCAAAACAAGGTACACAAAAAATATTTTTGCTGTATCAGATATTTAGTCGATTATGTATGATTTATGATGTCATGGACCATGAAATCTTAAGTGTTTGAAAAACCCTGAGATAAAAACTCAAGATAGCTTTTTTTTATTTTGTGGCTTCAGCTGCTTTAAGGCACATCCATTGAACACACATGCGCACACCTGACACAGCTGTTCAAATGTACACACATCTTATGTAATCTCCTTAAAAACAACGGAATGAAACTCTGGAGCAGTCACCAGTGCTTGTCTGCCTGAGTGCAATCAAATCTTTACAACAGTGTTCAAATATCTATTTTAAGGCCTTCTCTGAAAAGTGGTTGCTTTTACTGTGTAGAAGAAAAAAATCTCCCAAGTAAAACAGAATTCTGCCAATATTCCACTAACACTTTACATTAAGGATGGCAATATAATTAGGATGAGCTCATTGAAAATTATTTGTTAATAAGATATGAATTACTTGTTTCATATATATTAACTGCCAATTAGGCAGTAGTGATTAATGATTAATACTTAATAATGGGTAACTTAGCACACTTTTGACTGATAGTTTAGCTTGTTATTTTGTTAAATTAGCTTATTTATTTATAACTGTGTCTTAACTGCTGATTATTATACCATTAATAAACTGATAAGAGTGTTTGAATCTTTGAAGGTGCCAGTGGTATGCAGGTGAGTTTTCCACAAGGCACTGGACAGCACACAAGATAACAACAACATGAGGGCTCCCTGAGATGTCAGCGCCCCTCTGCTCCCTTTGAATGAGCTTGTGAGAGCAGCTAAAGTACTTCCTGTCAGATCTGCACCTCTTGTCTAACGGACAAACTAATTACCAAAAGCTTAACTGGATTCTGTGCAAGTGCAATTGTTAACATGTAGTAGTTTTTTTGCAAATTACTATGTGTTACAAAGTATGCACCAAAAAAATACTGGTTAAGTATCACATATTTACCTACTAATTACTAGGTACATGACAAAATGTAAAAAAGTGTTTTTTAATGAGCTAGTTTGCTTATTCACAGTATCAGCATCTATATGCCTCCGCTCAGCCACCTATTGGTCAGAGAGCTTTAAACAAAAACTGACATCATAAATAAATAACTTTGATTAAAAAAAAAAGTTGTCTACAAAAATGTGGATGTAATGGTTTATGTAAGTTTCATTCTTGTGCAGATACCTTTGTAGAAAGGTAATTCACTGTCTTTTAGATGTTTCCAGTTTTCTTCAAAAAATGAAATCCCAGCTGAGCCCAAAGTGACATGTTTATTGTAAGTACTATTTGGGAGCTTCAACACTGGGAGAGCTCCCACAATCTGAAAAACTGTTAGCATAAAAGATGTGATGTACCAACTTCAAACTGTTTACAAACATTTTCATCATTTTTTTAATTTCTGGCTCAAAAAATAAATAAATAAATAACTTGGATGCTGTGCAAAATGTAAATAAAACAGCATGCTCATTTAAACCATATATTTAATTGTTCTAATAAAACTCTTTATCTTGGCAATTAGTGTTTTTTCTTTAGTAAAAACACCAAATCAGTGAAATAACCCTAAATAAGCACACATGCAATACAAAGTAGCATAAATGTTTTATTTTTAAAGAAGTAGATAATGAATTTATTACATTCATTCACCAGCAATCTTGATTTAGCGTAATGTAGTACTAAGTAGTCAAACCAGGTATTACATGATATAACTGTAAATAAAATTGGGATGCCATAAGAAAAAGCTTGGAAAGTGTTAAGTAAACACACTGGCATATATAAATCAACTACTTACTGTATTGATCCTATTCGGATATTTAAAAAAATAAAGTGTTTTGCTGCGAAAATAAAAGCTTTATATCTGGAAAATAGTTTTTTAAATGTCCCGAAGTGCCTAAAACATTTGCACAGTACTGTATATAGAATGAACATTGATATATATAGAATTAAGGTTTGGAATGTTTATTCCATATATACTAGGGCTGGGTATTGCCACTGATTTCCCAGATCGATTCGATCCTGATTCACAAGGTCCCAATTCAATTCGATTTCCGATTCAATTCAATTCAATATCGATTCATTTAGAGATATTTCAGTTAAAATAATATGTTTTGTTTGAATATGAAAAGAGATTTTCAGAGAACTAATGTGGTAAATATACAAGGAACACTCAACCTACCATTACTAAAGACATTAGTGTTTATATGTTTGTATTCACCGTATTTCGGCACACCCACTTTCAAGCGTGTATTTCTTCCGTCTTTGTGTTAGAACTTCTGCTTAGCTAACCAAAATGAATACAGTTACATGGGAGGAGAGCAGAGAGGCAATAAGAATTTCGAATGGGACAACAATGTCTCATCCAAGGTTAATAACACGTGGGTGGATTATATAAAAAGGTGGCCTGAGGTTACCTACGGCGACGTTTTTAATTATTTTGTACTCTCGGAAGGTGTGGACGGTTCAGCAATGAAAAACTATACAAGTAGTGAAGTGTATCAGTACCTGCACAGTGGGAAGGTTGGCCGTGTACTCCTACATAAAGACAGTGAGTTTATATTTCTGAAAGCCGGTGTCAGTCAGCTGCCCGAGCCACTCTGCGTGGGTTACAGCTTTCCAATTACAGACTCCCTCTAACTGAACATATTATGCTAGTCATTTTATATGTTTATTGATGTTTTGCTTGTAATTAGTATCAACGTAACCGCATACGGAAGTTCTAACACAAAGTAAACTAAGATGGCACCCCCAGTGTTGTCATGGAAAATAGCGTGAATGTAGCCAGACGGGCAGGGGGGGCTGGAATACTAATTTTAAAGATCTCAGGGTTATACGAATCGATATCGGATTATACAAATGAAGATCAATTTGAATCAAAAAATCGTTTTTTTAAACACACCCCTAATATATACATCACAGTTCATAATGCATGTAATGTTTTCAATGCACGCAGACTTTTCATGGTTTTGCCCTATTTGCCCACAGTCAGTCACAGAATGGTGAAGCCCTTCCCATTTTTGTTGCTGTTAGGACTCTCTGGGATGCTACGCTTATGTCCAATCATGTTACTGACCTGTTGTCAATTAACCTAATTACTCTGATGTTTACCAGGTGTTTTTTTATATGTTGCTGGCATCAAATTCTAAATGTGTGAATGTATAAAAAATCTTTAAACTATGTTTTAGGTTATAAAACTAGTTCAATTTAATATGTTGTCTTTGCACCATTTTCAGTTAAATACAGGGTTTAAAGAATTTGCACATTATTGCATTATTGCAAAGTTAGGAAAGTTCTTTCCCTAACTAAATATATTGTCTAAGAACCTTGCCACCATGCTGGAGTCTAAATACATCCATCTGGAAAACAGATACTGCATCCTAAGGTGAATGAGCTGTGACCTCAGAGATATTTAATATAGCTTGCATCTCACTGCCCGTAAAGATCATTGTCTTCATAAACCTTCACTAAATTAATGAGCTTATAGCAAATCTGTAATTTTTCATTGTTCGAAATCTGAAGCAGGAGGTGTTTACTATTAATGTGATAATTTGTAATTCAACTTTTCAGGAAAAAGGAGCTCTTGGACTGTGACTACAGTAATGAGTGACGTTCTGTTTGGTTTTTTTCCTAGAAAACACATTGTTCTCTCTTTCAAAAGAACATTTTCCCCTAACCATTAGCCATCTTAAAGGCATTAGCTTATTTAAGCAGTTAAGCTTATTTTTTATAATATATTGGGTTAATTTTGTTTTATATATGACTAAAGGCCAATTAAATGCCGACAGCATGGTTGTAGTTAAACAAACAATAACAGTCTTTGCTGATGACTAATGTTTAAGAACTTACCCTCCTAAAAATAAAGTTCTCTAATGATTCTGTTCTGGGACATACATTGCTAGGTTGGAAACATGAATTGCTGAAAAATTTTGCATTTTATGGAGGTTCTTCACACTCACATTTTGTGGCAATAAAATGTTTGAGGATTGAGCTTAAAGGATAGTATTCTTTTTTATGTCATGGTCAGGAAAAATGGAGAGCAATAGACAATAGATAAAGTCACAACTTATAATATTTTATAATGTAGAGAGCAACATTATTCTCAATCACCTATTTAACTCCATCTAACTCTAAAATACTTTGAGGAAACATCCAAGCACGTTGAGGATTTGATAAAATAGCTTAAAACAAGCAACTCTAGTTATATAGCAACAGTGAATAAACAGCTATTTCTGAAATGCTCAAATGAAATATTTCTCAGAGTGATGCAATGGCATCTTTTATGCTTTGTTAACATTGTTATGTGCCATCCAGTGAAATTAAGTTTTGTTTATCATTTATCCTTTAAGGCATGCTAGAATTAAAAGGTTTGGGAAATATATGTCCTGAACTCCTTACACGCCTTGCATAAATTGACAGGCAGATAACTCCATCCCCAATTACCAAGCAGACAGCACTGATTTCAGGTTGATGCTCTGACAAAAGGAAAATGTACAATCAATAAAGAGTCAAATTCCTGCTACTATAAAGATAAATAAGTAGTCGAAATCAGAAAAATAGCAATAGATCACATAATTAAATTATATCAAAATGCAGTAAAGGAAGCATATGTTGCTAATAATATATGCTATGTGATTTTCCCCACTGAAGCTAGCCAGAACAGGTGGCTGACACAACTTAAATAATCTCCTTTCCTTACTTAACAATACACTATATAATAACAAATGATGAAACATTAACATAGCAACAATGCTTTAAAATGCCCAGATGTCTGGATGGTGTCAGATGAACAAGGCATGTGCTTTTCCTCGCTATAATATGGAGAGCTGCCCTGCTGCCTACTGATGATGTCATCAGTGAGAGCCGCACAATGTGACCTAGGGCACTGCCATAAAAACCTACCAGCAGAGGGCACTAACAACAAATGAATAACTGGTAATTCACCCAACTAACAAGGCAACACACTCCCCGCCTGGTATCCCTAGATACCACAAGAGGTCCATAGCTACCCTCTGAGGAGGAAGTCCCTCTTTCCTATTTGGCAAGGGAAAGCAGCAGGACCAATTCAGCCATTGGCCTGAGGAATAACTTTGTCCCATCCTGGGTGTTGATCTTCACCTCAATGAGATGTCGTGTGAGTGAGAATAAATGGGTCATTGGCATCTGTAAAAAGAGGCACCAGAGGTCTGTTGTTCACAATAGCCATCACCTCGGCCATACAGGTGGTGAGCACCTCGTGAGTGAGCCTAGAAGGCTTTGACTGGAGAAGCATTGAGTCTAGGATTTTGCGGGTGATGCCAACCATCCTCTCCCATGCTCCTCCCATGAGAGAGGAATGAGGCGGGTTGAATGTCCAGGTGCAGCCCTTTTCTGCAAGGTACCTCTTCACCACATCTCCATCAACATTGGAGCAGATCCTTAGGTCTTTGCATGCTCCTATGAAGTTTGTTCCCCGGTCAGAACGAATGTGTTTGGCTGGCCTACAGATTGCAAGGAACCTTCTTAGAGGGTTTATAAAACTTGAGCTGTCCATGGACTCTATGACCTCGAGATGAATGGCTCTAATGCTTAAAAGGTGAATAAGACAGCCCATCTCTTACTCTCAGCATGGCCACCCCTTGTACGGCGTGCAGAGATTGTCCAGGGTCCAAACACATCATCACCAACATGTGTGAAAGGTGGTTCCATGCTTAGCCTGTCAGGAGGTAAGTTTGGCATTTTCTGGACCTCACAAGTCCCCCGTAGCTTACGACAGGAAATGCACTTGAAGATGTAACTGCTTATATACCTTTTGGCACCCACAAACCAGTATCGCGCCGAGCGAAGAGCACCCTCAGTGAAATGGACTCAATGATGTTGTGACTCGACATGGTAATGCCGCACAAGGAGTAACGCCACATAATGCTGTCTTGGAATGATTAGTGGTCTTTTCTCTTCATGTCCCAACTGAGATTCCTGTATGCGTCCTCCAACTCTTAATAAGCCATCCCCATCAATAAATGGATCTAACTTCCACAGAGGACTCTCTTTGGGGAGGTCTTTTTGGGTCCCGATGCACTGTATTTCTTCAGCATACATTTCCTGCTGCACAGATCGAATGATGACGTTCCTCCATTGTATAGGGCATCTTACAATGATGCCATCCTTTGCAGCTTCCTGCTAGGTCATTTGAAGTCTTCTTGAAGAGGCATGCAATATGTCTAAGTCGAGAAATGACATGAATAAGAACTTTCCAGTTAGAAAAACGCTCAAAGCGCCGAGTGCCTAGATGACCTTCATAAGTGGTGGTAAGCACTGTCACCTATGGACGAATGTCCTTATCCTGTTCTGGGTCCAGCAGTGCAAAGATAGATGTTTTGTAAGGAGTTTTATCTGGCTGAGATAAGAACCCAGGCCCAGTAAGCCAGTTGGTGTCTTTCAGACGGACTGCAGGGACGAACCTTGTAGCATGGTCTGCCGGGTTGTGTTCGGTGGACACATAATGCCATTGCTGAGGCTGTGTGCCTCTTCTGATCCTCTGGATCCGATTGTTGACATAAACAGAGAATCTCCACTTCTCGTTAAAAATGTAGCCTAAAACCACCTTGCTGTCTGTGTAAAAGGTAACAGCATTGAACTTGACGTCAATTTCACTGGTTATAAGCTCTGCCATGTCCACGGCCATCACAGCAGCACACAACTCTAACCGCGGTATGGTTTGTTCTGGGCGAGGCGCCAATCTTGCCTTGCCTGTGTGACAGTTTCATTTTGCATCTGAGATCTTTAAGTGGGCAACCACTGCTATTGCCTTCTCTGAAGCGTCTGAAAAAACACAGAGTTCCTTGCTCTGGGCCTCTGTTGGAGACATACTTGTATACGACCTTAGGATTTTGAGATGTTGAAGCTCTTTCAAGGATTCTCTCCATTTTTCCCATTGTTCTTCTTTGTCTGGTGGTAACGGAGCATCCCAATCACTTCTTTCCATTAAGAGTTCTCTAAGTAAGGCCTTGCCTTGTATGGTGATAGGCGCTACAAATCCCAATGGGTCGTACAAGCTGTTCACTGTAGACAACACTCCCTGGCGAGTAAAGGGTTTCCTGTCTTCTACCACCCGGAACAAGAAAGTGTCTGTCTTCAAGTCCCAACAGAGTCCAAGGCTACACTGAATGGGTAGGGAGTCAATACCAAGATCCAGATCTTTAAGGTCGTTGGCACAATCTTCAATAGGGAAAGCCTCCATAACCTCTTTGCTGTTTGAGGCTATTTTATGTAGCCTGAGGTTGGAGCTAGCTAGCATATTCTGCGTTCTCTTGAGCGAGTTGATAGCCATCTTTGGAGTTGGTAGGGACTTCAATCCATCATCAACATAAAAATCATGTTCAACGAACTGGCTTGAATCTTTTCCAAACTCTTTCTCCCCTTCCTCCGCCGCTTGTCTGAGACAGTAAATGGTGACAGCGGGTGATGGACTATTTCCAAAAACATGCACTTCCATGCGATGTTCTGTGATGTCATTTTCCGGGTGGTTGTCTTGTACCAAAGAAACCTTCTGGCCTGACAACAAAACAGTGGAACATCTGTTGTATGTCCGCTGTGATAGCAATGGAGTCTATCCTGAAACGGATAAGTACCCCAAGAAGACTGTTGTTGAGGTCTGGACCGGTCAAGAGGACCTGATTCAATGAGACTACCTTGTATTGAGCGCTTAAATCGAAGACCACCCGAATCTGACCCGGTTTCCTTGGCTGGTAAACCCCAAAGGAAGGAAGGTACCAACATTCTTCGTTTTCCCCAAGGGGAGGCGCTACCTCTGGAGCCACCCAGCTGCTGTCCTCATCTTTATAGACTCCCTGCTCCATATTCTTCAGAAAAAGTATATCCTCAACTGAAGGGCCCCTCTTGTCATCATTCTTTGTCTGTTGAAAGATGTTACATCCCAGGAGTTCTACATCATCCTCACATGTAGAGCTTTCCACATAGACAGGTGGGGGAAGACCTGGGGCTTTGTAGCTGTACCACCTTTTCTTCACAACTTAACGATTAGGGCATAGCTCGAACACAGAGCAGCGACCGTTGTCTAGAGTGTTGGTGTAATAGGTGCTCACAATGGGTGGTTTGTGGACATTACAGTACCCATCCCAAGTCCAGTCTTTCTGCATAGGGGGAGTCATGTGGTCCATTGATCTGTTTCTGTACCTCATGGATCCTTATGATGTCTCTACCTAACAGGATCATGATAGGAGCCTGAGCTTTGGAATCTTTTGTGCCAGAGTTTTTAGATGTGCTTGGTGCAGTGCTGCTTCCGGTGTGGGAATCCTAGAGCAATTATTTGGAATGGTGCTGCACTCTGTTAGTGTTGGTAGAGAGAGGACGACCTGTCCGTCTAAGGATTCCACCTGAAAACCATGCGCTTTCTGCCTGCTGTCTCAACAACACCTGCACATGTCTTGAGGGAGTAGGGAGAGTCATGACATTTAATGTTGAAGAGAGCTCAAAGAACTCAGACCTTACTAGTGAATGGTTGCTCTGATAGTCCAATATGGCATATACCCGGATAGCCTCTTCTTTTTTTTTTGTTTTTTTTTTAACATTCTGTTTATTGGGAAAACAAGGATTTACAAACAGCCGTCCGATAGATACACAATTTTTTAGTTATTGTCATCAATTATCATCCCAACCCACCCACAAAACACTCCTACCCACCCAACGTATTCTACCCATTCTCACCCACCTGTCACTTACCGTTGCCATGCTTGACAAGTTATATTTATTTAAAAAAATATTAATAATAATAATAAATAAAAATAATCATAATAATAACAAAAAAATATAATAAAAAGAAACATAAAAAATATCTTAATTAAGTTGTGATTACTGTGATGTAGTGCCAGAATGTCTGACATCAGAGAAGAAGGTAAAGAAGGGGGTCCATATGCAAATGTATTGACGAGTATCACCTTTAAGTGTATGTCTAATTTTTTCCAAGTAGAGGAATAGGGCAACGTCTTTAAGCCAACGTTCAAATGAAGGTGGAGTGGCACTTTTCCACTGAATCAAAATAAGACGTCTGGCTAAGAGGGTACAAAAAGCAAGGGCATCAGAACATGCAGCTGAGAAAGTACAGTCTTTGGGTGATAAACCAAACATACCCATCAAGGGACATGGTTCAATCTTAGATTGAAGTATAGAAGAAAAGCAGCTAAATATAGACTGCCAGAAGAATTCTAAAGCGGGGCATGACCAAAACATATGATATAGAGTTGCTGGGGCTTGGGAACATCGATCACACAGATTGTCAAGATTTGGATTAAACTTAGCAAGTTTAACCTTTGTCCAATATACTCTATGAACCAACTTTAACTGAATAAGACTGTGTTTAGCACAAATTGAGGAAGTATAGATACGGCGAATGATCCTGTCCCAATCATTCTCATCAAAATGAATCTGTAGCTCCTGTTCCCACTGTTGTTTAATAATAGCACCTGGCGATGGGGCTAAGGAGAATATTAGTTTATACAATTTAGAAATAAGACTTTTGGAATTAATGTCCATTTCCAAAATATCATCAAGAGGTGATTTCAAGGGAGTGCCAGGAAAACCTGTAAAAACATTTCTAACAGGAAAGGAAGGTGAAATTTGGTACTGAGTTGTAAAAATGTACAAAAAGTACCATCGACATACAGATCTCGAATCCTCCTAACACCTGCTCTGTGCCAACTAAGAAAAGCGGAATCCATCACTGAAGGCGGAAATAACGGGTTGGCTGTAACCGGCATGTTAAGAGATGGAGACTGCAGACCAAAATGCTGCCGAAATTAACGCCAAATACGAACTGAAGCACTTAAGATTGGGTTAGCAAAGGATTGGTTAAAGCTCGATGCTAGTGGAGCGCATAATATGGTCATCAAAGAGATAGGTCTAGCAGCATCAATCTCCACCGCTGTCCATGCCGGAACCCAGTCACTTAACCCATAATGGCCTTTACACCAAAATAAAATATTGCGAATATTTGCTGCCCAGTAATAAAACAGGAGATTTGGAGATGCAAGGCCACCTAACTGCTTAGGATTTTGAATGAATAACTTGCGAATTTTGGCGGGCTTATTATTCCAAATAAAACTAGTTATGTGTTGGTCAAGGGTTTTAAAAAACGATTTGGGCAAAAACAAGGGAATCAATTGAAAGAGATACAAAAATTTGGGAAGTATATTCATTTTAATCGAATTAACCCGACCAATTAAGGACAGAGGAAGGGAGGACCAGCAGGATAGATCTTCCTTAACCCTAGACAGTAATGATAAAAAATTACATTTAAAGAGTTCTGAGTATTTACGGGTCAGGGTAACACCCAGGTATTTAAAGCTGTGTGAAATAATATTGAAGGACGAGGCAGTTTCAGGTAAATCATTAACTGGGATATTAATGGGGAATAATTCACATTTTGTAGTGTTTAATTTGTAAACTGAAAAAGAACTATAGGCTAAAATAGCATTAAGAACCTGGGGCAAAGAAACCTCAGGTTCTGTAAGGAATAAGACCACATCATCCGCATAAAGGGAAATTTTATGTTCAAATCCTCTCCGATTAATTCCTCGAATTCCAGGGTTTGTACGAATAGCAATTGCTAAAGGTTCTATTGCGATAGTGAAGATCAGAGGTGAAAGAGGGTCGCCCTGACGTGTACCCCGGCCAAGAGGGAAAAAACTAGAACAAAGCCCATTGGTGCGCACTGAAGCTAAAGGGGATGTGTACAAAAGCTTAATCCAAGATATATATACAGGGCCAAAGCCAAATTTTTTCAATGCATAAAAAATGTAATTCCACTCCACACGGTCAAAAGCTTTTTCAGCATCTAACAAGAGTAAAACTTCGGAGGGCGGAAGTGTAGTCGAAGAGTAGATAATATTCATGACTCTCCTAATATTCGAAAAAGATTGCCTTTGTCTAAGAAAACCTGTCTGATCTGTATGAATTATATCACCTAAAACTGTTTCAAGCCGTTTGGCAAGCACTTTCGACAAAATTTTCACATCAACATTTAGAAGACTAACAGGGCGATATGCCCCACAATCAAGAGGGTCTCTACCTTTCTTTAAAATTAATGAAATAATAGCTTGTCGCAAGGTAGTAGGAAGAACACCCCATTTCTAGTAAAGCAGGAGCAAGTTCACTCGAAAATTTCTTTAAAAATTCTGTAGGAAAGCCATCCGGACCAGGGGTCTTGCCACTCTGCATAGCTTGAATGGCTAAAACAATTTCCTCCTTAATTATAGGTGAATCTAATTCAGCTTTAGCCGACGTACTAATCATTGGAATTGGGAGGCCCTCAAAAAATGTCTCCATTTTTTTTAAGTCGGGAGTAAAATCTGATTCATATCAGAATCAGAATCAGAATCAGAAATACTTTATTGATCCCAGGGGGAAATTGCAGTTTTTACAGTAGCAGAAGAAGAATATACACTCTAATAATAATTTACAAAATAAAAAAGAAATTTGTAGTATGTACACATATATAAGTCTTATAATACAATAGAATAATAAAATGTAAAGTGACTGTGGCTATAGTAATAAGTACAGATATACTGTATACAGCAGTAAGAGTTTAGAAGTAGGAAAGTTATTGCATACATAATTAAATTATTGTTCTACTGGTATCACTGTACATGTGAGAGGTGTCGTACGTTAAGAGAGGAGTTATAAAGTCTGATAGCCACTGGTAGGAATGACCTCCTGTGGCGTTCTGTAGTGTATTTTGGCTGAATGAGTCTTGAACTGAATGTGCTCCTGCGTCTCATCACTGTGTGATAAAGAGGGTGGGAGCCATTCTCCATGATGGCCTGCAGCTTGGACAGCGTCCTCCTCTCAGACACTGCCGTCAGCGAGTCCAGCTCCACACCCACAACATCACTGGCTCTGCGGATCAGTTTATCAAGTCTGTTGGCGTCTGCTACCCTCAGTTTGCTGCCCCAGCATGCAACAGCGTGTAGGATGGCACTGGCAACTATAGATTCATAAAAGATCCTCAGCATAGTCCTGCAGATGTTGAAGGACCTCAGACACCTCAGAAAATAGAGACGACTTTGGCCCTTCTTGTAGAGGGCGTCAGTGTTCTTAGCCCAGTCCAGTTTATTGTCAATGTGCACGCCCAGATATTTATAGTCCTCCACAGTGTCCACACTGATGGAAACAGGGGTCACCTGTGTTTTGTCCCTCCTCAGGTCCACCACCAGCTCCTTTGTCTTTGTCACGTTGAGCTGCAGATGGTTCAGCTCACACCACGCAACAAAGTCGTTCACCGTCACCCTGTACTCATCCTCATCACCCCTGCTGATACATCCAACTAGTGCAGAGTCATCAGAAAACTTCTGAAGGTGGCAGGTCTCTGAGCAGTAGCTGAAATCAGTGGTGTAGAGGGTGAAGAGGAAGGGAGAGAGGACAGTTCCCTGCGGGGCTCCAGTGTTGCTGACCACTCTGTCCGACACACAGTGCTGCAGACGTACATACTGTGGTCTGCCAGTCAGGTAGTCAACAATCCAGGACACGAGGGGGGCGTCTACCTGCATCACGTTCAGCTTGTCACCCAGAAGAGCAGGCTGAATGGTGTTAAATGCACTGGAGAAGTCAAAGAACATGATCCTCACAGTGCTGCCTGGCTTATCCAGGTGAGCGTAGACTCAGTTCAGCAGGTAGATGATGGCATCCTCAACTCCCAGATGAGGCTGGTAGGCGAACTGGAGGGGCTGGACCATGGGCCGGAGCTGATCCAGGACAAGTCTCTCCATGGTCTTCATGATGTGGGACGTCAGTGCCACTGGCCTGTAGTCCTTGATGTCACTGGGCCGTGGAGTCTTTGGCACAGGAACAATGCAGGACGTCTTCCAAATCACAGGGACCCTCTGGAGACTCAGGCTCATGTTGAAGACATGCTGCAGGACTCCACAAAGTTGGGTGGCACAGGCTTTAAGCACCCTGGGGGGGACACCATCAGGGCCTGCAGCTTTGTTCGTGTGGAGCCTCTGTAGCTGTCTTCTCACCTGGTCAGCTGTGAGATTCACTGTAGAGGTGACTGGTGGGGGAGGAGAGGAGGTGTGAAGTGGACTATCACTGGAGGATGGGAGGATATCAGGAGGTGGAGGGAGTGGAGTGGGCTGTTGAGGCCTGGCAGCAGAGGAGTCAGGGAGGGGGAGGTCAGGGCTTACAGTGTCAAATCTGTTAAAAAACAATTTAACTGGTTGGCCCTGTCCACACTGCCCTCTACTCCCCTGTTGTTGCTGGATCTGAAGCCAGTGATAGTTCTCATACCACTCCAAACATCCCTCATGTTGTTCTGCTGGAGTTTCCACTCCAGCTTCCTCCTATATCTGTTCTTAGCCTCCCTGATGGTTCTCTTCAGCTCTCTCTGAATCGTTCTCACCTCCTCCCGGTCTCCAGCTCTGAAAGCCCTCTTCTTCTTGTTGAGGAGGGCTTTAATGTCTTTTGTTACCCACGGCTTGTTGTTTGGGTAACATTTAAAAGTCCTGGTTGGGACAGTGGAGTCCACACAGAAGTTGATGTAGTCTGTGATGCACTCTGTGAGCCCGTCGATGTCCTCTCCATGAGGCTTATAGAGTGCTGTCCAGTCTGTAGTCTCAAAGCAGTCCTGCAGCACTTCAGAAGTCTCCTCTGACCATCTCCTCACTGTCCTCGTGGTCACAGGCTGACTCTTCACCTGAGGCACATACTTTGAGCTAAGGCTGACCAAGTTATGATCAGATCCACCCAGAGGGGGGAGGGGGGAGCAGCTGTATGCATCCTTAACATTAGCATACAGCAGGTCCAGTGTTCTCTCCTCTCTGGTGGGACAGTCCACATACTGAGTGAAGTTTGGTAATGTCCTGGCCATAGTGACATGGTTGAAGTCACCTGATATGGCAATGAAAGCAGTCGGGTGTTGAGTTTGAAGACGCGCTATGGTGGAGTGAATGACGTCACACGCCGACGTCGGGTTTGCAGAGGGGGGGATATAAACAGCCACGACAACAACATGGGAAAACTCCCGCGGCAAATAATATGGCCTGAGTCCAACAGCCAACAGCTCAATGTCCGGACAACAGATACGCTCTTTGACGGTAATGTGACCAGGGGCGCACCAGCGGTTATTAACTAACACAGCCAGCCCCCCCCCCTCTCCGCTTACCACTCTCGGTGCAGTCCCGGTCGGCCCGAACAGTCTGAAAACCAGCGATTGAAACGTTCTCATCTGGAATGTTCTGGTGTAGCCACGTCTCCGAAAAGCACATTAAACTACACTGCCGGTACTCCTTTTGACTCGTGGCTAACGCTGTTAGCTCATCCATCTTATTAGCCAGTGATCTAACGTTGCCCCTTTTTCTCCATAAGCCTTCGTCTCTTCGCCCTTGCTTTCGCCGTGCGCTGTTTAGTTCCTTCTCTCCAGCCCCTGTGCGTCCGTCTCCAAAGCTCCTCGGGGATGTTAGCGGCCCTGGTCTCCATGCCGGCCGGCTTCAGCGTGATCAGCTGATCCCGAGTGTAAACAAAGGAGCCATGCTGCACCGCGGTGCACCAGGAGAGTGAAAGTAGAACTTTCACAGCGAACAAACTGACCAAAACTCTCTCTACTAGCATGATTCGAGAGGGCACAGCTTCACTAAGTTTCTTTGTAAAAAAAGTTAAAAAGCAAAAACACTTACACGCGAACGGGAGCTACTGCAAAGGCTGCACGCACTTTCGCGCATGCGCACAAAACATAAACTCATGCGCACAAAACATATAATGAGGAATAAAAGTGTTTAAAACAGTTATCAATATCCAAAGGGTCTGAAGCGAGAGTACCCGACTGTGTACGGATCTGCAAAATAAAATTTTGAGCAGATTGCTGTTTGAGTTGTGAGGCCAAGATCTTACTAGGCTTATCGCCATGTTCATAAAAACATTGCCGTGAACGTAAAAGCATCTGTTCTGCTTTATAAGTAGAGAGTAAATTAAACTCTGATTGCAGAACTGTTCTTTTCTCAAGGATATCTGGATCAGAAGAGTGGGCACAAAGAGTATCCAATTGCTTAATCTCAGTAGTTAGCTTTAGTAGTTTTTCTTTACGCTGTCTACTTTGAAAAGATGTATATGAAATGACACAGCCTCGAATCACAGCCTTCAAGGTTTCCCAGACAGTAGACGGAGAGACTTCTGGAGTGTTATTAATGCTAAGAAATACTTGAATATTAGTAGCAAGATGCTGAGTAAAAACACAATCGGAAAGCAGGAGGGAATTGAAACGCCACGACTTTGGAGTAAAAGGCTTGTCTGGAAAATGAAGTGCCATAGAAATAGTGGCATGATCAGATATTACAATACTGCCATATGAACAGGATTTTACTCTTGATAATAATGATTTATCAATAAAAAAATAATCAATGCGGGAATAAGACAAATGAACCGATGAAAAAAAAGAGTATTGTCGACTGTTAGGGTAAAGAAAACGCCAGATGTCCAAATGACCGTGTGAAACAAGAAAAGAGTCTAATGCTTGTCTAAAAGAATTATGAGAAACTTGTCTGTTAGAGGATCTATCCAAATCAGGATCCATGACACAATTAAAATCACCTCCCATGATGAGGAAATACGAATTTAGGTCTGGAAGAAGCGAATTTATTTTGTCCATGAATCTAGAATCATCCCAGTGCGGAGCGTAGACATTAACTGAAACAACAGTAGTCTTGTAAAGGTGGCCTGTGACAATAAGGTATCTTCCTGCAACATCAGATTGAACTGAATCAGGTGTAAATCTAATAGTTTTGTCTATTAAAACTGCTACTCCTCGTGACCTGTTTGAAAATTTTGAATAAAATACTTGGCCCACCCATTTCCTGTGAATCTTTTTATGTTCTGATGGATGCAAATGCGTCTCTTGCAAAAAGGCAATGTTGGTATGTAAGCCCTCAAGATGTGAAAGAACCTTGTTCCTTTTAATAGGTGAATTTAACCCCCTAACGTTCCAACTAACAAAATTAATTATATCACCAGCAATATCTGCCATAATGTATAAAAGGTGGAAAAATATCTAGCATCAGTAAAGGAATTAGAAAGCATAAGAGAACGGAGGAAAAAAACCCAAATAGAAACTATCAAAGTAAGGAAAAATAAAACAAAAGAAATACTACATATTGAAAAAATGAGCAAGGCAACACTTCCAAGTGACTTGTAACACCTCAACCATAGAAACATCACTCTCCTTAAATATGGAGAGGGAACACCGTGACAAATTGTTACAAAGAGAATGCACAAATGTCCTGTATTCTATAAAATGCTCAATATTATAAATATATACAGGTACACAACAATATAAAGCATAAAAGTAAAACATACTCGGACCAACAACACAAAATTCAAAGCAGAAATAGTATATAACTAATATTAGGAACTTATGTAATGACCAGAAATAGTCAAAAAACTTATAAGCAATAATAAAAAAAAAAATTGAAGGCCCCGGAGCCTGGATTTTATAAAAGACAACAAACAAACCGTGAAAGAAAAAAAAGAAAAAAAGATCTCCCTAGATCTGTATCTTGGGCAATAACAGACCATTTTGGGGGCGAATTATTAGAATAGACTCCTCAAAGCAGCTAAAGTTTAAAGTTGTTTTACACAAGAGTCCACCTGAAACCAAAACTTGGACTACAGAAATACTGTAGCAACATTTAACTAAAAAAAAAGAGCAAGAGTCTGACAAGGTCAGGAAAACCTTGTACCACTAAGCAATACTGTAATCAAACTTACAGAGTTAAGTAGAGGGATTAGCTGGTGGTTTCAGCGCGGGGCGAATCGAAGCGTCGAAAAACGACGAGGCCTCAGCTGCAGAGTCGAATTTGTGCGTGGAGCCATCAAAGGAGAAGATCAGCCGGGCTGGATACTGCATGCGGAATTTAATACCTGACTGATGCAGGTTGAGTTTAACAGACTTAAACTCGTTACGACGATTCCGCAGCTCCGCCGAAAGTTCCGGGAAAACGTGGATCTTGGTGTTCTTGTAAAGTAACTGTCCCTCCTGACGGGACAGCCGAAGTATCTCCTCTTTCGCCGCAAATCGAAGAAAACGAACCAGCATTGGTCTGGGTCGAGCACCATGTTGAGGCTTTGGGATCGGAGCTCGGCGAGCTCGTTCAATCTCCGGCGGATTCGGGAGCCTCTGCACACCGAATAACTCTGTAAAGAAGAACGCCATGAACGAGGTGGGTTGAGAGCCTTCTGCCTCTTCAGGAATGCCGATGATTCGAAGATTATTCCTCCGGGAGCGGTTCTCTAAGTCATCCATCTTCTCCCTGAGCCGTTTGTTGTCAGAGGTCAGAGATTTGCAAGCTGTTTCAAGTTCTGTGACTCGTTTGTCCATATCTGTGGTTGCAGTTTCAATGTCCCGGATTTTAAAGGTCAGAGAGTTAATGCTGGAATATAGACTTTCATGAGATGAACGAAGTTCAGTCAGAAACTCTGTTCTGAGCGTGGAGATCTCCTCCCGAAATGTCGTTGTTGTAACGTCTTTCAGAAAAGCAGGGGTTAGCTCACCGCTAGCCGTATAACTGGAAGAGGGAATGCTAGTCTCACTTTGAATGCTAGCCTCCTCAACATCTGCTGAATCCGTCACAGTTCTTTTAGCCTTTGGCATTTTGGAAAATCCGGTATTATCTTTCAACTTAAGGAAATAAAATTACAGTGACAAAAATATAGAATTGTGCCGATGGACCGAGCAAAATTGAAAAAGTCACGGAGCGACTCCCGCGCACATCTTACTGCTACGGCGCCATACCGGAAGCCGATAGCCTCTTCTTGCTGGCAAGAAGGGTAGACCTTAACAAGACAAATCTTAGAGTAAGACTTCTCAGTGAGGTCTCCCCCACAAATCTGAGTACAGCTCGAGGAAATGGTTGCTTCTTCACTAGTGTTCCCCTTCTCCCCACCATGCCCAAGTGCAGGGGTTTGGGCCTCTAAGGAAAAGGTGCTGGTCCAGGGTGCAGGGCTAAGATATGGCTTTCACTGCCACATTCAGCACACTTTATGTTACAATCACAGTTTTTGGCTAGGTGGTGGTTTGTTATGTACAGGGCATAGGTTTGTAGGATCGCATTGCGCATTGTGTAAGTCATAGAAGGAGTATAAGTAGACACTTCAGTCCTGTGGACTATGATGGAGGACCTCTGACTGCTGTACTTGGGGACTGTTTTTCCCAACAGTGGAGGGTCAATTGTCACCGGGGAGCAAGGAGAAGCTGGGATTGTTTCTCATCTTGGCTTGCTGATAAAGTCCACAAAGCAGCCAAACGGTGGGAAAGGAACTTTATACTCTTCCTTCAACTTAGAGCCATGTGAGAGCCATTTCTCTTGCAAATTATATGGCAACTTGTGCACAATTGGGTTGATACTACGAGCCGTGTCTAGGTAGGCGAGTCCTGGTAGGTCCCCATCAAATTTAGCGGCTTCAAGCTCCATTAACAAGTCACCTAGCTCTCGTAGCTTTCTGTCATCCTTGTTAGAGATCTTAGGGAAACTGTCCATTCACCAAAAAGTCTTTCAAAAGTCTCATAAAGTTAATGTTATTATAATAATATTAGATAGTAGAAAACACAACAGATTTAAACAATGTTTATGACAAGGTTGTTTATATATCAACACTGGTTTTAGTGTTTAGTACTAGCCACTTTTGGGAGAACTTGCCCATTCCTTATTCATCCAATTATTATGCTGTGCAGTTGCAAAAGAAAGCAAGTGAACCATTTGGAATGACCTGGATTTGTGCATTGATTACTAATAAAATGTTGGTCTGCTGTTTATCACACAAATGGTTGTACATTTTATTTGTTTAATTGAGCACAGTGGGTACACATCCACAGGACTGACTAGAAAAAGTAATTGAACCTCTGTGTCAATGACATCTAAGAATTATTTGGAAAAAGTATTTCAGTTAAGGAGATTACATTGGAAGTGTGATTTTTACAGATGTTTTGCCCAATGAATAAAGGCAAAAAACAAAGACTGGTAACTGACAGATCTCTGAGGACCTCATAAAATGTGTTAAAACACAGAGTGTACATAAGTTTATGGTTAGACAATCTGTCTACAAATAAAGAAAATTCAGATCGGTTGCTAATCTCCCCAGGAGTGGATGTCCTGTTAAAATCACTATGTGAAACAACAGGGAATCATCAAAAATGTACGAAAAAAGGTTAACAGCAAAAGACCTATAGGAGACTCTAAAAACTGAAAAAAACATTTGTTCAGTAACAAACAATAAAAAAACTTTTTTAAGAGGAAGAGATGTCGTGATGCAACAAGACAATGTTAATCTTGTAAATTATAATGTAAATTACAAAACTATGTATGTAAACCTATAAATATGTTACTACTGTTGGGCTTTACAGCCACAGGCAAAACTTTTTTTTTATTTTTATTTTTATTTTTTATATATATCACTTTACCCATTTTATCTATGGTAACAATTTAAGTTGTCATAGTCAAATAGTTATTTTTATCCATTAAAAGTAATTTTTATATGGGCAAAAAATCTTAGTTAGCATATGTCACTTTTTTCTTGGGTGAGAAAAGATATGTGTGTATATATCTGCAGAAAAGAATAAATCTAATATCGGAGGACTTCCTTATCTATCATAAACAAAGTAGTTTTGTTTCTGTTTTGTTTTTAACAGTGCAGGTTCACTGTAAATATAAAACATATTTTAAACCTTTTATGTTGTCTAAACAGACATGCTTTTTATCACCAATGCTGTCTAATGGATGGAATACTTTAAATTATCTAATGCCACAAATGACTTAAATATTAATAGTAGAATGCAAAAAAAGATGAAGAGGGTTTGCTTCTTTAGCGTATTCATTCATTTGCATCAGGAATAACCTACTCTGAATTGTTTTTCTTGCTCAGCATGCATAGTTCTGAAAAGTCTATGAAATATAGCCCACCGCTTGTACATTACTGCACAACAAGACTGCATTTTAAAGTTAGGCATAACACAATGCTTATTTTTATTGGTCACTAATGATATGGCTCTGCCAGTTATCATTTAGCATGTTATCAGTGCAAAGCAGCTGTTTATGGGCCTAGTCTCCATGCCAGCTCTCAGCATGGCCTGTGGCCCTTGCATAGCCAGTATAAAAAGTAGCAGAAGAAAAGACCTTGAAACATACATTGCTGAAAAGTACTGCTACCAAACGCAATGAGACATTAAAAACAGGTTAAAATTTCTAGTCCATTTTATTCCATTTCATTTCTATTCCATTCCATTTTTCAAATTTTAAGGCTGCTCAGTTGCTAGCTGACTAATCTACTCATAGTCACAATGCTGTTAGTAATAGACACGATACTGTTATGTAGGTAAATCAGCAATACATGTTTTGTGTAAAGCCAAAATCATATTTACAAGCAGGAACTTTTCACCAACTCTCTCTGCCAGAACTCACAGCAGCAGCTCTGTGCCTTCGCGCCTTGCAAACTGTCACGGTATTAACCAGTGAAAAAAGATGAGACTTTTTCATGTAAAATCACAATTTTAGTAGCTAGAAGGATTAGTTACTACTTTAATATAAATATAATAAATAATGAATTAATAAAAAGTGAACTGAAAACTTTACTTAAATAGTAAATATTTAATATAATATTTAAATATTAATATAATATTTAAATATTTAATATTGGCATAAGTAACGTTATTATAAAATAATCACTTATATCACTAAACTGAACATTATTATTTGTTTGACATGATATAGCCATTATGGCTATTTAAATTCATTATTCATTATTATTCAAATGAATTTAGGTACGAAAATATATATTATGTATAAGTAATAAGTAACTAAAATATGTTCAGTATGTTTTGATGCTTTGGTAGATATATAGATGGATATATAGATAGATACTTTATTGATCTATCTTTATTGACTCCCAGGGAGATGTCTGAATGTCTACATTATTGCTACTATACCAAATTATGAATTCCATAGGGTATTTCCATATTATTTCCATAGTGAAATAATTTGCATTATCATTGGTAACGCTAACTGGATAACAAACACTACGCAGAGGAAAGTTTATTATTAATTCAATTACACACATTTATGTGTGACAAAATACTACAAATGTCATGAAATAACTGAAATATACCATAACAAGTTAAAATAACTTATTTTTGCTATATAAAATTAATAGGTCCCTAGCCCACTGTCAATGGTTTACTATCAACCATAATCTACTCTAAATGTTGTTTGTTTCTAGGTAAAAAAACTGTTTTATGATTATAATTAACAGCATCAAAAGTCCTCATACAAACAAATTACCACATGCAAAAATTAATTAATTCTCTTCATGTTTTCAAGAAAATCAAATATATCCAGCACTCCTGCATCAGTCTTTTGGCGTGACACATTTTACACAAAATAGCCCCAAACAAAATTACTTTTTTTTACTCAACATTACCTTTAAAACTATATTGTCATATTGTAGTTATCATGTTTTTATGATGTTAGCATAAAGGCACATTGCATAATGTCATGTTAAGTACATGAAACCACATATGGTGTGACACAACATCATAAGGTGTGACAGGTTTTCACACCATATGATTATTTTGTCACACTATATAATATGAACTGCATTTAAATATATAAATAATGCTTGTATCATCATATAATGATACATATTTTATAGCTAATAGTTAAGTTTATTGAATATTTCATACTTTTAACACATTTTGACAATATTCTGTTCATTTCAAATTTAATGTCTATACACCAACTCAATTTGGTGAATCTCTACTTCCCTACTATCCCCTTTTCAAGCTGTATCCATGTTAAACTACAGCATTTTGTCACTCAAATGTTTACCTTTATTTATTTAGTTTGAAACAGATTTCAGTAGATGACGAGACGAGACGAGAGATGGAGAATAGAGAAAAAGCAAGGAAATACAGGGAGAGATTAAATGCAGATTCTATAAGGAGACAGGAGGTCCTGTGGAAAAGCTGAGCAAAAAAAAATAAATTGATAATAATGCAGGGTGTTACATCAAATAGCCTGTGCCAGTTGTACAATGTGCAGTTATATTGAGAGGAAATTGAAATGCACATTATACTTGAAAAACTTACACACGCATGCATGAGCAGTCACTTACACACACACACACACACACACACATTCACTCATTCATGCAGATTCAATCATTTACTCATGCAGATAAATTGCTCCTGAATGCAAAGGTAAATGCAAATAAATTATTAATATGATTATTTATTAGTGTGTTTCTGAAATGCTTGTGCACATGATTGAATTTGATGCATCACCAGCTTGCTGTTCGATCATTGTTTTACTTTATTCTCATTTTGAAATTAATTTTAATATAAAAAAAGTTCAGTGATTTACTAAAGATTATTAAAATTCATGTAGCCAATATTCAGCAGATTAAAATAAAAAGTGCATCATCTAATGAATACAGTGAGTGGATTTTTTTATAAACATTCTTCACAACGTTGATTAGAATTCACTGTTCTTCAACAATTTTGTGATTTTGCTGTAACTGAAATGATTTCAGTCACTTGTCAAACCAAGTTTAGTTGTTTGTTAAATGCAGCTTATACAGATTTTTGCATACAGATTGTTGTGTGGTGTGATTCGTCATATGGCAAGACACCGTGTCATTTGGTGTGACATTCAGAATTTTAAAAAAAATTTAAGGCCCTTTGGTTATTAATCATAAACTCATCAGTGTGACAGATGGGGAATTGTGCTAGCAAAGGTTACAATAATTTTGGTACTTTTATAACAAGCTATTGCCAAATTTAAAGTATATTAAAAGAGTACAAGTAAACATCTTCCTATGAGAGTTGATAAAGTAAAATAAAGCAAAGGGTAACATATTTTTTTGTGTGAAATGCTATACTTTTATATAGTAATGATAATAATGAGATTATAGTAATGAGATTTCTTTTTTCAGCCAAATATGTCAAACACCCACATGCAGTGTTTTGACAAGTTTGTCCTCTAAAACCCCTATAAATGGTCTTAAATACAATAATACAATGAAAAGTTCAAAGAGTGTAATTGTGAATTTATTTACAATTTTTTATTTGTTTATTTCAATATATTTAGATAATTCTCTACTGCTACTTTACTCCACCTCAACCACAAAGAACAACTAAAAATAAAGTGCTACCAGTGTGTCTAGTCCAGAGTAGACCAGTGTTACTGCAGGTTTGTATTCAGGATTTAATTTCATTTTATGTTTCTGCTTTGTGAAAAAGATTTAACACCTCTGTTCTAAACTAAGAAGTGATGTGGGAACAGTTGAGTAACAACATGTTTTTTTATACAACAGAATTTTTAAACTTTTGGGTGAAATCTATCAGAGGCACAGAATTGCTAAGCAAGATATAATCAGGCAGTGGCATGTGTTCAGAAAATCTAGAGGCAGAGAACAGTGGTGTGGGCTGGCCATGCACAGATCTACAGCTCAGCCCAGGTCATTACAGATTTGCTTTGGAATATTGTTACCCAGAATATTTTTTTAATTAACCTAAAACATGTGCAGCTGCTGCCTTTTTATTTAATATGATAATTTAAACAACAAAACGTGAAGCGATTTAACAATATTTATGGTGGGCACTGTAAAAAGTGTACTTGTACCTAAAAAAATGACTTTGTGTGGTTACCAGCAATGTAACTAGTTTTTTTATTGCTCATTTAAACTATATTTTTAGGTTCAATATAGATTAAATATAGGTTAAATTGCTTGTTACTTGCTTGTATTTTTTAGGTTGTACCAACAAGGTACTTTTTACAGTGTGCCTTACAAACAAATTCATAAAAAAAGCAAACAATAGCAGAGTGTAAACATTGTTTGTAAAAGAACGTGTCCCTATTGATACAGAAATCTTTTATCTGTTTTATGTATTTAAATACATGCTGGGCCAGTCGTGGCCTGAAGGTTAGGGATCTGTTCTTGTGACCGAAAGGTGCCGGTTCAAACCACTGGACCAACAGGACACAACTGAAGTGAACATTAATTTTTTGCCTTAAGAAGCTCTTGTGTTACTTTTGAGTTATGTTTTAGATCATTATCCGTTCTATCACTGTTGTTCTATCAGTTTTCCAGCATTTTACTAAATCTGAGCACACACTTGACAATTCATCTTGCTACTCATGTCATCAGTCACATCATTAACAAACATCAGTGACCCAGATCCATTGGCAGCCATGCATGCCCAGGTCTGGTCATTCTGGAACAAAGCTTGGTTTCATCTGTCTAAAGAATAACCTTAAGCCTAGCCCTAACCGTAACCATTTGCTAAGTGGTTGCTATGGTATCCCAGCAGGTTGCGAGTGTGTTTCTAGATATTTGCTAAGGCATCCAGGCTGGTTGTTGGTGGGTGCTAGGGTATCCCAGCAGGTTTCTAGGGACAATCTAGCAACAGCCTTGCAACACACTATCAATGACCTAGCAACACCATAGCAACCAACTAGGATACCCTAACACCCAACTAGCAACTGCTAATCAAGCATATAGCAACACCATAGCAACCAACTGACAACTGCCAACATAGCAACATCATAGCAAGCACCCGGGATACCATAGCAATTGCCTAGCACTCTAGCAACCAATTAGCAACACCCTATCAACTAGCTGGGATACTCCAGCAACTGCTAAGCAACACTCTAACAACCATCAGGGACAGCCTGGCAACCGCCTAGCAACAACATAGCAACCACTTGAGATACCATAGCAACCAGTTAGCAACTGAATAGCAACACCATAACAACCACTTAGCAACACATGGCATAGCATAGCAACTGCCAAGCCACACCATAGAAACCATGTGGGATACCCTAGCAATTACCTAGCAACACCATAGCAAGCAGCTTGGATATAATTGCAACGGCCTTAAAAACAACATAGCAACCAAAACAGATACCATAACAACCATCTAAAATCACCATAACCACCTGATATGATATCAAAGCAAACAGCTAGTAACTGCTTAACAACACCCTAGCAACCACATGGGATACCATGGGAACTGCTACAGCACAGCAACCAGCTTTGATATCACAGCAAATGTTTGGTAACACAGTAGCAACCGCCTAGCAACACCATATCAACCATTTGGGATACCTTAACAACCATCTAGCAACAGCTAAACCACATAGCAACACCATAGCAACCAACTAGCAACACCAAAGCAACCAACTTGCAACACCATAGCAACCAGCTGGCATTACATAGCAACTGATAAACAACATCATAGAAAGCATTATAGCAATTGCCTAGCACTCTACTAACCACACCTTATTAACCAGCTGAGTAACCCTAGAAACACTCTAGCAATCATCAGGTACAACCTAGCAACAGCCTAGCGACAACCTTGCAACCACCTGGGATACCATGGAAATCAGGTATTAGGAATAGGGTTAGGTCTAGGGTTATGGCAAGGGTTAGGGTTGATGCCAGGGTTAGGGTTAAGGTTATACCAAGGGGAAGTGCGTAACGTTCCCCTAATTATTCATAAGAATTTTGGCTTAAAAGATCCAATGAAACTTTAATTAGTGAATTACAAACACCAGTGCGGGGTTTTAATTTAATATTCAATACCACAGTAATATATATATATATATATATATATATATATATATATATATATATATATATATATATATATTACATAAATCTTAAATTAAGATTAAATTATATAAATCTTAGGTATAGGTTAATAGAAATGTAGCCTATTAAATGGCCACATTTACCCAAATATGTTTATACACTACTCAACATTAAATACAACACTGATCAATGTTAAATCAATTTCAGAAATGTAGTACATTGTTTTGTTCATCTGCCTTGTGACTTAATTTTGCATTCATTAACATCCCCTACAACATGCAGTAAATTCAAATAGATTCTTTTGTATTTTTAATTTTACAGGACAGTAATTATTATTATTATTATTATTATTATTTAGCTGCTTTCGTTTGTGTTAAGGAGTAAGGATAACATGGGTTCTGTGATTTCCAGTCCCACAGCGGAAGTTATGTAATTTCCGGCCCCATTGCGGAGGCTAAGGCATGTGGTTGCTATGGTGTTGCTAGGTGATTGATAGGGTATCCTATTAGGTAGCTATGGTTTTGCTAGGTTGTTGCTAGGGTGTCCTAGCAGGTTGCAAAGGTGTTGCCAGGTGATTGCTGTGGTATCTTATTTGTTTGCTATGGCCTGTTTAAGGCAGTTGCAATTGTACCCAAGCCGTCTTTTGGCGTTGCTAGGTGGTTGCCTAGTGGGTATCCTAGTAGGTGGCTATGGTTTTGCTAGGTGGTTGCTATGTCATCTTTAAAGCTATTACAATTGTATTCAAGCTGGTTGCTATGGTGCTCTTAGGCAGTTGGCTTGGTATCCCAGGTGGTTGCTATGTTGTTGCTAAGCAGTTGCTATGACATGCCAGGTGGTTGCTAAGGTGTTGCTAGTGGTTGCTGGGGTGTTGCTAGACAGTTGCTAGAATGTCACTAGGCAGTTGCTAGGTGGTTGCTAGGCTGTTGGAAGTATATTGGCAAGCTGTTGCCAGTGTATCCAAGCTAGTTGATAGGCTGTTGCTACACAGTTGCTAGGTTATCCCAGCTGGTTGATAGGGTTTTACTAAGTGCTTGCTAGAGTGTTGTTAGAGTGTTGCTAGACAGTTGCTAGGGTGTTGCTATGTGGTTTCTAGGTTGTTGTTAGGTGATTGCTAGTTTATTGATATGTGGTTGCTAGAGTGTCCAAGCTGGTTGACTGGTTGTTGGTAGGTGGTTGCAAGGGTCAAGGGTAGATAGTGACTGTGTTCTATTGTTGTGTGTGGTTGCTATTATGTTTCTGGCCACACCACAGCACTATGTTTAGTACTAACTAAAACCAGGAAATTCGATCACATCAGTCCAGTTTTATCAGCGCTACACCGGCTTCCTGTCAAATTCCGTACTGACTATAAAATTCTTTTATTTACGTATAAAGCCCTGCATGGTCTCGCACCGGAGTACCTGCAAAATCATATTTCCTGTTTTGAACCGCCACGCTTATTTAGATCACAGGATGCTGGTTTTCTATTAGTTCCAAAAATTCAGAAGACTTCAAGGGGGGAAGAGCTTTTTTCCTGGAAAGCCCCCAAATTGTGGAATAATCTCCCAGTTAATGTTCGGACTGTTTGAGCTCACGCCCACTTTACATAAAGCCTCAGTCATAGACTGCCTCAGTCAGAGACTGCCTCTACCTGTGCAGCTTCTAAAGCTTTGCTATCCAGATATCAAACAGAGACTCTTTTCTTTGGTATTTAGTTTATTAAACTGTAAATACTGTTTGACCAGAGGAGAATGGGTCTCCCCTTGTGAATCTGGTTCCTCCCAAGCTTTCTTCCTCCAGTTGAGAGAATTTTTCCTTGCCACTGTTGCCTCTGGCTTGCTCACTGGGGGATATATGTTGTAACTGTCTGTTTTTAAAACTTTGTAAAGCTGCTTTGAGGCAACATTGTTGTAAAAAACGCTATATAAATAAACTTGACTGACTTGACTTTCTAGGCAGTTGCTGGTGGTTGCTTGGGTATCCCTGCAGGTTGCTATGGTGTTGCTTTGTGCTTGCTATATTATCTGCTATGTCATTTGCTATATTTTTAAGGCGGTTGCAACTGTGTCCCAACAGATTGCTCTGGTTGCTAAGTGGTTGCTAAGGTATCACATGCAGTTGCTAAGTTGTTGATAGGTGTTTGCTGTTGCATCTTTTATAGTTGCTATGGTGTTTTTAAGTCACTTGTAACTGTATCCAGGCTGATTGCTAAGCCATTGCTAGGCAGTTTCTATAGTATGCCAGGTAGTTGCTATGGTGTTGCTTAAGCAGTTGCTATGGTATGCCAGGTAAATAATTTTTAAATGGTTGCTTGGGTATTCCACCAAAAACCACATCTCTTACCACATGTTAATGTCAGGTTCTCACTTTTATCAGCAGGTCAGAGAGGAGAGTAACAATGGGTTGCTTAGCTGTAAAGACTGATATGTTCTAGAGAACAACATTCTTTGGCAGATTCACCTGACAATTGTTTGGTTGTCCCGACTAGTTGCAGGTCTTTAGTTTTACATCTTGCACACACTATGGGCAGGTAATTTAGGACAACATAAAACCTGCCTTAGGGTTAGCCATCACTTTTTCTGGCCTTCTATGTATTCTGATGTCCAGAAACACCTATAGTTTATGCTCAGACTGCCAAATAATTAGACACATTCAACATTCTGATAAAGCCACTCTCTAGCCACTGCACATTATTTCCACACCCTTCAGGCATGTGGCTATGGACATCATGGCCCTCTTGACATATTGTTTTTTGTGATTATGCTACACATTTCCCAGAGCCTACGCTCCATCGCCTCCCCAAAGATAACTGCTGCCCTTATACAACTCTTTTTCAGAATGCGGTTTCCAGATGAAATCCTCACTTACCAAGACACAAATTTCACTTTTCATCTTATGTCCCCATTTCACCAGTATCTGGGAATCACTGGCATTCACACCACACCCTATCACCCACAAACTAAAGGTCTTGTCAAAAGGTTCAATCAAACCTTGTAATCCATGTTGTTTCAAACACTGGGATAAATGGTTACCATTCTTAGTCAAGTCAGTCAAGTCAAGATATACCTCAAGATTCGCATTTGTTCTCTCTGTTTTAGCTCCTTTGTGGGTGATCTGTTCAGGGACCCCTAGATCTCTTGCGCCACCGGTGGGAAGACAAGGCTTAAGTTGGTAACAGGAAAGGTATTGTCAACTTTGTAATGCAGATGAGAGATTACATGGAGTCTTATAAGGAGCAGGCCTATCTTCACTTGGAAAGTGCCCAGTAGAACCAGAATTTAAACCTGGTCAGAAAATAATTTTGATATTTCCTACCTCCATTAACAAGCGGCAGAGGCCTTTTGAGTTCCTGAAGAAGCAAGGGCCTGTGACCTATGATGGTCACCTTAAAGAGGCTAAATCAAGTTCAAGAAAGACTGCTTGAGCCTCTTAAGGCAGAGACCCACAGTATGTTGTATCTAAGTGTCATCACGCCCTTAGAAAAAATCTAAGCAATTTCAAGGTTTGAAGTTTTCCAGATGCCCAGAATTGATCACCTACACAAGTTGCTTAGGTGTGCTCAGTTTATAACAACCCTTGACCTATGCAAATGGTACTGGCAGGTTCCTCTGGCAACTGGATCTCAGGAATACAGGATTCCACACTCTCTTGGGCCCTTTCCAGTTCATGGTCATGCCTTTTTTACTTTATGGTGCTCCAGCAACCTTTCAGCGGGTAATGGACCATGTTTTAGGAGGCTGTAAAGAGTATTGCTCAGCATATCTTGATGTGGTGATATTTAGCAGTAACTGGAAAGATCATCTCAAACATGTTGATGCTGTGCTGTGACAACGCGGGTTTGACAAATGTCAATGGGGTTAGGCGGAAACCCGGTACCAAGTGGGAAAGGGCTTGATCCAAGCACAAATGGACAAGATGGAAGCTGTTAAAATAGTCCCCAACCTCACACAAGAAACAAGTTTGGTCCTTCCTTGGCTTAGTTGGATGGCAATCTCTCAATTTGCTACCATTGCTGCCCCACTAACTGAGCTGACCCCCAAAGAATGAAAAGAATCCAGTCCGGTAGATAGATGACTGTGAGAGGTAATTCACAGCTCTTAAGGATGTGTTGTGCTTCGACAACAATTGAAAATGAGAAAACCTACGGTATTGACAATCTTAAAAATTGCTGTCAAACTAATAACAAAACCTGTCTGCTACATTCAATTTAATTCTGGAAAAAGGTTATATATCCAAAGTTGTAAAAATAAGCAAAGGTAATTCCATATGGACTGAAATCAGTGTCACCAGAACTTGAGTTATTGAGAATTTGACCTGTAAAACTTTTGGTATTTCAAATTCAGGTCTTGGAATTTTAGGTAAAAAAAATCAGTTACAAAAATTTCAGGTTCTGAAATTCAGGTTCTGAAATTCAGGACGTATAAATTGAGGTAGCAAAATTCAGGTCGTAAAAAATTCAGGTTGTGAAATTCAGGTCATGAAAATTCGGGTTAGGAAAATTCAGTGGGGGGGGGGGGGTAATCGGGAAGAGCAAGCATGCACACCTGTAATCGAACTTGCATCTGGCCAATAACAAAACACCTCTAAGATCATGGGGAGGGGCGTCTTTTAAGCGGGGTTCTGACATCTGGTTTCATATATATATATATATATATATAATCTCTGATATGACATTATCCTAGCTGTCTACAATGTTTGTCGTAGTCATGAAACCAGATGTCAGAACCCCGCTTAGGTTGCATAGGTGCATAGGTTGGAGATATTTCACAGAATAAAATAGAGTAGAGAATAAGCCTTTTCTTTAATGTGTTTTCTGTTTTCAGGTTTTTTTATCGTATCTTTTTTTTTTAAACTTTGGTTTAGTTCTTTAGTAATTTATATATGGGTTCATTTTCCAGTTTTTTTTTCTTTTTAAGTATTTGTTTCAGCTTCTTTCTGTTTTTACTATTATTTAGGGCCAAGACAACTTCCTTGTGGAACTACCAAGATTCATCTTTTTACTCTCTAACAATGATTCTGCAAAAAACTCTGGTTTCTATACAAAGGAAATTCAGGTCATAAAAATTCAGGTCGGAAAAATTTGGGGAAACATTCGGGATACTCAGGAAGAGCAAATAAGCGCAGATATAATCGAACTTGCATCTGGCCAACAACAAAACACCGTTTAGCTCATGGGGAGGGGCGTCTTTTCTATGAAAAGACCAAAGCCCAGTTGCTCAAACTGGGCTTTGGCCTTTTCATAGACCAAAGATGCGTCTGAAATCGCCTACTAGTCAGTAGGTACTGGATTAGGGCCTGTACGTCCTGCTCAAGCCTGGGCAATTTCAGACATGCCTAGTAGAACCCTTTTGGAGTGTTCCATTTGGAGGGGATTTATAGGCTTTGTATAGTCCGAAATGATTTAGGTTTTTCTTTATATATGTTTTTAACTTTTAAAGTGTCTATTTAGAACCAGCATTTCCTGGATTCTGTATTTAATTTTTCAGTTATTGTCTTCGCTTTTTATCAAGTCACAAGCTTTCGGGCTTATATACCTTTACCTGCAAGCTTTTACCTTTACCTTTAAGACAGTTGCAATTGCATCCAAACTGGTTGCTGTGGTGTTGCTAGGTGGTTACTTGGGTATCCCAGCAGGTTGCTAGCGTATTACTAAGTGGTTGCTTAAGTATATTACGAGCAGAAATAAAAATAGATACGTAGATAGATATATAGCAACACCTTGCAAATTGTGAACTTGAGTTACATGTTATCTACTTCAGTTGCTTTTATTGTTTTTCCAGGTGTTTTTCTGTAGCGGATCTTGTCATTCCTTCTTTTTATATTTAAATAGCTAATTTGGCTATTTCTAGGTTGTTTTGTTTTTAGCCTAGAGATAGCCCCTTCCATATACCATCAACATGTCTTTGTACTACATATGTAAAATTCCCATTACCAGATGCATATTAAGTCAAATGCATATTAGACAGTTGGAACATTTTATCTCCTTAATTTGATATGAAATAACATATTCGTAAAAGTAGTGAAATAACTGCACTTTTATAATATTTTGGACATCAGGTTTCTATCACCACTGTTGTTGTCTCCAGAATGGAACATTTAAACTTGATATTAGGCACTTTAGATATTAGCTGCAAAATCTGATATCGAACACACTTTTTTCAAACTGTTTTTACCTATAGCTTAATCTTGTTTGCTAAGAAAAAAAACACCACTGAGGTTGATATACAGTGTTCAAAAGGTTACAACATCCACCTTGTTCTACAGCAACTTCGACAATTCTTTCTAAATATTACTGCAGATAATTATAAAAGAAGCTTCATTTCCTCACCATGTGTTTTGTGTCTCACATAATGTTCTTTTTTTAGCCCGAATAACCACAATTCATTTGTTGTGAAAGCTACTTAAAGTACAGAAATAGCAATCAATAAGCCAGTCAATGCTGTGAAATTGAACCAAGCTATATTTTTAATCAAGGGATTGTGACAGGATCGTAAGTCAATAGTAACACCACCGCTCTCCCTCCACCCTCTGATTGAAACTCAGGCTCATAGTTTCCAATTTCATGCTATTGACTGCTGCTACTGCTTCACACTCTTTTACTTCAATACAATGAGATGGACAATAGAGCAATGTGTGCATACTCTTCCATTTTCTGCGTGCTGCACTCTGTCTTTCTTTCCTAAACACATACACACACACACACACACACACACACACACACACACACACACACACACACACTCACAACGCACACATGCCACCCACAGTTTTGTGCTGTGCTACTTGGTGTATATGAGCTTATTACTTTTGTCTCTGGATTGAGTATTCAGTTCAAATAACATGAAAAGCTAAAATGATATGGCTCAGGTGTGGATTTACTTTTGGGAAAACACTCCACTGCAATATTTATTAAATTTAAGTCTACAAGAATTTTACACTCCTTTCATTGGTAATAATATTAATAACAGTGATGATAAAATGAATATTAGTTTTTGTGGTCCAAAATATTGTGTAATTCCATCTAATATTACTGAGCACACAAAATAGCCCAGTTATTCCTAAATGTTTTCCATTCATGAAACATCAATAAACATGTAAATGGTGCCAATATCAACCCTGAAGAGAAGTAATTTAGCTGTGCAGCACATTCAACAGTGTGCATAACCCCAAACAGAGCCTCCTGAAAACCACACACCAATACACTGTTTTTAATTTTTGACAATTTTTTTTCTATGATTTACTCACCACGCAGAACTTCTTGTATCATGTTTTGCTGGATCCTTTTGCAAAAGGATCTCAGGTGTCTTTTTAGATTATGTTAAAGTGTTAGTGTTAAAGTGAAGTGTTTTTTGGTTGTGCATAACTCTTGTACCCTAGTCTACCTGTTTTTTTTGTGTCTTTTAATCAGGTGATGTAAATAGGGTGCTTTAAGACAATTAATTGTACCAAGGTTGCATCACCTTTGACCTATCCACCAACATTTCCCTATCTGCCTCACCCTTGTAAACCCCATTACCACTCAGCTTCAGTACTGTAGCATTGCTGTTTTAGCATACTGAGCATTATGTCTAGTTTTGGCCATTCCCAATGTTTTTTGGACTGATTTCTGCTACAGCTATATAAAGATCTAAATGTCTCCTATATAAAGATCTAAATGTCTGGTATCTAAAGTACCAGAGTGAACTTCTCTTATTATGAACCAACATGCCCACTTTGATCCCAATGTACTGGATCACTGTTATTACCTAGAATAAATAACATTACATTAGGGCTTAAATTCTTTTCAGCGTAGATTCTGTTCCAGCTTTGGGATAACCATCCAGTCAGTATTTGTGTCTCAGACACAGCCTTAGTCTAGGCTTATTTGTTTGATTAAACTTTCTAAAACTGACTAGTTAAGCCTTTGCTAATTATGTTTTCCGTTAGATGAAGGGTGCAGATCAGGGGCTTCACTGACAGAGAGTATTATAGTAAACAGAGAATGTTTGTGCTGTTGTCACACTGCTATCACATGTTCACTCACGTTTTCATATCTTTGTTGCATTTTGGCTCTCGTTTTTTCTTTAGTTCTGCTGCAATAGAAAGGTCTGCCAGAACCACTGCTGCACTTTGTTAATTCTAAATACTGTTCCCAGTCATTTATAACAGAACTAATTATTTGTGTGTGCTTTGGCCAAGCTGAACAACTGCCTATCCTGTGTGGTCTGATGCTGTTACTTCATCTGCCTTGACCAGGTGCCCCTGCTTGCCTGCAGTTTTGTAAAGTTTCTTCCTCTTGCTCTGCAGGAGTTTTATCTTGCCACTGTCTCCTCTGGCTTGCTCATCAGGGGCTTGGACCGAGATTTTCTGTAAAAATGCTTTAAAATGCTTTGTGATAATGTCTGTTGTAAAAGGCGCTACACAAATAAACCTTCACTTGACTTACATGACTTGACAGATTTTTTTTCCTGTTTATTACTTCAGCCAGAAAGAAGCCAGATCAATGAAACTAATAACTAATATTGTTAATCAGAGTGGAGTGGCTATAGGCTGCTTTTAATTATGAATTTGTGACTTGAAGGGACACAAAGTATTAATAATGAAGTAATTGTAAGTGAGGAGTATTTAATTATTAAAATGTAAAGATTATTGTTAGGCTGCTGACCATGTGGAGATAAAGAAAAGTTCAGTAAAGCTCAAGGCCTGCACAGTAGAGGAATACATAATAATAAGCATAATAATAAGTAGATTAAATAAGAGATAATTGATGGGACGAACTTAAGTACTTGCAGCATAATAAGCAGCAGAATACAGTTAATGTATAACTAAACTATGACTTCATACCAAACTAGTAAGCAGTGTAGACAATTGAACATTTCTAATTCTATAATCAGTAAACTAAATAATAATGAACACTTAATGAACATAAAATGAACATAAAATATGTGTAGTTAATTAGTAACTTTACCATTTACCATTAACCATTATTGAAAAGTAAGTATTGAAAAGAGTTCATGTGTAACGTATCAGAATACTGGGAAGCAATGGTGAGATCCATAAGCAGGGAAATGACAGACAAACAAACTTCTTACTTCTTCAACCAGATACATGTTATCAGTAGCAAAAACGTTATTATGATTTCAATGTGAGCATTGTATGGGATGCTTTTTCTCCATAGCACATCCAAAAGGCCTCGAAGTAGCCTCAGCCTTAACAGCCTGTGTTGTTTTGCTGTATTAGTCGTTCTGTATATACAGATTTAGCAAAAACTGTCCAAATTACAACCACTACCACTGTTTTCGCTGCACTTATTCTGAAGAGACTGGTCAGGTTTTTACTTGGCATGATGTACAAAGGAGTGTCCACATCAAACTTTTTATTTGCTGTCAACACCTTAAAGTTACACAGGCCAGCAGAATAATCTTGAAAAGCACCTGCCTTGGGCCACTGTGCAGGAATATCCATAAAAGGTATTGTTGTAAATTGCTACATTGATGAAAATGTGAGGTAAAAAAAACTACTACACTTATTCTGAACTAGGAATGTTTGTTTATGTGGATGCAATTATAACATATAATAAAGTAGGAAAAACACAGATCCTAATGTTTATTGTAAAAGAATGAAAAAAAAAAAAGATATAGAATGAATAAATGAAACGAACAATGTACTGGCTGTGATGCCTGATGACTGCTATTCCAAGACAATATTTTAGCATCCCATTTTATTGGCTCACCCAGGATCATGATATGACTATTCTGATCACACGCTATTCTGATTATCTTGGGAAGTATCTGTATCTACCATAAATTCTAAGTATGTACCGCTAGAGTTAACATCCTCGCTGGTAATAGAGTCTTTCTCATGTCTTTTATTAAGTGGTGTTTTTAAATATTATAACTACCTTAACACTTAAACAAACAAAAAAAAAAAAAACAGGATAAGTGTAGCCTCTAAATATTGATTAGAAATATCCATGAAAAACATACCAAACAATAAAGTTTTTTGTGTTTTACTGTAGTTTTATTTTAGAAGTATTAATGTGAAATGTAACATATATGTCAAGAGAACATCATGCCCTGTTTTGAAAACATGCTCTTGAAACTGCAATATTCCTAAGCATGGGCGTGGTAGTTGGGGGAAAAGTGGACCTGACTACCCAGGGCCCGAGTAGGGAGAGGTGCCCATGAAAATCCAGATTTTTTTTCTGCTCACGTTCCTCGTGTACAGGCATGGATAGGGGCCCACTGACACTGAGAGTGTACAGGGCCCAGAATTTGCTGCTACGCCCCTGTTCCTAAGCGATTGAACACAGAATTAGAAACTGTATATAAAGTTGGACTCAGAAATGTACATATGCCTGGAAAAACATCAGCCAAAAGCTGGCCAATAAGTTCTTTCTTCTTTTTGAAGAAGTCTATCAGCCTTGGAGAGAAATCATCAAGTGCATCAAAAACGGCTCTCTGAGATTTTTTCCAACCACTCTGGTGAAATCGCAATATACCTGAAACACAAAGCAAAGCAAACCAAGTATATAAATGAGGTTAAAAGTGCCCAATCTTTGACCCACTAAGTGATGCACAGACAGATGATGCAATCAATAGGAACTGACACTGGCTTTGGAAAATTTTGAGTGATAATCCTATCAAGCATATCAAGTGTGTTAGCACTCTAAAATACCTAAAATATCTCTTTACTATCAGGTCTGTCATACACAGGGATAACTCAATTGGAACAATACCTTCCAAGATATCGTGTACAATATCAGGAGGGTATCTACTAACAACATGAAGGGTTCAAGATTTTCAGTTAAGGGACATGCTAACCTCCTGTACTTGCCTATCATGAGACTGTCTCGTAGTTCAAAAAGAGACTAAAACATAACTCTTGTTGTTGGATGTCTCACTGACTTGCCAAGCAATATTTTCAGAATTTGTCAGCTGTGAAGCTCTCTATAAATCCTGCAAGAGAGTGGGCACCAAAATTATCAGCAGTAACTTATAGGGTGGTGCCTTTCACACTTGCACCTTGTTGCTACAGATAAACACCATCTTGTTTCAGCAACTTTAGATTATAACTAAGTGGCTGAAGCACTGTTGCATAACCACACTCTTTGACAGTGGAGGTATTGCATAGTAGGTCAAGCAGCATTGAGTTGAGGATTGACCTATATTTTGCAGGTATGTTGGCAATGACCCAATATATAGTTTTGAAGTTCCAAGAGGATTGGCTATTTAAAAGTAGTAAATGCTGAGGCTAAGCGCAATTGTGAACTAATTCTTTGAAAGAGTTTTCCCTCAGTCTATGTGTATAGTCTGTGTTCTTGTGGGAAACTGAGTCTTTCTGACAGCTTTGTCCAGGATGTCAGTTTTGTTCAGCAAATTCTAGAGCATGTGAACAATGGGAACATAAGCAAGTGGTTTCTGGCCTTTTTCCACAACATATTCTATAGGGCTTACCAGTGGAAACTCTTTGCGTACGTAGGCTGCTCTTCTTTTAGATGTTCCTAGGGATTCATCTTTGCCACAAAATGCTATCAGGTTACTTTCTGACACAGCACTCAGAAGTTCTTTCACCATTGTCTCATTTATGTCTGCAAAATATTTCTGTAACACCGCCTTCATTTTGCTTCACGGACGAGGCTGTGACAGCTCATTTATTTGATAAAATTGTTGTACTACTTCTTGCACAGTACTATCTTTAGCAGAAGGGATGCTAAGTTGTGCTCAAGCTGTACCTAAATCACAAAGATCACACTCACTGACTTCTTCACTTAACTCTTCCAAATCCTCTGTATCGTCATGTATAGCATCAGCGCCATGGCTTACATGATTGCAACCAATAATTTCTGACTTAAAGCTCTTTCAGTTCGTGTCCATGTGTACTTAACTTTTGTTTGCTTTGAAAGTGGAGTAGACACTACTTTCAAAGTTACAAATTTATCTTTAAAATGGAAACCTCACTTTATGGTTTACTTTAAAGTGTACTATATGCAGGTGAGTAAAGTAGTCAGTCTTAAAAAAAGACTCAGCAAATCCACATGATAGACAGCTAATGCCTAGTTCACACTACATGATTTTAGCTTGGTTTTTCAGTCGCCGACTATTTTTTGTAAATCACCGACAAAAATCTCTACTCTGAGGCAAATCGGCGAGTGACTAATTGCAGATGCCCTGAAAACATCTAGCATGTTTAATACAGCCAATGGGATTGTGTAGAGTGAGAACCTCGTCACCGCTGATGCAACTCTTTCTGCAGAACAGACAGTCCCCGCTAGCCTGTGCCTTTATCCATCTTCTCATCCATATTCATTCCTTTTTATTTTTTCATTTGTCGCTGCAAATCAGCGCAGTAACAACTCGTACTGCTTGTTTGTTGATGTCCGTTTTGGAAATAACATATGTTCTATGTGTTATCGCTAGTTCTCAGGAGAATTTAGCACTTGTGAAAAAAACGTGTTTTTGAACAGAGCCAGATGAGTGGACTTGTCACCGGTCAGTCATGTAGTGTGAACGGCACAAAGACCTGCCGACTCAAAAAGTGAACTAGGCAGTGAACCAACTGGTACCTCTACACTTGATGGGTGATCCAGAGTTGAGGTGTGAAGGCGTGACAGGTGTACTTTAAGTGCATTGAGAGATTTAAATGTACACACACATTCCTGATACCTAATATAAATGAGGAAATGGTTCTGTTCCTGCATTAGTGGCAGGTTTTAACCTATAATACTTAAACAGCTGTGCTCTCTTTTTATAGATAAATGGACAATACTTACACTTGCAGACCATCTTCCCTTTTGACTGGCAACACACTACTACTGTATCTTTTTTATCAGTATTTTGAGAATATTACATACATATATTTATAATCATAACTACATATAGCCAATTGTTACTTCATGATTAGCTAGGTAAGTCAACCACATTAGATACTATACCAGTGACATCAAATTTGAATATATTGAAATAAGTTGGAGAAGAGGTATCAAAAAAGCTCTAAACGCACCATTTAAGTATGTGATGGGGAAAAGAGATATACCACACATTCCAGCAAAACATGAAATGACACAGTACATAACGACATTAGCATTTGTGTATTCCAGCAGAGTATAGAGCAAAGCAAGACAAATATTTTTATCTTTTTCTCACTTTAATATATTTAATATATTTATATAAATAAATAAATATATTTTATTTATGTATGTTAATATATTTAGTTTTATATGTAACAATACACTTAATTATATATTTAACCATATATATTACTATACATTACCAATACACATACCACATATATTGAAATGTACTTCATTATATATTTAACAATACACTTCACTATATATTCAAGAATATATGCTACCATATACTACTACAGGGGTTGGACAAAAAACACATGGTTTGAGAACCACAATAATTTCTTAGTATGGTGTAGGGCCTCCTTTTGCGGCCAATACAGTGTCAATTCGTCTTGGGAATGACATAAACAAGTCCTGCACAGCAGTCAGAGGGATTTTAAGCCATTCTTCTTCTTCTCGCTCCTCCAAAACACCCCAAAGTGGCTCCATTATATTTAGATCTGGTGACTGTGCAGGCCATGGGAGATGTTCAACTTCACTGTCATGTTCATTAAACCAATCTTTCACCAGTCTTGCTGTGTGTATTGATGCATTGTCATCCTGATACACGGCACCGCCTTCAGGATACAATGTTTGAACCATTGGATGCACATGGTCCTCCAGAATGGTTCGGTAGTCCTTGGCAGTGACGCGCCCATCTAGCACAAGTACTGGGCCAAGGGAATGCCATGATATGGCAGCCCAAACCATCACTGATCCACCCCCATGCTTCACTCTGGGCATGCAACAGTCTGGGTGGTACGCTTCTTTGGGGCTTCTCCACACCGTAACTCTCCCAGATGTGGGGAAAACAGTAAAGGTGGACTCATCAGAGAACAATACATGTTTCACATTGTCCACAGCCCAAGATTTGGGCTCTTTGCACCAGTGAAACCGAAGTTTGGCATTGGCATGAGTGACCAAGGGTTTGGCTATAGCAGCCCGGCCATGTATATTGACCGTGTGGACCTCTCGACGGACAGTTCTGGTGGAAACAGGAGAGTTGAGGTGCACATTTAATTCTGCAGTGATTTGGGCAGCCGTGGTTTTATGTTTTTTGTATACAATCCGGGTTAGCACCCGAACATCCCTTTCAGACAGCTTCCTCTTGCGTCCAGTTAATCCTGTTGGATGTGGTTCGTCCTTCTTGGTGGTATGCTGACATTACCCTGGATACAGTGGCACTTGATACATCACAAAGACTTGTTGTCTTGGTCACAGATGCGCCAGCAAGACGTGCACCAACAATTTGTCCTCTTTTTAACTCTGGTATGTCACCCATAATATTCTGTGCATTGCAATATTTTGAGCAAAACTGTGCTCTCACCCAGCTAACTGAACCTTAACACTCTGCTCTTACTGGTGCAATGTGCAATTAATGAAGATTGGCCACCAGACTGGTCCAATTTAGCCATGAAACCTCCCACACTAAAATGACAGGTGTTTAAATTTCATTGTCCAACCCCTGTATATGTATAATATAAAATCAAATAAAGGATACCATGTGTTTTTGCAAATGAACCATATATTACCACATTTATCTTATTAATATTTAACAATATACTTCATTATATATTTAAACACAGACACACACACGCACACATTTATTTATTTTATTCAACCATATGTATTGCCGCATTTACCACTATATATAACCTTATGCTACCAGTAATGGGTAATTAACAAATCTTTAACTCAAAACTGCTGTTTTAAATTCAAAACTGCTGTTTTGGCTATATGTATAAGTTAACAGAAAACATCTCAAAATACATTTTCAAATGAACAACTTACTTGTCATTTAATTTCACTCACATAAGGTAATCACTCCTTAAATCAAGATCCAGAGTAATGAAAGGAAATAAATAAAAGGCTCAAATTCACTATTTTGTGTAACAGTTAATCTTCTGCACTGATCTTGCTGTGTGTGTCTTTGTGTGTGTTTGTGTGTGAATATGTTTGTATACCTTAATATATCATGTAACCTAGATGATACTGAATATATGTGTGTGTGTGTGTGTGTGTGTGTGTGTATGTATATGTGAATGTTTGTATACCTTAATATGTCATATGGCCTAGAGGATACTGTATGTGTGTGATGAGTGTTTCAGTAACTGAGTGCTAAACATGAACTAAATGGACTAAAAGTGATTCAAGAAAAACAAAGGCCCAAAAGAACAAGTGGTCCAAACAAGATGCAAAACATTTGAGGAACACATAAGAAAGGACATTGTTGTTTTCCTATTTAACACTGTCTATGCTGTTTTTTCGTTTCACCTGGTGCAAATTCTTGTGTTGACTGATTTTCTTGTATCTGACATTTTGGCCCCAGGATGGTTGGTTACAACAGCATCTGTGGAACACAACAATAACAAATTATTTGACCTTATTTGACCAAAAGCCCAAATAACGAAACTGAAGCTTTCTGTTTATTGGCGTGGCCAGTTAGCACAGACACCAATCCAGCAAGCTACATGTCAACAAAGCTTTACTGTGCTAAAGGCTCTCAGGCTCTTTCTCTCTCTCACACAGACACACACAATGACATGTTTCCTCTTTGCAACTAAAGCTAAATAGCAATGAATCTCAGTAACATTACTGTACATTACAATATTCAAATTAAAAAGCATCAAAACTACCCTGAGTAGTTACCCTTAATATAGTGTTTCTATTAATATATTTAGTAAGCAATTATCCTTTAAGAAGCACAGGCTAGTGTAGTATAAGACAAATTTTTGTTTATAAAAGGGTATGTTTTGATACCATTTCAATAATAAATAAAATACATTTAAAAAACCTTAACAGAAAACTTCTCATAACAGGCTTTGTATTGGCAGATACTCAAAATTAAACTCAGGGGCAAAAAAAATGTGATTGGGACATCCCTAAATGTGGCCTCCACCTTTACCTCATCTACACATACAAAGTGAGCACATATGCCTGGAGTGGTGGGTAGCTATCGTTATGGTGCCCAGGGAGCAGTGAGTGTTAAAGGCCTTGCTCAAGGGCCAAACAGTGGCAGCTTGCCAAAACCATGTATCGAACCCACAACCCCATTATCAATAGCATGGTGCCAGCAACAAAATGAAAGGATACAATCCATAGAGACCAACCATTAAACCCATTAATAAGAAAAAAAACCCAAACAACTGCATCATTTAGAAGCCCGAAGATCCAAACAGAAGACTGGATTTTCTGAAGAAACATTATATAAAAATCTAAATATTTTATATATTTCACAAAGTAAAACTTGCAGTTTTTCCCCATCGAAAGGCTGACGTCGCTCTGCGGTAGGTTTGACCTTGTTGACCCCTTCCAGTCAGGTTGGAATTCAGGAGAACATCAACATTAAAAATACCCATCAGTAGCACTAGTGCCATCTAGTGCCATCTAACTAGTGCCTAGTTGCGGTGTAGTCCTTCCCAAGTTTCACCTTATAAAATGAAAAAAAAAGAAAGAAAGGAAAATTATACTTTATATATTTTCAATTACAATTAAAAAAATAGGTGGAAAAAATACTTCGTTCTGAAGGTTTGCTAAATGTAGTTTCAAGCTCATTTTCACCCTCACAAACATCTGGTTGTAGATCTTTGGTTGGATTTTTATTATTATTAGTAAGAACCCTTTTCATGTCTGCTAACAAAGATGGAATCTCTGAAAAATATTTAAAAAATGACAATATTATAGATGTGGCAACCACAATGGCTATATATTGATTCTAAGGTGCCTTAATAATTATACCTTGAATTATTAAGACTGAATTATCAAAGGTACTTTGATGGCACCTCACGTTTTTACGTGGAACCATGCATAGAGAGACATTTCTTAGTTACAAGTGGGTCGGAATACTCTTTACAAAAGAGTTTAAGTATTCGTAACCCATTCGTAACACGCTTAATTTAGAGTTCATGTGCAGTTCTACCTCAAACATAACAGATGCCGCTAAATGTTTCTTTCAAAAACCTCCAATTTCCAATATTTCAATCTGTAAAGCAGACATTTTGACCGATCTATATATTTCAGATTGGTCCAGTTTGCAAATATATAGGCAACTTAGCAACAACAAAACCAAAAAATATACTTGCCTTTAACTACCATGTGGCACAGTCTGGTTTTTTTATTCTGCAAAGCCTTGACCTGGTTCTGGAGTTTTCTGACTTGGCCACAACATTCATTGCTTGAAGTTCCTTCTGGACTCTGGATTCCTGGGTTAGGCTGGTTGTCTTTAGAAAGAATTTCTTAGGTCATTTGCAAGCTTTGATTCATAATTAGGGCTGGGCGATATGGGAAAAAATCTTATTACGATATTTTTTTTCATATCAGTCGATATCGATATATATCACGATATAAATCAAATCACTATTGCCTTTTTACTTTAACTGAAAAGTTATCAAAATTTTGTTAAGTTCGGGCTGAGGAAACGACTCTGTTTATGTTCACTTATAGCAGTGAGTTGACTCTGTCGGTTCAAATGGGGAGTTGGTTTAGCGATTCTGTTTTTAGTAGAAAATAAAGTTTTCTCCTCGGGTTATAAAGTCAACCTTGCCTCGGCGTTCTCACTTGAACTCCTACAATACATATATTTATCTTTATCAATAACGAAATTACATCGATTAGCATAACGTGCGTTGGTGCGTCGCAAAGATAGCCCCCCTAGAGAAAGCATGGATTTATCCGGAGCGCAAGCTGCAGCTACAAACAATTGCTCGCGTGCATCAAAAGTTGTGAAAGTCAAGTCAGATGGTAGACTTTTAGATCACGTGCGTTTAAGGTACCATTTAATACATCAAGTGTAGGATGGCCATGCGTTTTCCTCGAGCTTTAAACTCTGTCCGTTGAGGTGTGTTCTTCGGGAATGGTGTTGCTCACGTTAACGATTTCTGTTGTCATTTTCTCCTATTTTGTTCTCTCTGCTCGACTGTGACGCCTGCAGTAATCAAACTACTAGCAGGTGGGTTAAGCTGCTGCTACGCCTACACTCTGCGCTGTGTGCTTCAACCAAACGTGAAATGGCTGGAACTCTAGTTAAGCCACCTAAATTGGATTGGGGCGGCGTTATTCTCATTGGCTGTTCGTGTTGTCTCTGAAAACATGGATGGAACTTAATTCTATCGACTTTCTATCGACTACTTCCTATAGTTCTATTGAGGAAACACTATTTCGCGATAATTATCGTTATCGTTTTATCGCCCAGCCCTATTCATGATATATACAAAAAAGAAGTCATGTTACAGAGCTCTGATAATTTAACATGACACTATTCATAGAGAAAATGTGTCTCAAAATAGTATTACATAATGAACACTATTGCATACATGTGACTTGCTCACCTAACTAGTGAACTATACTTACCTTTCTTGGAATTTCAGTTTGTGTCTGCATCCTCATCTCCTCAGACGAGAACAGGCGTTTGGGTTTCCTAAGTCTCTTGTTGTCTTGCATGTGCACTTTTAAAAGCTTCCACTTAGCAGTTTTTAGTGTAGACTCTTTTTCTACATTATACAGAAAAACACTAAACGCAACACCAATGCAAAAACCTTTTATATTTCAAGGTTAATATTTAAAGAATAATTGTCTCATTATTTTTTTTAACAATGTACAGCTTAATCATTACCGCATAGCTATACATAACGCTAGCTAGCTAGATTAGCTAACGTTAGTTGGCGTTAGCTTACATAACTTAAAGTGTGCAGCCTAAGCAGTTTAGCAAGAATGTACACCTATAATTTTCAAATTACTAAAAAACCTTAGCTAATATGTCCTTATTAGCAGCATGTAATTCATTTAAACTGTGCTATGATTAGCTACTGTTCAAATTAAGGACTCGCCTGCTAACTGTAGAACGACTGTGCAACTTACCATCCGTTGATAGGCTTCTCCGTGCGGCATTTAACAAGATATGTTCTGGAGGTTTCTGTTGGGTCAAAGTCAATTATCCAGCTTGTTGGCACAATGCTAACTGCATTTTTGTCTGGTCCCTCCGTCCAAGAAACGAGGGCATACCGAAACGTGGACATTTTGTTCAGTACATTCAAACGTGAAAGCCAATTTAAGCGGTCTTTTCCCCCCATCATCGAAAGGATAGTCCTGCCCTATTGCACTGTGACAGGCTGATACGTGTTTGTCTAAACCTTCTGGTCTTGAAGTTCAATCACGGATCTCTTTTCCACGGAGTTGCCAGGTTCGCGATTTTCCTGCTTAATTTGGCTCGTTTGAAAATCGTGGATAAACTTTTAAAATGGCGTACTGACGAGCTAAGAAGAGACAGGGTGTATTCAGCAGGTTAGGAAAGAGAAACAGAGAGAGAGAGAGAGAATTTACAGTAACTATACATATTGTTGTAGCGCCCCTTAACTCTAGGCTAGGCTATGAGTTAGGTGAGTTCGTGCTATACTATTTTTATTAAGGAGCTGTTAGTCAATGCTTGAATAATAAAGGATTAATTGCTACCCCAGATCAACACTATGAACTGCCTCAGTTATAACTATTCTTAAAACATGTCTACGGTGCAACATTCAAACCGTCTAACACGTGACTCTGCAATAGATTAAAGAAAATTACTCCCTGCTTATAATAGCAAAATAAATTAAACACCAGGAATTACGTTAACCTTGGCTGGTATATTTATTACAACTAGCGAAACCAAGAATTGCTGGAGTTTTCTTAATACTGTCACTCAAATCAGATCACCGTCACTCAAATTTTCTGTTCACATAACCAATAAATAAAGAAAATAAAATAGATATATTTACAGTACACCTTTTAGTTCACAAAGGTTACCCAAAATTATTACATACTGAACTTAAACAATACTCCTATTCAAATTAGCTAAATTCAAAGGTATTTATAGAAAAAATTAATACACCAAATCAACCCCTTTTGGTTAGTGTGTGTGTGTGTGTGTGTTGACTTAGGACACTTTTGGGGAAAAATGTCAGAGTACTCACCAGTAAATCGGGGACAGCTCGGGAATTGGGGACAAAAATGCCGTCCCCAATTGTTTGGGCTTGTTTTAGCTGTTTAGACGTGATCAGCGTGCTCCACAGTGCCTTTCTACCTCAAAACCCCTTCTGACCCAAATTGTGTTCAAGTTCACATTTGTGTGTGTGTATAGGGTTACACCCCCCCCCCCCCACTTGTCGCCCCCCCCAAATCAGTGTATGTTCTCTTGCGCCATCTAGTGGAAGTGTGTGAATTGCACCCGGGTCACATGATCCATTTTAGACCAATTGCTGCCCTGCTTGGAGCAAACAAGGAAGTTGTTCCGCTTAAGTTAGCACAAGTGTAGGCTAACAATGTAGCATTGTAGCTTAAACACTAGACACAGCTTTTACACATTTAATAGCATTACTTCACATAACAAAACATGATAATGAGTTTGATTTCTACATAAAAAGGATACATTTTTAATTTAGTTTTTCTACCAAACATGTTCAATAAGATGTTGTTACCTAAGTTGTGCTAAGCTAATGCTACACGTTAGCATAATTAGCAGGCAGCTAGTAGACACTGAACAAAAAAATGATTACAACAACAATAAAAATAATAATAATAATTATTATTATTATCATTTGTTTTTGTTTTGTTTATTGAGGTGGAACTACACAAGTCATGCTCAAATAAAAGTGACTGATTTTCTAGTGTAAACAGGTTCACTACGCAGTGCACTGTTCGTGTACTAGTGAAACGGCTCTCGGTCGCGTGCGTCGCTCTGTTCACCACAGCTAACCAGCAGGGAGCCCGAGGAGGACCAACACCTGACCCTGCTGCTGAACACGGTACGTGTTTGATCTGAATCTGATTCATATTTTCAGGTTTGTGTAAAATTTGCCCATTTTAGCAGAAGAGAAGTTCTCTTTGTAAAAAATGACTTCTGTGGACAACGAGCTAGTGTTAAGATGAGCTTCTTTAAAGGTTGTAAATGAAGGTTTACATAAAAGAGCAGGTTTGATTTGAGCTGTTCTTTAACAATTCATACATATTTATTATATTATAATATTATACGGAGCAAAACCTTGGTCATAACTAGCTCTTATGCTGGGTAACGTTAGCTCTAGATGCTAGCGCTAGCGGCGAAATGAGTGAAGTTAGCGTTAGTTTACTGATGATAAATGATCTATTGAGTGAGGTTTAGAAAATAAAGATCAGTGCTGAGTGAGAGAAGTCGAGTGATTGATAATGAAACAGGACAGGACATCTGGAATTAAGCTGATTTGTGGCTCATATTAGCTAGTAGTGCGCTAGCAGGGTTAGCGTTGGCACACTAGCTCCACAGTCAGCTCCGGTTTCTGTGGTGATGGTGGTCGGGCGTGTTGGGGGTGCTAGTTAGCGTTTAGTGGTTTGTGGTCAGTGGTTTAGTGATTTTATAAAATGATTTGTAGTGAGAATGTATGACAAGTCTTTAGGGAGAATTGTAAATGATGAAAACAGGAAACCAAACTGCAAAATAAAAGTTGTTGTGGTAGATGGGAAGCCACACCTGTGCTTATTTGCACTAAGAGAGATTTCACCAGGAGAAGAAATTACATATAATTATGGAGATTCAGAGTGGCCCTGGCGCAAAAGGGTCTGACTAATGATTATCTCTTATTTCAGTATGTTAAGGATGTTATGCTTTAAAGTAGGATTTGATGTACGTTAAAATAGGAGTTGTATTTTAATTTCAAGGTTAAACCACACGTTTCCACTGCAAGGACCCATGAGAAGACCCCTATCACTACACAGGATGAGGTACTTTAACCACAGCAAACAGTAGAACACATTCATATATTAGAAACTAACATTGCCAGGCAGAATTTCATTAATGACTCATGAGTGTGATGGTGTTGAAATGCTGTATTGATTAGACTTTGAAGGATGCTGAGTGGCACTTTGTTTTGGATTGTAGGAACAAGCAGAACCCTCTCTGAGTTGCATCAAAGAGAACGCTGATGAAGAATGGTCTTCTGGCAGAGCTGAGGATGAGGCCAGTTCACAGGACAAGCCTTTGGATGCTGGAGAAGACCTGGTTTGAGCTTACTTTACCATGATATACCTGAATATACCTACCTTCATACGGGACTGTCCCCAATGTGCACTATGTGAGGTGTGTGTGTATGACCAGTGTCCCCAGTTGTAGTGCTGATGATCAGAGTGATATGGTATATGGAGGCTGTAGTCCCGATTGTCCCCAGTCTGCTTAAAGAGTTTGTGTATGTGTGTCCACTGTCCCCAAACTGAGGTTCAATGGTTGCTCGAAGCTGTTTGCCTTATTTTATATTTGTTTTTAGTGAATGTGGAGTTTCCCAGCTGTGATTTATGTTAACCTATGAGTAGCTGTTGATGTTTCTATGGTTATCGTATCTCAAATATTGCTATAGTCCTGGATATACTTTAAAGAAAATTCTCTCATATGCATGTTTGATTTTCTGCTTTTGTGCTTTTTTGCTGAAGAGGTACGAGTGTATGGAGCTCAGTTTGGTTCTATCATAGTTCTGTTTTGGTTTGTAGGAACAAGCAGAACCCTCTCTGAGTTGCATCCAGGAAAACGCTGACGAAGAATGGTCTTCTGGCAGAACTGAGGATGAGGCCAGTTCACAGGACAAGCCTTTGGATGCTGAAGAAGACCTGGTATGAGCATACTTTACCATGATATACCTTGATATACCTACCTTCATACGGGACTGTCCCCAATGTGCACTATGTCAGGTGTGTGTGTATGACCAGTGTCCCCAGTTGTAGTGCTGATGATCAGAGTGATATGGTATATGGAGGCTGTAGTCCCGATTGTCCCCAGTCTGCTTAAAGAATTTGTGTATGTGTGTCCACTGTCCCCAAACTGAGGTTCAATGGTTGCTTGAAGCTGTTTGCCTCATTATGTTTGTTTTACTGATTGTTTGAAGTGTTTTTGTAAACTGGATAGCAAAGCTTTAGAAGCTGCACAGATAGAGGCAGTGTATGACTGAGGCAGTCTCTGGCAGAGGCAGTCCATGACTGAGTCTTTGAAGTGTTTTTGTAAATTTCTCATTGGTTTTTGCTTACTCTCATTTGAATTCAGGGACAAACACAACTTCCCATGAGCAAGTTTGTGAAGTGCAAGCGGAATGTTTCAACTGTACAGAGAACTCAGAAAAGGGCTAAGACACTGAAGAAGTCTTCTGGAATTAGAGATAGTGAGGTATGGACTGCTGCTGCAACATTTGTTATATAGCACCTCCAATGGTGATTACCATTCATGTTACCAAGTCTATCCTGCTCTTGCTGCATGATTGAGTAGAAATGATTCATTTGAAGATTCCGAGCTGTGATTTATGTTAACCTATGAGTAGCTGTTGATGTTTCTATGGTTATCGTATCTCAAATATTGCTATAGTCCTGGATATACTTTAAAGAAAATTCTCTTATATTCATGTTTGGTTTTCTGCTTCTGTGCTATTTGCTGAAGAGGAACGAGTGTATGGAGCTCAGTTTGGTTCTATCAGAGTTCTGTTTTGGATTGTAGGAACAAGCAGAACCCTCTCTGAGTTGCATCAAAGAGAACGCTGACGAAGAATGGTCTTCTGGCAGAGCTGAGGATGAGGCCAGTTCACAGGACAAGCCTTTGGATGCTGGAGAAGACCTGGTTTGAGCTTACTTTACCATGATATACCTGAATATACCTACCTTTATACGGGACTGTCCCCAATGTGCACTATGTCAGGTGTGTGTGTATGGCCAGTGTCCCCAGTTGTAGTGCTGATGATCAGAATGATTTGGGATGTAGAGGCTGTGATCCAGATTGTCCCCAGTCTGCTTAAAGAATTTGTGTATGTGTGTCCACTGTCCCCAGACTGAATTTCTATGGTTATATTTCAGACTGTTTTAGTGGCTCGACGATCTCAAGAGAAGTCTTCACATGCTGGTAAAAGAAAGGTATGAACTAACAATGTGAAATTTAAACTTTTTTTTCCTGTACTCTCTTTTACTCCAAATATGATTTTGTGACTGTCTGTAACTTTTAAATTCTTTTTAAAAGGATTATAAATTATATTTATAAATTATTATCACAGACCTGAGTTGTAGATGCTGTGTCAACTGCAGCAATCCAAACGTTCATTGTTTCAGCGTTCAAATGCAACTAATAGTGCTGTGGCCTGACTTAATGTGTATGCAAATCAAATGTTGTTATATTATTCCATGGTTCCTGTTTTCTAGTATCTTTTTTCATATGCCAAATAGATTACAGTACTTTATTATTACACTAATACTATACTTTGGTTTTATTAAAACGTTATTCAAATGTCTATACTGTAAATTTTTACTTTTATACCATGAAATAAATTTAGTGTTGGTACAGAAAATTTGATGATCTTGTGTAGTCTTGACTCAAACGGATCTGTGTTTTTGCAAAAATGTCATGATCCACAAACTGTTGTAACATTTCATATAATAATTTAATTTCAGACAATGAAAAGTTCCTCAGATGACTCAACTGAGGAGTCTGTTAATAGGGCGAAGAAAAAGGGCGAAGAAAAAGGCTTAATATTCTACGAAATCGAGGAAATTTCGTCCACAATACCGAAGTTGTGCAAAGGGGCACAGGACAGTTGGTGGCATGTTATCGACCTCGAGAACAAAGGGATGCCAAAGATTTCATCCACTGATATACTGCCAAGGCCTTTATTCTAAAAGGACTCTGTGGAGACACATGAGAAACTGCCCAAAGAAGACACAAGATTCTGATGAATCCCAGATTTCAAGGAAGCGTGTTAGATCTCTGTGTGCACTTGCAACGCCAGTCGGTCGGGACATCAGTGAGGGTTTAAGAAAGATTCTGTCTCAGATGACCTACGATGATGTATCTCGTATTGTCCAAAATAATAAGTGTATTTTGCAGTTTGGAGAACACATTTTCAGTCGCCATGGATCAGATGTTAGCAAGCAGGATTACATTCGCCAGAAAATGCGTGAAGTTGGAAGACTTCTCTTGGAAGCTCAAAAATTGACCCCACTGAAAAACATTGAAGACTTGATCATTCCTGCTAACTTCTCACATGTTGTATTGGCAGTGAAAGCGGTGGCGGGCTACAATCCTGAAAAGAATACCTACAGCATTCCTTCACTGGCTCTCCAGCTTGGCCATAGTCTACAAAAGACCTCTAGCATAGTTGAAAGTAATGCTATGATATCTGGAAAGCAGACCATCGCGGAACAAGCTAAGAATTTCAGGTTGATACACCAGGCCAGATGGAATGAGTTTGTTTCTGCAGGTGCGTTAACGACTCTCAAGGAGGCCACAAATTTGACCATTTACCGAAGACGTGAAGCTTTTGAATGCTTACCTGGAAAAGAAAAAAGATGAGTATGAGAAGAGACTAAGAATAATCCCAACAGCAGACAGCTATGCCTACCTGGCTAAAGTCACACTTGTTTTAGCAATTATCTTTAATAGGAGAAGAGCAGGAGAGGTGTCAAGAATGGATATGACTGCTTTCATGTCACGAAATAATGCAGGACTACATGAAGATGTTGCTCTTTGGCTGCCAAAATTTGAGCAAAAGATGTGCGAGTTCTTCTCCAGAGTTGCTGTACTTCTAAAACCATCTATGGTAGCATCTCTTAATCTCCTAGCTGAAAGCCGTGAGAAGTGTGGAGTCCTGAAAGAGAATCCCTTTATGTTCGCCAGACCTGGTGCAGTGTCTGCATACAGAGGGGCAGAGTGTCTCCACAAATTTGCTAGTGAATGTGGTGCCAAACATCCTCAGGCACTCACCTCCACAAGACTTCGAAAACATATCGCAACCATGTCCCAAATTTTTAACCTGGAAGAAAACGAGGCTGATCAGCTTGCAGATTTTTTAGGCCATGATATCCGAGTCCATCGGCAGTACTACCGTCTGCCTCAAGGAACTTTGCAGCTTGCCAAATGAGCAAAGTGTTGATGGCAATGGAAAGGGGGGTGCTGTCGGAATTCAAAGGCAAATCACTAGATGAAATTGAAATACATCCTGAGGGTATGAATGTTAATTGATTTGTGAACTAGATTTTTGATTATTAATGGAATATAAGCTTCAAATCATTTGCAGTGCGCTATGATGACAGATGACATTTACTAAGTGTTTTGTCTTCCTGTGTACTGTTTGTCACTATTACATTAGAGAACCTGGTTCAGGAAGAATGTGAAATGTCTAGTGATGACGACGAGGATGAACCTGCAGACATTGTAGCAGTTGAATCTGCCCAACCTGCAGTCCCCACTATTAGTCCTGACTCAACAGCATCTTCTGTAGCAGCTGTCACTCTCAAACAACCAGGTAAAATAACTAATCTATAATGATACAAAAATAAATCACTATATGGGTGTCTGTCTGAAATGGATTTTGTATATGTCTGTTTTTTGAGCAGGCATATCTGTTTTTATATATCTTTTTGTTTGCGGGGGGAGCCTTATGTGAATATACTGACGAGTATTTGTAAATGTAAAAGTTAAAAGTTGTAAAAAAAATGTCATTATAGCTAAAAACTAACACTAAAAGTGGCAGTGCAGTTATGTTTATGAGCTACACCTACTTATCGTATACCCTCATTGTCAGGTCCATTTATCATATAAGTGCATTTATCTCCAATTATCAGTAGTCCATCTGTTTTTCTGCACAATTTGTAAGCCCTGTTTGTCCGGTTTATAATTGGTCAGGACCTCCATATAACCACCACTGTGCAGGTATTATTTAGATGGTCCAGTAGCTATACCGTGTTGACACTAGTATTGGTTCTTGGTGTTATGGTAGTATGTTTGAGATGGAGTTTATCTGGCACAGCAGTTTTGATTGTGTTTTAAATTCATTATGTAGACTTCTTGCCATAGTTTGTTCATTATGAGAACTGTCCCCATCATTTATCAATGGGTCTTTAATCCAGTAATCTGGTATCATTAGCCTGTCCACAAATTTCACTCTCGTCCAACTCCATATACACCTTACTCTTGTAACAGAGGAGTGTTGAATAAAAGAGGGGTGTTGGGAAATAAAACACAACAAAATGTGGCCTGATAAACCCTGGATAAAAATAACTACCATTTATTTAGAGTGGCGGTATTTGTAAAATATACTTCTGCTTATAGCACACTGTTTGTTTGCTTTGAGTTTCTTAATGTATTATAACTGCAAACAACTTATTTGTGTAGTTTTGTTAGGCTTGATTTCTAATGGAAAATATATCTCAGAACATTTTACAATATTGATTCTATTTCTGTTTTCCTTAAAGATTCTGCAAGGAAGCCAAAACGTAAGTGGCAAGATTCAGAGGTACGTGCAGTAGAGAGTCACCTGATGAGATTCATCCAGACTGGTAAAGTGCCCCAAAAGCAAGCCTGCATCCAATGTTTACATGCAGAATCATATGCGCTGAAAGAACGGTCATGGACAGATGTGAAACATTTTGTAAGAAACAGAAGTATCACGTTAAGGAAACAATTTAGCAAAGGTTCTGACAACAAATAGCAGCCTAGTCCTGCAGCAACCTGTGGGGTTTTCCACAAAGCTGAGTTTGAAAGTTTAGCCAGATAAGTTCCTCAACTGTGAAACCATGCTTTAAAAAATGCCCCTCAGCTTTTTGTAAAATAGCTTCCTCTCAGCAAGTATTTGGTTCAGAACAGTTTTTGTAGTTGTTCCATTTGCAAGGCGTTTTTGTGTGTCTTGTGTTTGGAGCTTAACCTTGCTGTTAGAATGAAAGTTTGTATCCTTCAGATAATTTGAAAGAATGGAATTGTATTACAAGCAATTCTCGACCATATTGTTTATTATCCATTTATTGTGAAATGTTCACACAATGCAAAGGAGTTTTTTTTACTGTATAAATATATTATAATTGGAGGAAATAGTGAATAGCTAAGGTGTTGGTTGGTCAGTTAAGATGTTTATATATTGTTATAGACTGCTCTGTATTATTTTTATGATTGCAGTTTTGTAAATGCAGTCAAACAGACAGTACTGTGCAAGTGTCATTTGAGAATTTGTTATATCTGTTTTTATGGCCAATATGCACTATAACTAACTTGAGAATAAATACAAATTACATTATATTATTATTATAACAATCCATTTTGTAATTTGTTTATTTAAATCAGCTTAATTTAGTTTAGTTTAGTTTAATAATAACTTTACTGAATCAAAACCAGTGTTCTTCTGGGTTCCTACAATTGTTCCTCTAACCAACAAATCAATAACATTACTGAACCAAACCTGTTCTAACCAACACACAATCATGGCACACAAAAATATTGCCACCCCTACACTTCTTTCAGAAAATGCACTTCTTTCAAAACATTGCTGCAGTTACTAATGCTTTGATATTTAAATGTTTATTTCTTTTGTTTAATGTGTTTGATTCTGATCTCATTCCACACAGAACTCCAGAAATGGACTGGACAAATTGATAGGGTCTCTCAACCTAAAATTTGGTCACACACCCTTTTGGAGACTAAAACTGAAATCAGTCACTTCCTGTAACAATGAATGAATTTCTTAAACCTTTCTACTGGATTTCTAAATCACTCTTCGTCTGCTGCTCCAGTTCTCTCAGATATGAAATGATTTTTAAACTACAACAGTGTTCTGGGAGAAGTGCAGGGGTGGCAATGTTTTTTGACCACAACTGTAAGAAATTTACTAACACACCACATTCTCACTGCTTAGTATTCCATTGAGCTTTATTTGGAAGTTGTTTTACAGACAATGTTCTACATGTCCTCCTAAGACTTTTGCACAAAAACTAATTATTGTTTTAATCTTTTGTATTTCTTTAATATGTCAAGATGTTGTGATATAGATGTTCCATGGCCTGTTTTGTGTTGCAGCTTTGTAAGAAAAGATGTATGTATTCAAATATAATTCAGATGTTTTTTGTTCTTGTCTCCTCAAATGCAGAACTGAATAAGGGTTTTTGTAACTATATAACAGTGTCGTCATTTCCAAACGATGTTGCCACAGCTGCATAACCACTGGGTTAGCCTTAGTATGAGAAAATGCTTCTGCAATTTGCCAAACCTTAAAAGTTACTCTAAACATACTATGAAGAACAATAACAGACGATTTTAGTATATATATATATATATATATATATATATATATATATATATATATATATATATATATATATATATATATATAATTTAAGTGCATGTATAGGAGAACCTGTCCCCAAAGTAAATGTATTATAAAGTGACTTTCATCAGAGTTTGTGTAAGTGTATGTAAAATGTCCTGATATGTGTCCTAAAAAATACTTGTCCCCAAAGGTAGGGTAATGTCACATGTCAAAATACGCTTGAATCAAAAATATCAAGTGATTTTTGTGTTTTTGAGGCGTATTGGAGCACAACTGTGGTGTCAGTTTTTCTCTAGCTCATTCAGAAAGTGGTGTCCCCACGGTGAGGGCTTTCTGTCATACGACCCCAAATTCAGCCTAAGACAGTATGTGTGTGTATGTGTGTGTGTGTGTGTGTGTGTGTCAGTGCACGTTGCAGGCCTGAATCGCTGCTTGGGAACGGGGTGGCCGCAAACTAAATGACCGCTTCGCGCTCCTTTGCGCAGAAAAAGAAAACTTGACTCACTCAGCGTCCAGGGCGGGTAATGGAGTGGAGAGATGCCACCTTGCTCCTGTGAGGGGAGATCCAACGTGGCCAGAAGAAGTCTGAGCCTCGCGGCAGCTCAGACTGCTATCTGGTGTTGGTGGAGGTGAAGACAGTGCACTCGAACCTAATACCCAGTCTCACTGGTGCAGTTCACTGGGGAAGTTTTAATAACTTGGGCTGTGAGCCGATTGGGCTAACGTTAGCCGAGCAGCATGCTAACCGCAGCAGTACTTCGGGCAGAACTTAACTGTACGAGGAGAGTTTCTCTCGTTTCCCAGTCTGTGGCTTATCAGTCCACTATCAGGGTTCTCCGGTTGACAACCCAGCGCTTGACTTGCCAATGAAATAAAAAGTATATATAACGTGTTTTACATTACATCTGTTTCTTAAAAATGCTGCGTTAACGTCTCACTTCCTCGTCTCTCTTTCTCTCTCTCTCTCTCTCTCTCTCTCTCTCTCTCTCTCTCTCTCTCTCTCTCTCTCTCGCCAAAAACCGCTCCTGCGCCCACACACAGACAAACCAATCAACAAAAAAAAAAGCAAACCATAACAATGAGTGACAATGCTCCTAGCCAATGAAAACACTTTTAAACTCAAGTCTTATATTCATTATTTTAAACCATGAACCATGTACTCTATTTTAACCTTTTAACCACATCAAACAGTTTTTAAAGATTTTAAACATTTTAATACAGAGGAACTTCATGAAATAATATACAAATAAAACCCCAAAATTTACCAGGGGCTACATCGTTATGGTGATTCACTGACATTGACCATAGCAATTGCTTTTTCTTGCAATTGCTGTAATAGAAAATTAGTATAAAAAAGCGAATACAATATTGTTGATGATATAATAAAAATATTATTAATATTTATATGCCCTTATACACAAAATGAATGTTAAAAAACAAAGTAAAATTAACAGAGTGTATAAGTGTAATACACTTAGAAATGTAATACATTTATACCTAGTTTCTTTCAAATGTCTGTGACAAATTAAAGATTTTCGGCAAGGCTCTGAAGGGCGAGTTTTAGACAGACTTTGGGTGGATATTTTTGTCCGACCTGTCAACCCTGCAGCCGGGCGGGCTGTTGCGCCTGGCTCGTGGCATGATGAGCAGGTGCTTATATCCCGGTGAAAAATGAACCGATTGAAAAGGAAATATATCCTCCATGGTACAGATGAAAATGAGAGAACAAAACGATGGAAAAAAGGTTAGTATTTTGCTTTATCCTAGTAGACTATAAGCCTTTTCTGCACTTGCAATAGGGCAGCTGCAACCGGTAATTTTAGCTTTGTTTTAGCTAGATTTTTATGCTAACTAGGTAGTTAGCTAGCTAAGATAGGTTAACTAACGGCTGCTTACTCCATTCAACTGATAATTTCTATATTTGTATTGCACATTTGCAGTGGTCTTGTTTTTGTGTGTGCTTTTTGGGTAACAATACGTCTAAAATATCTGTCACCTAGGTAGCGTTAGCTCTTAAGACATGACTGCTCATTTCACCACATATAATCACTGTTATAAGTAGTCATGCTTGTAGAGGGAAGCATTAAAATGTGTATGGATATGGATATATATTAAATAATGATGCCATGTGCAAATAAAAAACATGCAAATAAAAAACAGTACTGTTTTAGTACTGTTTAAGAAACGTTCCAATAGAGCATACATAAGCCTAAGAAGTAAATAACACAGAAGAAACATAGAAAACCCCCCAGTGAGCAAGCCATAGGCGACAGTGGCAAGGAAAAAAAACTTCAAAACTGGAGGAAGAAACCTTGGGAGGAACCAAGATTTACAAGGGGGGACCCATCCATCTCTGATCAAACTACTCAAAGAGTACTGATATAATGACTGTAGCAACTTGTACTTCTGTTCAGTTGAGAACAGTGAGAGTAATGATGACAGTTAATGAGGGTAGAGGTTACTGGAAACTAGGTAGAGTCCATGTAAATTTCAGAGGAGTCTATAGTGAAGGTTGCGCAGCTAGTCTGAGGCTAGGTAGCTGGTATGGCACGGGTAACATCAGTGCCCAACGATCAGTGGGTGATTTGGGTGGCAGGGGAACCTGGCGGCCAGTCTTCCATCAGTGTCAGTCAGGACAGGTGGGCAGTCATATTTTGGAAAAGATAAAGAGTTTGGATGTATGGAGATAGGAAGAATGTACAAGATTATCAGTGTGAGACTAACGACTCCGAAGGATCTGACTATAACAGCATAACTAAAAGGAGAGAACCAGAAGGTAACACAACAACGGGGGCATTCTGAAACACTGGCATTCCACTGCTCCATCATCCACAAACCTGAGTGACCGCATGCAAGTGGTGGGACAGCACCAGCATCTCAATTTACCAAAATTTCCTGTGTCCACAAACCCCTGGAACTACAACCTTTATCAACAGGAAACATTAATTACCAAAAGCTAAACTAAACAAGCAAGTTTTCAGCCTAGATTTGAAGATTGAGACTGTGTCTGCGTCCCGGACATTATCTGGAAGACTATTCCAGAGTTGGAGGGGCTTTAAAAGAAAAGGCTCTTCCCCCTGCTGAGGATTTGTCAATTCTGGGAACTAATAAGAAGCCAGCTCACTGTGATCTAAGTGATCGAGATGGTTCATTGGAAATGAGGTCTTGCAGGTACTCCGAAGCAAGACCGTGCAAGGATGTCAAAAGCAGAATTTTATAGTCAATACGGAATGCCAATGCAGCGCTAATAGGACTAGGCTGATATATAGCTGACAATAGAACATTAAAATAATCTAGCCTTGAGGTAATGAAAGCATGTACTAGTTTTTTAGCATCATGCATGGATAAAGCACTTCTTAGCTTAGTGATGTTACGAAGATGTAGAAAAGCTGTTCTAGTAATATCAGTTATATGTTTATCGAATGATGGATCTGAATCAATAAAGACGCCAAGATTTTTAGCTGCTGAAGCAGGAATTACAGAAAAATTTGTCAAATGTATCGTAAAGTCGGATAATTTACTCCTGGTGGCTTTTGGTCCCAGAATAAGAACCTCAGTTTTACCATTTATAATGAAGAAGTTTTGTAACATCCTGCCTTTCACATCTTGTACACAATCTTCTATTTTCTTTAATCTAAATTTGGCATCAGGTTTGGCTGATATATACAGCTGTGTGTCATCTGCGTAACAATGGAAGCTAATGCCATGCTTGCTTATAACTTTGCCTAGTGGCAGCATGTATAATATAAACAATAATGGCCCTAAAATAGAACCTTGTGGAATTCCATATCTTACTTTTGTATAATTTGAGGATACAACATTTATCTTTACAAACTGATAACGCTCAGATAAATATGATCTGAACCATGACAGAGCTGTTCCTCTAATTCCAACCATGTTCTCTAATCTTTCTAGAAGGACGGTGTGGTCTATAGTATCGAAAGCTGCACTCAGATCTAGTAGCACTAATAAGGATACGTGGCCTTGATCAGCAACAAGGAGAAGATCATTTGTTATCCTAACTAGGGCTGTCTCAGTACAGCTTTTTCTAAGATCTTAGAAAATGCCACGTCTTCTACAGCCGAGAAGGGCTGCTTATCTAGCGCTATAAACTCAATTACTCTGGCTGTGGTTCATTTAGCTCTCTGGCTGTTGCTGCTGCTGTACTGTTAAATTATTAATTAATGAATACAATAAATGAATACATTAATACATTAAATGTAGATCTTGAATTGCTGCTGCTGTTCTGTTTGTACCGGTCAGATCTGGTCTGCACGGTTGTCTGGATTATTTGTTTTGTGCTTGCTGCGCGTGTTAGCTCTGCTGTTTGCTGATACTCACTGTATTCAGCCTCATGGTGTACTCTCAAGTCACATACGGTAACAAACTGCCAGACGGATGATGTTTTCTTTCCGCACATGTGGTGAACGCTTAAACTGTTCTCTCCAGGCCGCTGCTTTAGTCAGTCTAACGAAAATGAAACAGTATGTATTTCCACCTAGCTTGTTCAGATAGGAATTGCAGGGACCTGACATGGGTTTCACGCAGGGCTCCTCTTATTGGATAAAACGCTAGCTGGAAATACAGAAATTAGGCTCATTTGTTTAATGCCATCGATCGGCTCTCGAGATCGGCTAAATTGGAGAAATATCGGCCGATTGCTGATTACATATTTTGATAAAAAATTGCCCGATACCGAGACATGGCCGATCAATCCTTCCATCTCTAATTACAATAATAATAATCTACATTTGTCTGAATTTTAAGGATAAATGCCAATGTCCCACTAATTACATATCCACAAATATCCAAGCATTCTCTTTAATGTCTACTTACTATGTTTTAAAATAAATGTATTTGTAAAATATTTGTGAATGTACATCAAGCATTTCTGTGTCTTTTAACGTATTTGTCTCTGTTGTTTTAGTGTCATTTTTAAATAAAAAAAAATCTGATTAGAATTCCCTTTTTTCTCTGTATCACAGAGCCTGCAGCATGACTGTGATGATTCTGTGCCCAGATATCCTACATCACTTCTTTTGTTTGGATGAATGTTCCATGACATGTGATCTACCATATTCTGACTCCATTCTTTGTAGCGGAGAACCATTTGCCTTTGTACTTGAAGACACTTTTGACGAGACAATAAACAAGGGACAGCTCTGTAATGAAGGGTTCCCTTAAGTAAATCAAGACCAACTTTACACTGGTTCACGACTTACCGAATCTCAGAGCTTTTTACTTATACTCTCATTTGTTTAGAAACACAGACTTACTGGCATGGTCCTCTCTGATCTTCTAGATTTGATTAATGTCACTGTCCAGACAACACATTGTCAGCCTCTAAACATCTTTTCTTAAAATAGCTTAAGCCAATTCAAGGAAACTTACAATGTCACATATTCTATCCAAACTGTGAGTATTACATTGGTGACAAAGTTAATGAAGGGCAGTGTGATGTTTGCAGTACAATGTGGGATAAAGAAAGCTCACTTAAAAATTTAAACTTCTTCATGTACTTACCAATCCAAACACAATTGGAACATCTTCTTCAAAGAGAAGATATTGCAGGTTGCTTAAAGTCAAATGACATTTGTAATTCTGAAAATGATCATGATATATAGTGGTAAAATGTACCATGATCTGAACAAAAACTTGATTGTCCTCATGGGTATCCTTAAATACTATATAGTGATAACTTAAACACAGGGATTCGCAGTTGAGCGAATCCCTGTGTTTAAGTTATCACTATATAGTATTTGGCCATTACAAGGGATTGTAAACGGGCTTCCTTACCCTGTGCGCAAGGAAAATGTCCTACTTTTTGGCTTGTGGTTTGGCAATAAAAGCCAAATGTTAATATATTTAAAGCCATTCTCTCAAGAGTGTCAGAAGTTGTCACATGTGGGGTTTAGGTTTAAGCAAAACAGCATTTGGGAACAATGTAGAGTTGTGGCAGCTCATATGATGTGTGATTCAGTTGCCTGACCCATATTACAAAACATGAACCAGTTTAATGGGCGGTATGGGTGCAGTCTCTGTTTACATCCTGGTGAACAAGTTCAATCATAAGTGATGCCAGTGAGGCTCTGCGTACCACAAAATCTGTGAAGGGTGTTAAAGGACCTACATGTCTCATAAACATTCCACACTTTGACATCATATCTGGCATGCCTCCTGATCATATGCACAATATACATCTCGGCAAATGACAAGCATGTGGCTGGAGAGTGAAAACCATGAGAAACCATTTTACATTGGTACCAGAGTGACTGAACTTGATCAACAACTCTTGCTAATTAAGCCTCCTTGTAACATGACTAGAGTGCCCCGATCTCTTCAACAAATGAGATTTTGGAAGGCTAGTGAGTGGCAGAACTGGTTGCTTTTTTATATAGTCTTTGTGCTAAAAGGCATTCTGCCCGATGTATTTTACCAGCACTGGTTAGTCCTTGTCACATTCATGTTCTTATTATGTAAGAACATTATTACCACACAGAAGTTGAAAACATGTGAAAAACTTGTTGCAGATTTTGTCAAATAATTTGAAACACTGTATGGGAAGTACAATGTGTCATTTAATGTACATTTATGTCTTCATTTACCTGAATCTGTAAAGAACTGGGGACCTCTGTGAGCACATTCAGGATATGGATAAATACTGAAAATGTTTCATGGCACTCTGTGTGTTCCTTTACAGATAATGAAACAATTCACATATAGACAGGCATTGCTTCTTTTGAGGAATGATGCAATGAAAAATGCTGTGCCTGAATGCATCCAGCTGTATAACAGTTTAAATGGTCAAAAAAGACTGAAGCAGTTTGAAAGAGTGGCAGATCAGGTGGTTACCCTTGGTTTGCATTATTCAAGAAAACTTAATAGTGAAGAGATACTGACCATGAGAGAGCAGATAACAGTGACTGTGAATACAGTTGTAAAAATATTCAGTAGAGTTCTAGTTAAGGGACAACTGTAGTACTCACAAAAGTTCACTAGAGTAGTGAAAAGGAACAGCTTCACTGTTTTGATGCTCTCTCTTTCCTTTTTGTTCAGTGCTGCCAAACTATATGTACAAAAGGATTGGGACACCTGCACACTTACACAAGCCTTTATGCCAGCCCATTCTAAACCCATAGTAAGGGTTGGACAGATACGCATTTAGACATCAAATTACGCTGCTACGATTTGTCACTTCAAATTACGAGAAAAGTCATTGATGGCTTTGAGTTCACCTGTCTGTGCATTCGTGCATGTTTATCATCATATCCTGCTCAAACCGCCTTTTTTCACTCTTGATTCGATAGCTGTCCTCGCGCGCCATGTAAATTTCTTCGACTGCTTTCTGTGCTCGAGTTAATTTTCTGTGCTCGAGTACTGGATTGGGGTGGCTGTGTTTTTCATGAGCATGCATTCACTAATTCCTGTTGCCTAATTGTCTGTTCCACCGTCAACTTTAAACTCCGGTTAAGCCGCCTGACGCCAAAATGGAGTTAAACTAGCCGCACGCGAACTGTGAGTGCGCGGCTACTATACATTTGTTTGTGAGAGTCATTGCACATGCAGACCTAAGGAAAAAGCCTTTAGTCCACAAGTACAATTCACAGCTTTATAAAATAGGAATTTCTAATAGGTAGTCTATAAAGTCAACAGATATCAGTTCAGAGTCTAGAATATTATGTACATATAAATTATGAAGTGATTCTACTGTTCAGTTTTTAAGTAAATGGCATCCAATATCACCAACATGTTCAAAGTGTATTTTAGTGATAATTGTAATTTAACACATCAAATGGTATTAAATGTTCATAATAACAGATATCAGTCCATAGTTTATTCAGGCAATAGTTAAATTTAATATTAATCCAATGGTTGCCAATGATTAATGCAACAAGTACTGTTTTTGAAAGTCAGTATGTTCCAGAGTGACTGGGCATAACTAGATTGAAATATGGCAATGAAATATTATCTGTACATTGACTGCAGGATTATTCAAATTAAATAATGTACATTTCCTCTGTGATAAGGTATCAGGATTATTTATGCTAAGTTGCAAAGTTTTGTAATTGAGAGTGATATTATTGTATTGTCCTGAAAGAACAGTTAATATCTTTTAGAAAGTAGAGCTTTATTGTTATTTATAATGCCCAATGTATTTAAGACACATAATATGCCAATAAAATGTTTAAGTATGTTTAAGTTTAAGTTTTGTTTAAGGGACATATTTTTAGGGATTTTCAGTTACCATATGCCAAATGTCTTGGTAAAATCAATACTGATCTGATTGGCTGACTAAGTCAATACTGATCAGCAAATGTACCTGACCTCGCGCAGTGCCACGCGCAATGCCTCGATGTGCTGCGCTGCCCCACCACAAGAAGGTCTGCAATATATGTTTTTATATTTACCAATATATAGACATACATGGTCCATGCATATATTGCCCTATATTAGAAAATATATGCACATTTCCATATATAAAAATGTATTATTTAATATATTTCCACCATGCGAGTCTCCACCTGCAATGGACCATGGCTCAGCCAGCCTTGTATGGCATTATTTTACTGCCAAAAGTCAAGAGCACACTTTTTAAATGCGAGAGCGTGATTCACGCAGCACTCACAGATTTTCTTTGTTCTCACGCAAAATATAAATGTGCTGTCTCATATTTACTCAGCTCTTGCTCAGATTCGTTTTGCTCCACTACAGAACTGCTTGCACGTGCTCAAATATATCCTGCTCTCGCACGAACTTACTCTTCTTCTGTTTACTGAGGCGTGCGTGCGCACTCAAACGCCTCCCGCACGCTCGCAAATCTTTTTATGCTCTTGTGCTCGGAATTCACCACAAACAACACTGCCATAAGTCGTCAGCCAATCAAAAAAATGAATTTTTTTGTTCCTGCTGCTCTTCTACATTCTCATTGGCTGCGAAAGGCACGATGATCACATCAGTAGCTTGCTTCACCATGGATTAAGTCAACGACTCGTACTGCGATTAATTACAATATATATATATATATATATATATATATATATATATATATATATATATATATATATAGTAATATGTTATATTATTAGGTTGCATTCACACTTTTCACCTAGAAATGGCGCTAGTTGCATATTTGCTGTCAGCTATTAACTACAGCCTGTGTATTAGTCAAAGTTGTTAAGTAGTGTGGCAATGGCTAAAGTGTTTTTGTATTTTATCATGTGCCATCTAACTAACTGTCACAAAAAAATTATAATTTGGTGATCTAAAGTAATGGTGCAAAATTATTTATGAAAAACCTCTGTGTTATTTAACTGTAAGGCATTTTGCAGCCCTAATTAGAGGTAAAGACGTGACTGAAGTGAAATGTTTTAAGGGTTGTTCCTGGTCGATAGTTAGTTTAAAATATACTTTGTACTTTGACAGACTGGCTCCATCTACGAAGCAATGCATCATCTAATTACTTTAATAAGTAGTAAGATACGAGCAGACAGTCAGCAGCAGACAACAGTGCAGCAAGAAATGGAAAGGTTATTAATATTTAGTAAAAAAATACTGTTGTAACATCTGCCTTGAAGTTATAGTCATAGTAGTTCTGGTCCTATTTTATATTAAATTCATTGTAAACTTAGAAAGCTAATATTTTTAGCATAATTGTTTGATAGTTGCACAGGAGATTCCAAGTAGTCATGGTACATAACCCTGAATTGCATCTCACATATATCAGTTTATACAGAAATGACATTGTACTACAGCAAAATAAAGATTTGTTTTAATTTTTTAATACATAACTGTGTTGGGATTTTGCCGCTCATTCAGGTTTTTTTTTTAGAAAGTCTTTACCTGTATGGGGAAAGAAAAGATTCTCCCACTATAAGATGGTCGGCATCAGTGGCAAGACTGTATTCATGAAGTTCTACCTTATTTAACAAAATGTGGAAAGAACACCTAAACCTAGTGGGTATGGGGCAACGCACAATCAAACTACCAGAAAGTGCAGAACCTTGTTACAACCCTGTCATATACACTCACTTATCTCTTTATCACTTTTTTATCACTTTATCACAATCTAAAACTTACACTGTAATGTAAGCCATCACTTTTCAACCTGGTCCTGGAGTACCCCCTGCCCTGCACATTGTAGTATTTCCTTGGTTCCTCACTGCGAGCCATGAAGGGGTTGTTATTGATTAGTTAGGTGTGTTGGGGGCAGAGGAAACACCATGCAGGGCAGGGGGTTTTCCTAAACCAGGTTATTTTATGTAGATATTGTACATATTAACTCTGTACAGTTATATAGCATCTATTCTAGAGCATCTATGCAATGGTTTAAGTACCAGAAAGTGTAGATGATTCTGAGGTAAATGATTAATAAAAATACTACTACTACTACTACTACTACTACTAATAATAATAATAATAATAATAATAATAATAATAATAATTTTATCCACACCACTTTCCCATTTTATTTAATCTAGTGCACATTCTCCACAAGTTAACTTGTTATTTCATTCCATTTTCCATTTCAGCCATGTGTTAAGAGAGGAACGAAATATAGTTTCTTCAAAACACAGTGCTCTATTTAACATTAAACCATAGGATAGGTGCTCTAGAATAGAAAACACTTTAGCCATTGCTACACTACTTAACAACTTAGCTAATACACAGGCTGTAGTTAATAGCAGCAAATAAGCAACTTTAGCGCCATTTCTAGGTGAAAAGTGTGAGTGCAACCTTATAATGTAACACATATATATATATATATATATATATATATATATATATATATATATATATATATATATATTGAATCGTTGACTCAATCCATGGTGAAGCAAGCTACTGATGTGTTCATCGTGCCTTTTGCAACCAATGAGAATGTAGAAGAGCAGCAGGAACAATGTGATTGGTCAAAATCCGTCACTGCTTTTTGATTGGCTGACGACTTATGGCAGTGTTGTTTGTGAATTCCAAGCGCAGGAGCATAAAAAGATTCGCAAGCGTGCGTGAGGCGTTTGAGTGCGCACGCACAACTCAGTAAATGGAGGAAGAGTACGTTTGTGCGAGAGCAGGATATATCTAAGCATGCGCAGAATATATCTGAGAGCGTGAGAGCAGTTCTGTAGTGGAGCAAAACAAGCGAGAGTAAATATGGGAGAGCACATTTATATTTTGCGTGAGAACAAAAAAATCTGTGAGTGCTGCGTGAATCCCGCTCTCGCATTTAAAAAGTGTGCTCTTGACTTTTGGCAGTAAAATAACGCCATAGCCGTGGTGTAGAGCAGCATGCCTCTGTGGTCTTGGGCTTAGCACTAAGCCAAAGGCAGTCATGGCAGCCATAGCAGCTGCTCAAGGTAAACTGCCATCTAACCAGCCACTAATCAGCTGTATTGTTGCCAGCATGGAGTCGAGGAACTCCTCATCGTCTTTGATCTGGTAAAACAGAGAGATCCTACCATCCAGTTTGGAAATCCTCTGGCTCAACCGCAGCCATTGCATCCAGCAGGACTGCTGAGTGCAGGCATGTCTTTAGACAGTTCAGTAGGTTTGGAGAAAGAAAAAAAAAAAAGAAAACAGAAGTAAAACCTAAAAACTTTAGCTAGTCAACCTTGTGTTTGGCTAAACTAGCAAGAGTGCCCTCTTGCTCTGCATGGGTTCAAATCTAATTGTATGCACTGTGCAAATCTAACTTGGTAAAATTGCTAGCTTGGAAATTATGTATTAAGGAATTGCACTCACAGAGACAGGCCCCGTGTGGTGACGGCTGTGGACTCACGTTGGACTGGCTTTTGTGAGCAATTTCCGGACTGTCTGCTGTATAAACACAGCTTGTTATGAAATCTCTGGGTCTTTTCTTGGATGGAGAGGTGAGTGTGAACCAGCTGCATGAGTTCTGAAACTCGTTGACACTCGTGAGCAGGAGGGAGAAGAGGAGGTAATCTTAAAAAGTGCTTTTTTTTCTCTCGCGTTTTACCAATGACGTGGATGACTCAGACTATGATCCACTGTATCCATAGTTAGCGAGGTCTTCTGTCACATCGGAAGTGGATATAAGTGCAGATGTTTAATGAAGACAAAATACAAAAGACAGTACTAAACGGGCAAAAAAAGTGAACTAGCAATCAGAGATGTCAGAAGACACACAAAACACTTTGGGCAAAGTGTTCAAACACAAGAAAACACCGGCAATGGCAGAGTCCTTATTTACAATGAGGCATCAGAGGGCTATTGTGTTCCTTAGTGGCTTTTTATACACTTGCCTTTATTTAGCAGGTGTGCGAGGAGTATGTGGCCTTAACAAAAGACAGGTGAGGCAGAGCATGGTAGAGCAGAAGGAGAAGGCACTGCCTGATTTAAAAAGATAGTAATAATAAAAAAAAAAAAAAAAAAAAAAAAAAAAAAAAAAAAAAAAAAAAAAAAAAAAAAAAACTAAAATAAAAGTAAAATAAAACAAACGTAAAAAACAAAATTAAATAAAAATTAAATAAATAAATAATAATAATAATAATAATAATAATAATAATAATAAGATAAAAATAAAATCCTAGTAGATTTATCATTTAAAACAGTCACAGGCTTTCTGATGGTGATTAGAAACTAAAAGTTTAAAATGGTTTTAGTGATCCAGCGAGCTGAGCTTCAGAGTTTCCTGGAGAGAGTTCCAGCTCGCTGGTGCACTGTAGCTAAAGCAGATTTTCCCAGTTCACTAAAAACTCTCGGTACCTGACAGGTGATCCAGCCACTAGAGCGAGTCTGATAATTATTGTTATTTATTGAAATCAGAGAAGAGATGTAAGCTGGCAAATGGCCGGAGAGTGATTTATAGATAAAAATAAGCCAATGAGCTTCTCTTCGTGCAGCTAGTGAGGACCCAACCAACTCTATCATAGAGTCTGCAGTGGTGAGTACTGTAAGGGTCTCCAGTTATAATCTCAGAGCAGAGTGCTAGATTGATCTAGCGGTTTGAGGGCACTGGCGGACGCTTTATTATAGAATTTCCCAATCGCCGTAAGGTTTTTTAATTATGTTTTTCCCAGGACTGCAAGTATGGTTGCCTCCACTATTCTTTTCCTAGCGTTACGTGGGTAGACAGGATTTATTCCGATAAAGGAATCGAGCTTCTGTCTGCACTTAATGGCGAGTTTTGCTTATAGGGATTTAAAGGAGAGTTTTTCATTCCAGCCAGATGCCAAGGTATTTAATATTCGCTGACCTCGCTCGATGCTGGATCCTGTCAGGGTATTAATATTTATGGAATCTAAAACACTATCTGAAAATCTGGAAAACACATGAATTTGGTTTTATTAGCATTTAAAAACCAACTTAAGTTTATATAGAGCAGCTCTGTAAAGAGTTAAAAGAATGGTTGGAGTTTATCTAGTGCAGCGTGAGGCTGAATCTGCTGAGCAGTATAAGATTGAATCATCTGCATAAAGGTGTAATTTGGAGTCTAAGGTAGAGACAGCAAAGTTCATTGATAAAAATATTAAATAAAACTGGGCCCAGGATTGAGCCCTGAGGAACCCCTTTCGTTATAGGCTGAAGGTCAGATTTATGGTTACCGAGAGACACACATTGCTTCCTACCAGAAAGGTAATCCTGGGCCCACAGAACTGAATTACTGCTAAAACCAATCTTATGTAAGGAACCTAGTAATAAATCATGATCAACAGTATCAAAGGCTTTTGTGAGATCAATAAAAATGGCAGCACAGAACTTTTTCCTGTCTAAGGCCAAATAAAGATCATTTAAAACCAGCATTGTGGCAGAGATGGTGCTGTGTCTTTCTCTGAAACCAGACTGATACGTGGACAGGACTGAGTTTTCATACAGAAAAGATTTAAGCTGGTTATTTACTAAGGATTCTAAAATTTTGGATAAACAAGAGAGTTTTGAGATTGGTCTATAATTATTTAAATCGTCGCATCTCCTCCTTTATGCCGAGGAATAACATGAGCTGTTTTCCAGATACTGGGAATTCTGCAGGATAAAATAGAAAGATTAAAAATATATAGTAACATGTTTCTAAAAATAACTGGGGTTGCCAGACGCAGAAGGTTGGGGTCCAGACCGTCCTCACCTTTTGTTTTTCGAGGATTAATAGAAGAAAGGGCATTAGCTCAATGTATGGGGACACAGGTCTGGAGTGGGAAGATATCCTGATTCTGGGAAGCAGTAGTGGTGATGGTAGGCTGATCTATGGGGCAGGTTTATGTCAATGTTTTTTAATATCTGACCAGCTGCAGCAAAGTGTGCATTAAAAGCTTGGCATAATTCTTGCTGGCCAGAGATCAAATTATTATCAACTAGAATTTTTCGTTGTGGGTTGTTGAGGATTGTTCTTGGGAGGTTTACTGCTTTCCAGAAATCCTGTGTGTTTGAGGAATTAGAAATTCGGCTGAGGAAATAATCTGATTTGGCTTTTCTGATTGCAGAGGTGCATCTGTGTTCTCAATTGTCTGAATGCAAGCCATTTCTCACGTTCACCTGTGCGTCTGGCAATAGACCAGGCTTTATTTCTTGACAGTAGCAGTGAGGAAATTTTCGCCTGTAAACCAGGGCTAGATCTATCTCTTATTCGCAGCTTTTTGTACGGAGCATGTTTATTTGCCACAGAGAGGAATGATTTCCTGAAATGTTCTAGTGCTACATCCACATCTGAACTGTTAAAAGTTAATGAATTTTGCTCACTGCTAAGTCAGAAAGAAAAAGCCTGTTCATTAAAATTTTAAAAATGTCTTCTAAACACCATCCGAGAGCCTGTTTGTATCTTTGAACTGTTTCTATGCACCCAATCGGACAATGATCGCTAACTCCAAGTTCAAAAACTCCAGAGGCAATGATTTTATCTGTTCTATTTGAAAAAATTAAGTCAATCAGGGTGGATTTGGAAGGGTCCTTTAAGTTTGGCCGAGTTGACTCAGTGATTAGCTGTGTAAGGATGAGATTCCCACAAACTTCTTTTAGGTGATTGGATGCATTAGAAAGCCAGTTCAGGTTAAAATCCCCTAGGACCAGCATTTCTGATGTAGTATAGTGAGATAAAAGCTCTGCTAATTCATCTGTTGCAGAGGATGGAGCAGAAGGAGGCCTGTAGATCCCTACTAAGACAAAGGAGTCATTTTTTCTTGGGGATACCTTTAGAGCTAAAAACTCAAAACACTTTTCTTTAGAGATGGCCTTTAAATTTCAACTTCAATAGTAGATTTTATAAAAGCCGCTACTCCACCTCCTCGTGATATTCTGTCTATTCTGTATAATGTGAAATTCTGTAGAGCTACATCTGCGTCACTTACTGGTTGCCTGAGCCAGGTTTCTGTCAGGATTAAAAATATCAGGATCAGTCTGAGCACTTAAAATTTTCAATTGATCCAGTTTATGTTTCTGATGTAGGCTTCTAATATTTAAATGAAGAATTCCAAGACCTTTCTAAGTTTAAAAACTATTAAGATCGTTAAAAGGGTCTATGGGGGATTTAATAAGGGGACATAATGTAAGTGGAGACGGCTCTATGTATATTAAGTTGTTTGTATTAATAAACTGTTAGAATGATTTTTATCTTTCTTATGTTTTTGTACAATGCTGGTCCTAGGTTTATACACAGTGACTATTGGAAAAACTAAATTAGTACTATCATGTTTAGGCAGTCAACTAAGGTTAGAAACAGAGTAAAATATGTTATGCCCCAAAAATCTGTGAGCCGAGCCTGCTTGGATGAATTCCGTCAGGTCTATAGAAAGAGGGTCGGTTCCAAAACAGGTCAAAATTGGCTATAAAAGCCAGACCAGAGGAGAGGCAGGTCTTCTGTAGCCAGGTATGAAGGTTTAAAATACGACTAAAAAACCCTGACCCTCTCCCCAGTGGTGGGATTGGGCCGGAAATAAAAACTGATTTCCCACAGTCCCTAATGGAAGCCAACAAGTCTGTAAAGTCTCTTTTTAACAGTTCTGTGCTTTGATCTTTGGTGTCATTACATCCGACATGAATTATTATTTTCTGCACAGAATTAAATCTCTGAAGGAGAGCAGGAAGCTGTTGTGCAATGTCTTTAACTTTTGCGCCAGAAACTGAGTGTACCACGGCTGTGTGGTGTTTGAGAAATCTTGTGATAGAGTCACCTACTATCAGAGTTGTTGGTGGAGTGTGCTCGTCTGGTCGTCTGAGTCCATATCGAGACGCTAGGTGCTGGTCAGACCGTGGCCCAGCAGCCCGCGCTGGTTTGCGAGTAGGGCCATGCAGCATTGTCCGGAGGTGAGGTGCTCTGTCCCCGTTGCATGGTCGAGATTGGCAGCGGGGGCCTGCATGGGCCGCTGCGCGTCGTTCGCCGGCGGTGAGTAGGCCATTGAGGGTGTCCCGCGGAAGGCCTGCGGCTGAGAACGGTGTTTCCGTTGTTCGGCCGTGTCCGGCTGTGGGGCTTGTCGGGGCGGTTTTGATGTGTGGTGGCGGATCGCTGCTCCGAAGCCTTCCATGGTGGGTTCGGTGTAACGTGAACTGCTGGAGGGCTCACTCGAGTGGGCAGAGAGTAAACAGGAGAGGAAGGGATGAGAACATCCTCCAGCTCCTCCAGCACAGAGAACCTGTTATTCAGCGGGAGTTTGTGTTGAACTGTGTGGCGAGCGGACCGCCTTCCACCGCGCAAGCACCCAACAGTAGCGGACCACGGTTCCATCAGCCGCGGCGTGGAGCAGCTCACCTCCCTCCCTTTGGGTTTGGCTCCCAGCAGAGGCCAGGGATCCTCATCATGGTCCGTCGCAGCAGCTGCTTGGATGACACTGCTTTCCAGCCCGGTGGTAATTGCCTGCGTCGATGCCAGCATGGAGTCCAGCAGAACCTCGTCTTCTTTTATTTGATATAGTACAGAGATTCGCCCTTCCAACTCCACGATCTTTTGGCTTAGCAGTGAGCAGCTCTCACACCCTGTTTGTGAGTTGAGTGGAGGCATGGTAATATGCACGGAGCGAGCAAAAATAAAAAGTACAAATAAAAAAAAAATATATAAAATAAAATAAATAAAATATAAATATAGGATAAAAAAAAATAAAAATGAATTAAAAATAAATTAGTAAAAACAAATAAACTAGAGTTAAAACCAGAAAATTAAAACGTAACCACAGCGCTCTGACGTGCTCTCTGTCGCTCGCTCTGACGTGCTCTCTGTCGCTCGCTCTGACGTGCTCTCTGTCGCTCGCTCAGAGTGGTCTGATGTGAAAATGAACTTCAAATGTGACAAAACATTTAAATTAATCAACAACTAAGATGTGAACAAAGTCATTCAAAGTGGTTTAATATGAAATGGTGCATTGTAGAAGGATTTCTTAATTCAGATTTTTTTATTAGTGATGGTTATAAGCGCCAGGGGTTGCTATGTCCACAACCCTTGTTTTATTTACTATCCAAAACCAGTTGTAGGCCAGCATGTCTATTCTGAGATTTATATGGAATGCAAATCTGAAAAGATAAATTTTCTTTGTGACTATTTTGCCAACATACTGCATGTAGCTCTCTAAAATTTACACCCAAGACGACCTTGAGTCAAAGCGCATCATTACAAGCCCTCTCCAACAAATGGCGCCACTCCTCCAGGGCCAGCCTTACAGCCAGTCACTCCCTGTCCCCAATGAGTGAGCCCATTGAGTTAGTTCGACTTGTGACCACAGGTTTCAAACCTTGGTCTGGGGAAATGATGAGGCTACTGGAGTCACTACGCTACTGAAGCAGGGCAGCAGCTCAGGCGAATGTCACCCTGAAAATAAATTTGAATCAAAACAAAGTTTCATGCATTTAAGCACTACTGATGACTACAACCGGGTGCTTTTATGCTTGAGTTGCACAAGGCCCTAAGAGACACCTTATGCCAGTAAGCGCTACTAAATGCCAGTGCGTTCAGTGCATGGTATTGTACGTAACACCCATACTTACCTAATCTCTGCCAACCTTTGAATACAGTGCCTGACACGCTTCCCATCCAGTCCAGTTAACGCCGTCTCTCCACAGCAGGGCCCTGCATCTTCCCTGGCATCCTCGAGGCCGCTGGACACGCCAATCCGCCTGAACATCAACCTCCCATCGTCTGAGTTCACCCCTGGCGTCTATCCCCCACGGATCTCCACACAGGTGAGGTTTGTTAGGCCTTCTGACTTAATGTTTGTGCTTGTGCCTTGCAGCAAGCTTCCCCCTGGCATCTGCCGGTCTTCATTTGACTTTGAACTTAGCGAATTACTGAACTGTGTTCTTACGCTCTCCCCGAAACCGGAGAGAGTTGTTACCTCCTTCAGGGATGCTCTCCTGGCATGCTCAGGAGCTATGCAAAGACATAACCCCTTTTGTTGAACTGTCCAGACAGGACCTAGATCTTGGTAGTATTACGAGCGCTCGAGGGCCTTCGTCACCTTCCACTGCTCAGATGGGAGAACAGAACCATCTAACCAACCTGCTCCGGCAGTTGCCTCCTAAGGCTACCCCGAACTCCAGGCTGCCTGCTCTCCTGGGACTTCCATACCTGGCTGCCTAGTTCTACGTCTTATTTCATATTTTCTTCCCTGTTGTGTTAATAAAGCCTTGCGTATGGATCAAAATAACCTTCCTGAGTCTAATGATTCGTTACAACTAGATTACCTCATTGCACTCTGCACTACCAAAACTAACGTGACTAGAAATCCCATGGGGGTCTAGAGGCACCAAATTTCTACCATTATTTCCTTTCAAATCAACTCCAATACATATTAAAATGGATCAAACCCAATAGCTCAGATAGCTCTTGGATCGAGCTAGAGCAAACATTATGCAAAGATATCTAGCTATCAGACTTACCATTTATTAGTCAATCAATCAGAAAACAGCCATGTTTCAATAGTATAACAGTGGCAACAGCTCGGTGGAAATTTCACAAGATAAAAACTCTTCACTTACACCAACCACCCATTCCCCCCATTTGGAACAACCCTGACCTCATCATTAATAAAAAAAAACATTAAAATACTCACTTCTGATCGAAAAAGGCATTACACACCTCAAACACATCTATCACAGTACCACTTTAATATTACTTCCACAATTAACCCAGAAATACGGCATTGGGACAACTCTTACAATACCACCAGTTAAGATCTGTTCAAAAATCAACCCAAGTACATGCCTACACCAATCTCAGAATTTATTACCATGAGTATGACAAAAAAATTATTATGCAGAATATATAAAATAATATCTCAATTAAATCTTACAATTACCCTACTCTGCAAACAATGGGAAGAAGATTAATCATTAACTCCCAATGCCGATTTCTGGGTCCATGTGTGTAACAATAATCACCACATGGTCAGAAACACTTACAACACATTCAGTATAAAATCATCCACAGAGTACACTACAACACGTACAAAATGTATAAAATGGGATTCACAAGCTCACCAATATGTAGGCATTGCACCCAAAACACTGCTGATAATTATATCCACACTATATGGCACTGTACACCCGTTAACCAGTTCTGGCAAGAAGCTACCACTCCCCTATCTCGTGCCCTAACCACTCATATCCACCCAACACCATTACTACATCATTGCCTACATCAAACACTAATACAACAACAGAAAACAAAAGAATACTCTTCATGTCGCTAGTCATTGCCAAGAAAATCATCCTCATAAATTGGAAAACAAAAAATAACTTTAACATCATCCAGTGGAAAAGTCTGTTAACAGACTATCTAGAAGCACTCTTAGAAACCATCAGACACACCAGTTCAAACATAGTTTTGAAACATCTAATTTAAACACTACAGTAAATAACATAATAATCAATAGCCAAATAATAATAAAATATATATATACAAAAAAATATATACACACACATGAATAAATAGGTGAACATTATTGAATAAAAATAGTTGTGTTCATGTTTCTGTTTAGGTATAAATGGATATGTGTATATACATAGATTGTTTTTTTTTTGTTTTTGCTTATTTGTTCCACTTTATTTCCCTCTCTTGCACCTCCTCCTGCATTTCACTCCCCAGTCCCTCTAATTCGGAACCTCCAACCCTATCTTCATGGAAAAGAACAAAATATTTGTTGCAGTACAATAATTGTTGTTATGAAATAAATAATAAGGAATTAATAGTCATCCGAAGAGGTGGGGTGGTGGCGGGCCGAAAAAAAAAAAAAGTTTCACGTTTCAAGTTCACAAAGCCCTACTAGATTACTTTGCGCCAAATGCCAAATCTAAAAGTACCAAATGTTTCCACGTTGCAGATTACCGGATGCAAAGAAGCGACTGGAAGCACAACTTGGTGCCTGACTTAAAAAGGGGCTTGGCAGAGTTGTCTCTCATGAGCCCTGACTGTCGCTGGGGCCGCTGGGAGTTTTCCCAGTGTGAGTGCCACGTCGGCCACTCTTTTTTTATGTTGATGTGATCTGCTTTAACATTGTTCTGTTCTCCCTTGATGAATACTGTTTTAACTTACAGGGCCACCATATAAACCCAACTCTCACTAATTATCATTATAAGCTTTATTCAACCAGGAAACCCCTTCCTGAGGTTGTCATCAGTTCTGTAACAAATTCCAATCAGTACAGCACAACTAAGATTGTTTTTTATTCACCATGAGGTGAGGCACAGCTACCTCCTCCTGGGCCTGCATGGTTGTTTTTCTTTTCTAGCTTAACCCTGGCTCCACCAACTCTCTTCCTCACACCTGCAGTCCTAATCAAGACTGCCTTCATACCCATTAGTTTTCTCTGTGTGTGCTTTACCAGAGATCTAAGCTGTTGTACCTCTATTCAGCTAGTCACACCCACATGTCCACTACTATACAATCACACACCATTCTCACGCCCTGCTTTTCTTGGAATACTGATTACACACACCTGCTGTTCATTACACACACCATATAAACCTCACACACTCATGTTTTGCGAAGTTTTGCCAAACCCGGTTTGATTCTCAAGTCTCTCTATTTTTGCTCTTTCTGGTTCTGGTTTCTTGGTTCTATAGTCAGTTCTGGTTTTGACTACGTTTCCGTCCTCTCAACTATTCTCTTGTCTCTCCCTAATGTCTAGATTGCCTGGTCTGCTGATCTTCCAGTTTCAACTGACAACAATCTTGCATTGTCACTTTGTTCTGTTTGTATGTATTTTGTTGCTGTGTCTGATTACCAATCTTGTTAACAAAGTAAAAAGTTATTTTGTTATGACAGTAATAGATATAATGAAGTATTGGATGGAGCTTCTTCATCTAGGAAACACAGCTCCACTGCCTGATGCTGGTACACAAATCACACAGAAAAAGGCTTATTTGTCACACAAGAAGGCATGAAAATAAAGCAAGATAGATTTAAACTGCCACTATGCATTTTCCTGTCTATGGTGTTGAATGAATTAATTTGATTGGTTTAATGGCAGGTGGTCAAACTGGATTCTTTCCAGGTAACCACTCTGCAGAGATTATTTTATCTTTATAGAATTCAACTCACAAAGTCTTGCTAATTAGTGAACAAGTTGAATTAGGTGTTTTTAATGATGCAGAACATTAAACTCGCTTTTAAATGGTCTGGCCTTCTGCATGGGAGTCTTCTAAAATCTCATTCATTGACGTGACATGAGAAAGTCTTGTTCAGCAAGCAACACAAAATAGTATATATCATAATAAATGTTATAAAATGCTTTATATTCTCACATCCATTACAAAAAAATTGGATTCAACATAAAAAAAATAAAAGACCAAGGAAATAAACAAAAAATAAACAAAATTGCTTAAAATTGTAATGCACAGATTCATAAAAATCTGACAGCTTTATAACATTTCAGTTATCAATAAACGGTTCAGTGCGTATCACTTTGAAAACTGTGTAACAGAAATACAGATACACATTGAGATGGAACAGAACATACATCAACATCAATTTGAAAGATCAGTGTATTAAAGTGTGCAGTTTGAATTTGGTGTTGGCTAACAATAGGGAGTGTACAGAGTTTTTTGCTGTTTTTTCTTTTTTTTTGCATTTTCATTTTATAGATTCATACAATATTTAGACATGAATCAAGGGACGAAAGGGAAGAGCTGCTCTGAATTTTGCAACAATCTTGCCCTGATAGGGTTTATGAATAAACTTAGTAGATATAAGATTCCTGAGATAAGACTGAGTTAACATAAATCCCAGCAGACTCACATTTGGTTCTGTACAAAGGGGCTGAACTGTCCAGCTCTACCTGTTATATTTATTACAGTATTGCAGGGATTTAAAAACAGCACAGTAAAATATTTACTAAATAATCTTGTGTGCCTCTCAATGATGTCACAATGAACTCATAAAATAAATAAAATAGAAATAACCATATCATACATTTTAAAAAAATGTCTAAAGAATTTAGTCACTCCCATTTGCTGAGGAATTGTGGGCATGTTCTATATTTTTGTAAATAAAAGGAGAAATAGAAAGTGGTCAGGTTCCACTTAAACTGTCTCTGACATGACACTGTTATATTGATGAACAAAATATGCCATGGCAGTTCATAACAACTTATCCATTACATGTTTGTGACATGTTTATATCAGTTTTAATATAGTTGGGTTTAGGAAAAGAGGAACTCTTCCACTAATGAACATATATCAAATAAGTGGTTACAGAGTGTAATTCATATTTAAAGAGAGTTTGGTGTATGGTTGACATTTTTACTTGCCAGGCCTTTAGTATTGATATGTTTATGTTGATTGTGTTAATGTTTTACATGCACAAATGTCCATAAACATGTTAGCATGTATGAACAATTAATTAATTACATGCATGTCAGCATTCACACTAATTTTACACCACATTAATATATCGTTTTATTCTGGCTCACTGACAAGATTGCTAAGAAATACAGTACTTGCCTATTATATTGCATCAGGGATGACATTCAGGCATCCACAGGAACTTCGTGGCCTGGTTAGCCACTTGTCTCAGTTTGAGATCACTCAGAGGACCAGACCCAGGGTTAAAGCGAGGACACAGGCCAACTGTGCTTTGGGCTGTTTGCTCCTTGGTGAGTGTTGCTGGGGGCTTCCCTTTTTTTGCTCCTGACACCAGGGATCAGCCTGGTGAATCAATAGCTCCCTATCCTCCCAGAGGACCAGTCATGTTGTGCTAAGCTCTCAGTTAATGGCTTGTGACGCATGTAAATCCCCCCAAACACACTCAGAGTTTTGCTGTATGGATGTTGCAAGATTAAAGGTTCTCTGGATGTTTATTTTTTACAAAAAACAAGAAAACTAAAAGAAAACATTGGTTTTACATTATAATAAAGTACATTGTAAATGTAATACAATCTGTTAATTATGATAGGTTAAATATTTAACTGTTAGCTTAGCCCACAGTTGATAGCCTTAGTCCAGGTTACTTTTGTAACATTAATAAGTAAAATCTTTACAGAAAGGTGAGCAGCATTCTGTTAAATAAGATGCCAGTTGCAGTGTGTACATGAAAATTTCTTTGTTGATCTTTATTATTCATGCAAGTTTTACAACACTGCAATAATGCAATACTTTTAACTATTAAAATTACATTTAAATTCTAAAAGGTGGCTTTTAGCACATTCAAATTGTAAATTCCACCATATGCAGAATGCTACATGCATGTCTGCATAGCGTTATATTTCAGGGGTAGGAGGGGTGGGGCTCAATATGATATTCTTTTATGTAAATCCCACCCAGCGCCCCTGATAATGCCTTTTACAACTGCTCTGACACAAAACAATAGCAACACAGTGTGGACATCAACTAAAATGGAGGATTTACATAAAGCCAAACAAGAGCACCCTTCACTCTAAAACATGTGTCCTCTTAACACGAGTACAACTTTGGATAAAGATAAAATAATTATTAGGTTAAAATCAGACAGCTAAGGGAAGGATGAGGAAAACAACATGCTTTAATATATGCATATTAAAGCATAATGCAGCCTAATGTGTCTGTTGATTTTTGTATTATGTTACACAACGTGTATGAGTGGTTTAAAAAAAATATATATATAATTTGTATTTTACAAGCATAATTTGTTAATAAACTAAATCTTAGAAACCCTTCAGAAACTATTGAGGACATTAAGGTCCTAATGCTAGCTATGGACATGACAGGGGCTCATTATGAACTAAAGGCTTAAGGCAATGTTGGACTAACAGTTGTTAAGCAGTAAGAGTAGGCTGAAAAATACGATAGAGTTAAGAAGTGTAATGATCTTGATTGATTATATTACAGTGACAGAAAGTTAAAAAAATCTGTGTGGAAATTAGTGCAAGGAGGAAGTATAAGAAAGTCTGATAACTGTCATATTATTTATTTGTTTTGAACATTATAAATGAAACTACCAGCCAACTATTTGTTAAGGTATTTCTGTAAATGTGTACATGATTTAATGTGTCACCTATAGACTACTCAGCATGGAGCAGATGAAGGTGAACCCCGCAATAATGTAGACTAATTATGCCTGTTTGCTTATGTAGCAGTTAAAAGTCGTTAAAGATCATTTGGAATAAAAAGCAGTGTTGTGTTTCTAAGACATGTATATAGTGCTGTATAGCCAGCTCCCAAACCAAGTAGACTTAGCACTGTATATTTAAGGCATAGGGGGAGACTATGCCTTCTCAATCAAACTGTTGTATATTTTACAACACAGGTGTATATATAGGTGCCCTGTAACAGCAACAGTTTGCACAATTCAGTGACGCTTTAAACAAGTTTAGTAAGCAGCTACAGCAGCTCAGTCAAACTGTTGTATATTTTACAACACAGGTGTATATATAGGTGCCCTGTAACAGCAACAGTTTGCACAATTCAGTGACGCTTTAAAGTTTAGTAAGCAGCTACAGCAGCTCAGCAGCACCTGAGTTTGTGTAGTCCACCAGAAAGCTGTCAATCCAGCACTCAAAACAATCTGACACTCTTCTAGTGTTAGAGTGACAGTTAAGTGGAATATAATCTGTCCTGCGGTAAGTGGATCTATTACCTAGGGTTACCTAGCACCACATCCAGCATCACTCTACTGTCCCACTTAGTACTATAACATTTATATGTATAGCATATATGTATAGTAATTTATATTCTATTTTATATACCACCCCCTTATCTCACATTCTGTGTACACCTACATTCTATATATTTATTTATATACCACCACATGTTCAATAACCTCAAATTGTTAGTCATTTCTGTTTTGCACTTCATGTAAATAATAATGTATTTTGCACTTCTGGTTGGATGCTAACTGCATTTCATTGGCTTTGTACCTGTACTCTGCACAATGACAATAAAGTTGAATCTAATCTAATCTTATCTAATTTAACAGGTAGAGTCTGGTTGTACATGGTAAAACCTACATGATAGCCAATTTTTATTTAAGTTGCAAAATGTAAAACGTCATGCATCTCATTTGGAACTCTTAAGAACTGCAACAGTTGCAAACAACCCTATTTCGTGGAACAAGTTTAATTAAACAGCCAACGAAAAAAGGCACCACATGATCACTTAGAATGACAAACTTTGAAGTGATTGATTTCACTTGAACAGTGGACAAGAAAATAAATGTAAGCTGTTGAAAAGTTTTTAATTTTAACAAAACATAAGTTTCTCAATATTAACATCTCTACAGCATTGACTATCCAATTATTAGTAGCAGCTGTTCAAGTTACTGCTTGTTAATTCCTCTAGTTTGCTTTTGTTGTATACTGTGGTTGAAATAAGTATTGAACACGTCATATATTTCTAAAGGTGCTATTGACATTAAATTCTTACTAGAAGTCGGTAACAACCCATCCAATCCAGAAATGCAAAGAAATCAAACAATAGATGTACATAAATTATGTGTAATAATGAAAAATGAAATTACCTTTGGAATCATATTTTTGCAAAACATACTGATGACATTGGTGACAGAAGAATTTCCAAACTACTAAAGGCTCCAGTGAGCACTGTCAATGCCATGATTCGTAGTTTAGAGGCAGTTTTCCTTTGTTTTTCCTTACACAGCAATGGCACATTTCATATAATAGACGGACGGATGAATGGACAAATGTGACACTCTTGATAAAACTCTGCTGCCATTTACCAGGATGATGAAGATGATATGAGAGTGGACATTATGGCAAGAAAATTATCCCAAACACACAGCTAAGGAAACTCTTAATTGGTTTTAGAAAAAGAAAATAAAGCTGCGAGAATGGCCCAGCCAATCACCTGACCTGAATCCAATTGAAAATCTATGGAAAGAACTAAAGTTCAGAGGTCATAGAAGAAGCCCACAGAACCTTCAGGATTTGAAGAGTGTGTGGAAGAATGGGCCAAAATCACACCTGAGCAATGCATACGACTAGTTCCTCCATACAGGAGGTGTCTTGCAGTTGTCATCACCAACAAGGCTTTTGTACGAAGTATTAAATTTTTTTTTATTAAACTTGTTCAATACTTTTCCTCATATCATTTCTCATTATTACACATAATTTATGGACATCTATGGTTTGATTTCTTAATATGTGTGAATTGAATTTTATGTAGAACCTTTAGAAATATGTTTGTGTTCAATACTTATTTCACCCACTGTATTTTTTTTTCTATCATAATCTATCATAATTTCTGGGCCCGTGTCTAGATGCACAATGTGCCAACAATATTTTACCTACTACACTTTCTATATGAACACAGTACTTTTTTAAAGATTAAAACAAGAATGTCATATTTCAATTAATTAAATTAAAACATGAGCATATACAAAATAAATAATTCATAAGCAACAGCCTTTGAAACATTTATTTTAATATTTTTATTTCACACAATATTAACAAACAGCCATTTCCTACATAAGACACGGTGCATCATTTCTTATGTAAGCAGCCTAAAGAACACACACAAGATATTTATTCATGAACCAGATAAGCAACTTTACAAATAATGGTGTGAGATGCCTATAATCACTCATCTAAAAATCTCAAGTTACATAGAGTGGCCGAATGAAAAACTAAATTATTGGAGATATTTAAGTAACAGAGGTGTATATAAAAAGAAAACTTTTGAGTGAATGCATATATCTATTCAATTTTACTTATAATTCCATCACATTTCAGGTGCAGAACACCTTACAAACTTTGTCTCACAGCTGTAGGACTTCCAACATACAGCATGAGTAGTTGCACCAGTTACCCCTGCATATACTAAGACTATGTGTTTGTTCTCACACTCTTCCTAAATGCTGTGAGAAGTCAGGATTACATTATTTAGTTGTGGTTTATAGTCATAGTCATGAGTGTGTATCTTCACCGATGGACATGAAATATTACCATTTTACGTGAATTATGCATAGAAAAGTAAAAGAAAAAAAACAAACAAAAAAACTTACCTTTAAAACACCCCAACAAACAGACCACAAGGATCCACACCTAATGTGTAAGGATTTAAACTCAAGAGGTGAAATACGATCCATGTGCAAGCTTTTATTAACTCAGAGCAGGGTATAAACAACAATAAAAATAGTCCAGTGCGCGCTAAGGCGAGTTCCACTGCAGCAGTAGAAAGCCCGAGGCTAGTTGCTAGTCGGTCTTTGAAGGAGGCTGGATGGACTGGATGACTGCTGGTGTGGCAGCAAACCTCTCTGGCTCAGCTCGAGGTCTCCTGGCTGAGCGCGGGGGGAGCAGAGCAGCACCTCTCGTCCTGTAAACAGAGGAGACAGGAACCAGCCCTGTTTGGACAGTTCGAACAGAAGTTAGTTAATCCTCGCCGTGGTCTGGAGCTCGCCTATGGACAATGGGGTGCACCTTATCTAGCTCGAGGGGAGGTGATATTCACAGTTCACAGTTCACGAGTCCGGAAGTCCGCTGGTTAACCAACCAAGGAAATGCTCAGCCGGTTGGAGGTGAGTGCTGGGGCAGGTCGATGAGTCAGCGGCGAAACGCGAATATCTGCCAAATATGTGAGTCCAACTGAGCGAGCTGCAGCAGGAACGAGTGAATTTTACTTACAACAATAAATCACTACTGTAGGTGAGATAAACCAGAGTTTTATCTAAGCTGTCTCTTCTGTCAGCTCCTCTGCGTCCACCATGTCTGTTGTGGTTTGAGGTATTTCGAAGTGAGCAGTCAGTCGCGAAACCAGGTGCCATCAGCCAATAGCGTTGGGCCCATGTCCCGTCCCCCACCCCCTCTGAAAACTCGCAAAAATCTCTCTCGCGTGCCGAGAGCTCCTGACGGTATTGTAATTTGCGCGCGAGAAAAAAAGCGTTACAAGAGGAAAAAAAGACAATTTGAACGCATGTTTATGAAAATTGCACGTGCGGTTCCTCTTTCTGTGCTCGCAAGTTTCACATTTACGCTCACGAGTGAAACAATTACGTGCGCGAAATGTTAAAACGTGAAGATTTAAATCTTTCAACTTGCGTTTTTGCACGCTCGAGTTTTGACGTTGATGTGACGCCATAGACGTAGTGCGTCCGAGGTTGCGCGGATACTAAACACTCGCACACTTAAAGAGCGTACTGCTTTAACGGACAGTGCGCCCTAGCTCTAACTGAGTACGTACAGTTCAAGTACGTGATTTCGGACGCACCACATGTCTCCACATGTTTACAGTGGGCCATCAGATGTCCTGCAGTAGCTCTCAGTTACTTCTACAGTCTACAACTAACTACGAACTCAGGTCCAGTTTTATTAATCTCTGTTTAACTCTAAACAGGTTAGACCAGGAGTGTCAAACCCATTATAGGTAATGGGCCACTGTCTGTCCTGCAACCCAAACAATTAGTATAAATTAATAATGCTTAAAAAAACAAACAAAAAAACCCCAGTCATTTCGCACTTAGTGGTACGCAGTTGATGGCAGCATGGAGCCACACAAATGTTGGCATAGTAACAGCGTTACTGGTGAACATGAATGATGATCAGAGGAGAGCTGACTGGTCACAAACAGTCATCAAGCTCTGGTCTGCATTAGTCACAAAAAACCCCACAGTCCTGCACAAACCAATACATGCAAACCCATATAATGTCCACAACTCACTACCAACAACAGGCCAAAGTCTCTCTAACCACGTTTGCAGCACACTCCCAACGTGCACTCTATGCATTGCTGTTCTTTATGGTCATGGCTCCATAGCAGAGTCTGTCTGTATTTGGATGCTAGATGTCTATGGAGAAAATAAACAGAAGTAAAATTTCTATTTTACTAGAATCAGAACAATATGGGGGTCCATATCTATGATGACTACAAGAAGACTGCAGTTTAGAATGGTTATATAGCTGTCGGTTTATAACAATGAACAATGGAATAATAACTTATTTTAGAGACAATCTTTTGAACAGGACAGAAAAGTAGGAACTAATTACTTGCTTAATACTTAAGTTGACAGAAGCTGATGCCTCAACAAAGCGAGAGGAAGAGGGACTAAACACCAAACACATTTTAACATTATATGATAAACTAAATTAATTAAACTAAATAAACTAAATAACTCACTTTATTTTTTTAATTAAACACGACTCTTAATTCGTTATAGGAATTAGTTAATTTCACAAACAAAACGTAGCAGTGTGTTTGAGAAGAAAAACGAGTTAAAGTTATTAGCATTTGTTCAGCTGGGTAGCTGAACTGACTGACTAAAGAGCTGATGTAAAGATATAGAATCATAAAACACGAATACATCACCAGCATATCCAGCATAAACAAAATAAACCTGTACAAAAACTTATTTAAGTTTAATAAACTTTCTTAACTGTAACCCACCTTTGCTGAGTCAGGGCTCTGGTGTGGCTGTCCATTGGTCGCTTCTTGTGCCGAGTTTCAATTAGTGCCGGTCCTTTGTTTCTCTGCGGCTCTGGACCAGATCCGTATACTGACTCTAAAATACATATGGAATCTGACTCCATTCTGAAATTGTACCGAAGATGTGAAGAGTGCAAGTGTTAAGTGGATTTATCATCAGTAAAACGAGTCATGACCCGAACAACCAGCAGCAGATCCGGGCCGAATCCGCTAAATGGTTGTGACTGCTGTGCAGATCTGCCGGAGAAAACCCAGATCAGGAACGAAGTTAACAGCTAGCTTTTGCTTGAGTTTCACGGGCCAGCAGTGCAGTCCAGACGTGTCAGTTGTAAATGTACCAGCTTGTGTTAGTGATGTGCGGATCGATACTGACATATCGATACCTCAGATACCAGATCTGTATGCTCTAAAATTGATTCTCAAGTCAAAATATCGATACTTTTGATACTTCAGTCATTTGAGGTAATGTATATCATTAACAGGAACACTAAAGTAGTGGAAAATAACTAAACTATTGAGATCTTGACTAAATAATATGGGCTGGTGGGAACTACATTTTCTTCCACCTTGGCGTGCATGATGCATAAGCGCATCGGCACGCTGCTCAGTCAGTCAGTCACTCCGTCTACAGACACAATGGCAGAGCGTAAAAGGAGTCATGTGTGGAGCTATTTCAGCTATTTCAGCTCCACAAGCAGCCAAGACGAGATCTGTGATGTTTGTGGGAAAAAATGAGTATAAACACATAAAACAGCACGAAAAAGAGAACTCCGAGCTACAAAAGAAAGAATGGGAGGAGGAGGGAAACTCCTTAGAGACAGCCTTAGAGTGTCTAGGTAGCTCATGTAGTATTTAAAGTTACATTACCACATATCTCTGGTGTGGCTGAATATAATAAATTTATAAACTATATTAAACTATAGTTTAATGCTTATTTCTCCTTAGGCACTTTATAAATGTCTCCCTCCTATGTTTTCAAACTTAGTATTTATCTTGCAATGAGTTGAAATGTTACAGATTTCTATCTGGATCACATCTTTTTATTTATGAAATAGGAGACGGCGATGACTGCAGGCTACTAAGAGATTCGACTCTGTTATTAAGCTTGTATTTTCTTGTTTTATGAAAATAACAGCAATACAAACAAACCATACTATAATAATAATAATATTGGCGGCACAATGGTGTAGGGGTCAGCACGGTGGTGTAGGGGTCAGCATTGTCGCCTCACAGTAAGATGATCCTGGGTTGGATTCCCGGTCCGGGCCGTTCTGTGTAGAGTTTGCATGCGTGTTAGGTAGATCACTTACTCTAAACTGCCCGTAGGTGTGAGTGTGTGCGTGAGTGAATGTTGGTCATGTGATGGACTGGTGACCTGTCCATGGTGTACCCCGTCTTCACCCAATGCAGATGGATGGATGGATAATAATAATAATAAAGTAATAATGTTAATTATTAATATATACGGTTTCTACAGTTTTTTCATTATAAAACATGGCTATTATTAATAATAATATAAATACCGTTGTTATTATAACAAATAGCTCATGTCTGCTACATGTAGGTAGGGTATAAATAGACTTTATTTCACGTAGGTGATTCCTCATTGGTATCGGTATTGGTGATACTTGCCCCGAATTACTTGGTATCGGATTGATAACAAATTTTGCAGTATCGCACACCACTAGTCTCTTTGTCAAGGATTTCATAAAGGAACACAATACAAGCTGCCCGCCAGTAGTGTTGGTGGCTTTCAGAATTCTTCGCTGATACGATCTGACTTGTAAATCTGTATGTTTTATTTACAAATAAATGAACATCATTGCTTCAGACATTTTCCAATGTCTGAGAGAGATCTCCCGGCAATATGAGCTTCTCTCTATTCTGAGCTCTGTGCCAGGCCTTTATTTTTCAGACATATTGTACAGATTATTTCTTTCATATCAAGCAGGGTGAACAGAGAGCGCTAGAGACCTCTATTCTAAGGAATTGTTAACATGAGCCTCCGTCTACAAAAATATCTCCCCACATGGACCCGATACACCAGTTGTCTTGCCGAACATAACCTATAGTAAAATGTATGTCTTAAAAAACATAAGACATTACTCCTTTGTTATGTGAAAAACAGAAAAAGTGAGGGGCTTCTTTTCCTCTAGAATGTTAACCTTTTGCCACAGGGCCCCTTTCTCCAAACACACCTCCGCATGTATGCAGAAATCACCACATTTTCCACCCCTGTTCACAAAACAACCCACATGTTCACAATTATGACAAAAGAACAGTTCTTTCTACTACATTAATTAATGGAGTGTGAGAGCAAAAACCTGTCAGGCAGCTATCTTTCTAAAATGTCCATCAATCTAGACAGGAAAAACTCTCTGATTGTCCCCCTGGCCCAGGTGACCACATAGAGTACTCCATATCAATTGAAAAATGAGAAATTTAACAATTCATGTGGGAATATGATTCAAGCATATGAAAAGCTCAGAAAATAAAATAAATAAATGTCCAAATACAGGCTGGCTGACCTATCAGACCTTTCAAATGACCTGTCCCTGCCTAACAACTGTATCCCTAAACATTGAAAAAGAAAAAAAAAACATCTGAGGCCCCAATGTACTTACCTAATAACAAAACATATTTTTCCAAACAATAAAAACAAAACAATAAATTTAGGCAATACACATGCAGCAAAACCCAAAAACCTCCAGCAGTATTACAGATTACAATATAATTAACAAAACCCAATACTATGCAAATATATATGTCTATAATAGCATAACACACTGTGGCTCATCAGAGGGAGCTGACTCCTAGTGTAGTCAAGTCAAGTTTATTTGTATAGCTCTTTTTAAAACAATGTTGTCTCAAAGCAGCTTTACAGAGTTTTAAAAACAGACAGTTACAACATATATCCCCCAGTGAGCAAGTCAGAGGCAACAGTGGCAAGGAAAAAAACCCCTCAACTGGAGGAAGAAACCTTGGGAGGAACCAGACTCACAAGGGGAGACCCATCCTCCTCTGGTCAAACAGTATTTACAGTTTAAACTTAATGGCAAAGAAAAGAGCCTCTGTTTGAAATCTGGATATCAAAGCTTCACAGGTAGAGGCAGTGTATGACTGAGGCAGTCTCTGGCTGAGGCAGTCTATGACTGAGTCTTTATGTAAAGTGGGCGTGAGCTGAAACAGTCCCATCTCAATGCTGGTACATCTGGATGACACAGTCCTGGTTGGTCATCATCTCTAGATTCTAACTTCCTCAACTTCCTTTTAACTTCCTTAGTTTCCAGATGCATAATTTTCTTCTTGTTTTTGAAACTTGGATACATCTTTATAGTTGTTTCTGCTTGTCCCCTCTCTGTTATTCTTCATTATTATTATTCTTCATCTTTGATATGATAATTACCCTCCTGACTGATCACTGGCAGCTGATCAATTCTTTGAAAAACTACACATAAACAAATGGGTGTACTCAATACTCCAAATTGAGAACAAAATCTTATAATAGACTATATAAGTAAAAGCAGATTAAATGTGTAACGTAACTAGGGGTATTTATTTAATCCACCAATTAATTAATCGAATTAATTAATTTAGATGAATCAAATTTACCCTTATAAAATATGCAGTTTCTGAGGTTAAGGTTGGTTTGAGTTCAGGGATCCACACACTGGTAATAATATTGAAAACACACCAAGACTAGCTTATATAAAAGAAGCTTTATTAGATAAACACATCAAAAGTACGTATATATATATTAAATAAAAGAAAAAGAGATAAAAAGGGGTGAAAGAAAGGAACCTAGACTAAAAGGAAGCAGCACTTGCTATGCACTCGGACCGAACCACGACAGAAGTCTGCGCATGCGTGTCTTACTGCATTTCTGTCTGAGGGAAGCGGCGGCGGTCTCGTTGGTGTAGACATCAAAGGCATCTCCGCTAAACTGGGCGACGCGCTGGTTGCCTCGGTGACGGCGGGCCGTGCAGACCTCTACTGCGCATGTGCAGTTTGGTTGCTTCGCGCAGATCACGTGGTTTGCGCACTTGGGCTGCAGGGCGATGCGCTGGTTGCCTCGGTGACGGCGCGCGGCGCAGACCTCTACTGCGCATGTGCGGTTTGGTCGCTTCGTGCGCCTTGGTTAGATGAATGAAGCACGACTCACGTGCGCACGGTGAACCATTCACCAAACGAAACTTAACTGAACTTGAGTGACGGGGCTGTGTAGACCGTCTCAGCTGATCTTCATTCTCCGTGAAACTACCGTCTTGTGGAGCTGTTGCGGGTTGACCTCAGTTCAACCCCTGTCGGCTCTCTCGCGAGCGGCTTGGTTTAGGCCATGTCGTTGCTTCCGCAGTTCCGCGGCTGGAAAGCCCCGGATGAAGAGAGAAGTCTGCCTCTAAGGGCCGACGCCCTGGAACTCCTTGGAGTTCCAACAGCTTGCCGTCTTTGTCCAGAGTCAAGGAGAAGAGAGAAAAAAAAAGGGAGATGTTTCTCTCCTTTATAGAGCTCCTGAAGGGGGAGGGGTGACGTGGAGGCCCCCCTCTCATGCATATGCATCACTCGTGTTTGTCACAAAGCCAAGCGCATCACACTATCCTGATTGGCTGAGGGCAAAGCAGGCATCTTTTGAACTTTGAATCTTACATACCAGAGGAGAATGCCGATTCAAACAGAATTAAAGAAAAGAAAACAAAAGAGTAGATTAAAATGGAAATAAACATAAATCTCCAATTGAAATCAAGTGTCCTGCGTTCATCTGAGCTGCTGTAAATGTTTTGGTAAACGTAAGGATTTAAGTAGATCTTTAAGTTTACTAAATAAACTTACAAAACTTTTAACGCACCGCTAAATTCTACCACTTATAACCACAATCAAACTTGTATATGAGGTTATGAAAACATTTAAACATTCAAAAGTTCATTTGGCGTAAATCGAAAATTTTAGCTTGGATCAAACTCAGAGAATTTTGCTTGGAAAATCGAAGGTCTTGGAGAGAGAGAAGGAAATTAAAAGACACAGTGTAGACATAAGGTGGACACATAACTTTACATATTTCACTGCCACAAATAGAGGAACATTTCTATGAAAAGTTAATTTGGCTTATAAAGTCTGGTCCCTGCTACTGGTGTCAGCAGGAAGTGGGGGTAGGAGTTGAGGGGTCATAAATAGTTTTAGCCCTGTCTTATCTGATTTTTAGGCAGGATGAGAGGGGGTGGTGTGTGTCTGTGTGAGAAGACTTCTTTGTCTCTGGAAATCGCTGGTTGACACAAAGTCTTAGAACAGACAAAATATGCTGTTCGCCAAATCAGAAAAAGTCAATGTATGGGTTTTGTGCATGGATCGCTACAAATGTATATCAACAATAATAACTATAAATAAGTACACATACATATATGTATAATGCAGGTATTTGTTAAAGTGTTTGTGGATAAAACAAAAAAGCACCAGTCTGATTCAACTACTCCCACTGACATCAGCTCTTGTGTGTACAGGACAGGCCCCTGCTGTCTGTGACCCCCCTCTAAACACTTCTTTTTTGCCAGAGTTGCGTGAAAAAAAACAACTCAGATTCAGAGGTTTTGTTAACAGCACTTCTAGATTTACTCAGTTAGGTTAGTTTTTATCTACCACACCAATTCCTCCTTCAAGCATCAAGCACATATCATCAATAACAACATTTTAGTTTATTTTACTCCAACAACACCTGAAACACTTTATTAAATGTTTGCCATGTTACCCATGCTTATGCACACAAAGTGTCCTTACTAATATTTTGACTTTAAAGTCATAAACACAGTCTCAATAAGTCTAGACTGAAAACATACTTGTTTAGTGTAGCTTTTGGTAATTAATCTTCTCTTTTAGATAAAGGCAGGAGATCTGGGGGTTCTTGGACACAGAGGTTTATGGTAAACTGAGATGTTGGTGCTGTTGTTCCACCACGCGATCACACAGGTTTGTTGATGGTGGAGTGGGGGGATCCCAGTGTCTCAGGGTGCTCTCATGTCCATGTTACCTTCTGGTTCTCTCCTTTTAGTTTAGGCTGTTATAGTTAGATCTGCCGGAGTCACCAGCCACACTCTAAAATTCTGAAAATTCATATTCTCTACAGTCATACTCCCGAGCCCAACTAACTCTCTCTCTTTACTCTTCCTGAGGAAATGACTGTCTGTTGAACGCTGTTGAAGGACTGATCATCGGGCCATCACCCCACCATCACCAGCCAGCTCACCTGTCCATTTACTGCTACACCCTCAGTTACATCACTGTGCCATCCAGATGCACCAGCACTGAGATAGGATGGGACTGTTTCAGCTCACGCCCACTTTACATAAAGTCTCAGTCATAGATTGCCTTAGCCAGAGACTGCCTCAGTCATACACTGCCTCTATCTGTGCAGCTTCTAAAGCTTTGCTATCCAGATTTCAAACAGAGGCTCCTTTCTTTGGTATTTAGTTCAAACTGTAAATACTGTTTGACCAGAGGAGGATGGGTCTCCCCTTGTGAGTCTGGTTCCTATATGTTATAACTGTCTGTTTTCAAAACTCTGTGAAGCTGCTTTGAGACAACATCGTTGTAAAAAGCGCTATATAAATAAACTTGACTTGACTTGACTTTTTTGGGAACTCGTGAATTTTTAACAATATAAAGACTGTCCCTAGATAAAGGCTCATAAAGTTATCAAAGTCCCCCAAAGAAAGCCTCATATTTTTTAACAAATGCAAAAATGTCCACTTTTACAAGGCTCATATATTTCTGTATTTATTTACTTATTAGTATTATTATTATTATTATTATTGTATATATAAATATTTACAGTAACAGACTTATGAATAACTAAATTTCCTAGGGAGCCCCTCCTTCTAAACAGAAGCGCAGAAAAATCTGAATCAAATCTTCATCTTATACCAAATAAAAGCAAGTTGATTCTACTTTTTCCTCATAGTATGCTTTATCCTTTCCTTTGTCTCTGTCACGAGTGGGTTGCGGGGAGCAGACGAAAACAGATGCACACGCAAGCTTTATAGAATATTTAATAAATAAAGGAACTTATACAAAACACAAAGTACACAAAACACAAAATAAATACTAACAGAAAATCGGAAACGTCACGGGGATCACAAAACTCATAAAAAGAACCACAAGGGAAAGGGCAAAACAGTTACTAATTTATTAATTCAACATTCCCTTTTATCTTTTATTCTCATTCTTATCTCATTGAGACATTACCCCTCTCCTTTGGCATGTGTAAAACAGTAAAAGTGAGGGGCATCTTTTCCTCTAGAATGTTAACCTTTTGACATGGACCCCCTTTCTCCATTTAACTCGTCTACCATTGAAATTTACTTTTATCAAGTGGATCTGCACAATAACTAAACATATTGCTTGTGTTGAGTTATCACCTGCTGCTATTTCAGTGGTGGATGTACACAAAATGAAAATATAAAAGATTGTGATCACAGGAAAGATAAATGAACATTGGGCATTAGGGGATGCAATAAATAAAGAAATAAATCTTTATTTTACCTTAATTCAATTATGGTAAGAGATTATTTACTAATATAGTGTTCCATATATTAACAAATGATAACAAATAGTATAATTATGTTAGTCAACAATGTGAAAAAAATGTATTAATGCAGTTGTTCAGTTGTTAATTGTTTATTTAATGTTAGCTTACTATTTTTATTGTTGTATGTCCAGTGATGTTTACTTTAACAAATGCATATTTACATAATATTAGTTAGCAAGGTGTTTTACTCAATTTACTCATGTTTTTTTCCGGCAGTATGATGCCATTATCAAATTATTTGTTATTTATTTGTTATTTATTATTGTGTTGACTTGCCATGGTTGCATAAAGACAATAGCAGTAATGCACATATGTCTTTAGAATAAATAGCAAGATTACACACACATTAAAAAAAAAAAACATTTTAACATGTATACAACTAGTGCAGGACTATGATGATAACATAAATTTATAAAGCTAATTCCAAATGAGTTGTGTAAAATGTAAATAAAAGCACAATGCAATGATTTGCAAATCTCAGAGACCAATTTATTTTATTCACAAAATAACATAGAACTCATATCAGATGTTGAAAGTATCAGAACTCATATCAGATGTCTTTTCTTTCCGGACATGCGGTGAACGCTTAAACTGTTCTCAAATAGCACGTAGCCTACACGCCAAGAAATTGGACTGTTTGTGGACTATATATGTTGGCAGAGAGCCAAAGCTCCTACGGTATCGAGAACAGGTATCTACATTGAACACTTAAGAAATATTTAAAAGATTTTCAAGTGACTACTTCTAACATGTTGCATGTATTAATCTTAAAATAATATGCTAAGATATGCTCCGGATGTCACGTCCTGCCTTGCTTCCCTAGTCCTTGCCTGTTTGTTTATGTTTCTGTTTGTAGTCATGTCTTTGTGTTTACGTCTTTCACCATGTGGTTCTGTCTGTTAGTCTTTTTAAGACAAGCCTGGCTCATTTTGCTCAAATTCGGTTCCACGAAAGAGGCTAGACTTAAGCCTCGCTCAGTTACCACAGCAACATATACGTTTGTACAAACCTGCTCAATACCAGGCTAGAGTTGACGATTAGCTTAGCTCGATCGCTACTATTGGCTGAGCCGTGTGATGTCATAGTGATGCAGGCCGGGAAACAAATTGAGGAACAAGGTTCCGCCGCAGTACTATCCAATAAATTGCTGTGAATGTAGCATATCATATCATAGCACATTATATAAGATCATATATATCATATCGTATCATATATCTTTATACATTTAATTGAGTACTGTACTTAAGTATTAGTTTGGAAGGATTGCAGGTTATTATAATTAAAAATTTATAATTATATTACCAAAAGCAATTTATATTTCGATCTTCAGAGTACATATTCATTGTTAATCAGTGAGGTTTCTCCACATTTCAATGCATTGGTCTAATCATAAATTCAGGTCAGTGTAAAATGGAATACAGTGTCTAATCGAAGTTATGGTCCCCATAGATACATTAGCATGAACTCTATATCACAAAAATACAGTTCTGTTGTCCCTGTGTATTAGTAATAACTGAGTACTTTAGGTGATGTTACTTTGAAGTATATTTTTATCCCCATTCTTCCTCTTTTGTGTTCATATTCATACAAATGTTTTTACAAATCATATCACTCCGCAATCACATATATTCAGATTTGTTCAATATGAATAATGTAAATGTTCGGTTAACTTAATGGTGCAAAAAGGAAATGGATACAGACAACTTCCTTACCAAGATTTCCATACAGGTAATACAAATAATCCAAATTGTAGGCTATAAAAAGAGCAGCTAACAGTGAAGGCTGTTGGCTCTGATTGATAATGGCATGCCCATTTGTAGAAAATCCAGTTGATGAGGGAGCGCGTGTAGTGCGCAGAGCATTTACGCTACCAGCTCCAGGGTCATTCCAGGACAGGACAGATCCACTTGGCTTTCTGGATGACTACTTATTTGAGCGCTACAGATTCAGAAGACACAGTATTGTATATCTTTGTAAATTATTGGGGCCATACATTGAAAAGACAACTAGACGCAATAAAGCTCTTACCAAACCTCAAACGGTCTGTATCGCTTTGCGCTTCTTTGCCAGCGGCGCATTTCTGTACAGTGTTGGAGATGCAGAACGTCTTAGTAAGGCAATGGTCTGCCGTGAAATTCGAAAGGGCCTTGCGCTTACTTAATATATTTATCACATTCCCTGTTCACAGAGGCATCCTTCCAATAAAAGAAGCCTTCTTCAGAACAGCTGGTATGTATTCAAGTAGTGTTGGTTTGATCAGTAACTTGGAGTTGATTTACATTATTTAACAGACGCTCTTATACAGAGCACTTGCAAAAGTGCTTTGTATTCATCTTGATTAACTATTTTATGATAAAATTACCTTCAATTCTCCAGGATTCCCAAATGTCATTGGTGCTATAGACTGCACTCACATCCGGATAAAGGCTCCATCTGGACCCACTGAAGCAGACTATGTAAGAGGAGTATGGGTCTCCCCTTGTGAGTCTTGGTTCCTCCCAAGTTTTCTTCCTCCAGTCTGAGGGAGTTTTTCCTTGCCACTGTTGCTTCTGGCTTGCCCACAGGGGGATATATGTTGTCACTGTCTGTTTTCAAAACGTCTGTAAAGCTGCTTTGTTACAACATTGTTGTAAAAAGCGCTATAGAAATAAACTTGAATTGAATAGACATCCATGACTAGAAGGCTACAAAATGTATTTAACATTAACAGTGTCTTCACAGATGTGCAAGTTACTCATTTACCTTCCCTATACATAACAGTCTGCATTATTGTATTATTTAAGCAGTCCATTATATTGTCGCTAATTCCTTTTTTTTTTTTTTTTTTACTTCTAAAACAGGGTTTCAGACTGTGGGCTGTGGATCACCGGTGGGCTGTAAAGCACCCTCCAGTGGTCTGTGGACCTGTATTCAGGATGTGGCAGTAGGTCGTAATAAGTTGGCTGTCACTTCAAGTCATTTAAACATAAGTAGAAAATAGACTTACTTTATAATTTAAAGCACACAAATATAAAGTTTTACATTTATGATTGATATAAAAATAAAGACATACAGATAATGTCACAGTAGCAGGTTAAATGAATGTCATCAATTTGGGACAACACAGCTGCTGGCACGCAATGAAAAAAGTTAGCTAGCCACTGATGAAGTTTCTCAGGGCACTTTGTCAGCTACCTTGTCTGGTGTGGACCTATCACACCTTTTGCTTAAGTCAAACACTCCATACATATTTGGGTCTTCAACAAACAGCTGAAAAGGGGTCCAGCATTAACCATGGGTCTGGGTTCACTTACATTTGAACCATCTTTCAGTTCACTTCTGGTGTATCAAACTAGTCATCCTCTTCTAACAACACATTGGCATGTACTGCCAGCAAAACCTGCCTTCTTGATGTCTAACTCTTTATAGACTTTTACTGGTATGATTCCTGTGGCATGAACTGCTGTTAAAACGACAGCTATAAAATAATATCAAAAATCTGCATTTGATTTTGGCTTATGGATTGTGGAACATATTTTTGATCTGAGTGGTTAAACACAAACAAATAAACCAAGCACACAGAAAAAGATATCAATTAGGGTTTATTATCATAGTTGACACTGAGCGGAGTGTTTGTGTGTGGCTATTTCAAATTAATCATAAAAACTCCTTAAAAACTAAACAGAACTGTAGCTAAACAGTTTTAAACAAATTACTGTCTATATATATGCTGTGCATTTCTTTCCCCACTTTTCATCTCTGCAAACAAACTTAATCATTGCAACTGTATGGTTTTTATGTTTGTAACATAACACTCTCTTTGTTTGTGATTGAATCTGTCTCCAATTCTTGGGTTTTCAGTATCAGTACTTTGAAAAAGAAAAAGAAAAACAGTTTAAAAAGTGTTACACTCTGTAATTATGAACAGGTGACCATAAAATGGATCTAAGATGAATCCAGCCCAACCAGTCTTAAACTGTTAATGAAGTAGCACATTAATATAACACAAGATCTACAAATATAACTGTTTGTTTCAAGCCCACTCTTGTTACTGCACCTGTCCTAGTCTCTGTGCTTTTTCTTCTTGGCTTCTGACATTACTACTGACTATCTGCCTCAGTTAAGATTATTTTTCCAATTCCTTCACTGTCTGACTGCTGTGCTTTTGTATCTGCCACAGAACCAGCTTACTCCTGTTTCTATCTTTTTACTCTTGCCTCTGTGGGACATCCTGCTCTTGACTTCAGTCCAGTCCCTGTCTCTTATTTAAGCCCTATGGACCAGTTCTACTGGTAAGTAGATTCTGGGTTTGATTCAGAGTCAGCACCTGCTTTCATCACTGATTCAGCTTCCAATACATTTTTCATCACCTATACAAGCTGATTTAGTATGATCCATGCTTTGTAGTTGATTTGGTCCATCGCCTTGCTGCAGATTGTTGTCAGTGTAACCCCTGTTACAATAAGCTGCTGAGATATTTCTGCAGAGCATATGGAGGAGGTTACCTGAGAGATGAGGCGATGAGGTGTAAATCAAGGCTCAAAATCAAGCCAACGTGTTTTTGTGATGTTACCAACTTTACACACCAAAACACAAATGAAAGACTGATATAAAATGGAAATGAAACTATATATACAGCATATACAACTGTGTACACTTTTAAACTGGTGGGCGATAACCTTTGTTGAATTGTCATGGATAAGATAAAATGAATCTGTAATTACTCCGGCTGGCAGGTGCACAACAAATGTGTCTATATAAACATATACAATATTTATACAAGCCTGCATACATTTCTAGATGTTTAAATAACTATGTTCAATAATACAATGTTAGTTGTTTCAAATGCTGTTTCTGTTTCTTCTGCATGTGCCCTGATAGACTGTGTTATGAGATTCCATGATGCAAAATCTATTGTTTTTCTGCACACATACAGTTTTTTTTTGTTTCATGGAATGAATAATGTAGTAGCTTTCAGTAACATTTGATGATCTTTAACTCAGACAGTTTGTACACTTAAAAAAGCACAGGAGAGGCAAAATATTTAAACATGTCAGCACAGATGAATATTGTCATTTCCTGGAATTATTTTCTGTTTGCCACCTCAAATGTGCAATGTCTGCTGCCCCAGTTTACCTAAAAGACGAAGTTGCAAATACAAAATGCACTCTTTCCTGCTGCACATCTGAAGCAGAAAGAAGAGGAGCATTACATACAGATTTTACCTCAGCAATATCTATCAATTACATGGTTATGTTCTTTTAAGCTTTGTATTTTTTATTTATATTCCCATTCATCTGTTACATACTGCCATACTCAAACTACCAAAATGGTTTATTTTTGTAGGACAATTCAGCTTGCAGCCCTATTACTCAGACATCAACATTTATTTTTGGACAAATATAGATATTCCAAGAGCAACAATCTAAACTCAGAGGTTTATGGTTTAAATAATAATAATAATAATAACAATAATAATAATAATAATAATAATAATAATATTGTTATTATTATTATTATTATTATTTAGTCTCCAGATAGCACGTATTGTGCAACGCTGCAGGGAGGCAATGTTTTCTCACTGTGAGAATGCTAAATGATGATGGATCAGTTGCAAGTACTAGCACAACTAGCAACAAATGAAAGCAGCTGTACCAGGTTTGAGGTTTTACTGCAAAATATAGTATTCGAATTTGCCAAACATAATATTTGTCATGTAAACTATAAAGATCCAGTTTTGCCTTATTACACTAGTGTTCATGTTAGGTGGTCTAGATATTAGATATTAGTCAGTCTGAGCGAGGCCTACAGATCTATAGATTTTACCCTGGGGTTTTTTCGTGATCTTCCAGGATGTTCTATGCCAGAGGTCACTAATAGGCGAACTGCACATAACTGCACATACTGTTAACATGAGTTTTATTTACTTTTTCTATAAATAATCACTTTTCAATAATCATTTGTTTTGTCTCAATATTTGTACTTTGTTTTGTCTTTCAGTTGCTGATGCTTATACTAGAATACTTCAGTACTGCAGAATATGGCACTGAATAATAACAAACTTAGAAATTATGTTGGTCCAGACCTTGGCCTGAGGAAATTGTCTCTGACTGGACCTTATTGAATTCTAATTAAATTACCCTGTTCTATGCCTAACTCTTCAAATAATTTTTCTTAGAAGCAAACTCCCATAACTGGGTTGTTGTGTATTGAGCATGTAATAAAAGTCTTGTTCTCAACATTGTAATATTAATTCAGGTCTTTAGTCTTTTAGTACATTAAAGGCAAAATAAAAGAAATTTTTCAAAATCTTCATGCAAGGCCACACCAACTTTCTTTGCTGACCAAGAGATGGGTTTTCTTACTCTGTCCATTTATTAAAGTTAACTACATAGATAACATGGTTAAACAAGTAAGTTTGGTCTCTGAGTCAGCATTTCATGCTCATGTTTGAAGTCACACTGCTTATTATTCAAAATATTGTTGGCCAACTAGTCGTTCACCTTTTTTGTAGTACAGCACACTGCTTTTGTTGTACACTAGAAAGTGGTGCAGTATACTATTTTAAACACAGATGTATTCGATGTATTGTGATAATAAAGGCAAATATGTGATCTGACATAAAAACACTGACCCCTTTTTTAACAATAAACTGACCAGGCAAAATGTATAGTGTTTATAAGTCAGTTATAAGCCAGTTGCTTAATTAACTTTTTAACTTACATTTTTTATTGCTGCATAACTTGCTTATTGCTGCAAAAAAAGAAATATGATTTCTGCTTTTTCGCAGTCACCTTTTGTGCCTGATGTGCTTTTGTCATAGAGATTTAGGAGTGAAATCCTCATTCAAATCAGATGCGTTTGTGGTTGTGAAGATTGACTGTTCTTTAGAGATATCAAAGAGCACCATTCTGCCTGTGCCTCATCTATTTAACTTCTGTAATGTAGCCCATCAATCAAATTTGCATGAGGACACAGGGATTATTTTAGAAAAATGTTAAAAAAAGGTAGATGTGTAGTACCTTTAGCACTTGAAAGGTTCTTTGTCCTTTTGTCGGGGCAGCAAAGTCAAAGACACAGAAATTGTGTTCCTGCAAACATGAAAGCTACCTAAGATCAAGCACTCTTGTAAAATCAAAAGCTCTCTATATTCTCTGTGCCTAACCTGACAAGAGGAGAGTGTCTCAATTTCAACAGGAATAAAGCTGTGGTAAGGGAAGGACAAGGATATTTTTTATTGTCTCAGTTTATAGACATGAAGTCAGATGAGTAAAGTACAATTGAATATTGTAATGTTTTCCTCATTATGTAACTGCTGTAGCAATTGTCTTTCTGCTTCATTTTCTGCTGAAATAAGTCTAGCTGACAGGTACATGTCTGCTTGACTGGTTGAGAAGTCAAACAGCATGAGAATGTGGGAGGTTAGAAAAGCTGTTAGCAGATGCTGCTGAGGAAATGAAGGTGGAAAGTCAGCCCACTGACAGGTCCTGAGAGAGTTTAATCAAGGTGAAGTCACCTTGATTTAATTAGTCATATTTGAAATAGATGTGCATGTGTGCCAGAGTTTAGGACAGAGCTCATTTCTTGAGTTTCTTTCACTGAACTCCTGTGGGAATTGTATTTTAACGTTGAACCTACACTGGGTTAGGGCGAGGGCATGTCTCCAGGATTAAATGCTAAGAGTTAAATATTAAAACTATCTGGCAACACTTTTAAACATTCCAAATAAACAGGAACTTTCATTTTTTAACAGTTTGTTTATGACTGTTAAAAATTACACAAGTCACATATGCATTGAATGTTATCATTAAAACGATTAGCCATGTATTTGAGTCACATACAGATAATTAGCAATTCCATGAACAGTGTAAAACGAATTATTAATTAGCTTATTAATAAGATTTACTTATGTAATTCATAAAAGATGGTTGAAATATTCTGCATTTGTTAAATATTATTGAAATATATTTTCAATAGTGCCTTAAACATTTGTGCTGTATGTGCATATTTATTATTAAAGTTTTGTCTTACAGTGATTTTACACCTGTTTTTAAATGCTAGCAAACTTGCTTGTTGGTAGTTTGGAGAGCTGGACTAGGCACTTGCTTATCTGTGCAGCATTGGGTTGCCAAGACTTTGGATTTGATAATCCAAATCCAAAGGCACTGGTTTGTCAAGCCTTTAGCTAAAGCTGTCTGATTCCAGAAATGTTGGAGTCAACTCCAGTTTTGGTTCAAGGTGATGATGATTCCAACATAGACAATAATCTCAATTCTGAAAAAAAAGAAAAAGAGAAGGACATCTGGCAAAGAGAAAAAGTATACTATGAATTATATTTCAACTCGACATTTGCAGGGTTTGCAAAATTAACTAAAGGAGGCTAAATATACTTTCTTCTGTCAACTCCTCCAGGTGTGCTTAGATGTTCTGGTGCTGGAAATGTTTATTTGTAAGCAAATTTGGTAAAATAAAGCTGGAATATTGACAATACCAATGTGGGAAGCTGCATTTTAGACAGAATAACTAGACAATGACAGGACAATATCTCACACTAATGATAATGTTTTAGTTTATTTTGATTTGGTTTTAGTCTTAGTCATTCATTAAAAAAAATGTAAGTCTAGTTTTAGTCAATTCTTTACATAAAAGGAGGAAAATGGTTGGAATTAGATAGTCTTAAGGCAACAGTATTTAACCTTTTTATACATTTCTGGATTGTGGGTTTGTTCCAGTTCTTTTTATATTTGACTTATTTTTCCATGTAACATAGCTATACCATATATAACCTTTTCTATGTCTTCCAATGAAATGCGGTGCCATAACGACATAAACAGACGAGATGCTTCTCTACCTCTGTCCATCTTTCTTCTTCCTCTCTCTCTCCCACCCTGTGCTCAGTCCGTTTCCACACTGTAAAAAAACATCATGTTTTTGCTTCGACTCAATTAAGTTGTAAAGACATAACCTATTAAGTTTACTGAACTTAACTAAGTTTTGTTTAAACAACCACCTGGAAATTTACTCTACTAATTATTTCAAGTGGACTTAAAGAAATTAATTTTGTTAACTTGAATCAAATTGGCAGAACTTTTTCAATTTTCACAACAATGCAGAAAGTTCATGAAATGGCAAGTTTTTAACATACTTAAAGTTGCGTTGGTCTATTTTAACTAACCATTTATATAAGAGTTACAGTTCAAATTAGCCTGCTGAAAAGTTACTCTGAAACGAGAAATACATTTTGGGTTGGTATATGATCCAAAACCTTTTTATTAACAATTCACAATTTCAATTAGTTTGCTAAGCCAGTAATATGACAGTTGGTAATTCACAATATTTCCATAAGTTGGCTGAAGCAGAAACATCACCAGCTGGGGGCAAGGGCCTCACACTTTCATCAAGCCAGTGATTCTGTAAGGAAATCATAGAAAAAATACTGAAACAAAACTTCAAAAACTTGTTTTAATTCATCCAATTGATAGTTAAAATGCAAAGTGCCCATAAAACATTAAAACATCTAAATTACTGCTGACAGCCCAGGATTAGTGATTATTGTGGACTGTTATTTAAGTATGCTTCATATACAATACTTAATTTTATAATTTACACTACTTTAAATTATCTACATCTTAAACTGGAAGCTCTGAAATACACTTTAGATTAGCAATGATATATTAAATGATATATTAAAACACCTCATGCCATCAAATCTTATTGACTGCAAATATACGTCAAGATAGATAGTTATTCGCTAGCCAGATAGATAACTCGGCTTTTTTGTTAACGGCCACTTAAAAATATTCAAGACAGTAGGACACTGACATGAACTACGAAAAACTAGCTAGCTAGCCTAACCACATGTAATCTCAGCTAGGCCAGCCTAGCCACATGTAATCTCAGCTAGGCCAGCTAGCAAGCTGGTGACAGAACAGCTATCCTGTGTAACTTGAACTATAAAATTCCTTTTAGAGGTTAGTTAACTGTAACTAGAATGCCTGTCGGGTACAAAAAGCCATGCAACAGTCAGTTAGCTAACGGCTAACTTGCATAGTTCCCAGCTAAGACAGTTAGTGCTAGCTAGCTAGCACAACGGTGGGAACTAGATAATGTCAATGTTAAAATTATGTTTGTGTGCCATCAACCTTTTTTGAATGGAAAGGTTTGGATTCCAATCACTTAATTTACTTCAGAACGATTTGAAGCTCTATTTTGTGTAGCAGCTGAAGAGTATCGAGCGTCTCAAGCTGGCTCCCTGATATTAGGCGCTCTGTACATGCGTAGTATAAGAAAAGTTGTCTGGAAAGGCTTTTTTAGTCAAACAATAGATTTAAAGTTTTAATGTTCATATTCGAGTTGAAGTTCTTAGAACTCATTTTATTTTGTTGTAATGGACTGTCAGTTCAATTAACATGATAATAGAAGTCCATCTAACTAAAACACAAAATCACTTTTTAGACATGTGACAAAAACATGACCTATAGAATTTTGCACAGTTTTAATTATTTTTGCTTGCATAGCATTTCAAACCACACTTTCAGCAGAAGTTCATGGCAATGCTCGGCATTATCAGCTACAGGTATAAACATAATGCATTTGTTTGTCAGTTATTTAAATTATTGTTTAGTTTTTAGACAGAAACACATTTCGGATTAGTTATCATTTTAAAGTGTTGCTTTTAGTTTCGTTCTCGTCTCATTTTCATCGTAAAAAATAGGATATTAGTGGATAGTTTTCAGCATAGGTTTTGTTCATGAAGTGAGCATTTCGTGTGCCAACCAGAGCAGGAAAACTGGAATGTCTCAATTGCAATTGAGCCCAAAGCTTTGGAGTTGACTCTCGATGCCTGAATTTAATCTGGGAACTATTTATTATTGTGATCAACTCCCAAGCCTATGTTTGTGTCGCGGAGCCTTAACACTTCTGAAAACATTCCACTCAGATCACTGTTTGTACTTTTTGAAAATCATTTCTTGTCAAAATATGCAAGTTAGGGTGACCAGACGTCCTCTTTTTTCCGAACATTTCCTACTTTTGAGACTGTCCGGCGGAAATCGTCCGGGATTTTGTTCGACTCCCTCAAACATAATACATGTACAGTGCATTGTGATTAGAATTGACACACCGTTCCATTACACTCCATTCCAGGTTTCTCTGTATCGCAAATTAGTCACGCCCTTCTCCTTTGCCGAAACAAAAGTGTACAAAAGTGTGCTTTCGCCAGGGTCATGATCCGAATGAGGCAGAGTGCTTGACGTGTAAGACAGGCACTTATGTATCTGTGGCAAATAAAGGTGCCAATGACCTGCAGGTGCACGTCAATTCAATAAAGCACGCGAAAGCAGCCAGGGGCGAGAGAAAAAAGTATTGGGCCTAGCTCCGGACAGGATTTACCATAATGTCTGGACCGGGTCTGTAAAACGAATCTGGGCCGGTGTCTAGATGCACAACCTGCCAACAATATTTCCCCTACTACACTTTATATATGAATACAGTACTTTCCAAATAGATTAAAATTAAATGAAAACATAAGCACATACAAAATAAATCCTTCATAACCGACAGCATTTAACATCTTTATTATAACATTTTTATTTTGACATTTTCATTCCACTAAATATTAACAAACAGCTATTCCCTATTTAACCCACCTCAAAAGGACTTTTCTTTAAGTTATTTGAAGTTCATAGCAAATTCCTGTAGGGGGTAGCATAGCGCTATTGAAATCAACCGGTTACGGCTAGTTCCTAGAAGAGAAAAATATTGCGCAGTAGGCTATAGTTGCAGCTTGCAGCTACTCCTCCTCTACGAAGTGTTTGAACTGATGAACTTCTACGAAGTGTTTGAATTGATTTACTTCTACAAAGTGTTTGAACTGATTTAAAACATATTGCTGTTTAGAAGTGAGAAGAATTTGTTTTTTCGATTTTTGGGAGAAGTTGGTGTTCTTTTGGAGGGTTTTCTTATCGAGAATTCTTCATTTGGTGTGCAACTTTCTGTCTGTCGAACTGAGCTGAATTCTCAAACGCGTAAGTGCAGATTATTAGGAGAACGGAACGACCCGAGTGTGGACGAGTCATTCTGCTTTCGTATAGGGAAAAGACAGAGCCGGAGCTACAGATAAGACTTCAACTTTTATTTATCTTTTGAACAGTACATGCACATTCATGAGCAACACATTTTTTTTGGAGAATACATACACATTTTGGACTGCAACCAACAATCTGAATAACTAGGTTCAGGTTGCCATGTAACTGAACCGAACATATATTTTTTTAACAATGGCATGAAAATTTTATTAATCTTTTGAACAGTACAAAAAACGTAAGAACTAATTACTTGCTTAATACTTAAGTTGACAGATATTGATGATTATTAGTATCCATAAAGTATCTATGTACATCAGACTGCCAGAAACATCAGTTTCTTAAAGCAGAGCTAAAACAATACTATACTGTCTGTTAATTTAGTCTTTTAACCAGAAAAGAAAGTAATGTTTTTACTCAAACAATGAAAAAAGCATTACCTAAAAACAGTTTAAAGTATGCCAGCTTAAAACCATGGTTCTTCAAGGGGTCTTCACTAAAATAATTTGGTTATACATAGAACCATGAGAAGTCACAGAACTTTTGTATGTAAAATTGTTTAAGACCAGATATGATTCTACACATTCATTTATATGGTATGGCCCTAGAATGAAACACCTGGTTTCTCTTGTTTGGGGGCATCATTCTGGGTGAAATAGAGACTGTTGGGTAATACATGTTGATTTGGGAATCAGCTTGTTTTACCATCCCTGTTTTGTAATGGCAAGATTTGTATTTGAAGGAGGAACAACAGAGTTTTAGGTTTACGGTATGTCAGTTATACATGCTGAACACGTATTATTCAAGTATGATAGTTTAAATATAGTTTTACATTCAGTAAGCAGTACCATATTGTACATAATACATGTATAAGTCACAAATATTTTATGTATAATATCAGAGAACAACTTAGAATGCATCCATTTAGTATTTTGTGGCCCCACTATGCTGGATATATTAGACTGTGTAACCTATTAAATACAAAATACAATTCAACATTCCAACATGCATTAGATTAATTACTTTAATTTATTGAACTAAATGTAACTCACCTATTCAGGTTCATGCAACAGGGCTGATCAGGTGGTCAGTCCAATGAAACAGTCGTTTGGGGAGTTGACGTCTTATAGTTCAGCTGTGTGGCATGATTCTGTAATGGCAGTGTACAGCCCTTAAGGTCATAAGCATAAGCTGGATAACCTGTCATAGTTTTTTAAGCTGATGATCATTGACTAAAAACAGTTGTATCTAAATAATTTATAATGTATTTTTCATTTAATGTATGCAACTATTAAATTACACCTCTAAAATAACTAAATTGGCACATTATGAACTGAGCCAAATGAAACTCAAAAGAGGGTTTTAAGTCACTCATCTGTCAAATAGGAAGCTGCCACTTGGCTGTCAGGAAATTCATGTTTCAGTGAAAGGCACCTGCAATTGTTAACTTTTAATGAGGGGCACCTGCCTCTCACAACACTTAGTGTTGTTTGCCAGTGGCACCGCATACTCAGAAACAGTAAGCGATCACTTCCTGATGCCAGCAAGGGACTGAACACCAAATACACTTTAACATTTTACAATAAACTAACTTGCTTTATACTTCATTTTACAAAATAGATGCATTAGCGGAGCAAAATCACTTACCTGCTGTTGCTGTCAGATCTTTTAGTTTACCGAGCTAGACTGTAGTTATCACCTATAAAATACATATCAACCTGTGTTTTCTAACATAACGCGTCAGATTAATCCAAAGCACAAATTCAATTAACTGATTTAAATGTAACCCACCTTGAATAGAAGCAACAGGGCTGGCTTTCAGGTGTTTAAACAATCTTACCATGTAGAGATCCTAGTGAAAATGTGCATATCATTAGCCCAGTGTAGTAACTGTGTTTCCAATGATTTGTGTTTTTACTGTTAATTCATTCAATATACTATCAAAATATGTTAATTAACATTTTAAATCTGGAAACATTTTTAGACAAGGGCATTTACAAGCTTAAATTTTCCAGTTTCACCTTAAACCAGGGGTGTCAAACTCATTTTTACTGAGGGCCACATCGACATAATGGCTGTCCTCAAAGGACCAGATCTAACTTATAAATGTAACAAAATGTAATATAAAATGAATGTAACTACTCCTTAATGTTAAACAACTCTGAATGAATGTATTATTTATTCAATTAAAACATTACAGTTGCATGGGAAAAATATGTTTGCTTGTTGCTCTGTTATAACATAAATCCTTTTAATTTGTCATGTTTTGAAATCCACAAACTCCATTAATCAAGGGTCAAACTATTCAAGTGAATAAAAAATAACATCAAACACAAGTTATAATGATAACTTATAATGATCAAAACGTTTGACATATTGAAATGAGGCTTAATTAGTATAAAATAAAAAATTGTGAGCTGCTAAGAACATGTGTGACAGATAAAAAAACAGCCTTGCATCAAACTAATGAGATGCTTTGATTACAATAAACATATGTCTGCATAAACATATAAAACCTGCAAACACTAAATACATTGCAACAGCAACTACACATATCTGTGCTTTCATCAACAGCTAATGAAAAAGCTGCGTAGCTGCGGGATTGCTCGGCCAGCTGTGTTGCAAGATTTTCTGCTAGTTCCTTAACTCGGTCAGCGATGGTGTTTCTTGACAAACTGACATTTTTAAAAGTCTGAATCTGGTTGGGACACACCTGCTCACGGCTTCAGCATGCACGGCTTTAAAAACGCTCCATCTGAAAAACACTTTGAAGCACAGGTGATTTCTTCAGCCACAATAAAGCTAGCTTTCACTGCCGCATTGTTTTTGGCTTTCGTGAACAGATTCTGCTGCGACTTCAGTTTGCCTTTTAATTCTTGTGCAATCTGTTACTTTTCTTGAAGGCTAGCTTTGTCGTACTTAGCTCTGTGCTTGGTGTTAAAATGGCGGCGTAGATTGTACTCTTTAAAAACCGACATGTTGCTTCGTAACACAAAAGGCATACCGGTCTTTCGCCTTAAAGCACGAACATGTATTCACCTGCCCATCTTTGTTGAAACAGCCGTCCATCTGCATCAACTTTTCTTTTTCTGGACATTATGGGATCGGCCGCGTTATCACATCAATGACTACACTGTCGTCTAGTGGCAGTAAGCCGTTACACAATCGACATGCATTGTAGGAAATATAGTTTTTGGTCAAAGCACGCTTCTGACCTATTTATTTTTAGACACTAATAAGACTATTCATGCTCTTCCGGGCCACATAAAATGAGTTTGACACATGGCCTTGAGTTTGACACATGTGCCTTAAACGGTGCCTGTGTGACTCAGTAACCTGAAGGACTAGACTGTAACTGCAGCACTATTTAGGGTGGAACTACAAAATTCAAACAAGAAGTTGGTGATTTTTTAGCATGTTACATTTCTGCTGAACACTAAACACAACTCTTGGTTTGTTATAATAACTGAGCCGCTGTTCTGTGTTCTTCCGCAGTTCTGGACCCGATTCGTGTAACAACTCACTGCATATGGAATCTGGCTCTTGCTATTTATATTGTGTGCTTTGTGATGCTATCACACTTTATTAGGCTTCTTTTATGTGTTGAAGCCTACACATTAACCGCTGCTAAGTCTTGCTCTACTCCGACACCCCCGGCTGTTAAATACATTAGTTAGTTCGTGTGTTTTACCAAAACTTCATCTGAAATGCCAAGAACTAAAGTCGTTTTGGTAAGGTTGTTTTGACGTTGCGACAATGCAACGGTGATGAATATGACATTCCCGTTTTAAATCACGCGTTCAATGTGCAGATGACACACATATGACGTTTGAAAATGGAATGCAATGTTTTTACGATATACTAATTTAAATACGACGTCTCGGGGATGTACCTGTGCTGTCTGCGTATTTGACAAGCCAGCACATTTTACAAGTTCATAACAGTAACAGTCTAAAAAGCTACCACTTTTAACAACTGTCTATATAGGTGCATATACATAATGCTTTTGTTATAAGCTGTTTCATCTGCTGCATGTTTTTCTATATTGAGAAAATTGAGTCTTGTTAAATTTGACTTTAAGTTTAAATGTTAAATAAAAGTTACAGTTTTTGATCACGACGGTTGAATGTGACATTGCTGTTTCTTTTTTCCTCTGTTTGTAGTTACTGAACCTCAAAAAACATCAAACCATAACTACTTCACCATATGGAGAGGCGGGACAAGCTGGGTAGCCATCCAATCAAACACACACATGCACAAATTTGAACCATACTAACCTGTGAACTGTCGTTACTCATGATGGAACTAAGTTATCTGGACAGTGTCCACAGGGAGAAAGAGAGCATAGCGTTTGTGTTTAAAGAAAATCACCACCCCGCGTTGGACATGAGCCCTCCAGCACCATTGTTAACTATTTTTACCATTGCTAACACTAACTTAGCCTTTCCTAATCCTAGTCCTGAAAGCACACTGTACATTTTAGAGCGTGTACTGCTGTGAAACGCTTGTATTAACTCAGTAAGGTGGTGTTTATGATCAGATTAGTTGGATCAGGTGTGTGGGAAGCAGGTGAAATGCTATAATGTGCGTAAACCTCTGCGTTTGATTATTATGTCCCAAATGACTCTGTACACCCTAGAAAGTGCACAAAACAGACTAGGTAGTTTTAATTACAATGAATTAGTGCATGTAATGTTCAGTAAACACTGTGACTTAGAGATGTCTGGTATGCTATGTGTCTGAAATAAAGAGATGTGGAATTGTGTAATCATTCATTCAATTAAAAATACATAGCCAAAAGTGATAAATGCAATAATGTAGATTAGGTAATCACAGAGCATGTAATTTAATTAGATTTACAGCACTTAAAAGCACTAGTAACAATTATTAAATTAATAAGATAATAAATAAAAAGGTAATACAAGGATAAAATAACAGTTTTCTCTTATTCACTTTGCAGTTATGGTTATTCATAGTTATTCACTTTGCAGACCTCAGATGTTGTTGTTTGGTGAATCTGTTTGTGTGTGTGAATTAGTCTTTCAAACATTGATAATTTCATAACTATAATAATTGTTTCAGTTTGTGTACGTGTATATAATGACTTAAAATTCAAGAAAACTGAAGAAAAAGCATTTACATTTTATACCTTTGATATTTTAGTCGACTGAATTGACTAGATTTAGTTAACTATATTCTTATGATAATTAGTCGACTAAAATTAGACTTAAACTAAAAACAATACAAATTATTAAATTATGACTAAATCTAAATGATATTTTAGTCGAAAGACTATGACTAAAATTAATCAACATTTGCTGTCAAAATTAACACTGGTTAGAAGTCCCATTTCTCATTAGGGTTCACATAGAAGTGAGCATTCTTTCTGCTTTTGTCTGTAGTGATTCACAAATAGACTGGTTTATTGCACAGTAGGAATAAGGTAGTTTACCCTTGTACTTTCATGATCTATGGACTTTTGAACCAATTTGACCTTTTACCGCTAACAAATAACAAACCTAATATGATATGTCTATTATTAAATAATATAAATAATAATTAACTTTATGTAAATGCATATAATATGTTTATGCAGTGTATTGAATGACATAACGTTTATACTATTGGGTGATAAGTTAAATGTAGTATTAGTTATGTATTGTGTGTCACGCCTCCCGTCCATGTGCCTTTGTTTATGTCCTGTCCATGTGTTTCTGTTTTGTCACGTGTTCCCAGTCTCCGCCCTTGCCCCGCCTCGCACACCTGTTCCCCACTGATGTTTAGTCTTGTCACCTGTTCCCTCTTGTTAGCCCGTGTATATATACCCAGTGTTTGCCCTATGTCTTGGTTGGCCATTTTCGTGATATGTCTTGGGATTTTTGTGTCATTGTATCCAGTCTGTTCGTATTTTCTTTTGTGTTTTGTTTACCCTCCGTTTATGTTCGTGTTTATTAAAAGTACTCTATGTTCAAAAAGCTCTGCGTTTGTGTCCGATCCTGCTGAGACCTCCGTGACAGAATGACCAACCAATACAAGGACATAGCGAGCTTTTCGATCCCTCGGATCGAGCACGAGGATTTTCTCTCCGCTTGGGAGCTCTGCGCGCTGCTGGAGGCTGATAACCCCGCTCTGCTCGCAGCTGAGATGGCGGCCGGTTGTGCAGCCGTCTCGGTGAACCAGGCTAGGCGGCGTAGCAAACGCTGTAGCCGGAAGCAGACTTCGCGGGCGCCCGCCTGCACTGAGCCGCGGCCACGCGCTCACTCCGTCGTGGCGCTGCTCTCCAGCCCCGCTGGCGCTCCAGCGCCACCTGGTGCTCCGGTATGGAGGCGCTTCTGCTCCCCTGTCTTCGTGGGCATCGCCGCAGCACCCGCTCCCCGGATGGTGATCCGGGTGGCTCCTGACTCCGCCCCCTGGGTGGCTCCTGACTCCGCCCCCCGAACTGTGCCACTTAAAACTGGCTTCATTTTTCCCGCCCGCCCTGTTTTGTTTCTTCTGTCCCTGGTCTGTTGCCCTTGTCGTCTTTTGTTTTCCCTGTTCCTGTGGTTGTTCGTGTCCGTGTTTTTGGTGGTTTGTGTGTCCTTGTTCCCGTTGTCGTGTTGGTTCCGGTTCCCGTTTTTGTGTTTTGCCCTGCGCCCTGTCTTCCTGCTCTGTTGTCCTGTCTTCGTGCTTGAGTTCTGTCTGGTGTTTTGTTGTTTTTTCCTGGCGTGTCTGGTTTCCCTTGTCGTCTCGTCATCCTCCTCCTGCGTCCTCTCGTCAGCCTCCTCCCTTTACCTCTCGTCGTGTTCCTCGTTACTCTCGTCTCCCTCCTCCTGTGACTTCTCGTCGTCTTCCTCCCTGTTGGGCTCGTCGTCTGCACTCGTCCTTGTCTTTTCTGGTTTTGTGTTTGTCCTGGTTTGTCTGTCCCTGTTTTTTTTGTTCCGGTTCCTGTCTGCTGGTTTTTCTGTGCCTGTTCCAGTGTTCCTGTTTGCCTGGTCAGTCCCTGGTCTCCGTCTGTCTGTCCATCTGGTCCGTCTGTTCCCGGTCTGCCTGGTCCGTCTGTCTGCCCGGTCTGTCCCGTCTTTGTCCTGGCTCTCCTCTGGGGCGGCTCCTGGGGTTGGCTCCCCAGGTGGGTCGCTTTGGGGGGGGGTGCTGTCACGCCTCCTGTCCATGTTTATGTCCTGTCCATGTGTTTCTGTTTTGTTACGTGCTCCCTGTCTCCGCCCTTGCCCCGCCTCGCACACTTGTTCCCCATCGATGTTTAGTCTCGTCACCTCTTTATGTTCAAAAAGCTCTGCGTTTGTGTCCGATCCTGCTGTGACCTCCGTGACATTGTGTAGTATTAGTGTTTCAGAGTTAAATGTTGAGACCCTAGTCCCTGTGGTTTTTCAACTGTAATTAACATTACATTAAATAATTCAATACTGTATTATTAGACACCTCAAGAAAGCCAGATTTAATGCCCTAAAAGTAAGCCTAAAATTTACAGAGTACTCTACTTTTATGGGCTAATTATAAGACTGGCTACAATTTAAAATCTTAAAATTAGTAAGTGATCAAGCTGATAATGAGCCAATTCAAATAATAAAATAACCAGCACAAAATTGCACTTTGGCAGGGATCTCTCCTTAAATGACTTAATGACCTTTTCAAGCAGTGTGTTGTAACAGACATTGATTAATGACAATATGTGAAGTAGATAATTAATGGTGCAATTACACCCCTGAAAGAGTGCAGTATCACCAATATCTTTTATGCCCTATGCCTTTATTGGAGCTAATTTCTCTGCATGTTTTCCTGTTTTCTGTTTTGCCATAAGAGAACAGATTTTACACATACACGCACACATGCATGAGCACACATAAACACACACACACACACACACACATAGACATAGACCTACACACACAGTAGGGTTGATACAAAAATAGCCCACCTGCTGAAGTTGAAAAGGCACAGCAAGGATCTGGAGCTCTCTTCCCCAGAACGTTTTTTATCTAGGTATTTATCCTTGACCCATTTGCAGCAGCTCTGTAAATGTATCTGTTAGAATCTGGGGTGTAAACTGCAGAGATTTTCCAGAAACACATGAGGTGATGGAGCAACAACTCCATGGGAGAAGTATTACTTTGAACAAAGAGAATGTACACAATATGATCACATATCATTGGCACAAGGCTTGCTATAAGCTATACTGTATTGAAAATACAGTTCTTGTCAAATGGTCAGTGCAATAGCTGTTAAAATCGAATGAATAACTTGTTTCTCAGATTAATTTGTATATTTCTGATTTAATTAGTTAAAAAAAAGATTTACACTCACATTACTTACAAGATTGCATTTAAGCATGCAGGGGATGTCTGTATCATGTGAACAGCACAAGTCATCTTTATTAGTGTTAATCCAGGTATCACTGGTGCTGTTTTGGGGAGTGCAAACAACAGGCAGACGTATCAATAGGCATGCCCATATTTAAAAAAGACTTGGAAACCAAGGATCAACAACAACAAAAAATATATTATAAATACAGAAACAAGCAATATAACTTAAAACAGGTAAAACAGAGAGGTAGAGAGGGAAGAGGGTAAAAGGGTAGAGAAAACCAGACACAAGCAATAAAAAGCTAGGAAACGGGGCAGATCCAGAAAGAGATAGACCCAGGATGGATTTCTTTCTTAACTATTCTGTGCAATTTGTGTGTTTTGTTTTCAAACAATCATGTTTTTTTTAAAATATCTTCATGGTGGAGAGATATATGCAGACTGTTAAATTTTGTAATTTACATATCAAAACACTGAAAGAATAATGACAGCAACTTCTTAGCCCATTAGTTCTTTGTGACATGTGTGGCAAACAGCCAATTGCATGGAACATATTGCTTCCCAACAGAGAAAAACAAACTTTTCTACATAAATGAAAGATACAGAGGAATTGCAACCCATGATTTAACTTATCCATATTCATTTAAAGCAACCCCCTCCATTAAGTATCCATATTTATATAAAGAAAGCCATCTCCACACTGCCAGAAAAAGATACCTTAGAGGTACCTTTTTATGTATGTAAATGTACTCTCACAGGTTCAACAATAGGTCCAACTGTGTACTTTAAATATGTTGCCTGCCCTCAAGGAAAAAAAATATGTGTTTGCCTCTTTTTGCATCCTAATGTTTGAACAAAAACAAATAACCAACATAAATAAATAAATGAAGCGGCAAAGCCCTAATGAAATATGTTACAATTATGTTCCATAAATAAAGTATTGAAGATGCACACTTGAGGGTACCACCCCGGAGACATACGGGCTACCACCTCAGTTTCATACCTTGTCTGAGAGTGCATTTTTTGGAAAAAAAGAGAAAATTAACTATCATCAAAAATTAGTTACCATTCGCATTTGTTCAATTAACTCACACATAGTGAAAGTGAAAGATTTTAACAATGGAATGGCTTATCTTTTTTTTGTCATTACTACATGGTGGTAAACTACACTTCTAAACTGACAGTGCTGACAAATTCCTCTAAAAATCAGATTCCCAAATTCAAGGCCAAGAGATACTGAAACCTTAATGCCTTTCAAGCTGCATTGCAGGCTGGCACTTAAACTGATCCCTCAGTCACATCAAAGACATGCTAAAGGGGACAAAATGGGATTAGTGGTTGTTTAATGATTAAGGATGGCTCCTTGCACCATAGCAACATCTGGGGCGCTGGCTGGCAACAGCTGAGACTATTAAATTTTAATTCCTCAAGGGTGAAGGCATAGTATGAAAGGACAGAGCAGATTGAAGATGATGAGTTTTGAAGGGCAATTTTATAGGAGATATTGGAAGGGTTTGGCATTGTTGGTACTGCTGAACAGTACTGTTAAGCTGATAAATGTGTGTATTCCATATTTTTTCCCACTCTGATAGACTTTGTCTTATGCATTTATGTCAACTTCTGTGGACAACAACAACAGAAATAATAATAACAGCAACAACAATAGTATATAGTAATGCACTATAGTGAGTGTAGTCAGTGGAGCAGCCAAGTTTGAAACCAAAATGAAACCAAAACTAAAAATCAGGTTGTCAGAAGTGCAGAGTGTGAAAGAGAAAGCTAAAACAGAGCAGGCAACTGCCTGGGCAGAAATTGTGTTGAAAAGGTAGTATTCTATGCCTGTCACTTTAAGTATAATAGAGCTCTTTGGTATGTTCCACTCTGCTGTCACTGTTTGTTTACCGAGATTTCATGGCAGTACATTTGATTAATAACCTGTGTTATTATGTAATAATGGGTGTTGCTGAAATGGTCAAACCCACAATTTAAAGGGTGAACCCACATACTCTGTATTAATGTAGTTGTTAGCATTGCTAAGTAGGTAATACTGGCTTTGCAATTGCAGTCACAACAGAGGTAGATAAAGTATAATGTAATAGGTTCATAGGTTAATAGTGGTTAAGCAGTTAAATGCCCCTGGGAACAAAGATATGCTGACTGATGGCTTCAGGTCCTCTGGCCAGAGATGTTTTGTAGTTGGACAAGACACATGACCACAAATTACTCTGAGGCATTGCAACACAGTATTCCTATTAGCGCTGCGTCCTTTTACACAATAGCTCTGGGGTGCGTTTCCCATACAACGACAGAGGTTAGGTTGTGATCAAAATCACGTAATTAATGTTCACTACTCATATCTGAACATACTGTAATCATATAACTAACCACCAAAAATGACAACAATAATGATAGAATCAACAATTAAATGTAATAAAAATATCAATCAATAAAAAAAATATTATTATTTATTTTAGAAGGAAAAAATACAATAACTATTAGCAGGTCCAATGCATTCATAGGCACAGGAAAATATATAATATGCGGAAAATAATGAAGAAAATAAATGAAAAAGAAGTAATAAATAAATGAACACATAAATGGTTATAAATGGTTATTATTAATAAATGGTTATTAATAAGATGGAGCGTAAAGAGTCAAACACGTTTCGCAGTAGTGTAGTGGAGTGAACGTGTGGGACAATGCATTCGGAAACACATAGACCTGAGTTCGAAACCCGGTCGCTGATGTGTTCTTTTAGTGTTTTTCCTCACAATCGCAATGAATGGTCTCAGTGATTAAGTATTGACTTGTTAAAGTTCTGTATTTATTTACTCATTGTCTCCTCCGATATATATTTTTACAGACTGACAAGATAACATCATTTCGTTTCATAGGCCTGGAAATACACACAGATACACATAAAGGATCCGTTCAAAGGGTCAGTCATAAGTTCTCTTCTTCCATGTTGTCCTTGGTCTGCAAGAAACCACATGCACCTAATGCTCTACACTTATATTAACCCTTATGCTAGTGGCCTGATGTCCTATAGTCCCAAGTAAAAAAAGGCACGAAAGCCACAATTGTTAGTGAGAGAACCTGAGGGCCTTATCAATGAGGTTGATTTCAACCAGCAAATTATATTTATAAAACTGAAAAACACAGTCAGTTCAGCAAAAACAAGAGAACTGGATAACTGTAGCAGCTAACAGGGCAAGGGCAATGAACCAAGGTCTCTCTTGGACTAGCAACAAGGTACGTTGCCTACTCGATTTTTGAAGTGAACTCGGCGTTCTGCAGGTATAGTTTGGTATATTGCCCAGATTATTATTATAGCTATGAACAAATGCTGTTTCCTACGCTGTACAGGAAATGTGCAATAGTTTGGGAAAACCAGGTCTTCTCCCTATGTTTACCTTCTTGCTCGCACGCCAGATAGCTCTGACCAATCAGAGGAGACAACGTGCTCACTTAGTTTGTTGGGCTGCATTTTGGTGCGTTAACGTTTTTTTGCCTGTGTGAAAACAAACTTAACCGAGGGGGAAATGCTCCAAGTAAACAAACTCATTAACTGATCCGGACCAATGAAAGGGCGTAAAACGCCCTTACTCCTGTATCTTTCCGCTGCATGATGTTAAAAAGGAGGGAATTAGTTCAGTTGCCTGGTAACACAACTGACATTGCGTTCAAATGTTTTAAATTACAAATCAAACATCCAAGTTAATACATGACGTCAGTTTTAGGAATATTTTTCATAATTTGTGTAAATATCTTTTGCAGAGCCCCTAAATGTCCCTAGGTGATTTTTTTTGCATTGTGCGCACGTGTAATTATCTTGAGCACACGAAATACTAACTTGATAACCTTTTGGAATATTTAAAAGCATAAGTTTTTGCTACTTCTCCAGGAAAGAAGAAGCACCTCGCATGGTTAACGTAAGGGTTGGGAGAATTACTTAAAAATGTATTCTGTTACAGATCACTGATTACCTGTTGAGAATATAATTTTAACCTAATCCAGTGAATTATTATATTAAAGTAGCACAATCAGATTACTTTTTGTTACTTTTTGATTACTTGTTCTAAGCTCATTTAACAAGGTTTAAATTTTTATAAGGTTTTTTTATAAATAAGTGTATCCTCTTTGCAATCAGGATAAAAAACAATTGGCTTTTATTAATATAAGCTTAGATTTCAAAAGCCATTTGACATTCAAAGCTTAAATGATGTTAAAGATGAACATGTATACATTGTACCTTTACTCAATATTTTAATTCAACTGTATGGATAACTGCAATGGAGTAAAGGCAAAATTAAATATATTTTTAATGGGTTTTTTTTGCAATTCATTATTTTAAATCACTTCAACTCTTCTTCAGTGTATCTTGTTGACTATTTTTGGAGTGAAACTATCCTCCTTAAAAAGTACATGTTCTAACTCAAAGCAGTGTTAGTTTTGTAATCCCTTTAGTGTTAACATAACTCTCTTTTGGATAGAAAAAAGCAACTCGGTCATAGTGTTAAATGTTTAACTGTTTTGAAAGTGACTGTGGAGCTATATAAACCCAGAAAAGTGCTGAAATCAACTCTGTAGGAGTTAATTGGGCATACTTGATTCAATGTTCCTATAAGCTGCCTGAACAAGTATGGATGTAGTGCTTTTATTTTGATTAAATGAGATCCAATGATTGAGTTACTTCTATTGAGTAATGCTTATTTTGAAGTAACAGTACTTTTACTTGAATACATTTTTGGATACACTACCTACCTCTGGGTTTTGGTTACCTGACAAAACAATTTAAAACCAACAAAATGTGAACATTCACTAATTTTACATTGTGTTGATATTATGCATACATCAAAATGACACTGACCTGATGTTTGGAATGCACTGGGTGTTGAGTACTTAACACCACTATTTAAAGCAAACAAAATATTAATGCAAATAATTTAAATTTCATGTTATGTGGACCTTCATATTATGACTTTTGCCAAATGTTACGTTCTGGTCACCATACCTCACAACTAAATATCAGTACTCAATGGCAGTATGACGTTTGGATGCGACATTGGAAGATGTTGGATTTTGGGTACTTAACATTAAAACTTTTTAAAAAAAAGTCACGTTGACCTGACATTAAAATTAAAATATTTACAAGACATTGGGTTTTGGTCACCATATCTTACAAATAACTGTTGGTATTTTACATCAATATGGCATCAGGATAAAATTTGTAAGCTAGTGGATTTTAGTTTATAAACATTATGACTTTAAGCCATCTAAATATCAACATCTGATTATGTCAGAATGTCATGTTTAGCTGACATTAAGCCAGACAGATTTGGTTACGATACCTCACAACTAAATGTTGGTATTTTCTGTTAATTTCAACGTTTAAAATGTTAATGTTCGCTCTTCAAAGAAAAATGTTTAAGGGTTGGTTGGAATGTACAGGTCTAACATGTGCTTGGTGCAACCTATTTTTCAGTTCATCAGTATACCCCTTTGTTTTCCTTTTAATGGCTAAAATCGTGGGTTTTTAGACCGGGGTGTTTCATGATTGGCTCCCTAGTATAGAGGGGCGGGAGTAGAAAGGAGAATAGGGAGTAGAGAAAAAAGTAGAGAGAGGAGAGGGGGTTAAGCTCGTAGCAAAAAATAGCAAAAAAATAAGTTGAAACTTCAGGGCATTTGGAGAAACGTTAGGAGCAGCTTTATTAGGTGTCCGTTAGACTGTGTGGTCCGGTATATTTTTTAATATAGCCTAGCTTTTATCGTAAGTTAGCAAGCAGAAAGCCTAGCACCCTGCTGGCTCATGTATCAATTTGGCAGGCCTAATCAAACTAGTTCAGAGCACGGATTCATGGATTATGGCGAATGTGGGACTGTTTGCCGTATTGCTGCTGAGAAGCTGTATTGTGACTGTGACCGAAAGCTCTTCTTTAAAGCACCATTGTGCAGAGCCTCAAAGGCATTGAGAGAGACAGAGAAAGAGGTAGTGTGAGTTCGCCTTGGGTGAGCGAGTGAAGCCTCGTCCCAGAGGGGGCGAGCCATGAGCGAGACACCACCAGTGATTTAAGGTACTGGTAGCGCAACTCTTTTGTTTTCTTTTATTTTTCTCCATCTGGTGTGAAGCGGCCAGTGGTTTTATTGTTTCAAGGCCTCAATGCACCCTAGCATCTAAACAGGCCTGCAACGGGGGTTACTGACTGAGCATTAAGGGTTAAGTGTCAAAGTACTTATAACATCGCTAAAATGAATGCGCGTGTTTATATTTCAACAGCAGCACCGTGTTTCATTGCCTTATGTCTGTTTATAAGTGTTTTTAGTCTTAAATATGATTGTTTCTGGTTAAGTACTAAGCTGTGCGATTGAAAACGAGTTATTATCTTGTGCATGTGCAGGTTGGAAATTTTAATACAGTGTAAATGTCTGTGTTTTCTAATACATGCTGCAGTCCAGGTAATCATGTGGCTGTCGATTGAGTGGTGAGAGTGTGTATGTTTAAGAAAATTGTCAGTGGACACCCGCTGACCAAGGTAGAACGTATTAATCAAACCCCGTGCCCCGTCCATATTACTTGTGGGTAACTTTAAACATTCATTATAAAGGAATAGGGGTGCATCACACAAAGAGTTTTTAGTTTGTATTTAGAGATAACAATGTTATCACTATCAACTACTTCAAGTTTGACATTGTTAGTTAAATGTTATAGGTCATTGGTAACAATTATCATACATTACTTTAGTAATGTAACTTGTGAGAGCTTACAGTACTTTAATAACACTGATTGCAGGTATTAGAAAATGCATCTTACAGTCTACCACAGGGGTAGCTCCAGTTTGAGAAAATTTCCTCAGGCCAAGGTCATCATTCACCATCATCATTTCTAACTTGTCTTATGATTCAGTGTTGTATCCTGTATTCTGAAGTAGCCTAGAATCAGCATATTATACCATTAGCAACTGAAAGACCAACACATCACACATACTGGTCAGTATATTTACTGTTTAAATGCTGAACTGAAATGCTGAACTTCAAATTAATGTTTTTTTCATCTCTTTAAGTAAAAACAAGGGCTACGTTAAAAATGCTTTTGAAAAAAAAAGTATCATTAAGTGCTAATTTAGAAAAAAAAAAGTTTAGTCTTGTTAACTGAGTTTCACGTCTTAACAGTTTATTTCCCTCTTGTATTCTTCCACACTCTCTTGTTTAGTGAGAGAAGTGAGCTTGTCCAGCCAGGACCGTTCCGGGCTGTTCTGTGTGGTGTTTGTATGTTCTCCCCGTGCTTGAGTGGTTTTCCTCCAGGTACTCCGCTTACCTCCCACAGTCCAAACACATGCACGTTATGTTGATCAGTCACTCTAAATTGCCCGTAGGTGTGAGTGTGTGCATAAGTCAGTCAGTCAGTCAGTCAGTCCAGTTTATTTATATAGCGCTTTTTACAACAATGTTGTCTCAAAGCAGCTGTACAGAGTTTTAAAAACAGACAGTTACAACATATATCCCCCAGTGAGCAAGCCAGAGGCAACAGTGGCAAGGAACAACTTCCTCAGAGTGGAAGAAGAAACCTTGGGAGGAACCAGACTCACAAGGGGAGAACCATCCTTCTCTGGTCAAACAGTATTTACAGTTTAATAAACTAAATACCAAAGAAAAGAGTCTCTGTTTGAAATCTGGATAGCAAAGCTTTAGAAGCTTTACAGGTAGAGGCAGTGTATGACTGAGGCAGTCTCTGGCTGAGGCAGTCTATGACTGAGGCAGTCTCTGGCTGAGGCAGTCTATGACTGAGTCTTTATGTAAAGTGGGCGTGAGCTGAAACAGTCCCATCCTATCTCAATGCTGGTACATCTGGATGGCACAGTGATGTAACTAAGGGTGTAGCAGTTGACACAGATGGACAGATGAACTGGCTGGTGATTTGGGGGCTTTGCAGGAAAAAGCTCTTCCCCCCTTGAAGTCTTCTGAATTTTTGGAACTAATAGAAAACCAGCATCCTGTGATCTGAGTGAACGTGGCGGTTCATAATATGAAATTAGATCATGCAGGTACTCCGGTGCGAGACCATGCAGGGCTTTAAACGTCAGTAAAAAAATTTCATAGTCGATACGGAATTGGACAGGAAACCAGTGTAGCGCTGATAAAAGTGGACTGATGTGATTGAATTTTCTGGTTTTAGTTAGTACTCTAGCTGCAGCGTTCTGAACTAACTGAAGTTGATTCAGATTCCTGCTGGAGCATCCTGACAATAATGCATTACAGTAATCTAGCCTTGAGGTTATAAAGGCATGCACTAACTTTTCAGCATCAGACATAGATAATGCATTTCTTAACTTTGAAATGTTTCGCAGGTGAAGAAACGCTGTCCTTGTAATATTACCTATGTGTTGATTAAATGTCAGATCTAAGTCAATTGTACACCAAGATTTTTGGCTACTGAACCAGGAACTACAGAGAAGTCAGCAAGATTTAGAATTAAATCTGAACATTTAATCTGAGAAGCCTTTGGGCCGAGGAGGAGAATTTCTGTTTTATCAGGGTTCAAAAGAAGAGAGTTCTGTAGCATCCAAAGTTTAATATCTCTTACACAATCTTCTGTCTTATTTAATCTGGATTTATTATCTGGTTTGGCTGATATGTACAGCTGTGTATCATCGGCATAACAGTGGAAACTGATTCCATGTCTGCTTATAACTGAGCCTAGTGGTAGCATATATAGTGTTAATAACAGAGGACCTAAAACAGAACCTTGTGGAACTCCATATTTCACTCTTGTATAATTAGATGAAAAATTGTTTATCTTTACAAACTGAAAACAATCACTAAGGTAAAATGTTAACCGGAATAATGCTGTTCCTGTGATTCCAACCATATTTTCTAATCTGTCCAAGAGAATAGTTTGATCTATAGTGTCAAAAGCTGCACTTAGATCGAGGAGTACCAGCAGAGATACGTGGCCCTGATCAGAGGCAAGAAGAAGATCATTTGTTATCTTAACTAAAGCTGTCTCTGTGCTGTGGTGTGGCCTAAAACCAGATCGGAATTTTTCATATATGTTGTTCTTATGTTGATAAGAAAAGAGTTGTCGAGCTACAGCCTTTCCTAAAATCTTAGAGATAAATGGTAAGTTGGAAATCGGTCTATAACTGGAGAGTTCTCTGGGGTCAAGATTTGATTTCTTTATTAAGGGTTTTATCACAGCTAGCTTAAAAGACTTGGGTACATGACCCAGACTAAGAGAAGAGTTAATGATAGTTAAGATAGGTTCAATAATAGCTGGTAATACTTGTTTCAATAGATTTGTTGGAATCATATCAAGTGTGCATGTAGCAGAATTTGAGGAAGAGATAAGTTTTTCTAGTTCTGTCTGCTGGAGTGGACAAAATGTTTCTAGTCTTTCTTCTATAACCACATTTGGTGCTGTCTCAGCCAAACCAGATAGGATAGGTTACTCGTATTGGTAGAACTTTTTGTCTAATATTCTCGATTTTGCTATTGAGAAATCATTGCTGCTGTAGTTGGCGGGTATTTGAGGTTTAGTTCCTGCCTGGTTTTTGGTAAGTTTTGCGATTGTGCTAAATAAAACTCTAGGATTCTTTTTGTTGTGTTCAATGAGTGAGGACAGGTATGCTGAGCGTGTTTTAATAAGTGCCTTTCTGTAACTGCTAAGGCTGTCTATCCAAGCAGAGTGAAATATCTCCAGCTTGGTCATTCTCCATTTGCGCTGTAATTTCTGTACTGTCTGTCTTAAAGTCTTAAGAATTTCATTGTTGTACCACGGAGCAAGCTTTTTCTGTTGCATCTTTTTAATTTTTATAGGTGCAACATTGTCTAAGGTTAATCTGAGCATATTTTCTACGCAGTCTGTTAGTCTGTTTAGCTCTGTTGGGTCTGAAGGAGAAGCTATAGTTGATAAATCTGGAAGGATTTAAATAAAGTGCTGAGGTGTATTTTTAACTAAGACTCAATTCCTATGAAATTAGGTAGTGATCTGAAACTACTGAAGTCTGTGGAAGAACAGTAAGATTATGTATATCAACACCTAAAGTCAAAACTAGATCTAGTGTGTGATTACAGGAATGTGTATGCCCTATTACATTCTAAGTGAGACCTACAGAGTCTAAGATAGATGAAAAAGCATATTATTATATTAAATATAATAGTGAATATTAAAATCTCCTGCAATTATTAGTTTCTCAGTGCTCACTGCTAGATCTGCAACAAAGTCACTGAATTCTTTTAAGAATTCAGAATAAGGTCCTGGTGGTCTGACTAAATACTGACTAGGGTACACTTCTGTTAGTGGTCGGATTGGAGATGTTTATAAAAAGAATTTCAAAAGAAAATGAAAAAGAAAGAAAAGAAAAAAAAAAATTAAAAAGAAGTGTTTCTCACTCATGTCCAATGAATTTTTTTCCTTTACCGGACAGTCTGGGGCTGTGTACATAATTATAGGAGTGGCTTCATTTAATGCCAAATATTCCTCAGGTTTAATCCATGTTTCTACGAGACATAATACATCAATTTTATGATACGTTATTGTATTATTTACAATGACAGCCTTAGAGTTCAGTGATCTTATATTAAATAAACCAAACCTTAGTTTAGAAACACTGCAGCAACACACTGGATCTAATATTCTTATATAAACTAAGTTATTTAAACAAACTGATTGAGATTTTCAACGTTTGTGTTTGATTCGGGGCAGTGAAACAGTCTTAATATAGTTGTACCTAGGTGGCATCTCAAGGCAGCGAGCAGACGGTCGGTTTAGCCTGTTTGTCTGCTGCCTGGTCTCGGCTCTGGACAGTCAGCAACTACCTACACTGCTCTGCCGACTAACTAACAGGCTATGAGCTATGCTGCACGATAGCAGAGCAGCTCCCTCCCACGTGGGGTGGACACCGTCCCGCCCTACGAGACCAGACTTCCCCTCAAGCTTAGACCAATTGTCTATAAAGCCCACATGATTTTCTGCACACCACTTGGACATCCAGCAGTGTAGCGCCCAAAGCCTGCTTCAGCACCCTGCCGTCTTGGAATAGGGCCAGAGCATATTACGGCATCGGACATCGTATGGGCTATTTTGATCACTTCTTTAATATTACTCTTAGTGACCTCAGACTGCCGCATACGAATATCATTACCACCACTATCCTCGAATATCTATTCTTTGCTAATACCCTAAGGTTGCTGCTAATGTCCGGCGCCCTGGCTCCTGGTAAGCAGATAACTCTAGCTGCTGGTGCCCCTAAAGGAGTAGCTAATTTCACGTGTCGTACAATCGAGCTTCCTTTAACCAGAGTACCTTTGACAGACCTCTTGGTGGATGTTTCACCGAGAGGAGAATATCTGTTTGACACGCGAATAGGTGCGTGGTGCTCAGGTGGGCTAGCTTTAGGTTTGGCTTCAGTGTTAGCTTTAGCGTCAGCTTTAGCTTTGTTACTATGCCGCCGAACCGTCACCCATTCGCCCTGCTGTGGGGGCTCTACAGCCGGAGTCAATGGGACTCTAACTCTCCCTAAGGCATCCGGGGTAGACAACACTGAACTTTGCTCTCTATCCCTGATTAAACCCTGAATGCGCACCTCTAACTGGTTCACCTTCTCCACCAGAGTAGAAATTAGCTGGCATTTCTCACAGACTGACCCACTATTATTATCACTAGTGGTAGAGAGAGGACTAGCACTATACATGCCACACTCCACACAAGCAAACACAGCCAAATCTTACCACCAGCCTTTGTTGAAAAGCTAAACTGCAGTCTCCACTCTCTGTGGTAGGTAGTCCTGTGAAAATAGTTTGTAAGGGTCTACAAATGGTTAATATACAATAAAAACAGAGAAAAACCGATTAAGCAAACACAGAAGCTCCACAGAAGTGTGTGTTGGCCATGCGACAACCTGTCCATGGTGTACCCCGCCTTCACCTGATGACGCTGGGATTGGCTCCAGCACCCCTGTGACAGCGACTAGCGGGAAAAAGTGAAAGATGATGGATGGATGGATGGATGGATATGAGATACGTGGCTGCTTTTAATTAGCGCCACAGTCTCAGAACATATAAGCCATGTTGGGTTGGGGCTGCCTGTAGAGAGAATAAACATGTCTCAGTGAGACATGGGAACAAGTCACAAAGTTGCAAGTAACAAGTAAGTCTCAAGTCTTGACAATCAAATCCTGAGTCAAGTCCCAAGTCGATACAAGCGAGTCTAGGGTCAAGTCTCAAGTCAATACAAGAAAGTCTCGGTCAAGTTCCAAGTCTTAAACTTTGAGTCCTAGCCAAGTCACCACATGTAACATCATTTCAATATTTAACATACTTAGTACTGTGCAGCAAACAAAGTAAAGAACTTCTTGTAATCTCTAATAGATACGTACTAAATGCAGTATGGAAAATAAATGCGACATTATACCACAGTTTAGGCAACAAAATCCTACATACACAACTATATACAAGTTTTTTTACAGCAGAAGCTGAAGCACTACTACTAGCATTACAGTATGCAGAATCAATGAATCAACAAAGGACACTCATATGTACAGACTCAAAATCCTGTCTACAGGCACTCCAAGCTCTGGAAACTAACCACCCAACAATCACAACAATTCTGCAGAAAGTATACTACCTAGAACAACACAGTTACGATATTGTCTTAGGTTGGATACCAGGACGCTGCAGTATCCTGGGCAATAAGAGAGCACATCATGCAGCAAAAAAGGCGACACGCATACCATATCCAATGTACCAGACCCCTCCACATCATCAAACCTATAATACCAACTCCAAATATACCAAACTCTAATATCAAGGACAAATGGCAAAATGACTGGAAAACACAACTGAATACTAAATTGTATGAAGCCAATCCCCCTACTGGGGGAACAATAAAGACTTACCTTGAAAACCAGACAGTCTACACAAGATGCCATATAGGTCATAATAGACTAACACACATGTACCTTATAAAAGGTGAAACTGTCCCACATTGTGCAATATGCTAAGCACAGATTGCTGGAATGTATCATCTATAACAAAGAAAGACAACAGATCTTCTCCGCAGAAACCATAAACAAACTCTTCACCAAGACGAAAGCAACAGCACTCCTAAAACTCCTGTCATTAACAAAACTGAAACAACACTCATAAGTGAACATACATAGACAACAGAAACAACTTTTCCAAGTAAATAAAATGAAATAAGCAAACAAAGGACAGATCGCAACTTCTCCTGCCATGAACATGGCCCAAAGGGCAGACATACCGTTAAAAATTAAACAGCAACAAAAAGTCAAGGTTTATGGATAAAAAAAAATTGAAAACATGTAGAATATCCTGTTTCAGTGTGCTATAAAACAGATTATTTTCTATAAACAGGCTAACAATGTACATTATATCATTGTTTCTCTACCCTGAATTAAAATAGGTGTTGAAGCAGAAAAAAACATTAAATGTTTAGGCAGTGGGCCTTGAAAGTCAAGATTGAGAAACACTGCACTATATGGAAGTATTAGTACACATTACACCTACAGGAATTTTAATAACATCACATTCTAAACCCATAAGCATTAATATATGGACCGTGTCTTGCAGTTCTAACAGCATGTGTGAACTCTGCAGTAGCTCTGCATGTACTGATCAGTGTTTGGCACTTTTCTGCATTACTTGAACACTTCCTGTGCCTTCTAAATGCTTTCATTTCTCAGTAAAATTCACAGTGGACGGTGGAATATCTAGGAGGGATAAAAAAAGGGAGAGAGCTTTGTTCACATTAGCTGTTGTTTATCGCTAGGCTTGCTAGCTTGTTAGCCAGCTAGCTAGCTAACTGCTTTATGTGAAATATACATAGCAGAGACTCTGTTCTTTGTGTTGCCTCAAACGGCGAACAAAGTTTGAAGTGGTTGCATCTCCATCTGTGATCTTGACTCGACATGGAGCTCGGCTCCCTAGCGTTACAGCACGATTTAATACAAAATGATCCAGTTATGTGATTCAGTTTTCCTCATGTATTATGTTAAAATGGGATGTCAACTCTTTTCAAGTCTTAAAGCTCAAGTTCGATTCCAAGTCCAAGTCAGTAAAGGTAATATCTAAGTCAAGTCGCAAGTCTTTAGTGATGTTGTCGAGTCAAGTCACAAGTCATCAGTTTAGTGACTTGAGTTGGACTCGAGTCCAAGTCATATGACTTGGTTGACCAAGTCCATTCCTGGTTGAAAAGTCGTAGCCATTGACTTTTCTTTTTTTAGAGCACTTTCTTGCCTCTGTGCGCGCCACACTACCAAATCTGCACAGATCTAATTGGCTGAGGAGCGCATTTGGTAATTTAACAATGCACACGATTGGTCTGTGAGTTTTCTGTGCCGCAAAGCCCATATACTGTAAAGACAGGAAAGGTTCCGCCGCTTAAAATAAACACAGTCAAAATTAAGTTTAATGTGTTAATGTGGATTCCTCAGGGTGTGTGGTTTTTCTGTATTTAAGCAATCAGTTTTTAAACTAATGTCAGATTTCTTGGTGAACGTATGCAATAAACTTTAATAAACTTTTCCTCAAAATCTCCATTCCTATGTTTTTGAAAAAAAAAAAAAACAATTTTCATATAGCTTAAACTCCAACTGAACATGGGGAATACAGTGAGCAGTAAGATCTTGGCTTTTTTCTAGGCAAATGTTACTGGATTAATGAGGAAGGCATGTAGACTCATGTTGCTGGGGAGTTGGTTAACAGATGTTCAGCACTAGGCCTAAAGAATCAGAGGTGGAACTGAGTATTAGGACAGATGAAAAAGAGTCGAGGAGAAAGTATACTCAAACTTTAGAGGCAGACTAAAGAGGCAAACTGATAGCACATAGCATGGAGCAGCATAAGAAAAATGGCAAGACTGAATGAAAGATTTTAACATACAGTACCAGTGCCAGACTATTGTTGCAAAGGCCACACAACATACTGCCTTGAGTGAGCACATTGAGATAAAGGTCTCTCCACATTAAAAGTCTGCCTAATGTACTGGAAACTTAAGCTAATTAATGCAAAAGCTTTTGAGCTTTGATTAGTAATCTATTTAAAGTAGCTCTCATTGGTAAAATGTTGCTGTAGCGAGTAGTTGATTAGAAAAGGCATCCTTTCCAAAGCTTGTTTCTTTTTTCCTTCTTTGAAACTCTTCTTACCAAAGGTATACTTCTCATTCATTTAATTTGGTCCTAAACAAGGACAGATTTTTCTGGTTACCATGTTTTTAAAAGGTTATTGACTTCTTCAGGACTTCTTACGGTCATCAGAATACCTGACTTCCCTGGCATGTCCTGTGCATGTGCTCGAAGCATCAACAATTCAAAGTCAAGTCAAAGTGAACTTTATTGTCATTCAGACTTTACAACTGAGTGCATAGCTGAACGAGATTGCGTTTCTCCAAACTCCAATGTGCAGATATATAAAAACACAAGACATACAACTAACATGACAAATAAATAACAACATGACAAATAAATAACAACATGACAGTGTAGTGGGAAATATAGAAAGAGTGTGTGTGATAAATAGTGAGATATACTCTAAATAGATATGTATACTTAAAAAAAAGTGTTTTTGCAGATGTATTGCACTTAAAGGGAATATATATATTGCACAGTTCTGACAAAATATTGCACACTGTAACAATGTAAACATAACACTGTAAATTTGAAACATTTTAAGGTGTAAGAGTGCTTAGGTTTAGAAAGAAACAATGAGTCTATTGCACAAAATTAGCAGCATTAAGTGGAGGACCACCTGAGTATGAAGTAGGTATATGTTCAAGAGTTTAACAGATCTGATGAGTCTGCTCATCAGGAAGTGTTGAGCAGTCTGATGGCTTGTGGAAAGAAACTTTTGCTCAGTCTGGAAGTCCTGCACCGCATGCTTCGGTAGCGTTTTCCAGAGGGCAGCAGTCTAAACAGTCTGTTGGCTGGGTGGGTGGGAACTCTGACCATCTTGGTGGCTCTGCTGTGGCACCGTGATGGGTACAGATCATGTACAGGTGGAAGTGAGGACCTGGTGATGCGCTCTGCTGTCCTCACCACTCTCTGGAGTGATTTCTGTTTGGCGATGGTGCAGCTGCTGTACCAGACCGTGAGGCTGCTGGTCAGGATACTCTCTATTGTTCCTCTGTAGAATGTAGTGAGGATATGAGGCGGAAGGTTAGCTCTTCTCATCCTTCGTAGGAAGTGAAGGCGCTGTTGTGCTTTCTTGACCAGGGAGGAGGTGTGTGTGGTCCATGTCAGGTCGTCTGCGATGTGCACCCCCAGAAACTTGGTGCTTTTCACATACTCCACAGTTTTGCCATGGATTGTGAGCGGTGTGTGAACTGTGTGTTTCCCCCTGAAGTCAACAGTCATTTCTTTTGTCTTGTTGACATTCAGTGACAGGTTGTTGCTGTCGCACCAGGCAACGAGTTGGTTCACCTCCTCTCTGTAGGCGGAGTCATTGTCGTTACTGATGAGGCCCACTACTTTAGTGTCATCTGCAAACCTGATGATGTGGTTTGAGTTGTACTTGGCACAGCAGTCGTGGGTCAACGAAGTGAACAACAGAGGGCTCAACACGCATCCTTGAGGAACACCAGTGTTCATGGTGGTTTGGGAGGTGTTTTCTCCAACCCGTACTGTCTGCGGTCTGTCTGTGAGGAAGTCCAATAACCAGTTACACAGTGAGATGTCAATGCCTAATGGGCCAAGTTTTTCAACAAGGTGCTGGGGGATGACTGTGTTAAACGCGGAGCTGAAGTCAATGAAGAGCATCCGCACGTAAGTGTTCTTCTTTTCCAGATGAGTCAGGCTCAGGTGGAGTGCTGTTGATATGGCATCATCAGTGGAGCGGTTGGGGCGGTATGTAAATTGAAGTGGGTCGAATGTTGGAGGCAGTCGTGATGTGATGTGATCTTTGACCAGTCAAAGCTCTCAAAGCACTTCATGACGATGGGAGTCAGTGCTATAGGGTGGTAGTCTTTAAATGATGCTGCTGTTGACTTCTTTGGCAGTGGTACAATGGTTGTGGTTTTGAAGCACTGAGGCACAATGGCTTGGCTCAAAGAGGTGTTATAGATGTCCGCCAGGACATATGCCAGTTGTTCAGCACATTCCTTAAGTACATACCCTGGAATGTCGTCAGGACCTGCTGCTTTCCGAGGGTTGACCTTGCGTAGAGCCTTCTGGACGTCAGCTGGGTCGAGACAGAGGACTTCATCGTCCAGACTGAGGGTAGCCTTTGTTTTTTAAATTTATAATTTAAAACAGCAATCTACAAATCACCCTACAATTAGTTGTCATAACATGAATGAATATATTTGCACCTGAAATATGGCCATCAAGGACAAAAATGAAAGGAAAAATAAGGTAAATTCTATAATTTCTATAAAGTCATTCTAGGGTTAGGGTTAGGGTTAGGGTTAGCAACCCTACTTGGCAACAGAAGCTATGAAAGAATGCACCTATTGACAAAACCCACCAGACAATTCCGATAAACAAAAATAATTAATGGGACAATCTTGTTTTCTGCTCTGCCATCCTAAAAATTCTAAAAACATCCAAATTCAGGACCCTTCTTACCTTGCCAGCAAAACCAACACGACAGATGGTTTTAAGTACCGATTCCAACTCCCCTGAGCCCTCTCCCCTTAACCCTACTAATGGCAACCTCTGCAAACTGTGGGTGTGGGGCTTTCTTTAAATAAATAGTGTTAATTGTGGGAGGTTGATGCTACTCTCCTCCATTATGTTCTGCACAGCTTGCAGCTGGCAGTTCCCTGGAGACGCCGTTCCTCTTTCTCTGCAACTTATTTGACCAGTGCCACAAAATAATGAAAGCCACAGTGGAAAAATTCCTCCTTGGCTCTCTGTCTCTCCTGCCTAAGTCAGTGTGGCACTTGGCAACTGGGGTGCAAGACAGCAACCTCCTATCCTACTGACGTAGAGAAAGAGGAGAGGAGAAAATCAATACTTTCCCCTAGTGCAAAGCATAGAGCAATGTTAGAGCGCTGCCATGTCCTTTTTTCTACTTCACAAACAACAGCAAAGCATAGTGGGACAGAAGAAGTGTGTCCTTGCTGGTGCTACCTATACCATATAAGTTGGCAAATGTTTTCTCCCACAGAGAACTGATGGAAGCAATAGTGTGTCAAGTACCTTCCATTTTGCAATTGCTTATATAACAAGGACAGGACAAGGAAAAGCAAGAGACTTAAAATATATTTGTGCAGGAGTCAGAGACCACCCTTTAGTTTTGTCAAGACAGCTAGTGAGTAGATGTTATTAGTTTGTCAGCATCCCAAACAAAATGAAAGAAGTGTTTTTCCACAATTTCCATATTCAGTCTTCACATATTCAGTCTGAGCTTAATTTTGGCCTACATATGAAATTCTGCTCATTTAGAATGTACTCTTCAGGAAGAATGATGGATCCTAAATTCCAATTTAAAAAAAGTTGTGGGACGCTGTGTAAAATGTAAAAAAAAAAAAAAGAATGCAATGAATTGTAAATCTCAGACCCATATTCTATTCATAATAGAACATAGAACACATATCAGATGATTTTATGAAAATTTATAACTCATTTCAAAGTTGATGGCAGCAACACATCTTGAATATGTTGGAACAAGGCAACAAAAGGCTGGAAAAGTGGTGCTAATGAAAAACAGCTGCAGACATTTGCAACTAAGTCACATGGGTATAAACTTTCAGCTGTAAAGATGGGCAGAAGTTCACTAATATTCAGCACAATCCAGAAACGCCACAGTCTTCTCTGGGCCAAAGCTGATTTAAAATGGACTGGATGCGGTGTCCTGCGGACTCAAGATAACAGGGATCATCCAGCTTGTTATCAGTACACAGTTCAAAAGTCTGCATCTCTGATGGTATAAGGTTGCATTAGTGCCTACGACATGGTCAGCTGACACACCTGAAAAGGCACTATCAACGCTGACCAGTATATAGAGGTTTTAGAACAACATATGCTCAAATCCAGACAACATTCCTTTCAGGAAAGGCCTTGCATATGTAACGACATTTTAGACCCCCTACTATGTATTTTTATGGAGTACGTCATGGGTTTGTGAATAATTAACTAAAAACTATTGTCCTTGGCCTCCTGTAAGATTTTTGCTTAGCTCTCTACCTTAGCTTAGCTCTCTACCACCCTTTGAAATACTTGTGGAAATATGGTATAAATTATCAACAATAATAGTGATGTTAACAATACCCAGAAGTTAAATACAATAAACCACATTAAACACAATAGCTTGTTAGGAAAAATTAGGTAATTTTACTGAATGGGAAACTTGTAGTACCAAGTACAACAGTGAAGTTCACTTAGATCAAAAGAAATTTGTTACCATAACTTTAAACTACTGAAAGACACCTTACACCTTCTGATTGAAAACAAAACTGTTGTGGTACCACTCTAGTTTCTTGATCAAAGGTTTAATAATTGCTACTTTGACAGCTTTGGGTACATGCACCAGGCTAAGGGATGAGATTGGATTATAGCTGGTAATACCTCTTTTGGAAGTTTTCAGGGAACTGCATTGAGTATGCATGTACTACAGTTTGCAGAGGAGATCATTTTCTCTAGTTCAGACAATGGAAGAGGTGGCACTGTGGTGTAGTGGTTAGCACTGCAAGATGATCCGGGTTCGATCCTGGTCCGGGCTTGTCTGTGTGGAGTTTGCATGTTCTCCCCGTGCTTGAGTGGGTTTCATCTGGGTACTCTGGTTTCCTCACACATGTCCCAAGACATACAGTCAGGTTGATCGGTCATTCTAAATTGAGACTCATGGGCCCCATATTTGGACTCTAAGCACTCGTGCCGCTCTTCCCCAGGCCTGCCCTGGTTCCAGGTTCAGGGCCAGGCCCTCCACTTTTCCTTCACTCCCCCTGGCCTTCTCGGTTAGGACCATGGCCAGCCTGCAGAGGGTCCGGCAGGATTGCAGTATCCTGTTCTCCCACTCTGCCCCCAAGAATGCTCTCTTCTCACTCCTCCAGGCTTCCTTCATCGCTCCCCAGCCTTATACGTGCGCTTGCGGGACTTCAGTCCCAGCTTCACACCACAGAGACCTGTTATCCCTGAATCTCTCTGGCCCAGCCACTTCAAGCCATGCTGCTGCCATCGCTGGCCCATCGCATGTCATTCCTGATCCAGCTCCTCCCACTGCCACTGCCCGTTCATCGTACGCTATTTCTGTGCCAAGCCCATCCATGGCCCTCTCAGTCCCGGGCTTGCCGCAGCTGCCACTGCTGTCACTAGTCCATCGCACACCATTTTTGCTCTGGCTCCTCCCACTGCCATCCCCATTCCATCGCACGCCATTCCGGCTACAAGCCTAACCGCTGCTATCCCCGGTTCATTGCGCGCTATTCCTGTCCCAAGTCCACTCATGGCTCTGTCAGCACCGGGCTTTGCCACAGCCGCTGCTGCTCTGCCCACCCCCCCACCCGACCTCATTATTTTCTCATGTTTTAAATAAGAATTAATCCTCCAAGCCATAGCTCCCAACACCCTCTCAACTTACTGGACTGCTCTGAATTCACAGTAGCCTCATCAACATATAATCCTTCATAACATCCAAGCCTGTCTGACCTCCACATCCTCAACACCACCACTCATTTTCTCCCCCAAGCACAGTAAAATTGACCATTATGGAAAGACCACCCAAATGTATCTCTTCAAATTATCCTCACTTCTCAGTCCATACCAACAAGTCCTCCACCATCTTCAAGCCGTCATACACAATCTGCTTCTCTTAATGACCCACTCTTCATAACAATAGTCAGATCCGTCGCCACCCGCATTTTATCTCCATTTCTGCCACAATTTATTTACTCAGTAGTCATAATCCAAATCATTTCTTTGCCGACTCCTTTAGCATTGGCGCAGGATAATCGGCTTCCCACCAAGGAAGTTCTCAGCTGGTGATCCACCCAAGCTTACCATGATCTTCACGCAGTCCATCAACGTTTGACCTTTCTACTTTTGGGGGAGCACGGCCATGCACAAGCACCAAAGCCATCTAGAACTCCAGCCCATGCCTTCTGAGTTTGCCCCTCCCCCGACTCATTTATAAAATGGAAGTTCAAACTCAGAAAGCCCCAGTTACCTCTTCCCTATATATATAACCCCATTCTCACTCCATTCTTGTGTTGAGCAAAATTACAGCCACCACCTCCCAATCTCCTCGTCATTATTAATTCACATCCCAAAGTCTGGGGGGTGGGGGAAGTGCACAGTCATGCACAAGCACCAAAGCCACCTAGAACTCCAGCCCATGCCTTTTGAGTTTGCCCCCCTTGGCAGATATCTGAGCATGGTCCATGCTAGCAAATAATGCACTGCACTGACACCAGACTGCAACTGCAGTGCCGTTTAAAGTGGAATGGAAATTTAAATCTGCAGCTGCCAAAAAGGGAGCAAATCTCAGCTTCATCCTTGTTTCCACAATGTTATGTAAAAACATTGTTTGGTTTCAGTTTTATTCCTTGTTACGCTCCTTAAAATGATTTATTGTGACCCAAATCATGCAAAAATGGAGAGTTGACTTTCAGGATATACACAGAATGTTTTTGTCTTTTTTGCATTACACTTGCCGCTGCCAAAATGCACATCTAAAACATCAAAAAACACATCTAAAAGTCAAATAACATTTCAAATTTTTCAGTTGTTAGTTGAGAGTCAGCGCCTATGTGCTGGAATCACTTCTTGTTGAATTGATTCCCAGTGGCTTAAAGAAATTGTTTGCATCAACAAAGACACCCTAGAGATTGAGATTGGGATTCAAGTTACTTGAATAAGGCCATATATTAATGGAGAAATGCATTAACTACAGAACTTGTTTATCTGTCTGTGAGGAACAGAATGGTTGAAGTACAGATGCACTATGTTCAGAGTTCAGAGCATTTACTCCGGTAGCTAGCTTTGAAATTTAGCTAGTTCATTCAGTCTGCCGCTTGAGAAGAGATTATCGGCTCTTCTGTCTAGAGGCCTACAATGGACAGCATCCCGACCAGCTGCATCACAGTCTGGTACGGCAGCTCCACTGCTGTAGAATGGAAGGCCCTGCAAAAGGTGTTGAAAACTGCCCGGTCCATCACTGCAGCTGTCCTTTCACCCATACAGGACATCTATCACAAAAGATGCCTTTGAAGAGCCAGCAGTATCATTACGGACCCCACACACCTGAGCCCCTTCGTGTTCCATGCACTGCAATCCGGCAGGAGATATCAGAATCTCGAGCCGTGCAGCACTTTCTAGACCATGAACGCCACACTGGACTGAACATTCCTCTTACAGAACTACCTCATACTGCAATATGCACATTTGCACAGTCACTTTAAGTACCAAGTATCAAAACACTTACATCGCCTGATTCTATTGTGTTGTCTTTATTGTTTTTAGTTTATTGCATTGTATTTCACATTTGTTGTTATGGTTTTTGCACTATATTTTTCTATTGCATTGTGTCTAAATTTAATGTTTACACACCACATTTTGTTATACTGTGTACATGTATAATGACAATAACATTTTTAACTGAATTAACAGCCCTTAAATGTTATCTAAACTATTCCTGAATATTAATGGATGAATATACATGGATAATTGCAGGGAGATTCTGCTATTTCATGTACAACACTATGTAGGGTGGAAGAAGTAATGATACCAGAGATATTTCTGGTCCTCAGAAACGGTAAACTGGGTCTTAAGAGGGATTCTGTGAAAAAACAGGGCTTATTGTTTAGAAAAGTTAACAGTTACTGACAGGAGGCTTATTTACTGTAAACAATACATGAAAGCTCAAAATTTACTTCTAGCACTGTCTAGAAGTTTAGAGTGAAAATGGTAAGAAAAGCCATTTTAATGAGTAAAAAGTAGATTTTTTTTCATTGTGTGTAATATATGGAGAGGACTTTATTGATTCCAAGAGAAAGTGCAGAACTACAGGATCCACAACAAGGTGTGTAGAGGGAACAGGAGGGGTGGCATATGTGAATTGGACAGCTCACTTGCAAAAGCAAAGTTTGAATCATCTGTTCCATTGTACCAGCAGATTGATGTGAAAGCAACTGCTCAACATGTCTTCGCTAGACTTGTTTGTCCCATGTGCGGACCTTGTATGAAACAGGCCCAGTCCTTTGAAGAACAATGGCAGGAAACCAGTTCTGTTTTGTGCAGCGGGCAAGAACATGATCTCCGTTATAAAACTGTTGATCCTTAGAACACTCGTTGCATTGTTTGATCCGATCTTGCCGTTTTTTCCGCATACTTGTTCCGGTGGGTGTGGGTCTCAATAAATCAAGTCGAGTGCGAAGCTGTCTTTTCATAAGGAGGTGTGCAGGAGATACTCCAGTTATTGCGTATGTAGTGAGACGCTGCTTGAGTTTCATGCTTTGATGAATTCAATGCTTGCTGTAAGGTTTGGATCATCCTCTCAGCTTGCCCGTTAGTGGGTTTTAAAAGGTACTAACAACTGCAAAATGAAGATGCACACGTTGCCAGGGACTTGATAGGCACTGGGGCTGTGAGAGGCACGTTTTCTACTATTTGGAATTAGAAAATATGCTATACATTGTGCATTGGACAGTCAGGCAGTAGAAGTCTTGACAAACCATCTGTGTTGCCATGAGCTGATGAATTCCGGTATTTGATCTCATAGTTTTGGGCACCAAGGATGAGAGCCCATTGTTGAAGTCTGCTTGCTGCCAGGGTGGGTAGCCCATTTGTGTGGACCAAAAATAGAAATAAGAGGACGATGGTCTGTCAACAAGGTGAATTTGCGGCCATAGAGGTAAGTGTGAAATTTCTTCACACCAAAAAATGATTCAGAGAGCCTCTTTTTTAATCCAGGGGGTATTTGGACTCTGCTTTACTTAGAGTTTTTGATGCTAGGGCAATTGACCTTTCTTCACCCCTTGATGAGATGTGAGACACAATAGCCCCAACACCATACAGTGCAACACTACACTGCCACCTTAGAATCTGTCCTCACCGCATCCATCACAGTGCAGCTCAGCCACCAAACACGACACCCACAGACTGCAGCGCACATGCCATCACACTTATGAACAGCTGAACATCAGAACACTACATTATGTATACTACATACATACATCCATATCCAGATGTTCTCTCACTCTTCTTTTTCTGTACTGCACTTTTATTTATTTGACGATAGTGTCTCAGAACATTCTGTGCTATCGTCTGTGCTATAATTTATTAGTATGGTGTAGGGCCTCCTTTTGCGGCCAATACAGCGTTAATTCGGCTTGGGAATGACATATACAAGTCCTGCACAGTGGTCAGAGGGATTTTAAGCCATTCTTTGTGCAGGATAGTGGCCAGGTAACTACGTGATGCTGGTGGACGAAAAGTTTCCTGACTCGCTCCTCCAAAACACCCCAAAGTGAAATGGCACAATTTTACAAATTGGAGTCTTATCATTGGAGGATAAATTTAATGGGAATAATGGGAATTCAGAACTTTCACAATTTCTGTGTATGACATAGTACCTGGTTTCCCTTGTTGGACCAGGCTTCTGAGCAAGCTTTTGCTCCCATCAGAGTGAGAAAAGTTGCAAACTTTACTTTCTCTTTAATGCAATTTGCTGTTACGAAGAAGTGAATACTGTGTGTAAGCAGCACACGTTTCCACCAACCACTTAAATGCCCCAAAAGCTCCAGTTAGCACAGACATTTTCTTTGTTTATTTTATCTGCTTTCACAACACTGCAGCTCTGCACGGAGGGCCACTGTTTTCTCTCCCTCGTCAAGATGCATGCAAGTCTGTGCTCCGTACCTGTGCAGCTAGCAGCAGCCACTCGAGTCTCCCACAAAAAATTCTCACTCCATGACGACAGCAGCAAAGTGCAACAGAAGTTCATCCACTTCTCGGTGCCAGTCTTCTGTTGTATTTCCGGGTCATAGAAAGAGACAGCTATTTTTGTTTACTGAAGTAAAGCAAAACTTTTTCTGTTGTTTCAGCAACTAGGATGACAATTATTTTTGTTATTTTTCAATACACTACAGAAACTATCAATAATAATAATAAAAATTATATATATATATATATATATATATATATATATATATATATATATATATATATATATATATATATATATATATATAGCATCTAAAATATTGTTCTCAGGTTCTTTCAAGATAACACCATTGAAGCTTGAAGAGAAAGAGAGCTAGGAGAGGGGACAGGGGGAAGTTGAGGGGTATAGGCTACGAGTCATACGTTCTATCTGGGTGCACTAATGAGAAATAGAAGCATACAAGCAAACAGAGGTGGCTTGTTTCTTTCATATCAAAACTATTATTTTATGTGCAATCATCTGTTTAGATCATATTTTCTTTTTTTAGGATACAATATCAGTATGCAAACACTGTGTGCAAACTATCCAATTATCCAGTTATCCAAATGCATTCAAAAGCTAAGCTCAGAGGAACACTTGGGCAGCATACGTATCACATTTAGTCTGGAACTGCACATCCAAAAATCTTTTAAGTCTGATTTTAGGCCAGAGGAAAAAAAGCTTTGCTTCTTTGGTCAGGATCTTCAAGGAGAGGCACACCGCAGCTCTTAAAGATTGGTCACCTTTGTACAAGTGGTTTCTCCTCAATGCTGGACACGCAATAATGAATACAAGTTTAATTTAACAACCGTCTTTTGCCAAGATATCCTAATTTTAATCTACATATACATAAACCATTAATCAAGGACAATCTGCAGTTACCTGCCAGACAGCTCACTTTTTCACACCTTACTTTTGTTCTGGCTCATTTCTGCTCACTGTCCTCAGATTAATAAATAGGCAAGGTTTCCTGGGCCTATGTGACGGTTCATTACACTAATAAGGCTGGTCATATTTTCTATTATTAGACTGCGCTGAAGAATCCCTCAGCATGCCATACATGTTACTTGACCTGACAATGACCTTGGTCATGTTGTTCTCTAACCTAATCTAACCTAGATACATTTTACCACCTGGGCCCTCTCTCTTTTTCTCTTTCTGCCTCTGTGTGTGTTAAGAGGTTACACACACATCTGGAGAAACAGAGAAAGAAAAGGAGAAAGTTCATCTTACTGTGATAGTATATTACACTATAAATGTAACTAAACTAAGGCATTTAGCACTGTTAGCACTGTCGCCTCACAGCAAGATGATCCGGGTTTGATTCCCAGTCCGGGCCGCTCTGTGTGGAGTTCTCCCCGTGCTTGAGTGGGTTTCCTACCACACGCCCAAAACATGCCTTCGCCCAAAGATGCTGGGATTGGCTCCAGCCCCACCGTGACTCGACAGATAATAGATGGATGTAACTAAACTTATATTGTCATAATTTTTAATAAGTAATTTCAGAATTTTCCAGAAGTACATTTTATTGCTCAAATATTGCTTGTTGGCTCAGGACATTAAACTTGTATAATATTATTATAGTTACTTACAGCATCATGACTGGATAAGAAATGGTTGAATTCCTGCTTTTAATTAAGTTGCAGATAAACATTAATGGTATTTTTGCAAATCCAAGCAAAAAGTCTCCTTTATTTGGTATATCTTTCTTATGGACACCACAAGTTTTTAAAACATGTTCCATGGGGTTTGTATTGTTACTTAAAATGCATTGTGGAAGATACTACTGATTGCTGAAAAAAAAAAAAAAACTGTCAAGTAGAATGTTTTATTAAATGCTACGCTGTATAAAGGGCTTTGTTAGTACAACCGAAAGAAAAATACTTCATGTGGTAATTAGCTATTGAACAAGTTTTACTCAACTCAAGACTTACTTAGCTTGAGAGAATTATTCCTTCAAACTGCTTTTTTTTTGGTTGAATAAAATGTTGTGTATTTCTTTCTGTGCATGCAAACAGCATTGCATGTTTCTAAAAGTACTTTACGGAAAAATTGTTAAGGCATTAAATAATATTCTGCCATGATATTCTGTTTCATTCTCTTTAGAGAATCAAAGAGGAAGTGAACCTATATATATATATATATATATATATATATATATATATATATATATATAATATATATATATATATATTGTGGGGCGCTAGAAAGCTGTGAGGGACCACAGAGCGAGGGAAATTGCATTCGCGGCACTTAGCCGCTATTTTTAATAGTCTTTGAGTGAGAAACACAACGAAAAAAGGTCGTCAAAATAAAGAGTCCTATTTCGTCTCCCCCAGCCACGGCCATCCTGGGCAGGTGCTCCTATTTTTTTCCTCTCTGTCGTCCATCGCTGCGGAGGGGGGGCGTGGTGCGCTCCAGGCGACAGGATACGTTCCGGCGCCGGTTCAGTCCGCTGTGCGGAGAGAGAGAGAGAGAGAGAGAGAGAGAGGGAGGGAGACAAAACAGGGGAGATCGAGCAGGGCGTAGGAGAGCAGAGCAGAACGGCGCAGGGCAGCGTAGTGCAGTGCGGAGCAGCGCAGGCCAGTCGAGAGCAGAGCAGAGCGGAGCAGTGCAGAGCAGAGCTTCCCGTGGCGCGTGGTGTCTCATTCAGCAGTCGTCCCCCCGAATTAGTTTTACAGGTGGCTTTTAATGCTGCCGCCTTGCCTGCGGAAGCAGCAGCAGCTGGGCTCCTTATCAGCCACCAGGTGCGGGTGGTTTCTCGCCCCGCCCCCGGTACCACGCGCCCGTTGGCTGTCCAAAAGAGCGGGTGCTGAACTCAGATCGGTAGCCTCCCCCACCGATCGGGTGGCCCGTGGCTGGCGTGGCTTGGAGTAGCTGGATCGGCGAGCCACGGGGTGGCCACACACCCCCCCCCCCCCCCCCCCCCTTAGAGACACGCCAGGAAGAGGGCCACCGGACGCCCAGCAAGCTGGCAGGCGGGAGAGGGCATCCGCATTGCCGTGGAGGACTCCCGCCCTATGCTGCACCTGGAACGAAAAGTCCTGCAGGGAGAGGAACCAACGAGTGACCCTGGGATTGGAATCCTTAGCCCGGGCCAGCCACTGAAGGGGGGCATGGTCCGTGACCAGGACAAAGGGCCTACCCGTTAAATAGAACTTTAGTTCCTCCACGGCCCATTTGATGGCCAGGGCTTCCCGCTCCAGGGCCGCATAGCGCTGTTCAGCAGGAGTCAACTTACGACTGATATACAGCACCGGATGCTCCTCCCCGTCAAAGTCCTGTACCAGGACCGCCCCGAGCCCCTGCTCCGAAGCGTCCGTTTGGACCCGGAATGGTCGGTTAAAGTCCGGGTTCCTCAGGACGGGTTCGGAGGTCAGGCAAGCCTTAAGGCGCTCAAAGGCGGTCTCGGACGCTGGGGTCCATTGCACGGTCTCCGGTTGGCCCTTCCTAGTGAGGTCAGAAAGAGGGGAGGCAATGGAAGAGAAGTTAGGCACTTCTCTCGGGTGGCCCGTGGCTGGCGTGGCTTGGAGTAGCTGGATCGGCATGCCACGGGGCGGCCACATCCCCACCCCTTAGAGACACGCCAGGAAGAGGGCCACCGGACGCCCAGCAAGCTGGCAGGCGGGAGAGGGCATCCGCATTGCCGTGGAGGACTCCCACCCTATGCTGCACCTGGAACGAAAAGTCCTGCAGGGAGAGGAACCAACGAGTGACCCTGGGATTGGAATCCTTAGCCCGGGCCAGCCACTGAAGGGGGGCATGGTCTGTGACCAGGACAAAGGGCCTACCCGTTAAATAGAACTTTAGTTCCTCCACGGCCCATTTGATGGCCAGGGCTTCCCGCTCCAGGGCCGCATAGCGCTGTTCAGCAGGAGTCAACTTACGACTGATATACAGCACCGGATGCTCCTCCCCGTCAAAGTCCTGTACCAGGACCGCCCCGAGCCCCTGCTCCGAAGCGTCCGTTTGGACCCGGAATGGTCGGTTAAAGTCCGGGTTCCTCAGGACAGGTTCGGAGGTCAGGCAAGCCTTAAGGCGCTCAAAGGCGGTCTCGGACGCTGGGGTCCATTGCACGGTCTCCGGTTGGCCCTTCCTAGTGAGGTCAGAAAGAGGGGAGGCAATGGAAGAGAAGTTAGGCACTTCTCTCGGGTGGCCCGTGGCTGGCGTGGCTTGGAGTAGCTGGATCGGCATGCCACGGGGCGGCCACATCCCCACCCCTTAGAGACACGCCAGGAAGAGGGCCACCGGACGCCCAGCAAGCTGGCAGGCGGGAGAGGGCATCCGCATTGCCGTGGAGGACTCCCACCCTATGCTGCACCTGGAACGAAAAGTCCTGCAGGGAGAGGAACCAACGAGTGACCCTGGGATTGGAATCCTTAGCCTGGGCCAGCCACTGAAGGGGGGCATGGTCTGTGACCAGGACAAAGGGCCTACCCGTTAAATAGAACTTTAGTTCCTCCACGGCCCATTTGATGGCCAGGGCTTCCCGCTCCAGGGCCGCATAGCGCTGTTCAGCAGGAGTCAACTTACGACTGATATACAGCACCGGATGCTCCTCCCCGTCAAAGTCCTGTACCAGGACCGCCCCGAGCCCCTGCTCCGAAGCGTCCGTTTGGACCCGGAATGGTCGGTTAAAGTCCGGGTTCCTCAGGACAGGTTCGGAGGTCAGGCAAGCCTTAAGGCGCTCAAAGGCGGTCTCGGATGCTGGGGTCCATTGCACGGTCTCCGGTTGGCCCTTCCTAGTGAGGTCAGAAAGAGGGGAGGCAATGGAAGAGAAATTAGGCACAAACCGCCGGTAGTAGCCGGCCAACCCCAAAATAGCACGTACCTGTTTTTTGGACCTGTGCCTCGGGCAGTTAAGGATGGCCTCCACCTTCCTTATCTGGGGCCGCAGGAGCCCTCGCCCAATCCGATAGCCGAGGTAGTGGGCTTCTGTGAGTCCCAGGTGGCACTTCTGCGGGAGGCGACCCAATACCCTCCTCAGGTGGCCTACATGCTCAGCCCACGTCTCCGAGTGGACGATGACGTCGTCCAGGTAGGCCGCTGCAAAGGCTCGAAGGTGCCTAAGGACCACATCCATGAGACGCTGGAAGGTGGCTGGGGCCCCATGCAGGCCAAACGGGAGAACCCGGTAATGCCAGTGGCCTGCAGGGGTGGAGAAGGTCGTCTTTGGACGGGCCTCCGGGGTGAGAGCCACCTGCCAGTATCCCTTGGTGAGGTCCAAGGTGGAAATAAAGCGGGCCTTACCTAGACGATCGATCAGGTCGTCCACTCGGGGAAGAGGGTAGGAGTTGAACTGCGAGACCTCATTCAGCTTTCTGAAGTCGTTGCAGAATCTCCACGAACCGTCCGGTTTGGGAACCAGGACGATGGGGCTGGACCACGGGCTGTTGGAGGGCTCGATTATGCCGGCGGGCTTCAGGGACACGGTAGGGCCGCTGCCGGACCGTCACCCCTACGGGGGTCCAGATGTCATCCTGGACCACCTGGGTCCGACCAGGGGTGGCGGAGAACACATCCCGGAACTGTTCTGCCACTTCTGTAAGCTCCTGGCGCTGGGCGGGGCTGAGCTCCTCGCCCCATTGGATTTCCGCCCGGACCGGAACCTCGGCGGAGGTAAAACCCGAGACCACAGGGGTCGGTTCAATCCACTTTTTTGAGCAGGTTGATGTGGTAAACCTGCTGGGTTTTCCTCTTACCGGGCTGGTCAAGGCGGTAATTCACGGGGCCCACCCTTTCTTTGACAGTATAAGGACCCTGCCAAGTGGCCAGGAACTTACAGGTTGTCGTGGGGACCAAGAACAGAACACGGTCTCCCGGCTGTAACTCTCTGGGCTGGGCAGGGCGGTTGTAGACGCGCTGCTGGGCTCATTGAGCCTCTTCCATGTGTTCGCGCATTATTGGAGTCAGCGCATCCATCCGCTGCTGCATCTCCTGCACATACTCAATGACGGAGCGGTACAGCCTCCCTCACCACATCGAGAAGCCCCCGGGGCTGACAAGAGTAAAGTAACTCAAAGGGGGAAACCCTGTCGAGGCCTGGGGAACCTCCCGAATGGCGAAGAGCATGTATGGCATCAGCAGGTCCCAGTCCCGTCTGTCCTGAGGAACCACTTTCCTGAGCATCCGCTTCAGGGTTTGGTTGAAGCGCTCCACCAGTCCGTCGGTCTGGGGGTGGTAGACCGAGCTGGGGAGGTGCTTTATGCGTAGGAGCTTACAGAGGTCCCCCACCAGCCGGGAGACAAAAGGGGTACCCTGGTCCGTAATGATATATTTGGGGATCCCCACGCGGGTGCAAAGCATGAACAGCTCCTGGGCAATGGCCTTGGAGGTGGCTTTCCGGAGAAGGGACAGCCTCCGGGTACCTAGTGGTGTAGTCCACCATCACAAGGATGTATTCATGGCCTTGGCCGGACTTCGGCAGCGGCCCAACGATGTCCATCCTGATCCTCTCAAAAGGTACTCCAATGATGGGGAGCGGGATGAGGGGCACCGGGGGTGGCTTCTTGGGCGAGGTCCGTTGGCACCTCGAGCAGCGCTGCCAGTAGAAGCGATATTCATATGCCAGTTGCCCCCCCAGCAGGTGGTGGTGGGCCAGGTGCATGACCGTGTCGATGCGAGACCTGGGGAGGACGAGCGCCTCCTGGGGGCCCTCTGGAAGTTGCCGTACTCTATATAAGAGGCAATTCCGGACCGCAAAGTGTGGGTCCGGGAGAGGGCCCGGAGCATGGGGAACTCCGTCCAGGACCGCTACATTCTCCCAGGCCCGCCTCAACCAGTCATCCTCTCTGCTCTCTGGCAAAACTCCCCTCTGCCTGTATTTGGTGAAACACCTTCACCACTGGCTTCTCCACTGTCCCCTTGAAATCAAGCCAACAGAGCCGACGCCGTCCTGGGCCACTCCTCGCGACGGTGGTAGGACTCGTGCTAGGATTTCCCCCTTTAGCTGGTCATACTCCCGGGCGCGCTCCGGTGGCAGGGAATAATAGGCCAGCTGGGCCTCGCCTGTCAGGAAGGTCACGAGTATTTCAGACTATAGCTCGCGGTCCCACATGGCGTGGCTATATATATAATCTATAGAAATAGATGATTAGGTTATTCAAAAAATTAATGATGCAATATTCAAAACAAATCCATTCATTTTAGCTACTGAAGCAAAATGTGCTGATCACACTGATCAACTGATCGCAGGAGAAATCTCTATTTTAAGGAGCACTTCCCTGTAATAGAGCGAACTGAATATACCTATAGAAGCACTTATAAAAAAATAATTTGTTTGTGTTTCAGGCATTCAGGTTTTGGAGACTTATTCAGATTTTTCAGGAAGGCAAGATTTTTACCAAGAGGATAAACCTGGTCAATATAGGCCATTTAGAGATGGTCAGAACTTCAAAGACAATAAATGTTTCAGTGTACAAGAGAAGTATTTGTATAGGATTATATAGGATTGTACATTGATGAGTTTGAAGTGTGTGACAGCTAAAAAATTCACAAGATTACTGCAGTCTATTGGTTTGTGCCTTTTATTCTACTGGCTGCTCTTGGAAAGAGTGTTGATGTCAAACAGTTTGAGTATGATGCATTTCTTTATCCACTCATTAAGGATATAAAGTCTCTGGAAAAAGTTGGGGTGTTTGTAGAGGTTCTAGATAAGTTTGTAAAGGGAACAATATTTTGTGTCTACACAGATAATCTTGGGGTTGACAGCCTTGCAGGCTTGCACAAATCTTTTAATGTTGAAAGATTTTGCAGATTTTGTTGCCTTATGCTGACCATACACTAGGAGACTTTTAAAAGACTCTGAAAAGACATTTAATAGACTAAAGTCTGTCGCCCTATCACATCTAAAGACTAGTCACAGACTTTTTAGTCACAGACTAGTCACAGGCAGGGCTGGACTGGGACAGAAATTCGGCCCTGGCATTTTTGGCTTTTACCGTCATAATTAGCGGAGCACAGCCGACCAGTAATTTATGTATGTGTTCCGCGAAAGAATGTATTTTACTATTATCATATAATAATTATCAAATAATAACAGCATCATATAAAAAACATAACTTTATAACATAACTTACCTTATAAGAAATCATTACTTTAGAAGTCTATCAAATAACCTGTAAGCTCCCCGACTCGCTGAATTGTACGGTCACAGTCACCTGTCTACTAAGGTAGCCTCGGACACCCAAGACATACACACTGCATGCACACACATCGCCATAGCAACCAACACACCCTGCACGCAAACACATCACTATGGCTACCCATCACTCACACCTGCAACCCGTTAGTGCTAGCAGCAGTAACCAATTAGCACAGCCCATATAACTCAGCCCTCAGCGTGTGGCGTTGTCTTCAGTTACTGAAACTGTGAGGATCAGAGCTGACCTGTCCATGGCTTCTGGGCCAGCATTTACAGAGTCTTTTCCCAGGGTCAACCAAGCTTGGTTTTTCCACACCGGGGTCCTGTCAGCCTCCCTGGAACCCAAGAGAACCAGCAGAGTCTCCCTCCTGCCTCCGCACTCACCTCCAATCCGCTGAGAGGAGTGAGGTCGGTGCCACCGTGAACCCACAAGCTCGTTTCCCATATCGGGTTTAATTCCCCGGCTTCCGCCGGTACCTTTGAATTACCATTTGTTTTCACTGCCCAGAACACTCCCCGGCTCCCGCCGGTCACCTTTATTGACACTTTTGTTTCTATTGCGCAGTCCATTGAAAAAGCCACCTTCGGCGAAGGTGCACTGCTCTAATCTGTGCTTGCAGGGCTGGATCTGGTCTCTCCCCTTCCTCAGGACGCAAGTACTGATTCAGGTTCCCCAGCACCACCGGGTGAGCAAGGAAGTGCTTGCGAGGAGCACAGTCAACACCAGCGATCACATCCAACATCAGACATGCTCTGCGGATCTGACAGCTGCTTCTCCAAGCCCTCCTGCTCCTAGCGCTCTGGACTCTCTCGCTTTAGCGAGTTGTTTGAACTGTTTTTGCTTGTTTATCACTGCTCAACGTATTAAAACCTTGCGAATGGATCGTATGTCTCCTCTCGAGTCTGATTCTTTACATAACCATTGTGGAAAGCAAATAAGTAAATTTACACATACTGTACTTCTAGCACTTTTGTCTATTCATATGTATTTTCTGAATTTCCCTGATATAGCAAATTAATTCTAATTCTTCATGTTCATGGACCGAACTTTACATCCGGTCGGCGGCGCGTTAACACGCAGCGGCCGCTCTTGGTCCGAGAATTGGTGCTTTTTGTGTTATTGTTTGTGAATATTCTCGTCCATCTCTGCAAATATGTGCATCGGAACACCAGTGCACATATCCTACCACCGCCAGACCCTGCTTCAGTGGAGAAATCAGCCTACAAACAATCTTTCGGACGAAGTTCTGCAGACGCTACAAGAGCTCAGCCTGCTACAAGACCCAGGCCTGCAGTCCGCGGCGTTTCCTGATGGCGGAGCCCGGCGGAAGTGTCATCGCAAGCGGTGCGAGCGAAAGCGGAAGCGCGGTAAGAGAGCCGGGGTTCGCGCGAGGCTAAAGGCTAGCCCTAGCCGCCCGGCTATACCATCGCTATTCCTCGCAAACGTCTGCTCCCTCGATAATAAACTGGACTGCATTCGACTCCAGCGAGCGACCCAGCGAGAGTTCAGAGACTGCTGTGCTCTAGTCTTTGTGGAATCGTGGCTCAGCGACAGTATTCCAGACAGCGCCATTCAGCTAGACGGGCTAGCCTCGTTCAGAGCGGATAGGAGCGCGGCTCTGTCCGGGAAGACCCGCGGTGGAGGCGTGTGTGTTTACATCAACACAGAATGGTGCAACAACGCTGTGACTGTCGCCAAGCACTGCTCTCCGCTGGTGGAGTTCGTCATAGTCAAGTGCAGACCTTTTTATTTAGTACGGGAATTCTCCGCCGTGCTGATAGCCGCCGTGTACATACCGCCTAGCGCTAGCGCTAATGCTAAAGAGGCACTGTGGGAGCTGCACGGGGGCGTCAGTGATCTGCAGACCAGACACCCAGACGCACTGTTCATTGTCGCCGGAGATTTTAACCACGCTAATCTCCAGTCAGTCCTCCCTAAATTCCATCAGCATGTGGACTTTGCCACGAGAGGAGCGAACGCGTTGGACCTTGTTTACACAAACATACCCAGCGCGTACCGGGCGGAGCCCCGCCCCCACCTCGCGTTCTCGGACCACATGTCTGTGTATCTGACTCCAGCTTACACACCCCTCATCAGACGCTCCAGACCAGTTCAGAAGCAGGTGAAAACCTGGCCGGCAGGAGCCATCTCTGCCCTTCAGGACTGTTTTGAGTGCACTGCATGGGACGTGTTCAGGGAGGCTGCGACTGAAGGCGACTCTGTTAACTTGGAGGAGTACACAGCATCAGTCACTGGCTACATCAGCAAGTGTATTGATGATGTCACTGTCTCCAAGACCATCACCATATGCCCAAACCAGAAGCCGTGGATGACTCCTGAGGTGCGTGCGCTACTGAGGACCCGCGACTCGGCCTTCAGAGTGGGTGACAAGGCGGCCCTAAGGAGAGCAAGAGCCAAATTGTCACGAGCCATCCGAGAGGCAAAGCGCGCTCACGCCCAGAGGATCCACAACCACTTCCAGGACACGGGTGACACGCGGCGCATGTGGCAGGGCATCCAGGAAATCACACACTACAGGACAATGCCACCGTCCTGTGACAGTGATGCCTTCCTCCCCGATGCCCTTAACGACTTTTATGCACGGTTTGAGGCACAGAACAACACGTTGGTGAGCAAGATCACACCCAAGCCAGACGAGCAGGCGCTGTGCCTGACTGCAGTGGACGTGAGGAAAACTCTGCGCAGAGTCAACCCACGGAAAGCTGCAGGACCAGACAACATCCCTGGCAGAGTGCTCAGAGAGTGTGCAGACCAGTTGACAGATGTTCTCACGGACATCTTCAACGTCTCCCTGCGCAGCTCCACTGTCCCAACGTGCCTCAAGACCACCACCATCATCCCCGTGCCGAAGAAGTCCACGGTGTCCTGCCTCAATGACTACCGTCCCGTAGCTCTCACGCCCATCATCATGAAGTGCTTCGAGAGGCTAGTCATGAGGAACATCAAAACCCAACTGCCCTCTTCATTGGACCCCTTGCAATTTGCATATCGTCCCAACCGCTCCACGGACGATGCCATCACCACCACCCTTCACCTCTCCCTTACCCACCTGGAGAAGAAGGACACCTACGTCAGAATGCTGTTCATAGACTTCAGTTCAGCATTCAACACCATCATCCCGCAGAATCTCACCAGGAAGTTAAGCCTGCTGGGCCTCAACACCCCCCTGTGCAACTGGATCCTGGACTTCCTGACAGGGAGGCCCCAGTTAGTCCGGTTCGGGAACAGCAGCTCCAGCACCATCACCATGAACACTGGGGCACCCCAGGGCAGTGTACTGAGTCCTCTGTTGTTCACCCTGCTGACTCATGACTGTGTTGCGAAACACAGTTCTAACAGCATCATAAAGTTCGCCGATGATACAACTGTGCTGGGTCTCATCAGCAAAGGCGACGAGTCAGCATACAGGGAGGAGGTACAGCAGCTGACAGACTGGTGTACAGTCAACAACCTTCACTGGAATGTAGAGAAGACCAAGGAAATGGTTGTTGACTTCAGGAAATCAAGACCGGACCACTCTCCGCTTAACATCAACGGCTCCTCTGTGGAGATCGTTAAGAGCACCAAGTTCCTTGGTGTCCACCTAGCGGAGAACCTCACCTGGTCCCTGAACACCAGCTCTACAGCCAAGAAAGCCCAGCAGCGTCTCTACTTCCTCCGGAAGCTGAGAAAGGCCCGTCTCCCTCCACCCATCCTCACCCTCTTCTATAGGGGAACCATAGAGAGCATCCTAAGCAGCTGCATCACTGCTTGGTTTGGGACCTGCACAGCCTCTGACCGCAAGTCCCTCCAACGCATTGTGAGGACAGCTGAGAGGATCATCGGAGTCTCTCTCCCCTCCGTCTTGGACATTTACACCACCCGCTGCATCCGCAAAGCAACCAGCATTGTGGATGACCCCACCCACCCTTCACACAGACTGTTCTCCCTCCTGCCATCAGGAAGAAGGTACCGCAGCGTCCGGTCCAACACGACCAGACTCTGCAACAGCTTCTTCCCCCAAGCCATCAGACTTCTCAACACAACTCAACGTCTGAACTGATATCTTTCTCCAACCATTAACCCCAGATAAAAAAAGGGAAGCATTTTTTGCACAAAGCATTGCACTAACAACTTTACTACCTCACTGGACTCTATTTATTACACATTGCACAATTTGCACACAACCAGCAATTATTTATTATTCTCTGTCTGTACTGTGTTGTGTTGTCTGTCCGTACTTGTTTGTTTGTGTTGCACTTGTGTCTGTATGCACTGTCTATGTTGCACCATGGTCCTGGAGGAACGTTGTTTCGTTTCACTGTGTACTCTGTATGTAGTTGAAATGACAATAAAAACCCACTTGACTTGACTTGACTTGACTAAAAGGTGCTCCCTCCTTTATAATGCTATAACTACACATAGAGTACAGTGCATTCGCCAGTCATCAATGTCTGAACAGTGGCACTATGTGCACCCAGCAGACCATGCGTCAAGGTCATTATCAGCAGCTCAACTTGTGAAGTCATCATGGTTCACCGGACCATCCTTCATCCACTGCTGTCCTGTGGAGACAACACAAGTAAGTGGAATGTTCGAGTTAATTGAACCGGACAAAGACTTGTATGTCACTCACCACCAAGTGCTCAGCAGTAGCGCTTTTTGAGCGCTTTTCTACCTTCAAGTCCTTGGCCAGAGCGATGGCAAATCTTGTCCACATCGCAAAATCCTTCCAGAGGCATCAATCCAGACAGTAAATGTAAAGACTGGCACAAATGTCACCTGCCGTGTACTCCAGAGGAAATAGCTTAAGCAAGAGATGTCATCCTCAAAGAAACACAAAAGGCATGCTTTAAAAGAGAACTTTCTACCCTTGATGTCAGCAAGCTAATCCCAAAGCAGAGCCCCCTACAAAAGCTCAGCCCAGTCTTACAGAATGGTCTAATTTCTGTTGGAGGCCGACTTAAACACTCCGAAATTGAAAACTTTAAAAAAAACCATGTAATTCTCCCCAAAGACAGTCACGTCTCACTTCTGCTCACTCATCACTACCACAAGCTAGTGATGCACCAAGGCCGTCATCTGACGGAAGGAGCAATAAGTGCTGCAGGATTGTGGCTCGTTGGTGGCAAAAGATTAGTGAACTCAGAAATCCACTAATGCGTAATCTGCCACAAATTACGTGGAAAACAAGAACAACAATGCATAACAGACCTGTCACCAGAGCGCCTAAAAACTTCTCCTTTCACCTACGTCAGCCTTGATGTTTTCGGGCCCTGGACCATAGCAACAAGGCGTACCAGGGGTGGACAAGCTGAAAGTAAGCGGTGGGCCATCATGTTTACCTATAGTGACCTCATCGAGGCCAGATGGGGAGTGTGTTGCCCTTAAGGCATTTCTTCAAATAAATAAGTTCATGGGTTTGAATAAATAATGCTAAAAATGTTTATACAGTGTTAAAAGTAATTACATGTTGTTTGTAATAATTATTTTACGTTATTTTAAGTTTAAAGATTAAGTTTTTATCTAAAAATATTATCGCTAAAATGTACTTATGCATTTCCGTTTTTCCGATTTCCGCAAGAAAAACAACGATCCATGTAAAAGAAACAGCATGAAAGCGTTATCGGATGCCATCCACATTGAATTATCAGACAGGAATGCCATAAGTTTCATTATATAATGGTTTATACAGAAAAGTTTGAATAATAATCTATATATATATATATATATATATATATATATATATATATATATATATATATATATATATATATATATAATATCTTTTTCCTTATTTCCTTATTGCCGACTTTTTTCACATAGTTCACAAGTTAATTTACTTTGCACTATGTCTGATGTCTGACATAGCATCGAAAGAGAACAGCTTTGGAAAGTCTGCCCATATTTGTCCATGCCTGGTGGCTACACAAAGGGCTTTTACCTCACACAGGTGCTTGTTATTGTCAGGGAATTGGACAATTTCTATATGCACATAAAATATGTGTCTTGGAGATTAAATGGTAGGTGTGTAAGAAAATATCGATAAACTTGAATATTGTGATATTACGTTTTGCAACACTATATCAATTCTCAAAAACAAAGTATCAATCTTTAATTAATAATTTACATGCAAGATGGGAAACAAACAGTGCCTTTTTATAAATTAGAAGCATTCTTTTTTCCACTTTGCTGGTTGGCCTTATTAGTCTGTGCAAAATGTCAGGCCATTCTAGATTTTTTCAATTCCTTAAACTGTACCGTCCATTTGATTATCCCCAAAGTTTTCTTGCCATTGTTTGGTTGAATTGTTCTGAGTCTTTATGCCTTGAGCATTGGTTTTAAAAAAAGTTTAGTGTCGGGTACAGTTCTACAGTAACAGAGGTTCCAGATGTTATTTCTTTTGGGATGATTAGGTGCTGTACCTCAAATAGATTCTCCTAAGATTGGACCGAACGTAGTATGTCCACTGATCAGCCATTTAAGGTTATGGCAGGGTTATCCATTGATGGGCATGCAGCAAGAGGCACCCATTTTCTGCAAACAAGCACTTAGAACTTAGAAAGTACTGCAACACCTTATTTCTTGCATTGTTACTTAAGTGAGGATTGTTTTTTGGATCAGCCTGCTTGGTGGTCTTGTTCTTGCCACTTGCAATTGCTTGAAAAGTTGAAAGGTATTATAAACATGTTAATTTAACTGTTTTGTCATTTGTCTAAGTTTAGTTAGCTATTCTTAGTATGTAAAACTTACATTTAGAGATTTATGGACATAAGATAAATGATCTGAAGATGAAATGATTGGCACAACTTTAAAAAATGTAGAACTTTTAGTATGCAGAACTTACATTTTAAGGTTCATATACATGAAGAAGAAATAACAAGTGAACTTAAAGTTTGAGTTGGGATCAAAACGCAAATAACGAGTGCAGCAAGTTGCCTTGAAATATTTTTTTTTTCAGTGTTGAACGGATGTACTTTAATGAAATCAAAACAAAACACGTAGTACACAAACATGATGACAAACTAAACAGAACCAGGGAGCAAAAGCACGGGAAACATGGGAATCATAGGAATCACAAACATGACGCAACTCACAAAAAGAACCACAAGGGAGAGGGCAAAACAGGAAGATTAAATACATGGATTAACGAGGGACAGACAGCTGACAGGACAGATACAAACAAAGAACAGAGACTAGGGTGGAGCAGAGAGCAAAGGGAACACATGACAAAAACATTAGTGCATAGGACTGACGGGGAAATGTAAACAAATGGACAAAGACAGACAGAAAAGGGCAAAGTGTGAAAGCATAGAGGTTCACACGATTTTACCTCTAACAGATATGCAATATAATCCATGTATATGTTGGATAATTTTTTTCCCCATAAAGACTTTTTCAAGTATAATATTTTTGTCTTCTTTTAATCAAACAAACTTTCAAGCACCAGGATGTGGCAATGGTATTTTGCTCCTTAAAAAATCCGTTGGAAAATCGTTGATTAAGAGCTAATGCCTATGGTTATTTTTATAAAGGCACAGGAGAGAACGCAGACAACAGTTTTTTAACGTGTTACAAGTTGCTAAGACACAACCTTATATTCAGCTTGACTGAAATGTCTTGCATGGGAATTTCCCTCCCTCCCTCCAGAGGTCGTTATTGCCTCAGTGTTGATTGGCTCATTGACCTTTAGCTTATTTACATGCTTTATATAGAAAATCCTCACAGTTTGTCCTTGCAAAGACTTGCAGTTTCTCCTTTTTCATTTTCATTTTTAATTTTCTGGAAGATCTTAGTCTAGTCTTGGTGTTATCACAATCTTTCCAATTCTGTTTAGTCTTGACTTGGATGTGACTGCCACAAATCTTAATCTTGACTCTTGAGTCAATGCATCACCTCTGTAATCTTGACTACAACATTGGAGTGAGAATGTGTTAAAACATTGTTCTGCATGATTGTCTTATTAATATTTTTTCAAACCAACTGGTCATCGCCGACAATATAGATGTTACTATCCATGAATACCTTAAAATATCCACTTTTTTGGTTTTATTTTTTTGTTGCTAAATCAACAATGAAACCTAGAATGTAATACAAGTTTATCTAACCTGAAAGTGAAATAAGCTCCACTCCAAACAGTACAATCTGAAGTTTGGGATTTCTTTTTTTTTTTTGCTTATTAAAAATAAGACTAAATGTCACACATCACATCTCTCACATGTGTTTCTGATTTGTGTTACTGGCTTTACTTCAACAAGGCATAAGAGCTGCTATTTCAAGCTGAATGCAACAAGCACACAAGATGTGTGTGATTTAAAATTCCCATGTAAGAGCTTGTTTGTTTGTTTCTGTCCTGTCTTAACTAATAAAGATGCAAGGACATAGAATGGTGTTTTATCTTGGGGTGCATATATTTAAGGTAACTTAAATTGTGATATCATGCCAAATATTATATGCTTTTTAAAATTTATATGTATGATTTACATGAAACGTAGGGGTGTGGTGAGAGATTACAATACAGCTATGCACATATGACCAACACAACAGATGCACACCTTGCTGTCTCTACTTTTACTTGCTGGATTACATTTATGCAAGTAAGTTGAGGCTTGACCAGTCAAGGATGTTATGAGGTACAAATGAGGTAGTAAACAACTACCATGCCCACAACAATCTACAGGTGCACCTGTAGTGAAAGATTATCACTAAAAATCACTAAAATAATTTTTGGCATAATGGTGGAGGCATAAAAACAACTTCTGCTTACATTTAAGTGATAGGTATCCAAAGTGGCATTGTCGAGAAAGTGATTAATTCCGCTCTAAATTGTAGCCTTAACATCACTACTTACTACTATGATATTACTTGTAAATATAAGTACATGGTACTAATTGCATGCTTAAATATTGTCATAATTATACGTCCCATTACACAACTGCTGCAAGTTTTGATAACAAACTAATCATGTATGGTGATCATGTCTATGACTATATATACAAAAGCAACAAATAAAAAAAATGTTTTAGTGAGTTAAAAAAAATGATGTGTTTACTTAATCAAATATTTTTTTGATATTATTTCAGAACAAATGTACACATATGTGACTCTGCTTTCACATATAGGCAGCAGTGTAATGGTCCATTTACACAGATACACAGAGTGTTCATAATGCCTGTGCCAATTATTGTTTAATCATCTTATCACAACTATTTAAGTTGTCTGCAGTTTATTTCCACAGTTGTCAGCTTTTACATTCATATGGTTATATCGCAAGAAAGAGAACATCAGTGGATTGTGTTTTAATCTTCTAAAGCAAATGCTTGAAAACGAAATAAAAAAATGCATACTGCATATAACACACTATGCATCTTACAAAAAAAGCAAAACTTCTAATTTGTTTGTTTATTTAAGTTCAAATTGTTTCTGGCATCTGGTGGGGAGCTACTAGGCTTGAAATAAAGATAATGGGTCAGTTTGGCCACAATATATTTATTCTAAAATGCCTTTCAAGCAGAGACAAGTCATAATTATTTATATACCAATTAATCTTTAACAAGAATGTAATAATTGTGACAGGACTACTTAATGTTTTAGCCTCTTTTGTTATTGCATTAATTGTAAAAGTCACACAGCATGAAAACATTTTGAAGTAGATTAAAAACCCTATAATAACACTATATTTAAGATAATTAAGAATTAAGTGAATTCAATTCAGACTTATCAATGTAATGTCGCTACCTGATCTGCTAGTGAGTTGTCACACCATAGAACAGTATCTCCTAAAACAAACATGCTTGGGGGAAGTTGATGCCTTCTTAGAAGGTACTGCAGATTTTGATGGCCCTATTTTAAGGGATGACAGGGTAGTGCAAGGCTATTTAGAGACACAGTGAATCTCATTTTGACTGATGATGTGCTTTTTAGCTGAGGGCATTATCTATTTATGTAAGCTCCTTGAGTGAGCAATGCCAACCACTGCAGCTGCGCACTTACTGTCCCACAAATTGTTTATGTAGTGCTAGAATATTTATCCACTATTATGTAGCAGTTGTATCACTCTGTATGATGCTATTCATTAAAGATGTTCACATAGCTGCTTCATGTAAACATTTAGGTCTAAAGCAGGGGCAGATTTTGTGATTTTGCAGCTTTTGGCAAAAGACAGCAATGTGTTTTCCTGAAAACACATTTTAAAATTATTAAATGCTCTAGGCTCCTGAGTTGTGTCCCTATCTACACTGTTAAAATGACAGAAAAAAAAGCTTAAATCTAAATGTAATGTTTTTAATTTTAAGACTATTCTGCAACTATTACAAGGCTATTTGATGGGTCCCTTTTTCTTCTGTTGTACTGTTGTTCTCTGAGATCTACCTATAAAATGTATATACATTTGTGCGGATTTATTTACGTAAAAAGTTGTATTAATTCATTTTTACATGACCAACCTCCTTTTGCAGGCTGTGCTTTAAGACTAATAAACGCAACTGAGTATCATTGATTGGCAGTCTTGTGTTGTGCATTCATGAAGCAGTCCAGGCTCAAATACTCACCACCAGTAGTTCTAGATTGCTGCTGTAAGCTGAAAGGGAACATATGTATGTTATTGTTTTGGTTTTTTTATGAGATTACAAAAACAATTAAATTAAAATGGTTTTCTAGGGGGCTTTTAACTTATTCCTACCTGTGATTTTAATAATTTTCATTTTAATTTTTTTTAGCTGTCAGCAATAATAAGAAACTTTATTATAGAAAACTACAATATTGCAATAGTAATATGTTATCAAAATGACTATAATAATAAAATAAAATAATTATACATTTCAGAAGTATTAAGTATTAGCAAAATGACCAAGTTCTTTACTTTGCATATAAGTTTCACAATATAAATAATGCTGTGTTTCAATGGTTTGGAAAAGATTAAAAAAAAGTATATATACATTTTTCTTTGGATAGCCACTGGGGTCTATGGAGTGCGTTTCCAGGTTGAGTCTGGACACTCTGTATTACAATTGCGAGTTTTCAGTATTCAGTAGAGAATTTTACTGTAGTCTTGTCCGCTGATTTTGTACAAATGTAAATTGACAAACTAAAGTTTTACATACAGTAATAATTTGACAATTTCAGATTAGTTACCTTTTGTTCTAGTTAGTATACTCACTATACAAACTACATTTTGGCCAAAAGTTGCATGCCTTATATTTTATTTACCGTATGTAGCATTTCATTAGACTGAAGGTTTTAACAGAAACAATAGATGTTAATTTTAACTTGTATCAGATGTAATGCAGTTCTGACACACAAAGATAGCAGTCAGATGTGTGTGTGTGTGTGTGTGTGTGTGTGTCTGTATGTGTTTTCTATTCAGGCCTCACGTCTTGAGACTAAAGTCCTAGTCAAGACACAAATCAGTCAACATACACAGGGCTTACCTTGGAGTGAAAGAGCTGCTAGACGTGTTTAAATCGTCTCAAGTTTGCTGACCAGTGAAAAAAATTAAGAATGTTTTTTTAATGAAATTTCTAGTAATACTGGTAACACAGATGGGTCTTTTGTTTGGCATCTACAGTCACAGCCAAAAGTTTGAAGAATGGCACAAATTTTGATTTTCACAAAGTTTGCTGCCTCAGTTCTTATGGTGGCAATTTGTATTACTCTAGATTGTGGAGAATGATCAGATAAATTGCAATCAATTGCATTCCCTACCCTGAAAAATTATATCAAAATTACTGCATTTCAGATACCGCCTTTCAAACCTACTAAATGGCCTGCAAACATCATTTGTACTTTTTTGGTCATACCTATATTGATTTACTTGATTAAATGTTTGTTTTGATGTGGCTGCAAGTTTGAGAATATAGTCTGTTCATTTTGTGGTCTGCCCTAGAGGGTCATATGTCAGATACTGCATGCTTACTACTTTTCTGTATATTTGTTGTAGGCAATTCTGAACAGCACCAAGGATTTTGTCTTAATTGCACATTTTCAGGACTAGAAAAAGAAAAGAAAGTGTTATTCAACTGTTTTCTGTTTAGTTATTGAATTTTTCATAGACACTAAAGGAAGACTATAACATTACACTAGCACTAGCATAACTGAGCTATTACATAAATTACATAAACCCAATTATTGTACCTAATAATAATAATAATAATAATAATTATAATAATAAATAGCTATTCGTTTTCCTTCCATCCCTTCTGAGGTGGTTCCTAACAGTGCAGCAAATGTGGGAGCAAACAGTAATAGTGATGTTGTAAAGCAAGAAAAAAAACACACCCCATCCAAATTGATTAATCCCATACTGTGGCTATTTTTTCACATGATAAGATATTATATTACTTGTACAGGCCTATTTTCAGGTTACTGAACAGTTCTTTATAAAACCAAAAGAGGTCATATGGCATTGCTCAAAGAACCCTTTTTGGCTTGTTTTATAAAATTTGCATCACGTTGTGTCACTTTTCCTTCTATTGCAACCTACTGATTAACATTTTGAAGAAAATGTAGCTTATTTCCCAGCATCCTTTATATATTTACCACAGTGTCTGTCATTTACCCTTAGTTACCTAATCAATCTGTCTCTCCCTCTCGCTATCTTTTTCTTTTCTTTTGCTTGCTATATAATATGTCTCCAGTGGTTAATTAGCATTAATTACCCCAATTAATAATTGAGCTCTGTGCTGTGGCAAATAGCTCACAAATGTAGCAGTGATCTTATTACCCCTTACCTTAACCCCCTTAAGACCTGTCATCACCCCAATTTGCCTGCATCTGCCATAGAGGCTGCTCATCAGCATGTTTGTTTGCCCTGTCCTATCACAGGAGACAAAACTGGGCCAGATAGCTCATTAGCTTATGACCTTTAGCTAAACACAGTGAGTAAGAAGCCTTTCAGAGATAGGCTGTTCTTTACATCTGCTGGTCTAGAGAATGTATTGAGCAGTCATAAAAGTCAGAGACCTCTATTCATTCAGTTGATTTTGGTTAAATTGTCATAATATTGAAGGCATTGATTTTTCAGGAGATAAAACAGAAGTTCTCCTCCTCGGCCTAAAGGCTGCTCAGATTAAATGTTCGGATTTAATATTAAATCTTGCTGACTTCTCTGTAGTTCCTGGGTTGGTAGCTAAAAATCTTGGTGTAACAATTGACTCAGATCTGACATTTAATCAACACATTGGTAATATTACAAGGACAGCGTTTCTTCACCTGCGAAAGACATGCGTTATCTATGTTTGATGCCGAAAAGTTAGTGCATGCCTTTATAACCTCAAGGCTAGACTACTGTAATGCATTATTGTCAGGATACTCCAGCAGGAACCTGAATAAACTTCAGTTAGTTCAGAACGCTGCAGCTAGAGTACTAACTAAAACCAGGAAATTCGATCACATCAGTCCAGTTTTATCAGCGCTACACTGGCTTCCTGTCAAATTCCATATCGACTATAAAATTCTTTTACTGACAAATAAAGCCCTGCACGGTCTCGCACCGGAGTACCTGCAAGATCAAGAGCTTTTTCCTACAAAGCCTCCAAATTGTGGAATAATTTCCCAGTTAAAGTCTAGACTGAAAACATACTTGTTTAGTTTAGCTTTTGGTAATTAATCTTCCCTTTTAGATAAAAGCAGGAGATCTGGGGATTCTTGGACACAGAGGTTTATGGTAAACTGAGATGTTGGTGCTGTTGTTCCACCACTTCACGTGATCACACAGGTTGGTTGACAGTGGAGTGGGGGGATCCCAGTGTCTCAGGGTGCTCTCATGTCCATGTTACCTTCTGGTTCGCTCCTTTTAGTTTAGGCTGTTATAGTTAGATCTGCTGGAGTCGCCAGTCACACTTTGAAAACCTGAATATTAATATTCTCTACAGTCATACTCCCGAGCAGAACTAACTTTCTCTTTTTACTCTTCCTGACGTAATGACTGTCCTCCTGTCTGTTGAACACTGTTGGAGGACTGATCATCAGGGCCTCCTTCCCACCCATCACCAGCTGTCCTGCCCATCTGTGTCAACTGCTCGCCCTCAGTTATATCACTGTGCGATCCAGAGGCACCAGCATTGAGATAGGATGGGACTGTTGCAGCTCACACCCACTTTACATCAGTCAGAGACTGCCTCAGTCAGAGATTGCCTCAGTCAGAGACTGCCTCTACATGTGCAGCTTCTAAAGCTTTGCTATCCAGATTTCAAACAGAGACTCTTTTCTTTTATATTTAGTTTATTAAACTGTAAATACTGTTTGACCAGAGGAGGATGGGTCTCCCCTTGTGAGTATTGGTTCCTCCCAAAGTTTTCTTCTTCCAGTCTGAGGGAGTTTTTCCTTGCCACTGTTGCCTCTGGCTTGCTCACTGGGGGATATATGTTGTAACTGTCTGTTTTCAAAACTCTGTAAAGCTGCTTTGAGACAACATAATTGTAAAAAGTGCTATATAAATAAACTGGACATGACTAAAAAACCCTGACCTGTGACAGCGTTGTGTTAGAAAATAATGTCTGAGTTTTCTGTTTTGTAACCGAACAACACATAAAATAGCTCAATGCATAGGTTTTACACAAATTCCAAATGGATGGCTCATTACACAAGAGCACATTCAGTTTTAGCTAGTTCGCACAACACACAGCAGAATCACAAAGACCTCCACACTTACAATAACCAATGCTGTTTAAACAAAAAAAGAAAACATCCTGTTTAACTGTTTAAGCTTTTAAGTTTTAACATTAAAAAGTCTTTTAACTCACCAAGTCTTCTGTTATCAGTTCTACAGCACCCTCTGATGTCTGGACAGGAGACTGGTGCTTTAAGTTTATTTGCTAATTGATTAAATTTTATTCAATTCAAGTTTTGTATAGCGCTTTTTACAAACGTGTCTATTCAATCTGTGTTGGAGCATGAGGGGTTAAGTGGAAGCCTGTGAGCCTGTGTCTTCCCCTATGATTGGTGGTTCCACTGTTCATGTACAGAGGGGGCCAGGCAATTATAATTCAGCGTCATTTCAAATTACAGTAAAATTGACCAATCATATGCTCCCTCTAAGTGGGTGGGGTTAACTGTATGATCATTTCCGCCTGCTGTGGCGACGCTAGCTGCAGAAACAGTTAGCTAGCGTGTGTATCGCTAGGCTATGAGGTGGACACCTTTGCAAATTTGTTATCCAAGCCGTTTTCTAGATTAACTTTTAATGAGATGTTGGAGTTAATCAGCAAAGGACGACCTACACCAGAGCTTAATTTAGTGCAAAAAACAAAGGCTTTTGAGAGGCATTTCAACTCCAGCAATTACATGCTATACCACTGGATGACAGGCTTGATCAGGGAGCAGAAGCTGAACACAACTGGACAGTTGGACATTGATTTCTATTGAGAAAGAACTGTTAATGTGTTAATGGGTTTAAAAGCAAAGGATCAGTTGCATGACCCTGCCAACCACTTCATTCAAAAGGACAGAAGAATAGACTTCAAGTAATTCCTTGATAATGAGTAGGTAAGTTATTTAACGTTGTTTAGGCCTCCATGCCAGCTGGTTTGATTGTGTCTGCGCTGTTGATGCTGTTTAAGTTTAAATCAAATGACATAATGAAACATCTCTACTCTTCTGATTGATGTGTATGTTGCCAGTGACTGCTGTGTGTGTTGTACTGATAGAAAGGCTTTCATATCATTTTGTTCATTTTGTGTGATTTGACGTGTCGATTCATTCCTTTGATGCCCTCTTTTGGCATCACATTAATGTAAAAAATCGAGCCCGCAAATGTGAAAGATTTAAAGCTGCATGTTTTAACATTTCCTGCATGTAAATGTTTCACTCGTGGGCGTAAATGTGAAACTTGCGAGCACAGAATGAGGAACCGCACGCGCAATTTTCATAAACACATGCTCAAACTGCGTTTTTGTGCACTCGAGTTTTGACATTAATGTGACGCCATACCCTCGGGCGCATCGTCTACATATTCCTCTAAAGTGCAAACGGAGCTCTGTGATCCGTTTTTTATAAGAAGGAACCTTATTTTACTTATTTTACTGGCTTCTTCCCCTATCCGCCATCAACAAACTTGTCATCATGTGAAGTGGAATTATCCAAAGCTAAACTAAAATGTATGTTTTCAGTCTAGACCTAAAGATTGTGTCAGAGTCCCCATTAACTGGGAGATTATTCCATAATTTTGGGGCTTGGTAGGAAAAAGCTCTTCCCCCTATTGAAGTCTTCTGAATTTTAGTAACCAGTAGAAAATCAGCATCCTCTGATCTGAGTAAACGTGGCTGTTCACGAAATAAAATCTTGCAGTTACTCCGGTGCGATATTGTGCAGGGCTTTATACATCAGTAAAAGTATTTTATAGTCGATATGGAATTTAACAGGGAGCCAGTGTAATGTTAATAAAACTGGGCTGATGTAATTATATTTTCTGGTTTTAGTTAGTACTCTAGCTGCAGCATTTTGAACTAACTGAAGTTTATTCAGGTTCCTGCTGGAACATCTTGACAACAATGCATTACAGTAATCTAACCTTAAAGTTATAAAGGCACAAACCAACTTTTCAGCATCATGTAGGAAAAAATGCATTTCCTAAGTTTGGTATTTTCGAAGGTGAGGAAACATTGTCCTTGTAATATTGCCTATGTGTGGATTAGACATCAGCTCTGAATCAATTGTCATACCAAGATTTTTAGCTGCTAAACCAGGTACTACAGAGAAATCAGCAAGATGTAACATTCAATTTTTAACATTAAAACTGAACATTTATTGCAATCAATTTTAATCTCTTTTTTCTTGTTCTGTCTCTCTTTTTCTCTCTCTTTCTCACTTGTTGCTATATGTGGACACCAGCTTCACTCTGTTAGTTCCTATGTGATAGAAGCTGGGGCTATGCTAACAATAGTAAGCATTCGCATTGCATTGTACTTTTAAAGGGACATTAACCTATTTTCATTCCTAGGTTAAAATAACCACTGGGTTACACAGCACAAAACACTTACTGTCTGAAAGACAGATAATTTTGATTGTGTTATTACATCAAAGTTAATTAAAACAAAGTCCTATGATTCATAGTAATAGCATAGTAACAATAGTAAGTGATAGGATGTTGTAATATTGCTGAACCAGACAGACGCGTACAGATATGGGGAGAAGATGATTTACTAATAAGCAGAGTAAATACTGGATAGAAGTAACACCAACACACAACCAATACCAACCAAAGGCGCTAAGGCTAACTCGAGTAGTCAAAAACATGCGTGGGTCAAAAATACGGGGCAAAAAACAACATCAGAAAGGGCTGAGCAAAAAGGAACGTCTGAGAAAACAGAAAACAGTACGTTACCAGGCAGACACGGCAAACAAGACAAAAGGGCAGGTTGAAAACATGGAAAACGGGTTGAAAAAGCCATGGAATTGCACAGAAAACTGAAACCATACATCGCAACGAGAGTCCTCTTAGAAAGTTTATATAGTCCGGGAGCTGATTAGATATTAGGTGAACTTGATCTTGGAGGATCAGCTGACCTCGAATTGGGTGTCACCTGATCCACAGATGCAAGCTGGGAGTTTTCCAGATCAAACAGAGAATCTGTAGCAGCGTTGGCGCCAGATGTGACAGATGTAAAGGGATTATTTTTTTTAAACCACAAGGAATAAAAAATTTTCCAAAAACAAAAGTAGCTTACAATTTTTTTGAAATGTTGAAAAGGGTTGCTGGAGAAATGTGCTATGGATGTCAATTAAGAGAAAACTCAGTTTGTCAGTGTCAGGAATAGCCTCTCAGTCAGTACTTGTGTGGCGTATCCAAGACCTTTATGCATGAACCTTATATATTGATTGTCTGATTTGGCTAAAGAGCGATTTCTGAGGTCTCCCCCCCCGTCATAAATACCAAAGGCTTCTGGCAACACCACCTCCAGCATCTGAAAGCTTTCAGATAAAGGATGCCTGGAGGATCTCTTAAACCAATTGCCCAATAAAACCCCCGGCACGGGAGTACTACAGAACGTTTAGCAGAGACAAAGGAAGCTCACAGAGGGCTAATTGCGAACTACACACACACACACACACACACACACACACACACACACACACACACACATTCCTGCCTTTAACAGAGAAAAAATTGTATTAAATGGACTTTTCGTAAAAATTCGTTTCCCCAGCAACCAAGTCACATGAACAATGTGATCCGCGCGAAGCAACCAAGACCCGTACAGCCCATGCGGCTGGCGTGAAGCTTCCAGGGTCACCAAGACGACCACCAGCGTGTCACCCCGGCAATCCATGCACACGAACCACGGGAAGACAGCCCCAGATGAACCACCTGGCCAGCGCGAGGCCGATGCCACCAGCAACAAGCCGACCACCAGCGCATCACCCCGGCAACCCATGAGCATGAACCATGCGAAGCCTCCACCAGACGAAGGACAAACCATGTGACCCGTGCAAAGCCGGAAAGCCAACACATCTCGGCCGTTCAGCCAGTGTTTGCATAGCCGCCATGCCGACAAGCCAATTCTCCACAGCCGGAAATGCAGTAAGGCACACACATATGCAAGCCTCTGTTCGTGATCTGGTCTGATATGGTGTTTAGTGAGGTTCCTTGGTTAAAACTATTTTTCACAGAGTGCATATTTCATTCCGAGTATAGCAAGTTCTGCTTTCTTTTAGTCTAGGTTCCTTTATTTTACCCTTTTTTAATCTCTTTATTTCTTTCATTTTCCATATTCGTCCCTTTTGATATGTTCATCTAAATAAAACTTTTTTATATAAGCTAGTCTTGGTGTGCTTTCAATGTTATTACCAGTGTGTGGATCCCTGAAGTCAAACCAACCTCAACCTCAGAAAACAAATATTTTATAAGGGTAAATTTGATTCATCTAAATTAATGAATTTGATTAATTAATTGGTGGATTAAATAAATAACCCTAATTCCATTACACTTGTGACTTTATATGCATGCTTACTGCACACAAACTCATAAGTCTACAAATCTGTTGGCGTTCTCAAAACAAAGGCTTGAACACCCCAGTTTATCAATGGAGCTGACAAGGCAGACAAGGAGACTGGATACTTATGTGAGTGTATTTGATTTGATAAAAACAGGCAGGAATATGGAGGGCAGGATATTCATGGAAAAAAAACACACAGGGACTAGTAAATGGTGAGGGCAGGACACAACAAGGCATAAGCCAAGACCAAAACAAAACAAAATCACATGGCAGGCACATTAAGGAAGATAAACAAAGACAGAAACAAAAAAGGGCAGGGCTTGACAGGATGTTTAGAGCTCAACATTATTAATAGGTTTAGGATTGCTTGGTATAATGTTATGGTATGGTCCTTCCTGACACTCCCTGAGATTATTTTTTGAAATTTGAATCATCTGAATTTGCTGTAATTCCTGGTCTGCCTTGGTCAAGAACTATATGTCTGTCATTTTATGGTAAGAAAAAGAGGTCGTAAACTGGTCTCAGCATTGTTTTGATAATTGTCTCTTCTTTCCTCACCTATCTGTTATTTGTACTACTATTAAGAGTCCAGCGGGTCATTGTCCTGTTTACTTTCTATTTGAATGTGCTGAATTTTCTGACGTTTAATACTAAATTACCATTAAACTAATTGATAACCAATTACCACCAAAATCTAGTGTTTACCCGCTTACTCAAACGGAAAGCCATGGAGAAATATATACATAAAGCTCTAGCCCAGGGTTTTATACGTCCATCTACCTCTCCTGCAGCCGCAGGTTTCTTCTTTGTAAAAAAGAAGGATGGTGGCCTCAGACCTTGTATAGATTACAGAGGCTTAAAGTCTATTACCACATCTCACTCCTGTCCATTGCCATTGGTACCCGTTTCACTGGAGCAACTCAGAGGTGCCACTGTATTTACTAAATTGAATCTGCGTAGTGCATACAATCTTGTCCGTATCTGTGAAGGTGGTGAATAGAAGATGGCCTTTCTAACCACTAGATGTTACTATGAATATTTGGTGATGCTTTTTGTTTGAGAAATGCTCTTTCAGTCTTTCAAGCCTTCCAAGCCTTTTCAAGCATTCATGCTGTCCTTTGGGATATCTTGATCTACTCGCCTGATTTGCCTACTCATGTTCAAAATGTACTCATTGGCCACCCCAATAAATGCCAAAAAACCCTCAAGCTGAGGAGGATTTCAAAGAACTTAAAAAGAGGTTCAGCACTGCTCCTATACTACACCCAGATCCTACATGACCCTTTGTTATGGAGGTGGATGCTTCTAATGTAAGAGTGGGTCCTGTTCTTTCCCAGTGCAGTGGTGAACCCCCAAAATTGAAGCCCATTGCATACTTTTCACACAAATTGTCACCAGCCGAACGTAACTATAAGATTGGTGAAGAGTGGCGCAACTGGCTTTAGGGTGCTCAACACCCATTTCTTGTTATTACTGATCATAAGGATTAAGAATATCTTTGGCTCCGGCAATATCTATGGCTCAATACTCTTATTAGTATTACCACCAATATCACTCTTTTTCATTGTATGCTTGGTTATCAACCTCTTAAGCCTTTGTCAGGTCAGTCTTCAGAAGTATCCGCTGTGGATCATTGGATGAGATGTAGTGAGGAGGTTTGGGAACAGACCCATCAGCGCATTGAGGTCATTTTGAGACATAATAAACGTAACGGTGACAGGCACAGATATGACACCCTCATACAGTCCGGGAGATTTGGTATGGTTATCCTCTGGGACTTCAGGCTTTCTGCTGGGGAGTAGAAAATTAAATCAGAAATAGTATTGTCTATTTAAAGTTCTCAGCAAAATTAATAATGTAATTCATAAACTACTAGTACTGGTATTAGGTGCCCATCTCTAAGCCCATCCACCAGTCATCAGAGAAGTCACTCCAGGAGGGAATCCTTATCCCTGGCCCTGGCAGGTCAGGGGGTTCTTTTTCTCAGTCGTCCAGTGATACAGGGGTTGGTTGTTCAGGTCGTGCTTGCTGCCATTCCTTCTCCCTCCCTGACTCCTTGCCTCGCCAGAATACTGATTACACACACCTGCTGCTCATTAGACACACACCATATAAACTTCATATTCCGAGCATTCATATCCCTAGCATTTATATTCCGAGCGGGTAAAATATAAAGATTTTACTCGGTTGTTAAAGATTTTACCTGCTTGTTTTACTTTCTAAAAAACGGTGGCAAAAAGACTTTCCGATCCCATCCCAAGGAAGAGGCATGGAGCGCTTTAGCCGTTTGCTGAGCGTCCACAACTGGCTTCAGAAAGCAAGCCAATCACACTTGTGTTACATTGATCATTTTAATCTGTTCTGGAACCGCCTGTTTTTTAATCATCATGATGGGATTCATCCCAGTAGACTTGGTTCGCAGATTTTAAGCCATAATATATCTTACTCTGTTCCTAACCTGAAATGACTACCAGAAACCAGCCATGAAAACCCAGCCATCCCAATAATAATTAGCAATCGACCTAGGATCAGCCTGTCTTCATTGACCTTTAATAAAAAAAGTAATTGCAATCTTTTTATCAACCCAGCTAATCTCATCCACATTTAGCTACCACAAACACCGGGCTGATCCGGATATTTTAGTACTGACTGAATACTGGCTGAAGCAAGCTGTGACAGACTCTGAGGTAGCCCTAACAAATTATAACCACTATAGAGCAGGCAGGAAAGCAAGGGGTGGGGTTGTGACTATTTATGTTAAATGCAATATTCAAGTAAAAATTTTAAATACGATATCCAAAGAAACATGTTTTGAATTATTGGCTCTACAAGTGTGTGCTGGACACAGTAACAGCTTTGTGGTTGCTGGTGTTTATAGACCTCCCTCTGCACCCTCTCATTCCATAGGTGAGTTAGCTGGGCTTTAACTCTGTATGCTGAAGCAGAAATGCTGATCCTAGGTGATTTTAATCTGAACTGGTTAACTAATGCATCCGATCATCTAAAAGAAGTGTGTGGTAATTAATTACCAAGCCAACACGACCAAACTTGCATGACCCCACCAAGTCATCCTTAATAGACTTAATTTTATCAAATAGATCTGACAGAATTACCACTACAGCTGTATTTGACCGTGATATTAGTGATCACTGTCCTATTGGATGCATTAGGGACACCAGCATGATAAAGTCAGGCTCTCGGATGGTGGTTAGAAGAAATGTTTAAATGATATGGCGCTCAGCGACATTCACTGTACCTCAGAATTATGGATGTTGACTTAGCACTAGATCATTTTACTCAAACATTTCTACCAGTGGTAAACAAGCATGCCCCTATAAAAACATGAGAATACGTGATAGATCGAACCCCTGGATGACTAATAAAATATCTTCCTAAATGCAAGGAACAAAGCATGGGCCTCTGCTAGAAAAAGTGGAGATAGAGACCAATGGCTTACATTTAGGCAGTTGAGGAATAAATGTACCTCACACATTAGAAAGGCTAAAGTAGAATACTATATGGATCAATTTTCAAAATCGGCTTCAAACCCTGTCAAATTCTGGAAAACTGTTGACTCCCTCAAAAACATTTATTTACATTTTACTATTTTATGTTTTTAGTTTTATTTATTTATCTGTATAAATTAAATTGTCTTTATTATTATTATTTCCTTTGATTTTATACCTATGATTTTATTGATTTATAATATTTTGTATCTACATTTTATTAAAATGCTGGGTTTTTTATTTTATTTTGTCAATCCCCCTACAATGCATAATGCTTGGCTACATTGTAAATAAGGGGCACCCTCAATGTACTCCGAGATTAAATAAATGTTGATTGATTGATTGATTCTTCTCTTGCCTTTCCATTTTGATCTCTGGTTGTCACTTATTTAATTTTTTTACTTTTCTCTGACATCTTTTTACTGAGACTCAGCAAAATACTCAGATCTATGACAGTATAAGTCAAGTCAAGTTTATTTGTATAGCGCATTTTACAACAATGTTGTCACAAAGCAGCTTTACAGGAGTTTAAAAGCATGAAAATATGAAATCACAATCACAACACTCTGCAAGCCAGAGATGATGGTGGCAAGGAAAAACTCCCTTAACTGGAGGAAGAAACCTTGGGAGGAACCAGACTCACAAGGGGAGACCCATCCTCCTCTGGTCAAACAGTATTTACAGTTTATTAACTAAAGCTGAGTCTGAAGGTAAATGCTTTAGAAACTGCACAGGTAGTACATCAGGTGGATGATACAGTGATGCAGTCAAGGATGGAGCACATGGCACCAATGGAGAGGAGGACTGGTTGGTGCCAGGTGACTGGGGGGTCCTGGTGGTCTGCCCTTTACAGTATTCGGTGGGACAGGTGGGCGGTTATTATCTTGCAAAGAGAAAAGTTATTTCTGGTTTGTGTTAGTACAGAGGATGAGAAGCACTTCAGAGGGTAGCTGGCGACTCTGGCAGATCTGATTCTAAACAGAATGAACTAAAAGGAGAGAAGCTGCACAGGTGCTACATCTGGAGGATACGGTAATGCAGTCAAAGTGTAGCGGAAAGAGAAGAGCTGGTTGGTGCCAGGTGCTAAGGAGGTAAGTACCTTCAACAGTATTTGGCGGGACAGGTGGGCGGTTATTACCTCAGAGAGAGGTAGAAAAAGAAAAACAGAGTTAGTTCTGGTTTGGGTTAGTATAGAGGATGAGAAGTGTTTAGAGTGTAGCTGGCGACTCTGGAAGATCTGATTATAAAAAGAATAAACTAGAAGGAGAAAAGCTGCACAAGTGGTACATTTGGATGATACAGTAATGCAATCGAGGTGCGGCAGATGACATATATGAAGAGGAGACCTGGGGGTCATTTCCCGTACAACGATGGAGGTTAGCATTGAACTAACATGGTATGATGCTTCGTTAAACTAACTAACATCTCCAGCACGACTGTTTCCCAAAACTCTTGTACTTTGTTCGTACCACAGCAGTTTGAACTATGTAGTTTAAAACCACCGTAGTCTGAACTACAATGTTTACAGATGTGTTTGTTTGATTCTTACAGCAGGAAACCCCCCAAACCTTGTAATATGATAAAAAAATATGACGATTGTGATTGAATAATGTATTTAATGTTCACTACTCATATCTGAACATACTGTAATCATATAACTAACCACCAGAATCGACAACAATAATAATTATAATTAAATGTAATATAAATTAATAAAATAAAAATAATTATTTATTTTAGAAGAAAAAATACAATAATTATTAGCAAGTCCAATGCATTCATAGACACAGGAAAATATATATCATATGCGGAAAGTAAGGAAGGAATTCAACAAATAAATGAATCAATTCAAACGCGGGCCTCAGTAGTGTACTGGTATAAACGTGTGAGCATGATTTGTTTGAAAACATGTAGATCTGAGTTTAAACCCTGGTCACTGGTGTGTTCTTTTATTTTTTTCCCCCCCCAAAATGAATGCCCTCAGTGATTAAGTAATGACTCATTAATGTCCTGTAATTATTTACTTGTTGTCTCCTCTGATATATGTTTTTACAGACTGACAAGATAACATTGTTTCATAGGCCTGGAAATACACATAGATACACATACAGGATCAGTTTAAATGGCCAGCCATAAGTTCTGTAGCTCCATGTTGTCCTTTTACAATCCGGGCAGGTCTTCTAGTAATAAGAGAGAGCTAAGGAAGGCAGAGAGGAAGTGGAGGAAGTCCCAGCTTGACTCTGACCTACACTCCTACCAAGCTCTCCTCTACAAGTTCTCAATGGAGGTTACTGCTGCCAAGTCCTCCTTCTACAAGTAGAAACTGGAAGCATCATCATCTGATCCACGCAAGCTCTTTAGTATTTTCTCCTCTCTTCTCAAACCCCCCTCTCCCCCACCACCCTCTTCCCTTACCCCGGAGGATTTTGTCACCTTCTTTGAGGAGAAGGTTAACAAAATCCGCCAGTCGTTTTTCTCTTGCTCCACTTCCCTCACCAATACTCATCCTCTTACCAGTAATTCCTTAACATGCCTCTCTCCTCTTTCCACAGACAAGGTCCTACAGCTACTTAAATCCAGCAACCCGACCACCTGCCCACTGGCTCCCATTTCATCCACACTCTTCCAGACAGTCTCCATGGATCTGCTGCCCTTCATCACATTCATCATAAACAGCTCCTTGTCATCAGGACGGGTCCCAGCCGCATTCAAGACTGCCAGAGTGGTTCCAATTCTGAAGAAGCCCACACTGGACAGCTCAGATGTCTGCAACTACCAGCCGGTATCACTCCTTTCTTTTCTATCAAAAATTCTTGAGCGTGCTGTTTATAACCAACTGTCTCTCTTTCTCACCCAGAACCTGCTCCAGGACCCCAACCAGTCCGGCTTCAAACCAGCGCACTCAACAGAAACAGCCCTCATAGCAGTGACTGAGAAGCTCCAGACTGCAAGATCATCCAAACTGTCATCGGTTGTGATCCTTCTGGACATCTCTGCAGCTTTCGACACGGTGAACCACAAGATCCTTCTATCCGTCCTTGCTGACCTGGGAATCACGGGCTCTGCATGGAAGTGGTTTGAGTCCTATCTAGAGGGGCGGTCTTACCAGGTAACATGGAGAGGGTCTACATCTGCTCCTTGCAGGCTCCTTACTGGTGTCCCTCAAGGCTCAGTGCTAGGTCCTCTCCTCTTTTCACTCTACACCCGTTCTCTTGGTCATGTAATTACCTCTCATGGTTTCTCTTACCACTGCTATGCTGATGACACTCAACTAATGCTTTCCTTCCCACCATCTGACACTCAGGTTTGCAGTCGTATCTCTGCATGTCTGACCGACATCTCCTCATGGATGACAGCTCATCACCTGAAGCTCAATCCCAGCAAGACTGAGCTGCTGTTCATCCCTGGAACTACAGGTCCTCAGCAGGATCTTGCCATCTCATTCGAGAACTCTGATTGTTCCGTCTAAAGATGCAAGAAACCTTGGGGTGACTCTGGATGACCAGTTATATATATATATATATATATATATATATATATATATATATATGAGGGGCGATACCTCTGCCGGAAGGGATACCATGCTCTGAATGTCTAGGTAGTCAATTTTGGCATGCCAGCCAAAATTCTCAACACTTTCTACAGGAGTATGATTGAGAGTGTTCTTACCAGCTCCATCATCGTCTGGTATGGAAACTCTACTGCTCAGGACAGAAAGGCTCTCCAGCGTGTGATCAAAACTGCACAGTCCATATCAGGAGCAGCCTTCCCCTCACTGCAGAACATCTACCAACTCTGCTCTTTGCCAGGTGACAGAAGGTGGTGGCTTTAAGGGCTGCAGGCTTTTAGGAGACAGTGGCTACCCTTTGCACTCCCAACTTCTTCCAACTATCCAGCAGCCCAACACAGAGGCAGAGAGAGATACAACAGTGCTCACACTAGAACTCGAGGTATTTGGCATTCACATCAGTGAGGATCTCAGCTGGTCCCACAACACTCAGATCATCATCAGGAAGTCCCAGCAGCGACTGTACTTTCTGAGAAGGCTGAGAAAATTTGGTATGCCAACCAAAATTCTCAGCACCTTCTACAGGAGTATGATTGATAGTGTTCTTACCAGCTCCATCATCGTCTGGTATGGAAACTCTACTGCTCAGGACAGAAAGGCTCTCCAGCGTGTGATCAAAACTGCACAGTCCATCTCAGGAGCAGCCTTCCCCTCACTGCAGAACATCTACCACACCAGGGTCACCAGGAGGGCCCACAACATAATCAGGGACAGTACACACCCCCAGCACACACTCTTCACACTTTTACCTTCAGGCAGACATTACAGGAGTGTGAAGTCCAGGACTACAAGACTGACAAACAGTTTCTACTCACAGGCCATCAGGCTTCTGAACACCTCACGCACTACCTCTCCAACCTCTCCTACCTGAACTGGTTTTAACTGGTCTGATTTAAACTGCACCTTACACTCACTGTACTGTCAGAATACTGTTTACATTCAATACTCACACAAACATTATTTTTTACTTTTGTTTCTTGCAACTTGCACTTTATGGCTGCTGCTCTTCATACTTGCACATAAAAGCACACATAACTTTTATTTTTTATTCTTTAACTATAAAAATACTTTTATTCTTCAACTTATATTGTTATACTTTGTATATTTTGTACATATATTTTTTATTTCTTTTATTTGTTATCTTTATCTATTGGTGAATGGAGGAGCAGCAAAGTAAGAATTTCATTGTACAGTGTAACTGTCTGTTCTGCTGTACACATGACAATAAAACTCTTGAATCTTGAATCTTGAATCTTGTGGAGAGGGCCATTGGATTGTGTAAGAAGCGTTTCCGGTGTCTGAGCAAATCTGGTGGTCTTCAAGTGCACCCCACAAAATGCTGCGCTGTGGTTGTGGTTACAGCACTGTTACACAACATGGCCCTGAAAACAAATGTGCAGTTGCCAGAAGATGAGGAAATCCTTGTAGAAGATACTGAAGATGCTGAATATCTGCCACATGATGGAATGTATTCAGCAGGTCAACAAATACGGCAGCAATTATTAAAAAATATGTTTGGTCCATAGTACTGTGCCACCCTACCCAAACCCTTTCCTTTTGACCGCAGCGGTTCCTCCACTAGGTATATTTTAACATATCATCATCACTTTTACTTGTAGATTAAACCCTTTCACATTTATTCTCTCACTGGGAACCCAGTATGTAAATGTGCAGATTTCTGCCATATAGCACAATCACATGTAGGTGAACAGCTCCCTTTACCATTATAAAAAATACACAGGTTAATAGCCTAAAATAAGGTTCAAAGCAGGAGCTCTGTTTGAATGATTTAACCTACAACCTAACATGCCACCATTTTGAACCGAAACCCTGAGATACATAGCCTATTTAACCACCTCCTGCACCCCCCCTTACACCAGGGTAGCACCTCGAACAAGAAATAATGTTCAAAGAGCATAGTATGTTACACAGGTGTATGTTACACAGCTTACACACAGGTGTTATAGTGATGAATTCAGCGTGCTTAGGAACACAGAAATATAATCATGAATATATTAAGAACTGCACGTTCAAAGCATTTGACATCTAAATGTTCGTAGCAGAAGAATAATGTTAATTTTCAGCTTACTGTCACGTTTCTTTACAGTGCGTCCTCCGTCATCTATGACGTAATGCACACGAACTAAGCTTCTAACCACAGGTCCACAGCGATAGTTCTAACTACATAGCTTAACGACAGTGTTTGCGAACGTTATGGTTTTGGGAAACACCTATGTCGCGTAACGATGGTTTGGACTATGCCAGTTACCAACATGGTTACCACAGTAGTTCCAACTATGGTTTTGGGAAACACTTGCATCGTATCTGCATTGTTCCAACCATGTAGGTTTTGGGGACAGATCCTTTAGTGTTATGGTCCATAAATGAACTTTGCTTCACCCTGCCCTACATAGATTTTGCACATTGAAATGTGCAGAAATGTTCATCTGCTCCCTGCAGATGATATGTAGTTATTGTTATTTTCACAATCAGGCTACCCAAACTTTGACAAATGACCGTATATATTTTTGCACTCCGCTTAGCCTTTTTTGGGCAAAACTGCTAAAATACATGCTACAAATAAATAAGGGTTTTGTGAATAATGAATCGTTGATGTGTTTCTTATTAAGTCACTTCATTAAGTGACTTTAGTTTGTAAAAAGTTACTCTGACTTAATTAAAATATTTGTGTCTATGGGATTACTGTCTGCAGCCAAACTAACTCATTCCTTATTTCTTGCTCAGTCAGTTTTTTTTCATGGCAAAGTGAGCCAGCTGGCCACATTAAGCTTCAGCCTCATGCTGCTCCAGGACTAGTGACCCAGTATAAACAAATGTATTAAATGATCAGAAAAGCAAAGGGCCTAGCTACACTGCCAGCAGGAAGCCACTGCATTATTACAGATTAACCGATCAGCTAAACACTGTCACAGTTCCTCCAAAGGTATCCTTTCTGCACACTTGCGATTCCAGGCCCATTAAATTGCAAAGACTCAGCTATAAACAGTGTTAGCACACATAATGCCTCAGTTTGGAATTCCATCCTAAATACAACATTTCTAAACATGTAATATACAAACCTGGCTCCTGGTGTGAGTTTTTTGGACAAGGATAGACAGCAATCAATCAATTCTACAGAGGATGCCATGTATGCTCAGGTGGACATTTGTTAATGTGGAGAGTGCAGAGCTTCTTTGTTGTGACATATGTCTCCTCAGCTCTGGTACAGAGGCTATTTTTAGCTGCGAAGCTCATTAGCCTCTTCATGAAACAATAGCTGCCTGACTTTTTGTAGAAATGGAGAAGCACAACTGAGGGGGATTGGGATCTCAGGCAAATTCTGTTAAACCGTTAAGTTTAACTATAGCTATAACATTTTTTTGTGATAAAGTATTTTTATTTATTTTAAAGGAGGACTGATAATCAGGACAACACACACAAATTCTCCAAATTGTTATAAAAATGTCTGATTAAACAGTTTAGAATCAACTACAAATTAGCCAGCCTCATTTGTCAGCATTAGCTCTCAAAATGTTCCTGCTAAAGTCACATGTATTAAACTTTGCTTGAAAAAGCCAACCACCTGGGATCCAGTGACCTTGCAACAACTTTGCCACCACTTGGCACATCATAACATAGCTTAGCCACATCTTAGAAACCACCTGGAATAGCATAGCAATGTCCTAGCCACACCTTAGAAACGACCGGGGATAGCATAGCAATGGACAAGCCACACCTTAGAAACCACCCGGCATAGCATAAGAATGACCTAGCAACACTTTAGCAAAAAATTATCATTGCACTGCAAATGCTCAATTGTTTATATTTATTAGCTGGCTTTGTTTAGCAAACTTAAAGTTTGCTCACAAACGTTCTATTTAAGGTTATAAGGTTATAGAAAGTACAGGTGCTCTATTTGCTTTATTGTTCAGACTCCTATCTACATTATTATTTTAGAGAAATCTCTCTGTATATCCTTTTTTCCTTATACACCCTTTTTTGTCTTCCAGTTCACCCCCACCCCCCTCCCTCCCCACCAGGTAATTGTTTTGGCTCTGCACATTAGTCATATCTGGCTCAGGAGGAACCTTGTGATTTCATGTTTTGGGTCACTGTGCTTGAAATGACTGGGTGCTCTCCAGTCACATGAGGTGACCTTAAGTTTGATGTATGTCCCGCTCTCATTCGCATTTTCAATAGAAGGCTGAGAAGCTGCTGACTCAGGGCCTACAAGCAGTGAAAATTCCCTCTGTGTATCCATCATTAGATTTACAGGCTCTAAATTTCTCAAGAGCACCCAGTCTATTGGATTTATGACAACCAAACATATTCAAGTCCCTTTATTAAACGTGCTGCATGCCGCTGCAATCTGTGTGGGGGAGGAACTGTGCTACATTTTCTTTTTTCAAAGGATAATAGGATCATACACTATCAGTATTTTGTTCGGTGATACATAAATCTGCAAAACCTGGTGTTCTCTACCCTGGTTTTGTATGTTTATAGTAGTTGGATACGACAGTGTACACCAAGAACAACACAGTTTTTGCAACAAAAGGGGTTGCTTTGCTGCTGAACTCTTAGGGGCAAATTAGTCTTACTAATCCCATTAGTCTAATTAGTCTAATTTATTTTAGGCAATTAAATATAGGGTTTAAATGATTTTCAACACTGCATTCAGTTTTTATTTACATTTTGCATGTCTCAAACTTTTTTGCAAAATGATTTGTATTTTTGAGGAAAGAATTGTACTTTTTCAGTTACATTTTAGTCATTGAATTTCAAATTATTTCAAAGTACACGTCTCAAGCCTTGAGATTAGCACAGCTCAAACAAAATTAAAATAAACGTAGAGACTACTTGAAAAACCAAGTAAGAAAATATAGTCATTTTTTAGGCTTTGCAATAAGATGGCATTTGTGACACCTGCTGCATATGGTTTTCTTTTATGTCCACAGAGGTCACACTCATGTTTTATGACGTTAACTTTCTGTTTTCTGTTTTCTGCCATTTTTTGTATACATGACTGAAGTTTTGTATTGGCCAACAGTTTGAGTGTTTAGTGTTTGTGACCTTCTGCCTTTGTGCCTGGGGCCTTAGTGTTTAGGATTCTAATGCCTACTTATGCGATGATTTTATATATTGATAATTCAAATCCATTTTGTTCTGAGACTAAAACAGTTCACTTTTTGCTATTATAGCTTATTGAAAAGGTTAAACAGTGGGCTACCAGTTTATGGTCAAGGAATTTTTACTTAGTATTTAATGTGGTATTTGATCTCACTCATGCCAGAAAGGATGTGGGTTTGCTATTGTGTGAGATCAAGCAAAGAAATCATTTAGCAGCTAAGCATGCCCTTGAATTCTGCACCAGCTGGAAGTGGATGGAGTGATTCTGCTTTACTCATAGATTTCAACAGAGATCTCAAGGAGAGTCTTCAGGCATAGATGGTGTCCCAAGATCAATTCATCCAAACCTCCGTACATCCATCTCTTTGAATAATCTGTTAGGGGAAAGGCCTAATCTTAATCCACAATCTTCCTTTAGCCTTCACTTCCTAGCCTGTCACATTTAATCTGGAGTCTGTAGAAAGAGCTAAGCTTTTAGAAAACGAGCATCAGAGTAGACCACAAGAGCACTTGTTCCTCTGCTGTAGCTAACTGGGTCATATGCATGCTTATTGTTTTAAACATCCTTCCTACACTGGTTAAATCCATCATTCTGAGTTTTCCGCTCTGAAAACACTTGACCAATGTCTTTTAGGGAGAAAGAGAAATCACCAATGGGAGAATAATGTGTTTTAAGGACTGCATTCTTTACCTGTTAGAACTACTATCTCATGTCTGTCATGGCTCCCATCTGGTGGGACTTTACAGAAAAAATCCAGAGGAAGTGAGAGAGAACAAACCCTGAATGTTTTGGAATGAAGTGAAGGGAATGCAGGGAGTGTGTGGCCATTCCTTATATTAAACGCATTTCTTTCCTGCCAGAGGGGGTTCATTTTTTTATGTGAAAATGAACTTTTCCTACAGATTATAGCAAGGCCTTTGATAATTTAAATATTGCACACAGAAGACCTCAAAAATGCTATTCCTTAAAGAAGAATTTGGAATTAATAATATTACATCTGACACGTTTCCGTATATTTCTATACAAATACAAAACCCCAAACAAACCAAAAACAGAAAGTGTTCAACGTTTGAGATTTTTTCATGCAAAAAAATTTTTTTAGTCTAGAGCGGATCCAACACAAAGCAACGTTAGCATAAGCATTTACTGCAAATCTGTATGATTGCTAGTTAAGATGAAGGCTTGTAAAGAATACACTTCAATTATGCTATATGTTATGACTAGTTAAGAACGTAATTCAATATGGTTGCTAGTGATGATGTACCTAGTTTAGTTGAGCTTTATATTTGTAATAGATCTCTCTTACACATACGCACACGCACACACACACACACACACACACACACACACACTATAAAAGGTAGGGCCTCCCTTTACTCTCAAACCATCCTCATCCACATTTCACACAATGTTGGAAACATTCCTCTGAGATTTCTGTTCCATGTTTAAATGACTGTTTTGTTTTCAAGTTTACTTTGTTATGTTGTTTGCTTGTTATTTTGTATGTTTTCTTATTTTATTTTAATAAAAAAATGTACTTATTTTAATAAAGACTTTGCACATGTGTCCGCCTCCCTCGCCAAGTCTTCCTTCGTCACAGCAGATTGGGTCCATGGAATAATGAAATGCATTGTCAAGGCTAAAAACCTACTTGTTTAATCAAGCCTTTGGTATTTAGTTTGTCCATTAAATAAAAGGTGCAGGTCTGGGGGTTCACTGACAGATTGTATTTTGGTAAACTGAGAATGTTGGTGCTGTCATCTCACTGCTCTCACACACTCACTCAGGGACATCTCAGGGAGCCTTCATGTCTTTGCTACCTTCTGGGTCCCTCTTTTAGCTATGCTGTAAAAGCCAGGTCTGCCAGAGTCACTGCTGCACCTTATTAACACCATATACTTTTATTAATCACTTCAAATAGAACTATCTATCTTTGTGTTTCTTTGTCGAGCTTAACAACTGCCCATCCTGTGCGGCCTGAACTGTTGCTTCATGTACCTTGCCCATGTTTGTCTGCATTCTGGACCAGTTTACCTACCACAGAGCTTCCTGCTGTCCAGTGCTTCTGCTTCCTGCTGTCCAATGCCACATGGAAAGCCTTGCCTACATAATGCTGGCTCTCCCTAAGATTCTCCTTTCTTACTTAACTACAGACATTTTCATCTCCAGCTTTCACAAAACACTGAGCTGGTTCTTATTGCTATTCTGATGGGACTCCTTTTTCTCTATATTTAATAATGATTCCTATTCAAAATCATTTATGGTAAATAGCATGCTCTGAATGTTCAGAAATGTATTTTGCTATATTATAACAGTGAGTAAAAAAATTGTTTTTTATGTTGTGGGGCCTTCAAAATGCTATCAAGCTAGCTAAACTATAACTAGTAGGCCCTATAGTTTCCATGTTTGGCCCTACAGGTTCCAGCTTGTGCAGTAAGCAAATGTTGACTATGACAATAACATTTGAAACATTTAACATCTGCGTTTTATGATTGTGTCCCAAATCTCTCCGTACACACTAGAAAGTGCACAAAACAGATTAGCTAGTTTTATTTACAATAATTAGTGTACGCAATGGGCAATGTGTGTCTCTAGTAAACACTGTGATCTGGAGATGTGGCAGTTTTTCATTTATTGATTTACTGTTATGCCAAAATTTATTTGAACTGCACAATTAAAAATATTTTCATAGCAAAAAGTGATAAATGCAATTAATGTAGATTAGTTAACCACAGAGATTGACAGCACTAGTTACAACTATTAAATAAATTAGAGATAAATAAAAAGGTGATACAAGGATAAAATAACTAGTTTTCTCTTGTTCACTTTGCAGTTACGGAAGACCTCAGATGTTGTTTGTTAAATCTGTTTGTGTGTGTATTGGTCTTTCAAACATAAATAATATTCCATAACTGGTTAATAAATGTTTTCATAGATATATATAATGTATAAAGTATATATAATGACTTAAATAATTCAAGGGAACTGAAGAAAAAGCATTACATTTTACATCCTTTATATTTTAGTCGACTAAATCGACTGTAGATTTAGTCTAGACTATATTCTTATGATAATTAGTGGGGTAAAACTAGCTGATGATCCCGAGGAGGCCATAACTACCGAACTGAGAGGTAGAGGATAGTCTAACAGAGTTATTTAAACTCTGTATAATAACTAAGATAGTTATGTGTAATGTAAAGTAGCTACTACACATGCAGTGAAGCTACTTAAAAGTTTAGTGTAAATCTAACAATTGAGCTCCTCTCTGTTGGGAAGAAAAATGTCATTTTAATTTCAAATTATTTTAATTTCAATTTATTGCTTATGTACAAATGTAAATACGTTGTTTTTATCACATTTTTCACCTTTTAAATCTTTATCTGAATTAAATTTAAAATTAAACATGTTTAAATGAAGTGCTTTCTGTGGATTTTATTTTGTAATGTGTCTTGCATTTATTATTTTATGTTATTTTTATCCATTTAAAAAAATGTTTTTGGAATTCATCACACATTCTTCTTTATCATTCAAAATGGGTGTGCTGTTTCATGATGGATGGGTGACTCATAAGTGCCCATCCATAATGGATACAGAAAGGGTTTGTGTCAATGTGCCTCATCTTGAATCCAGTGGGACCTGAGCTCTAATACACTGCACTGCTTTCTCATACGCTATTAATATTCATCATTCAAGCAAAAAGCGTCAACGTGGGGGTGTGGAATGCTGGGATGTCTGGGATAGTGGTGGGGGTTGCTCTTTCAACTTAATCTGCAGACCCTCAGCTGTGGGTTTTGTACAGACGTACAAAATGCCTAGGGCACAAATTTCAACTAGCTGTGTGAGCATGGTAATCAGAAGCATCTCTCAGACATATTAGCCCAGTGCTGACCACCCACTGCAAAGTCATTATTTGCAGACTCTGTTTTAGCCAAAGGAGTCTACCCACTATTTAGAGCCAGCTCTGAATGCTATGGGGGTTTGACATTATGTTCTCCTTGGCTTGAAATGAGAAGTAGGAGTTTGGAATTATGTAATGTTTTTATCATTGTGCACTTGATCTGCAAAGTACACAAAAAGGTGAATGCCTTCATGCAAGCGACAAGCCAGCCAGCTGACATTAGTGATAACTTCATTGTCCATGATAAATTTACCTTCATATAATATATTTTTATTTTATAGTTAGTGTTTAAGCAGCTAATATGTCTGCATGGTGACTAATCTAAAGAAAATATAATTTAAAAATAGAAAGGAGGTACTCCACTAACAGTGTGTATTCACCGAGCTGGAAGTTAACAACATTCCTTTTTTATGAATTTCTAGTTAATAATACAATACAAGGTCAATAATACAAGGAGACTTTATTGTCATTTTTTATTGTCATTTTTTATCACAAGATGGCGCCCACCGTGGCAGACGTCTTTGTGTGTTCCTCCGGAAGCCAACGTTATTTATTATTTATTTTGTCTTTAGTATTTATTTTAAATGTACAGTATACATCCGGAACATTTAGCTACAGTAGAGAGGCACTCCTGGAGATTGGTAAAGTTCGACATGAACTTACCTTTAGCCTTTCTGACTTCAGCTTTCTGTTACGCTCGCACTCGCACTTCACCAGCTCCGCGCAAGGCCCAGCAGCACCGGCCTCGGGTGAGCGGCGCAGCCGACAAACAGAGCGGCCAAGACGGAAGCGGGGTAAGAGAGGTGGGCTACATGCTAGGCTAAAGGCGAGAGCTACGCGGCCACCGCTACCTAGCCTGTTGCTAGCTAATGTTCGCTCCCTCGAAAACAAGCTGGATGAGCTGAGAACCAGAATAACAGCTCAGCGTGAGATCAGAGAGTGTTGTGCTCTGGTCTTCACAGAAACCTGGCTTTCTGGCAACACGCCAGAATCAGCGATCCAGCTAGACACTCACTCCGTTCACCGTGGCGACCGCACGGCAGCGTCGGGGAAGAACAAAGGCGGCGGTGTCTGTGTTTACGTAAACAACGCGTGGTGTTCAGACGTAAAGACAGTTGAAAAACTTTGTCTAGCGGACTTAGAACTGCTGATGGTGAAGTGCAGACCCCACTATCTGCCGAGAGAGTTTAGCGGTGTGTTTATTCTGGCTGTTTACATTCCGCCTCGCGCGAACTCCGCTGCGGCGCTGGGGCTGCTGCATGACGTCATCAGTAAACAAGAGACCGCGCACCCGGACGCCGTGTTTATTGTTGCCGGCGACTTTAATCATTGCAACCTGAGGACTGTCCTCCCCAAGTACCATCAGCACGTGAGCTTCCCGACGAGGGAGAACAACTTACTTGACCAAGTCTACAGCAACGTGAGGGGGGCCTACAGAGCTGTGCCTCGGCCACACTTCGGACAGTCCGATCACATCTCCGTCTTCCTCTACCCAGCATACAGACAACTCCTCAAGCGGTCACTTCCAGTGAGTAAAACTGTTAAAGTGTGGAATGAAGAAACTGATTCAGTGCTTCAGGACTGCTTTGACAGTACAAACTGGGATGTGTTTAGAACTGCTGCTGTGAGAGAGGATGGTTCTGTTGATCTAGAGGACTATGCTTCTGGGGTAACTGGTTACATCAGCAGCTGCATTGAAACCATTGTCCCTTCAAAGCGCTGCATAAAGTACCCCAACCAAAAACCATGGATAAATGGTGAAGTTCGGTCCATGCTACGTGCTCGCCAGACTGCATTTCTCTCTGGCAACGCTGATGACTACAAAAGGTCTAGATACGACCTGCGTAGATCTATCAGAGAAGCTAAGAGACAGTACAGGCTGAAGCTGGAGGGCTACTACACCACAGCAGACTCCCGGCGCATGTGGCAAGGACTGCACCGTATCACCAACCATCAACAAACAAGCACGGCACTCACAACCAGCCATTCTGCATTGCCTGATGAGCTGAATGAGTTCTATGCTCGCTTCGATGTCTTCAACCTTGACCAACTGAAGGACATTGCGGCCAAGGAGAGCACACAGAACCCATCACTCATTGTAACAACAGTGGATGTGCGCAGGAACCTGATGAGAATCAACCCACGCAGAGCAGCAGGCCCAGACAACATCCCCGGGCGTGCGCTCAGGGTTTGCTCATCAGAACTGGCTGATGTGTTTGTAGACATATTCAATCTGTCACTCACGCAAGCTTTTGTGCCATCCTGTTTTAAGACCACCACCATCGTGCCCCTCCCAAAGAAAAGTAATGTGAGATGCCTAAATGACTATCGCCCTGTTGCACTCACTTCAATCGTGATGAAGTGCTTCGAGAGGATAGTCATGACTCACATCCGGAAGACCATTCCCAACACTATAGATCCTTTACAGTTCGCATACCGCCGGAACCGGTCTACAGACGACGCAATCAACGCTACTCTTCACAAAGCCCTCACACACCTGGAGGGCAAGGACACATATGTCAGAATGCTCTTTATTGACTACAGTTCAGCATTCAACACGGTCATCCCACACAGACTCTCAGAAAAGCTCCTCACCCTCGGACTGACACCAGCCCTCTGCAACTGGGTGCTGAACTTTCTAACAGACAGACCCCAGTCAGTCAGAGTCGGCAGCTGCACATCCAGCACAAGAACAGTGAGCACAGGGGTCCCTCAAGGCTGTGTGCTGAGCCCCCTTCTGTACACGCTCTTCACATACGACTGCGTGGCCTCCCAGAACAACACCAGCATCATCAAATTTGCTGATGATACTACAGTCATTGGACTGATCACTGGTGGGGAAGAGACAGCGTACAGGAAGGAGGTGGCTGAGCTGGTGGCCTGGTGTCATGACAACAATCTTTCCTTGAATGCAGACAAGACCAAGGAAATGATTGTTGATCCAAGGAGGAAGCGAGAGCTACACACACCCCTGTACATAGGGGAGACTGAGGTAGAGAGGGTGAAAACCTTTAAGTTTCTTGGCATTCACATCAGTGAGGATCTCAGCTGGTCCCACAACACTCAGATCATCATCAGGAAGTCCCAGCAGCGACTGTACTTTCTGAGAAGGCTGAGAAAATTTGGTATGCCAACCAAAATTCTCAGCACCTTCTACAGGAGTATGATTGAGAGTGTTCTTACCAGCTCCATCATCGTCTGGTATGGAAACTCTACTGCTCAGGACAGAAAGGCTCTCCAGCGTGTGATCAAAACTGCACAGTCCATCTCAGGAGCAGCCTTCCCCTCACTACAGAACATCTACCACACCAGGGTCACCAGGAGGGCCCACAACATAATCAGGGACAGTACACACCCCCAGCACACACTCTTCACACGTTTACCTTCAGGCAGACGTTACAGGAGTGTGAAGTCCAGGACCACAAGACTGACAAACAGTTTCTACTCACAGGCCATCAGGCTTGTGAACACCTCACGCACTACCTCTCCAACCTCTCCTTTCTGAACTGGTTTTAACTGGTCTGATTTAAACTGCACCTTACACTCACTGTACTGTCAGAATACTGTTTACATTCACTACTCACACAAACATTATTGTTTACATTCGTTACTTGCAACTTGCACTTTATGGCTGCTGCTCTTCATACTTGCACATAAAAGCACACATAACTTTTATTTTTTATTCTTTAACTATAAAAATATTTTTATCTACTTCAACTTATATTGTTATACTTTGTATATTTTGTATATATATTTTTTATTTCTTTTATTTGTTATCTTATCTATTGGTGAATGGAGGAACAGCAAAGTAAGAATTTCATTGTACAGTGTAACTGTCTGTTCTGCTGTACATATGACAATAAAACTCTTGAATCTTGAATCTTGAATTCACATCACATGTGGTACATGGGGTGGAACGAAATTGTGGTACCCAAGGACCCAGTTTTACCCAGACAGCAGTACTTAAATAAATAAAATAAACATAAATATATAAAATATATGAGAATAAAATAAACAGGAATGGAGAAGGTAGCAGCAGAGTGTATTAAAGTGTTGAGGGAGTGGTTCCATCAATGGAGAGAACAACAGTTACAAGCCTCAGTACATGCACATGTAGTTAATTTAAAGTCTCAACAAAATATTGATTATTAGATATTATATTATATTGTGCATTTTGCCATATTGCATTTGCTCACTGAGCGACTACAGAGGAGGTATTATTTTGGTGGTGGATGTCAACACTGCAGTGACACTGATGCTGTGATGTTGTGTTAGTGTGTGTTGCGCTGGTGTGAGTGGAACAGACAACAGCGGAGCTGCTGGAGTTTCTAAACCCTTTAGTGCTACTGCTGGACTGAGAATGGTCCACCAACTAAAACTATCCAAGCCAACAGTGTCCTGTGCGCAGGGTCCTGTGACCACAGATGAAGGACTGGAGAATGACCAACATTAACGATATAGCAAAAATGAGCTACCGTGTCTTTCCATCCACAAGATGAACAAGCAAGGTGTGAGTATCTAATAAAGTGGACAGTGAATGGACACAATGTGTAAAAACTCAGCACCGCTGTGTCTGATCCAATCATATCAGTGTATCACACACTAACACGACATCACCACAACAGTGTTTTTGCAGTGCTGAGAATGATCCACCATCCAAAAATATCTGCTCTGCAGTTCTGTGGGGGTCCTGACAAAAGAATAAAAGAGGGCTAACAAAGTATACAGTAACTTGTATGGTTCCTAATAAAATGCTCACAGAGCCCATTAAGCCCTGTAAAATGTGGAATACTATAGGTCTATGACCGATGGATTAAATCTTCATGATAGACTTGCACACCTGATCACTACTAATCTCTTTAGCTCATCCATGAAAATTGATTCAAATGTAAAGCCTCAGCCAATAAGTCATAAATTGGAATGATTAATTTTCCCAGAGAGACAGCAAAAGTACAAGATTGCTAAAATGTTGCGATAAAAAAAGAACAGCTAATGTAAGTGGGTTAACAAAACAGTCTTATGAGCCCACAAGATGGATGCTTTTTACTGCCGCGAAGGCACTCAGTGAGAACTCTTTTATTTCTAAAACTTATGTCCCAGCATGTAAATCTTCAGAATTCTACAGTTACATATATATGATGCAGGCAATAAAACAGATCTGTCTCAGTTATGGGTTAACACATATCTTTATTGCATAGTTCTTGTCCATGGGGGGCGGGGGGTGAGGTAAAAAAAAAATTTCACCTCTCTGTGTGTTTGCTTTCCACATGTGTGTTTCAGTCCTCTGTGTGCTTTTTACCATATATATATATATATATATATATATATATATATATATATATATATATATATATATATATATATATATGGTACCTCTTTCCAGCACTTCTGATATTCCTGACTCCAATTCTCAAAATGTAACTTCCGATGACATCACACCCACATGTTTACAATACACCAATCACACGTCACTTCCTTGTTCTGCTTCTCCAGAGTATTGAACACACACACTTGATACTCATTAGACACACACACTATATAAACATCACACACCCTCTCTCTCATTGCAAATTTTGCCAAACCCAGTTTGAAATTCTGAGTGTTCTTTCTTTGTCTTCCTGTTTGATCTCTGGTTCTGACTTCCTTCGATTCTAACTCTCTCTTTCTCATTAATCCCTACTGGTTCTGTTTGCTTGTATTTTTTGACTTTCCTGGCTCTTACTATTCATCTGTTTTCTCTTACCTATTCCTTATGTGTAGTTTGCCTGGCTTACTGATCTTCCTATTTCAACCTCTGCTTGTATCCTGGACTACGATCTTGCATTGCCCCTTTGTGGTGTTTGTTCGCCTGTTGTTGTTTAATTGAATTGCTAATTCTGGTAATAAATCCAATCTGACTTTTAGCTCTGCTTGTGTCGTGCCAAGTTGTTTGTTTTTGACATGACCTGAACTCATACTGTACCTTGCTGAACTTGCTGAACTCTGTGCCATATTCGTTACATGTCAACATCAAACACAAGGCGTGACCAACCGTTGCGCAAGAGACAGAAGAACAAAGAACCACTGTCTGAAGAGGAAGCATCTCCAACCAGTTAGAACCAGACCTTGCCTCATTCTTAGTCTATTTTGGACCACCACGTCTATAGGAGGACCGGCCTGCTTAAAAGCCCCCCCCCCCCCTCATATAGGTGCACTTTATAGTTCTTTTGTCAGTTGAATGCAGTTATTTGATGCTGCACAGTTTATGTTTATCATCTTTTGCTCAGCAGTGGTCAAAGGACACTATCAACAGGATGGTGTTGGTTATATATTTTTTAAAATGTATTATTCTCAGTCCAGCAGAGACATTGAGGTGTTTAAAGCTGTACCATTTCTCATTTTCAGTTTGTTATCATTATTTCTGCTATTTTTTAGGACAGGAGCAAAACTCTCTGGACACTACTATAAGTACCCTGCAACTAAATTTACTACCTGTTTTTTTGTATTAAATTTCTTGTACTTCTGTGTGATTTCTGTGTTGAACAGAATGCTGTCAGGGCAAGAAGACAAGTGGTACACTGGAAGAGCAGTGTATGATGGGGTTAAACTAGCAGTGCTAGCGAACTACCTTACTTGCTAATACATCCTGGAACATCAAGTTGTGCAGTAACACTCTCTGGTCTCTCACATAAAACTGAGAGAGCAACCGCTGATGCACACAGGCCTTTACGCAAATAAGCTGAACACCGACCAATCTGATTGCTGATATGAAACTGCTTGGGTAACGCCTGCAGTCAAGATACAAGCACACATTTTGCAGGACATTATTACAATGGCTGAAAAAGAATGGGTGGAGATAATAAAAGGGTTGTATCTACAATCTACAATGGGCCAGTTGTGTGAACAGAAATAATAACAGAACAAAAATAATAATAGTAAATTTGTTTATTGTGCCATTCAGCATTTAGGAATCCTAACATAATTATTCAGGTGAATGACTCTGAAAGAAGATCGTTTAATTTCAACAAACCAGTAATTCATGCAGTTTAGTCCCTTGTCATCGTTTAGAATGATGCACACTTGTAATTAGAATAAACACTATATTGCATTCTGTTAGACACATTCTGTTCAGAGTGATGACTTTCTTGTCTTACCGATAGAAATCTGACAGTTCCGAAAATGCTTTGCTGCTATAGTGTAGGCCAATAGAACTACAGGTGAACACTGCAAACAATGTGATTTGCAGTAAATATACAATATTGTATAGTTTAGTTTAGGCCATGCAAACTTGCCCTAGTTCATTACTTTTTGTTGTCTTAATGTATTTTTTGGTATCCTGTGGTATGCTATTCTATGGTGGATTCTAGTGGGTGGCAATATTAGAATATTTGAATTGTACCTGGCAACCAGGTTCTTATTATAGTTTATTGTTGCATATGAAAAAACATAAATAAAATAAATAAATAGTTGTAAATAAATATATGAAAAAGTTACTTTGTTGCATGTTGCATCAATGGTTTTCGGGCTGCACTTCTGATTTTTCCAATTTCTTTTTCATTTCTTTTGATGTCAAATAATGGCCTGGCAAAAAGGCAAATTATTGTTTTTCTCTCTTTCTGTTTGGACAGTACACTATCAAAATAATGATAAATAATATCGTCCAGGATGCTGATACACCATTAAATTGTTGCTCAAATCATATTAAATTAATCCCACAAATAAATAAAAAATAATAATATTCAGGGCCTCTGTTGGAACTGTTGGCCACTTGGATCTCCAGTGATGTCACAGGCATCCATAGCCGACAGATCGTAAGTGGTTTCGCTTTCTTTGGATGGGTACGATGATCCTCCTATCACAATGTGTATAGCCAGGCAATGCAGGTATCTGTTAACCAGTGCCAGAATTGCCAGTGTTTTGTGTCAAGAGTGTTGAGCTGTCCAGTGGTGTTACATTACCAGCAGTTCAAAAAGATGTTGTGGCTGGCCTCATATACATGCTTGTCACATACATATTTGTCACATACATGCTCAATTTGTGGAGAAAAAATATAAAAAAGGTCTTTGCACTTGCATTTCATTTACAAAAATTACACAAAAGGAGCATGTTACTTATTGTGTTATGGCAGTATTCCAGGTAATAATTTAGATACTGTTTCTTAGTTCTCCTCATCTGATGATTTATTTCTGTCATTCAGCTAGTTCATCCTCTCCATAGAAATGATTTAAAGACTAATTAGTTGCAATGAGATATTTATTCTTTTTCCTTTAAAATAGGCCTTTTTATATTGTTATTATTTGAGGAGCTTCTTTGTAGACTTTCGCAGGTTTGCCTCCAAAATGCTTTGTACACTTCATGATGCCAACAATGGAAAAAAACCTCACTAGCAACATTGTAAGCAAATGTTGCTGTTTCCACCTCGGTACTGTAGCCTTAGTGCAGTCGATTTTTTGTACTAAAAAGGTTTTATATGAAACAAAGATCACTCTGGTAAACTCTGTTAGATTCACCAAAGGTTAAATTATTAAAGTGCCAAACTTTTAATATCTGTATGTATTCATGTGTTACATAAATAACCTCTTGCTTTTGAGTGACAATATGTTTTTGATCCTGTCATGATCGTGCTTACATTTTGTTGGATAAAAGTAGATAAGCCTGCACCTTTGATCTGTATCTCCTCATCTGGGCTGTCTGTTGTAGAACTGCAGTGATCTCCCAGGCAGAAACTTTCTGTTGCCCTGGGGATTACTGAATAGCTCCTAACCTTCTGCTCCCATCAATTATTCAATACTAGCCACTGCATATGTTTATGTAGTGTTTGTTTAATGTCACATTTACTACATCAATTAACAATTCTTATGGATCATCGTAAGACTATTTATCAGATTTCTTGGATACAGGTGCTAAACACATGCGTTTAACAAGAGTGAGTTAAGGTTACGAAGTGGCTTCCCTCTGAATTGTCCCCCAACAAAATGGATGATGAGGAATCTGAGCATCACACTGCAGTAAATGAAAGTGTTCACAAAAACTTTCCCTTTGCCTTCAGTAATTGAGTGGCGCCTTCATTTTTTACAGCTCATCTAGCATTAAGATATTCCGAGAGCCGGTGCGTGTCTTATTAACATGCAGCATCAGACCTGCTTGAAGAGTGTTTCTTGTGCGTATCTGTATCAGTGGCTATGGCTAAATTAAAATCATCTGAATAAAAAAACTCTTTGTTTTATGGGTTGGTGTAAAGACAGCTGGGTTGGAGCCAGTTGGAAAAACAAAATAGTTGCAGAACATTTGTGATGTGTGGGAGTTGGGTGACAAGAACCCATCTAGGTGGGTTTTTAATAGATGACTCTGAGTCCCTGCACTGGGTAAAGGTCAGCTTAAAGAAAATATCAGCTGCAACTCATCCAACTTTTTGACAACTTTTTTCAGTAAAGTTGCTGCATGATTGCAAAGAAGGATACCTCAGGAGAAATGAGAATGCCATTACGAAATCGAACTGATAGGGCAATGTGAATCTTGTGGCCTTGGAGGATGGGTCCTCCATAAAATGTGATGTAATCCATTAAGGCACCTGAGAGATCTTGACTGTTTAATCTTACCCTGTGGTGTTGTGAAAGTCTAAAAGACCTGAATCCTAAGGTGTGTGTGCCATATTCACTTTCCACAAAAAGTACATCACTCAGAGACTACCTTATTTTTTAATTTAACGTCAGTCAAAAGAAGAACGAAATCATTCATTTTTCAGCATCTGAAAAAAGCAAAAAGAATGTATTTAAAATAAATACCCAGAAGCCTCAACAACTAATATAATACTATTTTTCAATATTTAGTTTCTCTACACTTTGCAGTTTTTATAGCTTCCATTCTATATACTTGTTTTGACTTTTCATGCAGGGATATGTTTACTTTTTTAAAATGGGAATTTGATCATATCTGTATTATTGACAACACTACCTATAGTTTGGCATTAATGAGGTTATAAAGGAATTTTAGTGTGAACAACAATTAGTCTAAAGCTGTAAAAAGGATAAGAAATATTTGCTATCTAGAACAATATTATTGAGAATACAAAAAAAGGACAGCAGAAAAATTTGGGCGTGTATTTGTGGGACAATCGTAAGTTTTTACTGCAGTCAAATCAAAATCACACCCAAAACACAGCCACTGGTGTATGTCATATTATTATTATTATTATTGTAGGTGCTTTTAGAGTAGTTGAAAGACATTCATGTGTCAGTTGCTTTGTTGAGCTATCTTGCTGTTACAGGATTAGAACAGATTCAAAGGCGAAATAGCTTTTTTGGAGAGCTGACATAACAGTGAACAAAAGATAAATAAAGTGCTTACTTATTTCCAGGCAAATGCAGAGAAGACACTTTACTGTAACTGATTCATGGGCAAGAACAAATGCTATAACATTTTATTATTATTTGGATAGCTGGAATGTGATAACTATCTGGAGTCATTGTGAGAAGAAGCAGTGGGCTGTTGCATTTTCTGATAAGATAAAAAACTGGTGAGGAAGAACCAGAGAAGAACTGAGAGGCAGAGAGTGGATTACAGGCCAAGTTGTTAATCCTTCATGGCAGAAAAATGTCAACATAAATGTCATACCTTGAAATACAGCTCAAAGTGCAGATTACCAAGAGACTCTCTTTTTTGTGTGTCTACCCTTATGCTTGCAGTCACCAGAAGACCCCAGTTTTAGAACATCCTGTTTTTTCACTTATTTTCCTTTAGCTTTACCCTGCCATATGCAAGTGAATGATCCAGCATTTGACATTACACATATCTTATTTATCCATTGTAGACGCACATAAGAATGCATTTTTCTGGTCAACTTGTGTGAATATTATTGTCTACCCAAAGGGTAAATGTGTTAACCCTTTGTTTCATGTTCCAACAATGTTCTGTGCAAGCTGAAAAGGACAGAATAAAAATGTATACAACAATTGCCATGTTTGCAATTATTATTATTATTATTATTATTATTATTATTATTATTATTATTATTATTATTAGTATCATTATTATTATTATTATTATTATTATTATTATTATTATTATTATTATTAATATTATTATTATTTTCACATCTTAACCATTAGATGAGGCCACAATAAAATAGAAATCTACATCCATTCTGGCATTAACACATATATGAATCATTGTTTTCAGTAAAGCTTGTCTAATTTAGCAATGGTAGCTATTAAAGAAACCAATTGTGAGTACTGCAAGACCTTTAAACACTACAAACAGCCATACAGTATAGCTACACAGTGACAGACACAACACTAAAAGACACAGGTGACTGTGCCATGAAGAGTTGGAGCTAAAAAGGTCCCGAGACACAATCCACAAAAAGGGTTAATGCTGTGACACAATATCACTGAGATTTTACATACAGAAATTTTCCTTTCCATTTCGCCCCGATCATATTAGTTCATCAAAAGCTTTTTTGCAATGTTTAATCATAAGGCAAGTAAATTCAGCATGAGCATACCCTTGCATTAAGAATTTAAATAATTAGAATACTGAAGGACAGTTTAAGCTGGCAGTAAAACTAATCCTTGAGGTCTGAACTTTATAAAATGATAATGTCAAGACTGCAACTCTTAAAACAATTAAGCATAGTTAGCCAAAGTTAGGCTTCAGTTTCTTTTTTTAGGATGATTAAGCTGGTGACATAAATATGAATGTAAAGGTTCAGCCTATGCTCTCTCAGGCTTATCCTTGGGGACAGAAAGTTAGCAAGCAGTAATTATACCTAAGTGCCCAAGACAGTGAAAAGCCAGTGTGAGAGACAAGATTACACAGAGTGGAAACGCTGCCCTTCTGACCCGGCCACCCACCAAAGTGGCTATTTCTGTCTTTTTGTCTTGCCTAATTGAAAGAAACTTTGTAAAATTGTAATATTTATATATTTATTTATTTATTTATTTCCACCACTCTAGAAGTTACAGAGGGATTCATTATCCAGGAAAGAATCAGGTCTTCCCCTTGTTCAATTATTCAGAATGCAGTCCCCGACAGCCATTAAAGTTTCATGTGAGGCAATTTGGAGGCAGAGCCAGGGCTGCAATGAGGTGTGTGCACCCCTGCCTCTGCCAATGTACCATTCCTTTGCCATGTGCTTATGTGTGTGTGTGCTGCTGTGAGAGGTGTGCTTCCAGGATACTGGAACAATGATATGAGGATGGGGGAGATGAAGGTGAAGGGTGCCAGGAAACGGATGGTTCTAGAAACCTGACAAGTGTTCACCATGTTTTGGCACTTGTAAAGATGTGCAGGGAGTCAAGAGGATGGTGTCTGCCGAGATCTTGAAGGTTGTAGCGTGAAATCAGGAAGCTCCCTCAGTCAATACAATGCATTCCATCCACCTAAACAGGGTAATTCATAACATAACTAAATTCAGAACAATTTCAATCTGCACTGCCCACTGAAGTACACATACTGTCTGTTTCAATCTGCTCTCTAAAATCATGACATATCCTAAAATGTTAGCTTTTACAGAAATTGTACTGAAACTGAATCATGTCTATTCATGGTCCAGTGTGCAGAAACTAACCATTATTTGTCAAGCTAAATGGTAGTTAGCAAGCAGTTGCATACTCACCATAAAGCCTTGAAAAAACATATACCATTTACCTGGTATGGCTTACACGCCTGTATTTCGGCCTTATTTCACATAGCTTTTAGTAGATTTGGCTTCATTTCTTTTATTATTTCCATACTAATTAATCATTTAGTGTTTAGCAGAAAAAAATTACTGGGGTGCATTTGAAATTGTGTACTTGAACAGTAAGTACTCTAGCTAGTGCGCACTGCCTGCCCGTTAAAGCACTACGCTCATTCAGTGTGTGAGTGTACAGTATCCACGCAACCTATGCACTACATCTCACAAACGTAGGATGTCAGACCACCATTGTAAAAGTCCCGCTATTCATTTAAAAGCCCCGTTTACTGACGGATTTGGATTTTTTTGTGACACTGTTCTGCGTGTTTGTCTGAATATGTACTCACATTGTATCTAGTTGTAGCTCAGAGAAGGAGGGATTTAATCATTGATTACCTCAGAAATAGTGCTAACTTCTGTAGCGCCAGGTCACTATCCGTAGCTACATACACACAGCCGACGTACCGCTTTTCACCATTTTCTCCTCCGCTTTAAATTCCTCTGTGGCTCCGATGGAATCATGGGATAGGACAGTGTGCTGGGCTGCATACTTAAAAATGTCTGCCGGTGCACTTCGTGTACTGCTCGACGAACACTACGTATTAGGACACTCTAATCATTCTTGCGTACTGCCTTTGTGCACTGTTCAATATGGAAGTACACGATTTCAGGCGCACCCCTGGTCTCTCCTTTTACTTTTTTTTTACTGCAGTTTTTACCATCACTTCACTTCAGTCCTTAACTAGTTTACCGCTAACCACAGTCTTGACTACTGGTTTTATAAATCTGTAATGCTGTCAAAAATATGACTATACTGTTATCCTCCTCCTGTTTTACCAAGAACCTCTACATTTTTCTAGCTTTGTCTGCAGCCATAGCCGATGCGCACCTTACATCCTGTTATAAAAAGTCTGTCCACTCGGCAGCCATCTTTACAATGCCATGGAGCAGATATTTCCCGTGATACAAGACACCTACAGGCTCCTATGTTTTTTTTTTTTGCTTGTGATGTAACCAGCAAGCAGATTGGATCTTTTTTATTTGAGGGTGGCATTTTCTCCATAAACAGACAACATAATGGTTAAAGATTTTCCATTCATTTACCAAACAGTAACCTGTGTCCTTCTGTACCATGTCTTTGCTTGTCAGACTTATAAGAGATGTGTCACTGCTCTATGGTGTTACAACTTGTTTAATTCATGTGCGCATATGGCAGAATCCAATTTATCAAACAAAATGACTATGTAAAAAACATCTGACATGTCCTCTAACCCCCAATTTGAGAATCATACTTGAAACCTGAAAAAATAACATATTGTAGGAATTCCATTTGTGATAATAGTTTATGTGAATGTTTTACCTGCAGTTTTCTGGTTCTTATGTTACTTCAGGGAAAATAGTTAAGAAAATATATCTGCCAATCTGCGGGGGGCACTGGGGATTGGAGGTAGGAGGAGGAAAGAGGAAAAAGGGAGGGGGAGCCAGAGGAAGAGAGGGGTTTTTATTGAGGTATAAAAACCCCTTATTCCCAGTTTCATTTCTTTGGATGAGAACGCCACAATTTGTTAAATTGTTGTATAATCCTGTTATAAGGCCTAAGAAGCTGCTAAAATTACTTAGAAACATCTCTAAACCTTAAAATTGACTATACATGCAAATATATGTCACACCTGCCTGTCCATGTAGTTCTGTTTTGTCACGTGCTTCTGTGTCTTCGCCCTTGCCCCGCCTTGCACACCTGTTCCACATTGATGTTTAGTCTCGTCACCTGTTTTCCCTTGTTAGTCCGAGTGTATATATACCCTGTGTATTCCCTCTGTTTTCATCGTTCATTGTGATTGTGATTGTGTAATCGTGTTACTCTGTTTTGTGTTTCGCCTGTCTTCGTCTGAATAAATCGCTATTAGTTTATGGAAAGCCCGCGTGTGTGTCCGCTACCGCTCCACCTTGACAATATATAATAATATTTTTTCCCAACTCCCTTGCACACTTTACTTTTACCCCTGACAAATGGGAAATGAGATAAGATAATTATTTATTAGTCCCACGGTGGGAAAATTCAGTGTTACAGCTGTAAAGGGATAGCAAGGCACTCAAAAAAATATAACCCTGAAACAGATTGAACAGATGAGATGAAACAGATTAGGATCAAAAGTAAATTTCAAATGAAATTTTAACTGAAAATAAATTTGCGAGATTCATTCTTTACTATATGTCTGTTTTTTTCTGTCATACTAACACCAGCCATTTGATTTTACTCATTCAGATTTTATTCTGTTTAAAGCTGTTTAAGTGTGCTCTAGAATAGTGGAGCAAAAGTATCAAAAAGTATTTGAGTTTTATCAATGCTTCCTATAGTGGAACTGAACCAGTGTTAGGGGTGTGAAGCAAGCTTAGTTTTCTCTAAGTGCTGCTACATGTTGAGAAGCTCTATACAACTCACTTTTTTAATAAGTGCTGAGAAAGTCTGTGTGCATCATCTGTAGCCACACTGTAAAAAAAAATCTTATTTTTACTGTCATGTACACTTTAAAAATTTATAAGATATTTTCAAGTTACTTTATGTATACTATTATAGTGTACTTAAGACAGTTGTATTTACTCAATTAAGTTGATTTTTTTCTAATTGAATTACTACATCAGTGGAAGTTGTCATTATTATGTGTTGGCAACTTGTATAACACAATTTGATGTGACTTTAACAAAATAGTCCAGTTTACTTGATAGAATTTAGGAATCCAATTGCCTTAAAAAATTAAAGTAAACACAAACCAGAATTCTTAGTCAGCAATATTATTTGTTTTATTTGAACAAAACACCATTCTGAGCATCTTATAGCATAACTAAACAGCTTCTGGAAACCCACACATTTTATAAACAAAACATCACATTCAACAAATTAAAATAATAGTATATAAAAAGATTATTTACTTTAATCTTTTAAAATATTAAGACATTAAACTATGGAGTAAAAAAAGGATCATAAGGATTTTGAGTTTGTAAAACAATAGTCACAAATGTACTGAAACTTGTAGCTGCGTTTAAACAACTACATGTTTGCCCCATGCTCTTGTCGTTCATTGTGTGTTGATGTTACTGTGTAGTGTGGTGTATCGGTCTGTGTAGTTACCTGTTTGTATTCGTTAGTAAATCTTTGTTTGACCAAAAGTTCACGAGTGTGTCCGCTACTGCCTTTCCCTGCTAGCTGGGTGGAGTAGACTGGTCTCATGGTAGAAACCTGTAAACAACGCGATAAGGTGAAGAGTTTGAAAATTTTGGAGGGCTGTTTGTTTCACACTACCCTCAGGAGTGTATTGACATCATTGAGAAAGCATTTGGCACATCTGAGACTGAAGAAGAGCTTTATTTTGCATTTAGACTTCAGGTGAGAAGTTTTTAAGTTTTCTGAGATGTATGGAAAGGGCTTTCAGTAAATTTGTGCAGATGTTTGGCCTTTTGATCTCTGGTGCTAATGTGACACGCATGGATAAATTCATTAAGGGAGCCATGGAGTCTGACCTGATGCTTTTGAATTTCCATCTGAGAGAAACGCTAACTTTACAAGGGTTTTTGGAAGTACAAGCATTTTAATCCACTTGAGTAAAAGTAATTATGTAATATAAGTAATTATGATCATTGCTGTTGTATCTATCTTTTATATGTAATGTTGATAATGGTAAAACAGTGAATAATATGAATAATAAAACAATTTCTCAGGCGTCAGGTAATGCATTTGCAACCATTTTGTGCATTAACTTATTGTAATGTACTTTTATGTTGACTACTGGTTCTTATTACCACTACTATTAACAATTCTTCTTTATTAATTTTTTTTTGTAAGAAATTTAGAATGATTTTGTTTCTGCCCTAATGATTGAATTATGCAGAAATTATGACAAACAATCTGTGGAGTTCCTCTGTATTATGCGCTGAAACATTATGTTCAGCATTTAATAATCGGTTCTTTTGATAGAAAACATATGGAAACTTGCATATGGAATAATTAGTGATAGCCTACTTATTTTATTGTCAGCCATCTTAAACCAAGCTTTCTGAGTCCTGAACAATGCTTAAGAGGCATGTTGGTGTGCTTCAGTTCATAGCACAGTATTTCAGTTGAACTGAGGTCAGCCCTGTTCTGCTGCTGATTTACTCCTTTGTTTTAAAGTGCTGTTATGTTGCATAAACCAGTTTCTTCTTAGGTTCCAGTACAGGCAGGTGCTGTATTCCCTAATAAAACTTGGAATTTATGTCCACACGATTAGATGGGGGAGGTGTGTGAGGGGGCAGGCCTGAGGCTATGGTGTCAATATTCATGTGTCATGTTTTCTTACAACATCTTCAAAGATCAGTCTTCATTTTATTTGTCCACGCTGTTCCAGTCTTGTTTCCTCCATGAATCAAACCCTACAAGCACTTTTGTGCAGTGCCGTTGTTATAGTAAAACTCACGAGTAAAACTCGAAAGCCTTAGCTTGTCGTCCCTTCACTTTCAGGAAAAAAAAGTTAATCTGACCCTGTTGCTGTTGTTAAGCAAAATATTAGGAAAGTATTGTGTCAATCTGTTTGAAAGCATAGGTGGTGCATTATTTCATACATAACAAGACATAATTATTAGGAATATATAGTAATATATAATATATAATAGTAATACAATCTACCACTATATATATATATATATATATATATATATATATATATATATATATATATATATATATATATATATATATATATATATATATATATATATATATGTGTGTGTGGGATTGATTGTAGATTGTATGTAGTTTGTAGCCCTTGCATTACTTGTGTCCATTTGTTGCTATTGCTTGTATTTCTTAGTTTCACTTGTCTTGTTATAGTGTATCCCCTTTTTAGTTCTGTTTCTGCCCTGTTTTTTTTTTATTCTGTTGTTTAATTGGTTTGTCATGAACATTTACTCACCTTGCAAGTCTGCAATATCCACCTTATCGCAAATATGTTTGAATGAGTTAATGAATTAAAGAAATCGGATCCTAGTTGTGTGCCGTGGTGTTGATGTTGATATTTCAATATGTGTAGGATTACATATGTTGTGGCATTATGACTTGGTTTGGCTTAAAAAAAGAGAAAAACATATTTAGTGGTCTTATAATAAATCTAAATAAATCTAATTTTGTGTATTAAAAAAAAAAAAGCAGGATCAAAGCATCAGGCAGTGTTTAAATAAAATTACACATAATAAATTAACGTCATTTAACTATTTAGATGTCTTATTCCAATTTCCACCACTGTGAACAATTTCTCTAAACTTATGAAGTTTTAAATTAACATTAATGATTGGATTATTGCTTTTAAAAAGCTGGTGGAAATCCCCTTTGTCTTTACAAGTCTTAAAGTCTAAATATTGTTTTCCATATGTCATTCAGTGCCTTAAAGAGATAGACAGAGGGAGAGAGAGAGAGAATGTAACAATGTCTATGCAGAACTGTGTGTAACCACTGGACCTTTTCCTGCCACAAATTGATTTCTGCTCTAAATGCAGCGTGTTTGAATGGCAGAAACACATGAATGGATTTGATGATGTGATGCAAATATGGATAGGGTTTTCTTTTAAAGGCCTCACAATAATGAAAATGCCATATATTATAAAATACAGCCTACGTACCATATATCTATGCATAGTACATACTACTTATGTTTAATCTAGATTGGCTTTCAGTTTGGGACATACATGTTTAAATAAAGGCTAATTTCATATCATGACTATTCTAGTAATACCGCTAAGTTAGTATTAGGCTGATGCTTACCATATTTTGGTTCTTACAGATATAGATAACATTCAATATTTTATTAGAAGTTTATTTATTTATTTTATTATTTATTTTATTTGAATAAATTATGGGTCTATGCGATTTACAAAACATTTTATTTATTTACATTTTACAGAACATCCCAGCTTTTTTTGGAAGTGGGAGGGTAGATGATGTAATAGAGGATGCACCGAAAGAATACCTAAATACAGTTTTTTTAGTGTTTCCTTTTTTGATTGTATAATATCAGAGTATGTAAGTCTATAAATATACCAGAAGCATACACATTATTTTTATATTTATGCTGAGGAAATCTTTCTTCTTTTCATTTACCCTTTACCTTTAATATAAGGCCCAACACCAAAAGAGACTAGAAATCTAAAAGAAAAAAATCAAGGGGATGGGAAACAGCCAGAAAAAAATAGGGCATTGGGAACATTGTAATTAACCCCTTTCCTATACCCTTTCCTATACTCAGAATCAGTATTTTATCTAGGACTTTTAGAACACCTTGATTCTCTTATTGTAAATTAAAACATAATTAATTGACTTCGCCATCTACATCTAAATTTGCTCCATCTGCCTGCTGAATCAGCCACACACACACCTGGTTGTTATCCAGTTGATTGAACCTCCTGACTTCTTTCAAATTATTATCTAGGTTGATCCAAGCTGATAATTTTAGAGGTTCACATACTTTTGCCAACAAGGAAATTCAATGTTGAATGTTTAATGAATAGATGAAAAACGATGAAAATATGTATGTGTTTGTGCGATTAGGTTCTCTTCCTCTTCTGTTATGATATAAGATTTGGCAAATTCACAAAATAATGAAGGGTTTACAAGTGAATGTTGTAAAGGTGGGATAACAAATAAACAAATGGACTACAAATTGAACTACAAATCGCACCTTAATGGTAAGTGAAGCTGCTTCAATGGACAATGTATGTAAGCAATAAAGGCTCAGTAAGTGTATGTTTGAATTTGTGTATACACACAAAGAAATGTTGTAAGCTGGATCCTGGACCCACTTGTGAATGGTGGACATTCGTGCGACTCAACAGAAACTTATCGCAACTTGTACTTGTGGCAAGTGCCAGGTGATGCCAACTGAGGCGGTGTGTCTCTGTTGTATGAATTAGGAGCTATTGTTGCCAGCACTCTTGAAAAGAGTCAAAAAAGAAAGGACAAAGTAATACCAAAGTCATTACAAATTCTGCTCTTCTGGAGGCAACCTTAAAGATAAACTTCTTGTAGCCCATAATTTCTCCTTATAGTTTTTCTATGTTTGGTATACTTCCTTGTACAAAATAACTGGACTACATATATATATTTTATTGTATTTGTTTATACAAACAAACTAATGTCATTTTAATGCACAACGCATGCCTTGTGGTCCAATTTGTTGGTAAAATAGTACTACAAAGTGTGACATTATGTGGATAAGGTTTAAATCAATTTTTGAAGCAAATAATGGCAAAATCTTGGCATGTATTTACCAAGGTGAGATTGTTGAAGGTCCAGTGGTGGTTTGAAATGTTAGCTTAGGATCTTACGTTGTAAATTAGAGAAGCTCCCAAAATAATTCAGTTTTAGTTTTTTTCTTGAGGAAGACAGATTTTTGTTCATCTATTGGTTATTGATGGAATTTGAAATGCCATGTATACAAATATTGTTCTCAGGTCCTTTGGAGGAGAAACAGACGCAATGCATGGCAAATCCCCCTTCTGAATGTAACATAATATATACTTAACATTTACGTATACATCAAGTTATTTAATGTATAATCATTCTTCTGTATAATCAATCAATCAATCAATCAATCAATCAATCAGTCTTTTGTCTGGAATACTTTCCAAAGAGCCTGAAAGATGCATCTAACTGATTTTGGTAACTTCAAACTCCAAAGTGCTACATACCATCTTCTGAAAATCCCAAACTGTGAACCCTGGATTCATTTTTGTTCTTTAACAATCTTTCTCACTGTGTGTGAATAAAATATACACTTCCATTCTTTCATAATTGCCCTTACAGTGGACATTACAGCTATTTTTGTAGTAAAGCTGCTTTACTGTAAAGCTGCTTTGAGACAACATCGTTGTAAAAAGCGCTATATAAATAAACTTGACTTGACTTGACTTGACTATTTTTGTAGTAACAGTGTCTTATAAACCAAGGGCTCCCTGCTAAAAAAAACAGTTCTTCTACTGTTTCAAGCCTGTTTTTCTGCATTAGTGTGTTGCTGCATCATTCTGAAGTTCTATATCGAACACATGGTTCTAAATAAAGCGTGTACAAAAACAATTGCTGGCTGTTTACTAACATTAAGCCTACACAAAGGCTATGTAAATTAAATGGAATTAATTGCTTTTTTAATTGTGTTTGAACCAGTACAGGAATGTTATGTTGTTTATAGACTGCAGAGTCAACGATTTTTTTATTCCATTTCTGAATCTTTTTCCACCTAATTCTAGAGAAGAAAATTACTGAAATACTCTTAGTTTGACATTACCAGACAAATTCCATTTTAGTGTTTTCTGCACAGAGGTCCTTCAAAGTGCAGCAAATGATGCAATCTGTACTAATTTGTTTTTAATGAAGACTCATGAAGCTCTCAGAGGCTATTATCTTAGTGTAACTCTGAATGAGGAGGCTCGTTTCCTGGCGTGCTGTACCTTATTGTAAAAGCCCAAAAGAAAATCCTAGCGGGTTACGGCTCACTTCCGTTGCTGTGATACTATTCGGGACAACTGGTACAACTGTGTTTACCATTTTACACTATGCCTTTTTTTCCTCCTGATTTGGGGTGATGAACAGGAGATACTCCAGGAATATGATAATCCCTTGTGCGGCTAATGGGCCTTTCAAATGCTAGTTAATAAGAATTAATGATGGGCTTAACATTTCGATTCAGTGAAGGAGAGAACCTCCAGGAGTGGCCACTTCACTGCAGGGTCACTTTTTTTCCCAACGCTTGCACTTTTGTGTGGAGTAATGGATAGATCCATTCAAGGGCAGATGATTAGCTAGAGATAGGAGGAGGAATGTCATTCAGAAGACGTGCATGTGAGGCACGGGTTTGGATGATCTTATCACGTCCTTTACAGATCCAAATCAAAGGAGTCAGACCTGACAAATATGCTGTGTGTAGATTAGCCCATCCTGTTCCTGTTAGGCCCTGCGTGTTGGGGAATGAAGCCCTTTGATGGCCTTGTCTGGTCGTATATCTGTGATGGTGACTGCCAATCTTTTATCTCCTAAAAAAGAAAAATGAGGCATTGGGCTAGCCTGGCAGGTTAGGGAAATGCTAAAGGAGCATGCTGAACTAAAAGAACCAGAACTCTTTTTTATCACACACACACACACACACACACACACACACACACACACACACACACACACACACACACACATTATATATATATATATATATATACATAAAATCAATAAATTGCATAACAAACTGATTTCACTCAATGCATTTATGTAGGTCATTATATATAAAACATAATATATAATACATTTAATGTACAGTCTAAAAAAACACTTAACATTTGTCTAATTTGGGCAAAACTCCAAATATGTGCTTCTGAAAATAATATGACACTGATAATTACATTCAAATAACATTGTTTATGGTAGCTTTAAAAAGTTTGGAATCAATGTTACAGTTGCTAGAAAAAGTAGGTGAACCCTTTGGAATTACCTGGATTTCGGCATTGAGTATTAATAAAATGTAGTCTCATCATAATGAAAATTATAGACAAACATGATATGTGACTTATAACATGCAAATAGATGTGCTTGTCATGTGTTTTATTGAGCATATTGCGTAAACATCCACAGAGAAGGCTAGAAAATCTTTATTTAATAACAGCTAGGTCCCTGTTTCACAGCAATCACCTCTACCACATGTTCCCTGTAGGAATTTTTATCAAGTGAATCATGAAACAGCAAAGACCGTGCAAAAAACATGCTGGTAAACTTTTGTCCCTATCAATTACTTAAACATGAGAAAAAAATAATACTGCCGGTTTGGAGACAGTATAGAGAAGAAAAAAGACGGCTTTAAAGTAAACGAACACTGAAAGAGAGTAACATCAGATGGTGGGAGTAATGCAAAACAAGAAAGGCAAATGCCTTAAAAATCATTTTTCCTTTTCTTTTGCGACCACATGCTGTAAATGTAAGCCCAGATTTCAGTAAAATTCTGAAACATATATTAAATGACAAGATCACGAAACAACACAAATACTTTCCATCAGAGAGTAGAACCAAAAAAAGCCAAAACAACTAATGACTGACCATTGTGGGCCAACAAAAATAGACACAAATACAATTGCAAAATGACCAAATCAGGCCTTTTATACAAAAGACCCAATAAAATGAGTGTCATTCGACCAAATCAGGTCTCTCTTGTACGAAAGCAGACCCAATAAACAAATTCAGATTTACTGATTGATTTAGGTATTTCAAATGAAAGACCCTATTAAACTCCCACAATATTACTGCTATATTGGGGTTAAAAAAAGCTTACAAAATAATTCCCCAGCTACATTTTCAGGCAAAAGCATACACAAGCTAAGCTTTTAAACTATAAGAAACAGATAACAATCATAATATCTGAATGTTTTCAACAAAAGTCTAAAGCTAGGCGAATGTTTCAGACAGAACTAAAAACCAGCAAATTACTAAAGCCTTCTCTAATCTAACCTAAAACAATACTTAAATAGTGTCACCCCTGTGCCTCCACTGGTGAGTCTGCTTTGCCTCTGGACTACGTACCCCAGAACACATCAGCTGATGACGTCATCATTGCGCTTCCGTCAGCAGCCAATCGAGCTTCGTCGCTGGAGTGTTAACTCCACCTGTGCATGATTAGTCTGTGTATATATATTGCCCTGCTCCCTCACTTTTTTTTGTTATTGTTAATCCGCGTTTACTGTGTATTGACTTCCTAGTATTGACCTGTGCTTTGTTTTTGGCTTCTGTGTTTTTGATCTTCCCTTTGGTGTATTTATTGCTCTCCTGGTTTTGACCCTGCCTGTTTTTGACCGTTCCTCGGGTGTGCCCTATTAAAGTAACCTTTTTTGTTACTTCCGCGTGCGTTGGTTCTGTCATCTGAGCCTGACAAATAGCTTTAGGGGGCGTTGTACATGGCTGACTTTAAGTACTAAGCAAGGGTTTATAGCTCTTCTTTAGGTTATGGATCAGAAAGGTTTAAAAGTAAATAAATGCATGGAATAGGCTCTTTTTATTATGATATTTAGATGATGGAATACTTCAAAACCTGTTTACAGTCATCTTTTACCAATGGCTGAATAACTTACATCCTAAATCTTAGGTACCCAAAACAAATCAATTACAGCTGTGTCATCGTAACCAAGGTGGTTCTCAAAGGTGTCACTAACATTTTATTTCCCTTCAAAGTAATATTAACATTCATACAAGCAATTAATAGTAATTTCCTCCCTATGTGCATCTAAAATCAATAAAATAATTATTTTTGTAGATTTTCATTGTGCAGAGTACATGTACAGAGCCAATGAAATGCAATAATCATCAAAAATTTGCTAAATGAGGTATTATTTACATAAAAAGTGCAGAACGTAACCGTGGCAATGATATTGTGGTTACAATATGTATAATTAGGGACAGTGGAGTGGTAAAAAAAATTCATAGACTTTCCCGTACAGTAATAATGCAAAGTAAAATGATGCAGTTAAAGTGGCTGTGTGGAGTTCAGCAGGATCACATTCTCAGGGAAACAACTCTTCCTAAACCTGTTGGTGCAGATACTCCTGTCCCACCTGCCAGATGGAATAAGGGTAAAAAGTTAATGGTTAGGATGAGAAATGTACTTGTGATCATGTAACCTGGGTAATTGGGTACCTGTGATGCGCTGGGCAGTTTTCATCACCCACTTTGTTGATTGAGTGATGATTCACTCAATGATTGAGTTTAAGGACCAGGTGAGATCATCAGAGATGTGGATGCCAAAGAACTTAAAGACAGACACATGCTCTCCTATAGCTCTGTTGATGTAGATGGATGTGTGTGCTTGACTCATATCCCACCTAAAGTCTACGATGATCTCCTTGGTTTTCTGTTAAAAAAATGTTATCCGTAAGTTAAGAGTAAACCTGGAGACCTGGAAACCTTGGAATCTATTAAATAATTACCTATAATATCAGAATAAAAGAAACAGATGTAGTTTTTCAGATTTGACAAGGACAGCTGAATTTTCCGTCCAAAAAGGTGCAGTTAAGTACATGGGGTCAGATCTACAGGCCTACAGGTATGATGTGCAGTACCTTGTGGCATGGTGTGATGAGAACAACCTGGTGTTCAAAACTCAGAAAACCAACTGCTGCTAAAAAACCAACTGCTGCTAAACATTCAAAAGGCAGTAGAGATGGCGACAGACTTCAGGTACACCCCCGCCTCCCAACCCCCTCAACATAAATGGCTCATCCTGAGACAGCTAAGAAAATTCCACCTGCCACAGAGCCTGATCACCTGATATGGTTCCTTAACTTCACAACCTGAGTCAAACTTCAGTGTATAATCATGACAATGGCGAGGTTAATTGGATATAGTCTGCCAGTGTTTAGGGAAAAATGTATGACATTCAGGGCACCCAAAACCAGCACAACCAGACATGCCAACTACTGAAACCAACGACTTAAACCTCATCTTAAATATTTAAATGTGCATATTTACAGTTCATAAATCTCCAGCTCCTTTAACAATGACTCTTTATTATTCTTTCTCATCTTGTTTTTTGTTATATTTACTGTATTTTGTATTTTATTTGTTGCTTATTGAAATATAAAGAACAGTGTATGCTTTTATTTTCTGTTCAGTATATGTGAAACATGTGTGACCTTATCAAGACAAATTCCCATTTGTGCAATATGAATACTTCAAAATAATGGGGTTGAACTGCTTAACATTTCAAGGGTGTGGCCAAAATTATGTTCCAACTATAGACTTAGACTCTGTTTTTTTTTTTAATTAAACCTCCCAACCGTCTTTAAAACAAAGTATTTTTTGACCAGTTGAATTGTATACATATATTTGTTTTGAAACTTTGGAACTGCAGCATGAACTAATTTGGCAGAACTGTCCGTATGCATGTACTTTTTAGTAAAGCAAATTTTCAGTCCTGGTTATTTAAAGGGTTAAAAGTAATATAGACTACACACGCTACCTATGATAACAAGACACTGCTGTCTTATCTAATGCAGACTGAAGGCCTCCTCTGGATTGAATTAAAAACACTAATGCTGTAGCCTAATTAGTTACTGATACTTTAAAAGTGTAAGTTGTACTTCTGTGTCTGAATGACACCCACATATGTCTAATTAGGGTTTTATGAATTCCAGTGCCCAGTTGGTCTTTAAGGTTGTTAAAGCTAGACTACGTCACACTTGTGGATATGAAGACCTATATGGTAAAGTATAATTGCATGTGACATGAACATTTTGTAACTTAATTGTGCCTCAAATCTTCATTAGTGGATGAATGTGACATTTGCAAACTAAGTGAAAGCTTATCTGAAGAGCACTCAGACAAAACTTGTGAAGGTGAAGGTTATTTTCTTCCTGATACTGCATGTGTCTTTTATCCATGTGAATTGATGATGAGCTTTTACTTGGATTCAATTGTACAAAGAAATTGTTAAGGACACTAATAAAGAAGTCATATACAACATTCTAATGATGCTGCTTTATAATTGTAAATATTTCTTTGGACAGGTAAGGTCAGTTTAAAGAAAATAAAAAAAAAATTAGTGTCAAATGTTTAAGTAAGTTTTGCACATTCAACAACTGTTTAATATATAATGTAATATATACTTATATATATATTCATACATAATATATATATATATATATATATATATATATATATATATATATATATATATATATATATATATATATATATATATATAAAACATGTGAGCAGTGATCATAATTGTTTAAACCTATTTACATACAAAATGTAAACCCTGTATCTAAATGTAGAAATGGTTATCTGTTTCTTTGTTTGCAACTGATTTGCAATTTTTGCAATTTCCACTGGTTAGTAGCAGCTTCTTAGTGTCACGGCTGACTAGCTGAACCTGGAGCAAACGAGGCAGGGCAGATAAAGGGTGGACACAAATGAGAACTTCAATGGCAAACGTACTTTAATGATAAACGAAAACAGAACCCTAAACACAAGACCACGAGGGGTAAACAAAGAGACAGATCATAAACGGACAGGCAAAGAAACACGGAAGACAGGCTAACAACATACAAACATACATTCAACAATGACTGACCAAGACAGACTGAACACACAGGGATTATATATAACACAAGAAACACCTGGACACAGGAGGGGTTACAGATACGGGCCAGGTAGGGGCGGAGACACTAGGAGCACATGATCAAAACAGAACCACATGGAAAAGACGTAAACAGAAGCACATGAGACTGACGTAAACAGGGCAGACGAGGACGAGCGTGACACTTAGCAGCGTGACACTTGACACTTTCAGAGTCACAGGATTATTTTCAGGGCTGAAACACAAATGGAGATTTCTCCCATATCTCAAACAAGAAAACTGTAATTAGTTTTGATGGTGTGCCATGTCTTTTTTTAGATGTCCCATTTACTCTATATCTTTAAAAAAATTTTTAACCTCAGTCACTTACTTTCTTTAAGCTTCCTCTTTTCTGATGCAAATGTTTTGCCTTACATCTCTTGAAAAATAAGCAAATTAAAGGTACTTAAAGGCTGTTTTCACTGGTAAATAAATAAATGATAGCTGTTCTTTGTCTTTGCACAGTTCTGTATAACCATTGTGCATTGCTTTGATTTTTGAGCAACATCAAAGATGACAACTGTAGAGCTAAAATAATTTTTTTAACAATTATCTCCATTACCCTAGAAAATGCATCAGATCTTAGTTAAATATAGTCTTTATTCACAAAAGCTTCAGAACTTTCAGTCATTTCTGCAGATATGAACTGATTTAACTTTCTTCAAAAGAGTTCAGAAACCAGCTGCAATACGAAATGAAATCTCTAGGATGAAATCTCTCTCTCTTGATCATCAAAGTAGTGATTGATGCAATCCATGTGACAGCAGCAGTTTTCTAGACATATCTACAGCAAATACATAGAATATATAGATTTTGCAGACACACAATAGTTAAGTTTCCCATTTATCATCTATTTTGAATGCCATTCTCATCAGAAGGTAACTTTCAGAACTTTATTCATGCTTTTTTACTCAGGCAATCATCATAACCTTAATAATGTATCCTTCTGTAATAATTACAGTGTTAGAGGCAGTCAACCCAAGCAACATAACTTTATGTTCTGCATCATAAAACAAAGCTAATCTTCCTGCAGAAACCCGTTATTGGGTATGAAAGCTTGAGGCATTTCGTGCTGATAATTGCATTTGCTGCAGTAGCATGGTAAAGGCCACCAGTCTATTAGGTGTGAGGAACAGATGCCTGTTCCAAAGTGTGGAGATGTGGTGGAATTAGTTTTCACCCCTGTGGACACAATTTATCTGACTTACATCTAGGTTTTACATAAGGAGCTTTGCTGTAAGGGAGCCAGCTTTGCCCAGTACATTCTTTGCAATTCTTAAAACAGTGACAGTAAAAAAGTGATAACGTTAGAGGACGTGTTTTATTAGTACTCTGCCACTTTTACTTATCTTCTCCTCTCCCACTCTCTTACTGTTACTCTTACTGTTACTGTACTGCAGCCAACATATAATCTGTTTATTTGTTTATTTATCATATATTATATAATGTAATACTGTCAAAAACCTTTTTTTGTGTGCATATAGTTGCAAAATAGTTTGTGAATCATTTGAGGATTGCTTTGATACTGCATTATTACTCATTATTGCTGGTCTGACCTTCACAATCAAGTCACAATTATAGACAACCACAATCTGACTGAACTAATGATAAAAATAGTTTTACAGAACAGCTTTAAAGAACATGTTGAGCAGGGTCTCATGGCCTTCTGATTTCTGGAAACCAAAAATACATGCTTGTGGGTTTTAGTTTTTATTTATAGAAGTGTTTTTTGTTTTGACCAAGTTTTGACATTTAGTATCTCATAGAACCTTACATAGCAGTAGCAACAAATATCTGGTCCATTCCAAATGATTTCTACTTTTTTATTTACGTTTAGGGTCATTGTTTGTTGTATCTCTGACCGAACAGCTTCAAAGCAATAAAGCAGCCCAAAGCCATGGTGATTCTTCCACAAAACTTGGAATGACGTATAGGTGTGCAATGCCGTTTTTCCTATCAACAGTCCTAAACCTTCTCCCTTTGTATACAATGTAAGACTGTTGTGGACTGATGGATGCCCAGGTCTTTAGAAATGATTTTGTCTTTTCTAAGATCCCTCAAAAGCTGTTAATTGAGAAATGTTTTACACCATCTAATCTTTTTTGAGAATAGTTGACTCTGAAAGTCTTTTGAAAGACTGAAAGCTTTTATTTACAAGAGCAGGATACCCCTACAAATGATCTTACCTCTTTAATTTGAAGACCTGATCACAGGTGCTTTTGGAACATTCATGTTCATTCTTTAACCTGTAAATGTTCACTTTAGTCAGACTGTACTTGCCTATACATGTTAGTTAGATGAAAAGTAACATTGTAACATTTTGTGATCAATTCAGAAACCAAAATAATAATAATAAAGTGAAGTGTAGTTGTTCCATTGGAGAATGTCAAGTGAACACATTTCATCTCAAGGGTTTTATTAAAGTCCAGTGCAGACAATTATCAGGAACGTGGACAGCAACCCAAAAATAAAAACACATTGCCGACAAATCAAAGCTGAAATTCAGTCTGCTACATACCAGCCTGAAACTAAAGGAAAATATATGATGTTATACATGGTTTTTATTCCTCAACCCTCAGCTGAAAAACAAAGCATTTTAAAATAAGTAATTACACAATTTCCCTTACTACTATTGAGCTGCAAGGCTAATGTAGCTAACAAGTAATGGAAACTCCAGAGCTCAATCAAAAGGCTAAAAGTAACTTGTTTTTCCTCTCTTACCATCAGTTCATTCATGCTGTCAAGCTTCCAATCAAGGTTCTGACCTGGAGGACCCCTTCAGATTTTGAAAAATTGTCACAAGGTGAAAACTGTGCTGTTTTAAACGAAAGAGGCAAAACAACTTAAAGCAGTAAGTTAGGATAAGAAGTAATTAGAGAGATTAACTAGTGACTCTCAATCTCATGAATCTCATTTCTTTAACATTTAGGAAGACTGCAGGACAATTAGCTGTTTTGCTAGCTAGACATGTGTGTTATGCAAACTATTACTTCAACTTGCTTTTCATATTTACCTCCTTCCTTTAAACACTACTTTACTTCAGTGTTTTATCTACAATAAAAACCTGATTATTTGATGCTTTGTGAAGCCTGATATGTTTTACTTTAGTACAATGTTCTGCCTGCAGGTAATAATGAGAGCAAACTACAATTCTGTACTGAATACTGCAAGACTTGACTTGGCACCCCAAGAACCTTGAGACTTGACTTCAACTCCAGAGACTTTATGTTTGACTAAGACTCCTATAAACTGACATTTCTGATACATAAACTTTGTATACTATGTTAGCCCCTATTACCTTGTTCTTCAGTGCTCAGGACCCCCATGGCACCACTGTGTTTTTCCACTCATACCAGCACAGCACACACCACCTTGCCTCTAAGGAACACTCTAGTAAACACACAAAAACAAAGTTCTTTGATAGAATTAAGTAAATTGCCACATGTATTTTATCACAACAAAATACTGTTGTTCAGTGAACTTCTATTAGTCACTGTATTTATATCATGTATTTTGTCAATATAGAAATAATTTACACATTTGAATCAATCAAATACAGTCACTTTTTGTGTCCTTCCAAGGGGGAAAATCTTGCCCTCTCTGCTTCCTATGCTGCAGTAATAAAACAAAGCCATGTCCTTCTTATTTAACAGCAAGTGAAGTGAAGATGAAAATGCGGGCAGTAGGAAACAGTGGGTTGACCTTGGAGACTGATAGGACACCTCTAATCAGCCCTGGAACCTCGATGCAATTACTTGGGGACTGGTGTACCTTATTGCATAGGCCTTGTTGAAGACTCTAAGCTTCCAATAGGGTTAGATGGGGAAATGATTAAAAGGGCTTTTTGTGCTCCGCAGGGCAAAGCTGAATCAATCCACACAGATGTATCACCGTGGTGTAATTAGCATGGGTCTGCTGAGCAAAGCCGATAATTTAGCCTGATGTGAGCAGGTGGGCCCCATCTGAACGCTGTGGTGATGAACAGTGGCTTCCACGTATGAATCTACAAATATTACTACATGTTCACAGTGTCCCTTTTTTCTTTAAAACTGAAATCTACAGGAGCTGCTTTACAACTTTACAACATACAAAGCTAAAATCCTTTAAAACCCCTACTAATTATCACTGCTAGTGGTTCAGGTAAGAATGAGAGGCATTGCTGACATCAATAGATACATTCTGTATTTTTGCATCCTGAAAGAATACACTCTTAACAGGAGATTCTTTGTGCCTTCTAGATCGCCTGAGAAAGCCTAAATAGTGATATGAAAAAAATATTTTGTATATTTTTTAATATTCATTGTTAAGTTTTGGGTTAAAATCTTAAAATGGCAAATATAGAACTGTTCAATTACATTTTTCACTTTGGTATACAGGTAGATACAGCCAAGCTAGCCCATTGGCTAAGCCCTCAAGCTCTGTAAAGGAGGCCTAATACATAAAATTAGCTACCATTATAGTCAGTGTAATTTGTATGATTTGATTTACAATGACATGCTAATATACAGTGACATACAATCTCGTTACAGTTCTGTGGACATGAAGCTGAAGTTCTGAGAGCCAAAAGCTGCAGATGCTCTTTACCTAGGTTCTGTGAGCTGAGAACCAGCTTGCTGATAACAAATCTCACTCTTCATTGGCTAGATGCTCTGCTGACAACCACAGTTGAACAAAGTATTTAGACAAGTAAATGTAATGTGTGTGTGGATATTACTTATACATGTTAAATTGACATTTATATTACTAAAAAAAATTACACAACACATGAATGCTGTGGATCTTGTGGTGTGGTGCTTCTTAAACTGTCCAGCTTGAAAGAGCTGTTCATGACTCAAACCAGTTAACCACCGAACAGCTGGAAACAGTTAATAAGGAACGTGTCTCTAATTCCAGAATTAGCTTAATGCTGCAACTATGTCAAATTCCATGAGGGTGGTAGCAGAAATTAGCATTACTGGCTAGGTGTTTTTACATTTATAGCCTAGCTCTAACAGTTGTGGTTGACCACTGACTCTCAGATATAAAGGTGGATAGTTCTTTATGGAAAATGACACGTGCTTGTTTTAAATCAGTTTGAATATAGAGTATAGATTCTACACTAATGAATGTAATTTTGAACCTAGTTCATTTATAGTCCTGTTTAATTGCTTGCCAGCATTACAAAGCTTCCATCCTTTCTTAACAACACACTGCCAGGCTCTATGAAGCTGACAAGATGTTATTCCCAATGTAACTACAGTAGTCATGCAGTAATTGAGAAATGTGCTCCAAGCCTTTCTTCTTATGGATCTATACAAAAATAGACTCCAGCTATTACAGCTTCTACAGCTTGTCTGTGTTGATGTCATAAAGCATCTTCACAGATGTGGCTTTGTTAAAATTGCTGGAAAATATAATAATAACTCAGAGGTTCAAATCTATCTCTATCTATTATAAATAATTCAGCAAATATTGATCTGAAACACATACAAATCACACTTAGGCTGAATACAACCTTAGGTACACTTTAAATGGTAAAACTCTCACGCAACTAATTTCATACCGTAATTGCATGTAACTTTATGTCTGTGCAGTTGAACAGCAAGGCAACTATTAGGGACAACTAATACAGCAAAATAGCAGCTCAATTATTTTTATTACACTGTATTGCTCTTGCTAAATAATGTCAGCTGTGATGTGTTATTTCTAATTGCTTCCAGCTATAATTACTATCTATGTTTAACTATTTATTTGCCTTTTAAATCAACTTTTGAAAGGGTTTTGTACTTGATGCCCTGCTCATCCTGTCTTAGAAGCTCAAGAGTTTTCTTTTTCTGTAGTGCTCATCCTTTGGAGCACATATGAATCTGAACTCATTTTGGTGCGTGAATCTAGCTTTGTAGAACATGATTTCAGCATACTGCAGATAAGACCTGGCACTAGCAACCAATTAAAGAATAAATAAGTGATATTTTTAGTTGACACACTAGCCTGCTAGTCCTGGCTCATCCTGTCTTATAATACCACGCTTTTATAAGACACAGACGCAGTGTTTTCTAACCTTTTTGAAGAGTTAATTTAAGATCAAATGTTCAGTGAAGAGAGGAGAATACACCTATAATGGCTGAAGCTTTTGGAAAGTGATCATAATAATGACCACCACTGCCCATTCCCAGCAAGAATCCATGTTCGCTGGCACACATAATAAGCGATATATGAGGCAAACCAAGAGTTAACTTTGCCATTGCTTTACACCTTTGGAGACAACTCTTTGTAATTAAGAGATAAAGTTTGATGCTGAACTAATTTCTGAACATTATTTTTCTAGACTGACAACACTAAAAAATGATTGATTTTACTTAAAAACACAGTGCAATGTTTTTGCAAGCTTTTTTTAAAGTATAACCTACTTATTTTTTTTAGCAATTTTTAAAAAATCTTAAACTGACATTACCAACTTTCTTAGAAAAATATGTTTCCCCATTCAGTAAAATTAAGCTGTTTCATTTAGAGTTCCTTAATATTTTAAGATGAATATAAGTAAGAATTTGCATTTATACTACAACTGATGACTACTACTAATTACACAAGAAAATCTATGGAAGGTTGTACTACATCAAATAAGCACAATACAAATAGACCTTTTAGTGAACTTCAAACCAACATCATTTTATTTTAAGAAATGGCAAAAAACATTTCTTAAAATAAAATGGGTACCTACCATTCCAGCCAGATAGGCTTGGTTCCCATTTATGTATCGTTAATATGGGCTGAGTCTCATACAGCTTCTTTCTCTGTGTGTGATACAGAACTGCAGACACTACTATACAATATAACAATACACTATGTAGGTTTGAAATCAGCAGCATTTAATAGTGCTTTTAATGTTTAATAGGAAGTAATTGAGCTACATTCTGGAATGCTACTCATCCTTTATATTAATCCAACCTTGTTTTTCTTTTCTTCTTCTTTCTGAGGTAATAACCGCCCACCTGTTCTGCCCAATACTGTTGGAGGACGGCCATCAGTACCTCCTTATCTTGCCTACTTCCAGTCGTGAGCAACACACTTCACTGTAGAGCTGCGTCTTTAACAGCAGCTCAAACAGAATTAACACACAAACGAACTGCGTGCAAAAACACTTTTAATCTGCCCAATTAAACTCTCGGTTCTTCTTTTTTTCAACAGGCTGCAGAACGATTGCAAATTCTGAAGAGAGGATACCACCATCACCGTCTCAAACCACTCCCCACTGCCTACATAGTGCACTACCTTAACAATAATATGATAAGTGACAAAGTGTTAGGGAGTTGGTTAGCCTATTGTAGGTTATACTAATTTAGTTTAAACTTATCATGCACTCTTTGAGTGGATGTGCTACTACTTCAGAAAGTGCACTTCACAGAGAAGGGAGGGCTAAGACGAAGCCTCAAAAAGGCTGTTCATGCCGCTTTTTGGAAAAGAAAAATGCTTTATTTAGGATATTTTTAAATGTTTTAGTTGTACTTTAGGAGTGTTTATGCACACACTTTGGATGACCGTTTTGGGACTGTTTTTGGACAGTTTTTGAACAGTTTTTAAAGACGCAGCTCCACACATAAGAACACACTGTTAACAACTACATATCAAATGTGAAAACTCAAAAACGACTCAGAACTGTAAACGCTTAAAAATTATCAGTTATTGCTCTCTTACCTATGCAACCCTTCCTTGAGAATGTTATGCATGTGGTCCAAATGTTTTCTTCTTTCTTCTAAGTCTTAAAATATTTAGTTATGTGTACTCAGTTCTATAGTCACGTTGACATTCCTCAAATTTATATGCAATGTTTCAGCAAAATTCTGAATATGATAAACACACAAAATATTGGGCTTTACTTACTCTTTTAATTAAGTGAAGTTCGAAAAAGTATAATTTTAGGTAAAATCTTTTATTTTAATTAGCAATAATTACTGGACTCAAGAATAATTTTTTTAGAATGAAGAATTGAAAACTGAGGTGAAGGAACTGTGCTTCTCCTGGTATTGTGTTGCCCCTGGTGTCTGAGGTACGAATCAGGCTGCCTAATTAGTGCGTCATTGTCTGAATTGCTTTCTTAAACAGCTTTTAGCTGGCTGGTTAAGGTAGCTGTTGACAGAAACGTTGGTTTCAATACATTAGACTGTTTATTGTTATGGCTCAGGGAACAGACAGAATGAAAAACTTACAACCTTGAGTAAAGTTAATCAGAAAGATCAAATGTTCTAATTCATCACCTTCTGTTTTAGTTTCTGTTAATCCTGTGAACAGATCTTTCAAATGTTGAAGTTATGTTGTTTGGCTGTAGCACATGCAGCATTGTTGTTGTTTTGATTTGCTTGTTTTGTTGAAAATTGTGGACCTGTCATTGTTGAGTTTCAGGTGAGTTACATGAGCCATTATGCAATCCAGATGGAATTTAGTTTTGTGCCACATGTAAGTTTTACCATTTAAAGTCCTGGCTGTTTACATGCTCATAAAAATGTACCTGTCAATTTGCCTGTAAATGTAATCAAAGTTGTTATTGAATGCAGTGGTTCCCCTGGATGTTAGTAGATCCCCCACAGTGCTTAAAAGATGCTGCCAATTCCACATGATAATCTAAAATGAACTACAGCTAGAATTGCAGGAGGCAAAAGATGAAACTGAAGCGAATCATAACCAACAAATGTTTAAAATAAAATGCTAAAAAATTAACAAGTCAAATTTTAGGCCCCCACTGGAAAGACACATTAGCCGTAAGTATTTAAACATTTAAAAAACCAATTGGAGTGGCCAAGTCCTAACACCTCCTTTCAGTTAATTATTCCAGTAAATAATTAGCAACTCACTGTTTACTTGTACATACTTTTTAAAAGAAAGCGAGAAAGTGCAGAGATGCAAGAAGATATTGCCAAAGGGGGAGGTGAGAAGCTAAGGCAGTGTTCAAGGAGCAGTGGAGATATGCACGCACATTGGTTCTGTTGCCAGGGAGATTGATAGTCCCTGTGGAAATGTCGCTGCCAGTAATCAAAGATGTGATGTTCCAGTGAACTATAATAACCCTGAAATCACACACAGAAAAAGAAATACAGATTTATGTGTGCTGTGGCACAGCTGTCATGGATGTTGGAAAGGCAGATGAGTTCATGGCGAAAGCTAGAAATGTTTTGTGATATAATACATACTTTTCTGTGCATCTGAAATTGACTCGGAATGGACATTTTGCAAGTACGCACCTGCAGGTACCAACAAACTGAAAACATTATAGCAATTGTTTGTAGGAAAAATGTGATTTACACAATTTTTCCACAGATCAGTCAAGAAATGGTATCTGATATTTGCTGCTTTAATTGACACTCAAAATTCTTCCATAAGTACAAATTCCAAAACTTCTCCCAAGCTGTATTCTAGTCCATGGGCCTGGATCAGGTGTGTGGACAAAGGGCAGTTGCATGCAGGGGGAGTTAAGATGCGAAAAAGCTTCCTGCAGCATTCAACCTCATGTGAACTTTTGTTCATTTTTTTTTATAGCAGTAAGTTATACTGTAATTGAAGATTGCTTTGAATGGTTTGAGAAAACGATTAGGTTGACTTTTGACGTCTATTGTTTATTAGTGGACAATGGCATAGCATCATTTGAAAAAGCATGAGAGAGAGATGGGTAGTAACTCAAATGCATGTAGTTAAGTAATATATTGATGGAATTATACTCTGCTGAATATTTTCAATAGTAATACTTTTACTTCCACTCAGGCATATTAATGAGTAAAGGAATCAACTTTTTACTCAGTTACATTTCAGCCATTTATATTCCGTTACTAATTCCTTTTTGTGTTTAATTTCATTTTGTTACAGCATCTATGCTGTTTTGTGGTTGGTCACATCTCATCTCTTTGGAGCATTAACATTTAATTTTTAATAATGAAACTTTAGTTCCTATTCTGACAAATGCTGGATTTGCTAAGAATCTCCTATAAGATACTTAATACTCAGTACATAGATATTTTAGCTGATACTTTTGTATTATTATTTTTTTTACTTAGGTTGCTTTTTATTTAGTTGTATTTGATTGAGGCTACTCTACCCAACTCTGCTATAGGCATTAATAAACATATGCCTTTATGCCTTTATAAGTTCTATTTCATGTTCTATTTGACATTCCTCTTCCTTAGGCAAGCGGAGTATATTATTTCTAATAACATCAGAAACAGCTCCTAAAAAGGATGCTTTACATGCTCCATATGAGGGGTGTACAAAGTGCACAAAATCCTCGTTTAGTCTACATAGGCAGAATATGTCCTTTAACTGCTGCAAAAGACTTACTTCTGCTCCTCTGTCTGGGGGAAAAGCAAGTGGCAGAATACCCTGGCCTGTAGGTTGTTGCTGGAGTGTGTCTTCAGACTGCAAGTTCCCTCTTACACACTTCATTAGCGTAAGCCAGTGACAGCTACTAGTGTAAAGTGCGGGCCCATCCATGACGGCCACATCCCACCTCCTTTCTAGAGCCCAGTACTGCTCCCATCTGCTGATTAGCAGCTTCATCCTTCACTTGTTTGTGTATGGGAGACGTCACTCTGCTTGGCAGGGCCGTCGGACACAGAGTGACAGATGGAGGATGAGCAATTCTGGGCCCAGTGGAGAGGAATACAATCCGTAAAGTAAAGCATTTCATCCGGAGCCCCCCTCACGGACCCTTGCACCCTGACAGCTGAGCGCTCTCCGCACGCAGCCCTTCTCAAACACTTTGCCTATTCTGAAATGTCCCTTCACAACTGAGGGAGCTTAAGTGTGCAGGGAGGCTTCTGACAGCTGGTGGAAAAAGGTGGGGAAACTGGAAATGGCTTGCCATGCCAGAACTGTTATCGGCTTTGCAAAACCCAATTTTGGCATTTACTTGTCGGGCATATACAAACATGGATAACATTCCTGGGCAGAGATGGTGAGTTTTGGCACAGGATGCATTTGTCATGCAGACATTTTTCTCCAGCAAACGTTTACAGATCACTCCAGCTAAAGTACGCTCCTAATCTGCGTTCATTTATTTATTCAATGCAGTTTGAGGCTCATCCTGATGGAGCTGTTTGTTGTTTACATGGCTAGTCCTTAATGAGAGATTCACAGCCATCCCGCCACTCTAAATGCTACCACTCAGGCAACTACAGTTTGAAGACTGTGCATACCCAGTGAGCAGCATCAAATGCAATGCTTCTGAAGCTTGTAATAAGCATTTTAGTTTTGTGTCTTGTGCTATTTGGCCTTGGAGAGTGTACAATAATTCAGACCTATTGTCACATTCTCTGAAGCTCCTTTCAAGGTTTTTATAATGAATTGTGAATATAAGGGTGCGAGTATGTGTGTTATGAAATAATTTACTTAACAAAATTTACAAATTACAAATGCCTATATCCACATTACCCGGAGATTTTAGATTTGCATCCAGAGCTCAGCGTGGTGACTTTTATCGATAGTTTATCAAGCAACTTGGTCACGTGCTCTAACACCAAGGGGTTGCAGTTTCGCGAGTAAATGTAATTTTTTATGTGACCTTGCAGTGTTTTAATGCCTAGTGTGCATGGAATGGATATGTCCCACTGACATCCAAAAGCTAATGAGAGCCCATCAGTTGAATTAGTCAGTGCAGAGCTCTAATTAAAAATCTACTGAAAATTGCTACTGATCCTGTAGAATTAAACCCATTTGTCAGACAGGGATAATAAATACGTACATGGCTTGAAGACAGCTTGATACCTCATATCCAGACATGAAACCTGTATCTTTATATGTCAGTATTAAATTTTAGGCCCATAAACAACAAATTTTTAAGCCAGTTTCAGATCAGGACTACAACATGAGCAAATTTATGGCCCTTGGAGACAAATACATTTAGTGAATACATTTAAAGAAACATGTGCTGTCCAACATGCAAATGCTTATCTATCTGTCTAAAATGGTATTCTAGCAGACCATCTGAGGAAAAAACTTAATATATACAATATAAATAGCTTGATGAAGAAAGAATCTCCAGGGCAAGACGTACAAGAATAAAAAAATATATATATCCAAAAGTAAAAAAATCCACATGCTCTTAATCTCTTGTGGATATAGTACCCTTGTCATACAAGCTACTGAGTTCCAGACATTATTTTGGTCCGAATGCGACCTAGGCCAACAATGTGTCTGAATTTTACTTTCAGTTTACTATGACTGAAACCCAACACTTGTTGTAGTTCAAGCAAGGAGAGGTCAAAAACAGGCAGATACACACAATGTAAATGCTTTTAGCAAAAAGCAGTAAATAAATCAAGAGTCAAAAATGGAAAACACCAGCACAAAAAGTCACAGCTCAGAACTCAATACCACAAAAAAGAAACTTTACAAAGAGTGATGCATAATTGAGGACAAATAACGGAGTGTAAATGAGTCCATAACCAAGTTGCAGGTGTGTGCAGTGATGGCGGGGTGGAGCCAGGGAGGAGCTAGAGTTTAAAACAACCAATCCAGACTGGTCAGGTCCAAATAAAGTCTCTACAGCGGGTGGAGATGTTGTAACATCAGGTGAGTTATTTTACTCCAGAGAAAACAGAGTTTGTGAAATCATTACATGATAATAAAAATCATTACATGATACTTGTACCTTCATTTAGCTGTTTTGTCTGCTACTTTCTCAGTGCTGCGTTCTTTACTGCCACAGTGGAATGTGTAAGTAATATGTATATGTAATTTCTCCACCTACTTTTTGATGTCCTCCCATATTTTGCATGACCCTCCTCGGGCATGTCATTATAGAGAGCTTTTCCTAATGTACTAAATCCAGATCACTGTAAGGCTGTATGGTGACTAAACCTGTTGAATACATTTATACAGATAAATAAAAAAGATTCACCTATTTAGATTCTTTTCTTCCCAACTTTGGATCTTTTCTAGTTTGACACAGTTTGGCTAATGTTATTTAAACATTTACATGGCCAGCCAAAGAGGGAAAACGTAAACATTAATACAACCATAGTTTGTCATTATTATTGCTACATAACCTGGTTCGAAGCTAACATTTCTCATGTGGGATCAACCTGGGGAGCAACAAAAAACAATAAAATAACCGACTGTGAGTTCTCAATATACTGCTGCCAACGAATATTACAATGTATTAAAATGTATTTTTCAGATTGTGTAATTTTTTGCTTTCTGTAATGCCAACACCAGTCACTTGATGTGGTGTATGCTGTTTTTTTTTATTTTGCTCCCTCAAAGTTCAGTTATTATCATTTAAACTTCATTGTAGCTTTAGATTGCAAGAATCCAATCTTTACTCATGGCGCAGTGTCCCATAGCAGATTTACCATCAACAGGATGACTGTTTAAGGTAATTCTGAATAATATAATAAGTCTTCTTTTCTTGCTTACTTTTCTTTTAACTATCCATTAAATAGTGAAATACCACATAGAAAACTTTACAGTAAGAGTGCAGATGAACATCAAGCTCAATCTCATTTTATACTCTTACTCAATAGATTTAATTAAATAAAACTCATCATGTTTGGTGATGATGTGACCACTGATGGCAGTGGCATGATCCAAAGGACAGAGAATCATCTTAATTGCTCAGATTCAATCAAATGCTTTAAAACACAAACTCTACGCAGCAGAGCCTTTACCACAAAATACAAACCCATGGTCAACCTCAAAAACACAGGCCAAGTTACACTTTTCTAAAAGGAACATTAAAACATCCACAGTTCTGGTCACATGGTCAGATGAAACAAAGATGAACCAATACTAGAGTGACAGAAAAATCTAAGTGTGGAGGAAGAACAAAACTGCTTAATATTTAAATCAAACTGAGCGTCACTGAGCATAAATCTCACTTACTAAAGATGAGTCTCAGCACTACCTAGCATATAAGTGCATTTTGTATTTCTACAATTGCAGGCTGTATTCCATCTGTTTCTCTGCATTCTCTGTGACTTCCCTATTCACCGAGTTCTTCAATGGTTAGGACCCACAGAATCACCACAGAGCAGGTATTATTAGGTCGTAGATCGTTCTCAGCACCACAGTGACCCTGATGTACTGTGTTAGTGTGTGTTGTGCTGCTATGAGTGGATCAGGCACAGCAGGGCTGCAGGAGTTTTTAAACATCTCAGTGTCGCTGCTGAACTGAGAATAGACCGCCAACCAAAACTATTCGCCCAACATTGCCCTGTGGGCACCATTCTCTGACCACCAAGAAAGAACAAAAGGTTGTCCAGTCCAGCAAACAGCATTCTATGGACAGTGTCTGTCACCATTTTGAAGGACAAGATGACCAACACAATCTGTGCAGCAAAAGATGAGCTACACTCTCTGACTTTACATCTACAAAATGGACCAGCAAAGTATGACTGTCTAAGAGTGAACAGTGAGTGAACAAAGTGTTTAAAACATTTTATTTAAAGATAAATCAAAGTTCTCACATGATTCAAAGTTATTAAAAACTTTGTAAAATAATAAAAAAAAAATTTTCAAGTTGTGAAGTGAAGCTGTATGTGATTGATAGTTGATCACTGATAGTTGTGAAGTATGAACAGCACTGAAAATGAACTGACATGAAAGAAACCACAATGGCTCATTTTTGAACGATAAACAAACCTTGCTAATTAAACAGTTATTCATAGTATATTTTGGGAAAACAAACTCCAGTACGGTGTACATGGCGTGTCGCCGGGCGCTCTTAGTTTGGCTTTGATTATTTGGTTTTTATTGAGATTATCAACTCATTTTAGTTTATGATTGCCAAACCCTACTGGATATTCAATCTGCTGTTGGTAACTTTCGACAAGGAGACCATATCTGGATATTTCCATGCCCTTCCTTCTTAGCAGGTACACCTGCTCACCTGTTCCCGTGGCAGAGTAGTTTTAGACGGCGTGGTAAACGTACGGAACTGTTGGTGAAATTGAAAGTGCAACTAGCAGCTAACCCTGGAACTCGGACACATAAGGTGTTAACGTACTGTGCACCTGGGCCCAACTAAATATCTTACTGGTTTAAAACTCTTGTGCATTCCGAGGACGTGGAATGGACTCCTGTTGTTTTTTTCTGCTCAGCCTCATCGGTCTTGTAGACTTCTTTAGTCTTGTTCAAGCACTACTCATGAACAGAGGCATACTAGCAATCTTGTTTTATGTTTTGGTGTTTCTTGTGGACAATCTTAAATCTTCAATTCCACTACCCGTGCAGCCAGGCAGGAATGTACAAAAGCAGAATGTAAATGGAAAAAGCAAAAGCTACAGGTATTCTATGAGGTACTAAAAGAAAGATGATTTAAGTAGCAAAAGAGTGTGAAGGCTGAAAACGTTATTTATTTTTTCTAAACCTTGTGTAAACCTTGTACATTGTTTAAGACCATAGATGCTGCTCTGAACAATAATAAGTCTGTACATTTAAAGTCCTCTTTAAATATTTGTGAATTTTTTTGTCTTTGTCCTACGTTAGTGACTAGTTCTCCTGTCTTTGAACAGTTTAAGCCTGTCTCCTTTATGCAGCAAAAGGAAATTGTTGGGCAACTGAATGCGAGCTCTTGTCTTTTTGATGTCTTGGATCCTCAATTTTTTAAGGAGGTCTTTGATACTATAGGGACTGAGATTGTTACCATAATGAATAGTTTAAGAATAGCGATGGTCCCCATCTATTTGAAACAGGCAGTTGCCCATCCAATCATTAAAAAGCCTAATTTAGACCTGTCTGTGCTTTCTAATTTTAGGCCTATTTCCAAACTTCTTTTTATGTTGAAACATTTAGAGAAAGTCATGTTTCTACAGCTAAAATCTTATCTAGATAAAAACAATTTTTATTTAAATGGGTGATTGTGCTATTCTTATTTCTTTAGATTTTTGACACAACTGACCATAATATTCTTGTCAAGTTTTTGGAATGTTGTGTTTGTGTTAAAGGCCTTGCTTTTGAGTGGATTCAGTCCTATCTATCAGACAGGAGTGTCTTGGTTTGTAGCGGGGAAGTAGTCTCATTAGTGGCACCTCTCTCGTGTGGGGTTCCCCAGGAATCGATTATTTAGATTGTATATGTTGCCTTTGGGGCTATTTTTAGAAAGTACAGTATCTCTTTTCATTGTTATGCCCCTGATACCCAGATCTACTTACATTTGCTACAGCCTTGACTACTCTATTGGGCTGCTTTGAAGAAATAAAGGCTAGGATGGCTTTAATTTTTTAAAACTAAATGAAGCCAGGACAGAAATTGTGCTATTTGGCCAGGACAGGTCAGCATTTAGTCCTCAGTGGAACATACGACATTGACAGACTCTTTTTGAATTTGACAAGCAGATAAATGCAAAGTCCATTTTCTTCCAGCTAAGACAACTATCCAAAGTCAAGCCGTTTTTATCTTTCTCTGATTTTGAGAAAGTAATTCATGGTTTTATTTCTACAAGGTATTTCTACATGGTTTTATTTCTACAATATTGGTATGGGTCATTCAGTGTTTTCTTCATTTGTGCAGAGCACTTTGGTCAACCTACGTTGTGTTAAATGTGCTCTATAAACATGTGTGTATATATATGTGTGTGTGTGTGTTTGTGTGTGTGTGTGTGTGTGTGTGTGTGTGATAATGTAATATAATATATGCTGTAAATAAAGTACAGATTTATGTACTAGTGTCTTGTTTACATGATTTTAATCTACACTGTTTGAGTTAAATAAATTATCGCATTTAGTATTATGACAAGCTTTTCTAAACTAACCCAGTAGTGTTTATGTGATAGAATATGATCATTAAATTTCACGTAGTCTAGGCCATTATTAATTATTAATACATTATTGTATTGTAGTCTTAGTCAAACTTTGCATTGTAATTTGAAGCAGTGGTACAGTAAGTTTCTTTCTTTCAGACTTCACCACCATGTCAAAAGAAACATCAGGGGATGTTTGCACTTCAGAGCCAATGAAGATCATCAAACAAATGATACTCACTTAAGCAAAAAAACATCAGTTAGATTTTCAACTACTATATTTTTTACACATGTACAACAGAGGTTTCTCAAGGTATGGTTGTACTGGACTTTTTTAAATGCAAAAATGTGCTATAGTTACCTATAGATGGAGGCTGGTCCCAAGAACAATTTCTGAGTCCACCTTATCCTGAGATCAAGACAAGACAGAATCCAAATGAGGTCTAAACATAGTCGAGACCAGGATCACTAGGTTATGGTCTCAAAACTGAAACCAGACTTGAGTACTACAACAATACTAACTAATGTGTGTTCTTTGGTGTTTGGTACTGTAACATTTTGGGTAAGCCTACAATAGCTTTGTTAGCAGGTTAAAAGTGCCACACACCCAGCATGGACAAGAATTCCTATAGCCATTGAGAATTAAGCCAAAGCAGCATTGTCTGAATTATGAATAATTTATGGCATGTATACAAGTCTTCACCAAATAAAAAATGAGTCATCCAAGTGTGAAAGGATAAATGGAAACTTTTCCCAATTTTTGAGTGCAGGAGTTCTAGCCATACATCCATTGCTAACACATGAACAAAATCAAATGAATGCAATCACCATTGGCTGAAGAAACAATTATTCATGGTAATATGAATTATGTTATTTTGCATAACAACTCTTGACATTTGCCAGGGTATAATAATTGCAGGGCTATGACAGTGGTATGTAGCTCAAGTGTTAACAAATAAATAAATTTAAAAAAAGCCTATAAGACTGCCATCAAATGTGTTGCTTGTTACTTTGTAGTTTATGCAGTTGCCATTTACTGGTTCTTGGACTGAATCTTTGTATGTTAGCTCAGTGTTCTGAAAAACAACAATACCTGACACATACTCAGAAATATTATAATATCATCATGTGACTTATCATGATAATATTAACATCATGTCAGCCCCCCTCACAGTGTGCGTTACTGTCTTTATTCATATCTAACATAGGCTCCCCCAATCTCACTTCCTGCCCAGTTATCTCTGTGCTTCTACTGAGTGACTGAATTAAAATGATTGATACTGCATGTTTTATTGTCAGTGGCTGAGTACAGTACATTACATATTAGAACTCAAGAGCCCATTATGTCTAATTAGAAAGGCTATAAAGGCCAGGCGCAGGCAGTTGCATCAAATAATGGCCATGACCCTGATGTAAAGTACCATTAAAGGTTCATGTGTTTGATCTTTGTTTATTTATGAACCATTACAAGAGTGAGTGTTTTGAGGATAGGATGGCTTTACATAGATCTTAAGTAATATGCTGCATGCTTCAGACATGATTGCATGTGCAGAAGTATGTTTCCATTGTCTTCTACCGGGGCGTATGCTGTGTTTGGCTTACACACTTAAAAGAAAAAAGCTGCACCTAGATCCATTGTGAGGTGTATATTGGGAAGACTCTTTTTGCTGCTACCCTTTCATCCAGGTTCAACCACCATATAGAATGTTGTATCTGGTTTTAAAGACTTCTCTAAACCTTGACACTAAAGTAGTAAATGTAATGTTAAGTTGTTTTACCACCACTTGGGGGCATGCCTTATTCCCAAGCAAGTTTTCACAATCGATTTCTGACTCTTAAGGTTTTATACCAATGAATTGTCCAGCATTGTCTATAACCAAATGCCAAACATGCAAACTCAAGAGAAATGTGGGGGACAGGGAGAAAAGTAAAAGTGACTTTCCCATAAATATCAGTGAAATATTGCAGTGGAGACAGGCAGCGAGCACAGTGTACGAGTTTTGACTTAAAAAAAATGTATCACTGGTATCTGTCTGCTTTTGGCAGTGTGCAGCAGAGCCTAGACAAGTTGCTAGTTCAGTGGCTAACTTATTTACAAATATAGTTGTATGAAGAACCACCTATTGAAATATTCACAACCCAGAAGTAGTACTTTTTGGCATCTTTATTTTTAAGCGTGTATATGTTGACTCTATGTGCTTGAATTGTTATGGCTGTCATGATAATGCAACAATGTATTATTATTATTATTATTAATATTATGATTATTATCATTATTAGCCTTAGTAGTAGTAGTAATAGTAATATTAGTATTAGAAGCAGTAGTAGTAGTAATAATAGTAATAATAGTAGTTTTTTGAGCATATTTCAAATGTACCAAAGGTTAATTAATCTTGCATATAGTGAAAGAGGAACTAACTTTGGGCTGGTTTGTCTGTATTTTGTTGGGTTTTTGAAGTGTGTAAAGCGAATAAACGGCATTATTTGCACTACTGCATTACTGTAATTTGAATAAGCCTGCCCAAGAGCAATACAGCTTGTGAGAATAAAAGCTTGCTTAAAGACTGTCCATATGAAACAAAGATATTATACACACTAACCAAGAGAGAAAAGGCAAAAGGGCAGGACATCAGCTACAATTCACATTGCTGCATGTGTAATGCGTTTCATGTTTAACTGGTTGCATCCAGCACCCTGATACGTCATCCTATGTTTTCCTGGAACCATTTAAAAAGTGAAGATTTATTAATAGCAGTGCATAGTCTGCAAGTTGTTTCTTAACAATTTTTATATGTCTGTTTTTGTCATATCTCAAAAGCACAGACTGTAATGCTGTCAGTAATGTAGAAGCTTGCTATCAGTCTGCCTGCAGAGTTTGAATTTTGCCTTGCTGTCATTTTCATCTTTAAAGCCCCATGCATGGCCTCGCTGGAGCGCCAGGTACCTCGTGCCAACTTTAAACGTGAGGTCAGTGATGAAATGAATGAATAGCAATGATGACTATATATACTGCAATAAAACAGCTTTTGTATAATGTGTTGTTATGGTAACAGACTAGGACCATTTGGGTTAACTAAAGTTTATATTAACTTTTGCTAGAAAGCACTCTGATTACATTACTCTCTGGCCATGTCTCAGACTGCAGACTGTTACTACACTACATGCGTAAACATAACAAATTAAATAAATAAACAAACGAATAAATAAAAGGACACCATCGTTAGAAGTGCTTTCAGTAGTGCAGTGTGTAATGTTCCAGTGTGTGCTGTTTGGGACGCAGCCTTACTGTCTAACATTAATCTTAGTCTTGTCTAGTCAGGAAACCTTAACATACAATTTTTATTTTAGCATCATGCCATCAAAGAAAATACATTTTTTTGGTTATATATGTATATAACCCAGAAATTGCATCTAAAATGTAAATGTAAATGACAACAGTACCATGTAATATAAAGTATTTGTTTAGTTTGTAAAGTGAACTTTAATTGGACTTATCTAATAATAAACAGAAGTACAGATAATGTTGTATTTTCTTTATTTGCATTTTACCCTAATTCCACCAATATTGTTCTATGTCACTATACATACAGTGATTTACTACCCTACCTACAGTGGGATCAGCTAATAGGTGATATTTTAGGGGATAGGGTGGGCTTTGATTAGTAAATGTCCCCCCCCAATGTTAAACTCGCTCCTACGCCCTTGATCTTGAGTTGTTGACAACATTTATAAAAAAATCAGTAGAATTCCCATTTACACCCAGGTTCCAAAATGGCTGTTGGCTTGGACATATGGTTCTAGGCAGAGTGCGAAATGCCCCCTGGTATTCAGGGGGTCCTGTGTTGGCTGAATACTCAGCATTGGCTGGCTGCGAATTTACTCGCCATGGCGGTACTGATGCAAGCCTTAAATCGAAACAGCATGTTTAGCTTTACACTTCCTCTTTTGGAAAAGCTCTTTACTAGATTGATAATGAACTCTTCCACACATTCATTAAAATCGTACACATCTCCTCTTGTGTCTTTGGTTTGAGAAGTGAGTGATAATTCACTCTTGGGAAATTGGGTAAGTTTTCAGATTTACAAATATACTACAGAATACATTTTCCCAAAGCATGGTTACAGTTGCTAGGCTGAGAAGGACCAACTGGGTGAATTAATTTGCTACAGCCCCACTCTGAGGCAGTCCAGTGCTGCTTTTGTAAAAAAAAAAAAAACAATGTCAGTAGCTCACAGATTGTGGATGAAGCAGCTTAACAATGACCTCTTCCTAAATTTGTATTTAACCCTCTATTTTTTCTCATGCATTTTCACAGCATAATAAGCTTAATTCCAGGGAGACCCCAACATTTTGAGAAATTCAGGGGGTTCGGTTCAAAGGTGGTTTTGTTTTTCCATCATTTTATTTGAACAAAAATATATAAGCTGACTAAATGAACATGTCATGTGTTATCATTAGTAGTAGTAGTATGTCCAAACCGTGACTCATTCTGCATATACTAGGAGTGGATTGAAGAAGCGAGTACATGAATCAAATACAGGCTACAGGAGTTCTTTCCCACCAGAAGAGGGCAATCCGATTCATCGCGCTGGTCGAAGTTGCCAAATCAGACTGAGCATTCTTGTTAGTGCACCGGCAACGCAGTGGCACACACATCTCCAACCTATTTCCGAGAGATTTTCGACGGGAGTTTAAAAAAAGGAAAAAAAGACAAGAAGCAGAACGAGAGGCTGTGTAATACGTGTACATACGTTGGGATACCTTAATCTTAGGTAGGCTGGTCTGTACCACGCTTCTACAAGACGGAGGACGGTTTTTTGGACAAATGTTGCCCTGCAGTCGGCCTCACTCTTTTATTTATTATTGTTATCATTGGTGTTGTTATTATTATCATTATTAGTTTAGTTACGTTCTGGTACGTACCCGATGGATCAAACAACTAACTGCACGCGTACCAGCAGATTTTAAATCATCTGTAACAGTGTCTCTCTCTTTACTGTAATCCAGCGCATTTCGGGGCCGGTTTTTTCTTTTCTTTACTTTACCGGGAAGGATGAGCGCGCTTTCTTCTCGCTTTCGTTTGCACGGAGGGACGTGTTGCTTGGCGCAGCTGCGGAACTGAAATCCCTCGCTATTACGGAATTACGGACTTTTTTGGTCCACCTTGCCAGCGCAGCTGGCACGCAGGTGCACCTCTCCTGCGCTGCGGTTCCTTCCCTCTTTCTCTCTTCTTCCCCACCATTTATTTTGCGTGTTTGTTGTTGCCGGAGCTGTGTGAGCTGACCGGAGCGGCTGAATGAGGCCGACGCACCGCGAGGACTGAGAGTGCCATGCGGCTTCCGTGGCTACACGACGGAGCGCTCTGAACCCACAGGAAGCTGGACAAATCGCAGATATGGGTAGGTTCCTGACCATTAGATCTTGTCGACGTTTGTAAAAACGAACATCTACGCGGCGTGTATTTGAGCTGCTTGGGTTGGCGTGCTGCGTTCGTCCCGCGACGTTACGTTATGTGGTGTGTCAAGAAATACCAGGACATGTAGTGAAACCGGGCATATACCAAAGAACCAAAGACACAGCGGAGCCATTGCCTTAGGTCTTCAGATCGCTGTATTATAATAAAGTTGGATTCGGTTACTTAAGTTCATTTCCTCCCACCTAAATACACCTCCCAACAAAAAAGCCCTGCACCCCAGGCTCAGCGGGATCTGCAAGAGGAAGGTGTTGCTAGTAAAATAACTTTGACATTGTAATTTGCACTGCTGGCCGCTGAAGAGATACAGGCTTCAGAAAAGAAGTGATTAAAAAAACACAGGTTATCTTCAGATCAACAGGTTAGCTTAGTGTTTGATGCTGTCCTGCTTTGATGAGACCCTATTATGATCACCAGCTGATTTCCCTTTCCATAGCACCCCCTTCGCTTTCCTGTCTTTCAAGATAAGATACTCTGCTTATCCTGTCCAGAGTTTTATCGATTCTTTTCTGTATGTATGTATGTGTGTGTGTTGGTGGGTTTGGGGCATGGGGGCGTGGTTGGTACGATAGTGATGATTTACAATTTGACATCATTTGCTCTGTGTAGCCATTTGTTTTCTGTGGAGCATAGAAGACGGAGGCTAATAATATTCTCTGACCCGTTTCCTATGCGACCAGCTGTCGTTGCCTCGCTCATGAATCGGCCAGATTTAAAGAGGCGAAGATGCTCCGAGTCTGAATTTTATTCGTCCCTGAAATCCCACTGACATTCAAGGGCTTATGAGCGTGCAGATAGCCATGTGGTCTCCCCATAAACAATGAAGAGAAAATACAGCCTGACGAAATAGGCCTTGTCTATCAACTAACCTTAAAACAGCAGCAGCAAGAATAATGACAGTAATAAACGAAGTTGCATTCATCATTATTAAACCACAGAGGATGTTGCATCTATCTATCTGTTTCATCTATCTACATCACTACCTGTACCTACATACCTACATAAATCATCAACCGCAATCAAAAGTTTGATCACCCCTGTCAAGGTATTTTTGTTATTAAGTGATACATATCCGCACAGTTTTATATATATATATATATATATATATATATATATATATATATATATATATATATATATATATATATATATATATATAGTATGCTGTATATGTTATAGTATGTGTATATTTATATAGTTATTCCATCCATGCTCACATGTTTAGTCAATAAGCCCATTGTTCAGTTTTAGGTTGCACCTACTGTCACTTTCTCTACAGAGCAGAATGCACTACAATAAAAGTGCAGTTAATCATATTAAATCAGTCTTTATTTACAAATGGAAAATATAGAACACATTGCTCGAAAGGCTGTATTCGCAAAAGCATGCTTTCTTGAAAACTCTTTACTTGGTGCTCAGCTTTCTGTTAAGTTCTTTAATTCTTTTCTCATTTTACTGTTTTTCATTTTTTCTAATTCTAAATTTTTAGATCTTTAATTTAGAACTAAATCTTTAATGTTGGACATGCCTTCATTATATGTAACATATATCAAAGGGAACTCTGCAACATTGAATACGTGTAAACAAAGAAATTTATTGTGGTTTGATGAGAAATGCTCCATTCAAGAGAAAGCGTTGTTCACAGAGGTGCTAGGAGCCAGACGTTAGTGTTAATACTTCTAAAAGCTTACTCACAAATGCAAGATAATGCATTAAATGTTTAATGCATGAATGTGTTCCCTAATGCCCAAGACATTGTTTTATGATAGCTTGAGATAAAGCCTTGACCTCAGGCATGTATCCATTAATGGTGAAGAGGTACATGCAGGGCATTGTAAGGTAAAATGCTACCCAATGCTATTTTTGTTTCAGATTTTTCAGATATTTCTAAGCCTGGCTCCTATTGCCTACCTTGTTTCCCCACAGTCAGCTGTCTCACCACACGGAATGACTTTGTTTACATTTCCACCATTGCATTAGAGTTTTTCAATAATAATAATGGTTTTGCAGTGTTTTCAGCCATGGTATAAAGGCCAAATCTATATGTGGAAAGTAGTCTCACTTTACCATTTATGTAATTTTTGACTTTGGAAAATAGATGTGAATTGAACTACATGCTCAGGTGGGGAAAAAATCCTAATTTTCCTCCTATTTCCCTCTCGCTCCCTATCATTCTGCCTGTCTTGGCTTACTCTAGCTCACAAGAAGACTTTTGGACAGATGAGGTATCCCTTATTAAATGCCTAAGAGCTTTTTCATGTAATAGAGTGGACTGACTGTCAAAAGAGAAAACTGGAGCGGGAGACGGAAAAGCTGTCAGGAGAGGGGGGCCGAGACAGTAGCCATATCTGTTTCTTGAGTTTGATTGCCTAAACTGAGGGAACTTGTGCTTGGATGTGGCCATCTCTGTCTGGGTAAATTAGAATGTAGATAATGAAAATATCATTATGCATGATGGCATGTGTAATAAAAAGTTTTCGAATGCTGCATTTGAGCTTCTATTTCAATGTGATGAAATTGTTGCAAAGCTGTTCAGTTTTGTGTCAGATTAGAACTGTTTTGTAGAGATTACGCAGTTCCCCACCCACACTCCGGCAAATCACAAATGGGATTAGGGATGCAAACTCTATGTAAAGCTAGGGTGGCGCATGAGACAAGCTATTACTGGGGTTTATTAGTTTATAACAGTGCTGGGTGATCATCTGCGACATGAGGGTGTAATAATACTCAAATTGTCGGGCCTCATACACTTTTTTTTCTTCTGAAGCCATATATATCAAAGTAGCAAGTCCTTAAATAATGATCTTTTAAAACAGGGAAACTGAGCAATGAACAGTATAAAAACCTAAACCTCATACAAAACCTGACTAAAACTGAAATCAACATCTGGAATCTGGGATTCCCAAATTGTTTCTCAATATATTTAATATAAACCAATCAACAGTAATAAAACCAGTGACTAAAGTAAAAAACTCTTTCTCAACATATCTCAATTATTCAATTTAACGTTAATGTTTAAATGTACTGTGCAATGTCATGCATTGTGTTATGCAAGGTAAAGTGTTTTTAGAAAACATATTTTAAGATAAGCTAATTTTACAATGAAAATATTGGTTACAATTCTTACTGTGTTTGTAAAACCTGTGGCTTGAGCTTTTCTAATGCCTCATCTTGTTAGCTTGACTGTTGTTTCTGTTGATGTTTTCTGCATCTTAGTTGCTGATCTTTTATGGTAACAAATTAGCAGAAGCAGGGGAGAGATGGCTGCCTATGCCACATATGAAATGAATTATTTATAATTGATAATTGTTGATAATGATTATGGTGATACAGTTGTACTAATAGCATGCAAATCCTTATAGCATATACAGATGTTCCTCTTTTCCTCTTTGTACATTTGCATAACTTGGTGTGATCTTGCCCGAGGCAGTGTGTATGGTTGGGAACACTGTAGGATGGGGAACTGAGAGTGCGTCCCCCTTTATTATTCTAAATTATGCTGTCTCAAACTCCTCGCAAATGGTTTACAATACTCTTAAGGTCTTATTCTGCTCTAAGAATGTCAGTGGTTTTGTAACTTTGTGAAACTACACAACAATCAACCAAAGAAAACTGAATAACAAACAAGCAAGGAATACTGTTACAGTTAGACTGAATGTTCTGTCTTTACAGGAGAATGATTTTTAATGTAGCTTGTAAAAGTAAAATGATTTTATTCCAAGCTATTCTAGGCTAAACACTGAAAGAATAAAACAAACAAATAAAAAAGCAAATAAAAACACCCAATAATAATTCTGGGGTGGGGGGTTCCCTGAAAATAAACCTTTGACATTATGCTATCTAATAGTGAAAAAAAATATTAAGCTGCTTCACCCACAAATTTATACAGTTCTGCCTTTGGTATTCTTATCTAATTAGTAATGCAGCATTTTAGAGAGGCGCTGTGGCAAATTGTTTCACCCAGTTGGTCCTTCATAGCCAAACAACTGTAACTTTGCCCAGGACAGTCCTGAAAAATTATAGCACCAATTTCCCAAGAGATTATTGAAAAGAGTGAATTGATGTATCAAATTGAAAACAAAAAAGGAGATCTCAGTGTAAGATCTCAAAAAAAGTATTTTTTAAATAAGTACTGGTGAACTAAGAATCTTGTTGCCATTAAAGCTAGCATCAGTGCCTAAATAAGTTAGAAGCCAGCCAATGCCTTATTCCTTTTACGCTGCTGTCAATAAATAAAACTAAAAAACTAAAATACAGTAACAACATTTTACAAAAGCAAAAGGAAGTTGTAACGTGACAAACAACCTTTCTATTAAGTGCAAAAAATAGGCTGTATATTTCTTCTTTTCAATTTAAATAATTGGTCTAGACTTGTATAGTATATCACGCAGTATATCATGCATCCTGAAAAGAGAACTGTGGTCCAGATTTTTGACCTTTGACTTCTATTAACTTCATTGCAGCTCATTAAAACACTGAAAAAATAAACATCCTTGCTTTTTTATATAGTGACATCAGTCAGCTCTCATAAAAAGTGAAAGATTAGGCACTGTTACACTATTAAATAAATTAATGAGTTAAATAAATCTACTTTTTTGTTTACATTTACAGAGAAACTGTAAAGGCGATCTGGATTGATTCTTTTGTGAATTACAGGTTGTTCTGACAACACCTGGCCTACTTCAGAGACTAATAGATTAGTCTCTTTTATCCAACCTACACAGAGGTTTTAGATTAGATCTTTAGTCTGCTGACCCTAGATTAAATCCCTGGGTTGCCTACTTTTGTACATGTCTGTCTAGATTTATATAAACACTGTGCAATAATTATAGTTGAAAAAAAAAAGATTCAGCACCGTTTTGCATTGCTGGATATAGAGGTTCAGTGTCTGCAGGCTGACTTTAGGGCAATTATATTAGTGTGACTGAAGGCTTACAGTATTTAGCAAAGCATTTTTAGGTGTTAGCAGCAAAATAAGCCTAATGAAATGCAGATACCATTGCTGTATTCATTTGGATTAATTTTCTTTGGGGGTAGCTTTCACTACTGAAGGTTAAAGATTTTTTTGTGAGACTGTCTATATATGGTGAAGAAAGGCTACCAAATTGTTATTGTATTGTATGTTTTCAAAAGGAAAAGTATGATGGTGAATATTGTGAGTATTTGGGGGAGATGTTGATTAGTGCTGCGGTTCTGCAGGAGTAACCCTCTATGGAACAGTTCTTAAGCGTTTTAAGATTGAGCAGAGTATTGTTTCCTGCATTGTTCAAAAAACATCCATTGACTTGTCTAGTTTTCCCTCAACCATAAATACAGAACAGAAAAACAGAGCGAAAAATTACTGCATAACATTTCTGATGAACAATCTGTATAGGGGGACATATGTCTTGGAAATCTGTTAAAACTGTTAATTGGCTTAGAACCTTAATTTTTCCTTAAAAAGATAAACCGCAAAACTGGTTCTCTTATGGCATTTTATTAAGTATGTAAGTATATATGTTCATGCAATATGAACCACTTCACTGTGTGTAAAAGAAAGAAGGTAACGAATCATATTGACAATTGACAGTCCTGGTTCACTTATTTACCTCTGCAGTTTTAGCCTCAGTGTTTTCCTCTCGCCCCTCTGTGTCTGCAGGGTCCCTGGCGCGAGGCCGGTGGCTCATGATCCCCTTGCTGGTGCAGGCCTGGCTCATTGCTTCCCCTAGCAGAGTCCGAGAGCGCCCATGCCCCCGGAGCTGCCGCTGTGATGGCAAAATAGTCTACTGTGAGTCAAATGCCTTTCGCGATGTGCCAAAGAATGTGTCCATGGGATGCCAGGGCCTCTCTCTGCGCTACAACAGCTTGGTTAGCCTCAGGGCTGGTCAGTTTGCCAGCCTCAGTCAACTCGTATGGCTGTACCTGGACCACAACTACATAAATGCAGTGGACAGTCAAGCCTTTCAGGGTGTGCGCAGATTAAAGGAGTTGATCCTTAGCTCAAATAAGATCACACAGCTGGAAAACAGTACATTCCATATGATTCCAAACCTGCGGAACTTGGACCTCTCTTACAACAAGTTGCAAGTGTTACAACCTAACCAGTTTCAAGGATTGCGCAAGTTGCTAAGTCTCCACATAAGATCAAATTCCCTTAAGGTAGTTCCCATGCGGGTGTTCCAGGATTGCAGAAATCTTGAATTCCTTGACCTGGGCTACAATCGACTAAGGAGTCTGACACGCAATGCATTTGCCGGACTGCTCAAGCTGACTGAGTTACACTTGGAGCACAACCAATTCTCAAAGATCAATTTCTCTCATTTCCCTCGTCTGAACAACCTTCGAGCTCTCTATTTGCAGTGGAACCGAATAAAGTCCATAACACAAGGAATTACGTGGACCTGGACCTCTTTGCAAAAGCTTGATCTATCTGGAAATGACCTGCAGGTGTTGGATGCCAGCATTTTCCAGTGTCTCCCCAATTTGCAAACCCTTAACCTGGACTCCAATAAGCTTAGCAATGTGTCTCATGAGGCTGTGGCAGCCTGGATCTCCCTAACTACTATCAGTCTAGCAGGAAATATTTGGAACTGCAGTCCTAGCCTTTGCCCTCTTGTTGCCTGGCTGAGGAACTTCAAGGGGAACAAGGAGGCGACTATGATTTGCGCTGGACCTAAAGAGGTTCAGGGTGAGAAAGTTATGGATGCTATGGACACGTTTGGTATCTGCAAAGCTACCCCAACTCCAAATCTTCTGATCTCCACTACTCTTGTTTCTTCATCAAAACCTGGACGTGTTCTAGTTCCCACAATGCCTAGGGGGGACAAGGAGAGTACCCGCAACACCCCTTTCATCCCCTCTCCAACTGTTGCTTCCCCACCTCTCCCTGAGCAGGACTACGAACATGTGTCCTTCCACAAAATCATAGCAGGCACTGTGGCTCTCTTCTTATCATTGGCCATGATCTTGCTTGTGATCTATGTCTCCTGGAAGCGTTACCCAAGTAGCATGAAGCAGCTACAGCAGCACTCAATGGTGAGAAAGCGTCGGAAAAAGGCGCGCGAGACAGAGCGAACCCTTAGCTCGCCACTACAGGAGTATTATGTGGACTACAAACCCACAAACTCTGAGACCATGGACGTATTAGTCAATGGGACAGGACCCTGCACCTATACCATCTCGGGCTCCAGAGAATGTGAGGTATGATCCGTCGCCTCCTAAAATCAATTACCACTGCGGGCTACAAGAGGTAAATGTCTTGTCGATGTGAGGAAAGAAATGTGTTGTGTCCCCATTTTTACCCACTAGCTGTATCTGTTTAAAGGGTAGGAAACATGGGTCAATGCATGGCAACTTGAGTCATAGGTTTTTGGGCTTGTTATTTTTTTTTTTTTTTCTTTTTGTTTGATATTTTATACCTCAGGTATTGTAGCCCAAAAGCATGCACCATGGCAGATATGATTGAATCAAATGTCAATAGCAGTTTGGGGTGCTTCCGTCAGCTGAAACAAAACACAAAGCACAGCTATCCAAATACATCAACAATTGGCTTTAAAAATGGATGTTATGTACTGGATCAAGTCTCTGTGCAGAGGTCCTTTCCTATCCTGAATGTATTTTTGTGAATGTGTTCATATCAACATACGTTGCCTCTGGAAAAAAATGGGATTGCTTCTTAAAAGAAGAGAGCAAAAGAGAGAGAGCGAGAGAGAGAGAGAAAGAGAGAGAGAGAGAGAGAGAGAGAGAGAGAGAGAGAGAGAGAGATTGCTGTTTTTAGATAAATATTTATTTTGACTTAACAGTAGAAGGGAATTTTTGAAAGCATCAGAATGTTCTTTGTTATTTATGCCCTATTTTCTGAGCATAATCATCATTCTCTATATTGGGAGGAATGTAGGTCTTTTTTCTAGTAGGTAAACATGTGTCTATAAATGTGTGCACTGCCAATCGTTCTTTCCAAGACAAGAGATATGCTTCAGTTTGATATAGATATTAAGGGGAAGTTTAACACATCCACTGTATAAATCCTCAAGCTGAGATACTGTAGTATACATCATAAACAAACATGCACTACAAAGCCCCAAGTAAACATCATGGCAAACAACATATCCTGTGTGGTATTACCTTGAGTAAACTAAGCGTATTTCATTTCTCAATAATCATTAAATAATCTGCTTATGAGTTTTCCTAAAAGTGTTACAAGTGGAACAAATGTCTGACACTTTTGTTTAAGGACTCTAAAGATAATACCATGTTATTTAACCTCTTATATAATCTTACAATTATTGACATAAGCTTTCGTGAAAAATTAAGAAATGCTTTAAAGGGCCCATATCATACATTATCTTGTATTTTAATATTTTCCTAGAGGTCCACTAAATAAAAATTAAAATACTTGTGTCGTTTTATGTATCAAAAATTCTCATAGTTTATTATTGCATTAACATTTTCCGACCTCTCTTTATTCCTTACAAGTAAACAGGCTTTTGTTTCTGTGTCTTTAGGACTAATATAAGATAAATGAGCTCTGTTCTTAAATTACTGAGACCTGAAATTCTTCATAGCAAAACTGCTGGGGAGTCTATATATTACAAACTTTTGGACATAGTATACCTTTTGCGCTTTGAACAATGGTTACATATTATTTAAACTGTATTATTTGAAAAATTAAATAATTATATGGGCCCTTTAATATCTTATTTAGTGCATTCATATGTTATGTAATGTGCATATTGTGTTCCACAGGGTGTTATTTTATTTATTTTAAAGCAACTCTAAATACATATGAGTAACAGTGATGCAACAGTTGTGCAGCAGTTGCTGCACTGGGTCAGTGAACACCACAGTTAAAAAGACATTCACAATGCACAGCAGCATTGACAACAACTAGGTCTAATGTGCACCCATATGTAAAGGCTTTGAATCTTCATAATGGCGATGATGTTAAATCTACAGTTAAGTGTTGGTTTTAAACTGTATGTTTGACCCGGAAAATCTTACATTTGTGTTGATCAACTACATGCATTCTAACTGATTAATCATACATCGTAAGTTAATAACATGACGTTTGTTAAATTGAGTTTAATATTTGTTTGAATATTAATTGATTATGCTGGTATTTGGTATTTTAGAGCTGTAGCCAGGTTTTGCTTTTGTGCTCACAAATGTCAAAGACATGAAAAACAGAGGGTTTTTATTTTTACTTTTTTTTTCAACCTGTGTTGGATTATTTGCTTTTTCTGGCGTGTCCTGCCAAAATAACAGTACTGTTCTTCCACTAGTGTCCCATATTGTTCATAAGGCCGCGCAATACAAAGGTAGTCTTTTAAAATCATCATTCCTACTCTAAACCCTTCACTGAACAAGATTTAGCACTTCTGCCTTTTGCCTGAATTACAGTCTAGTTTGTCTTGTAGTGAGAATACAATTTTGTATTCAGTCAGAAATATAGAGCACATAGTGGTGCATGGTTCAAATATGTATTTCTTCATTGTTGGCTGGTCCATATTGTCAGGGGTTTCTGTGTAAGTGTTTTAGTGTCTTGGCCACTTATTCATAGTTGCTATGATACAGAGGTCTTACAAAGCAGACCTGTGGAAGGCTGTGAGTGTTCCGCTCTGAGTGTTTTGGTGCATATAATGTAAGTAATGTTGTGAATGCAGCAAGCTATTTGTCACAAGTGATCTATGTTTTCAACACTGTTTAATTGCATGTTTAACAAAACCACTTTTGATCAGTATCTCCCGTATTAGTTACCTTTCAGCAAATAGAATCTGATGTTTGTCACAGATATTGTATTAACATCAAGTGCTCCAATAATCCTTGCTCTTTCAGAGATAATCCTGCACTCATATTTACCTGTCACCAGCACTTACTCTATTCTCATTTTTCTATTTAGCTCTCACTCTGTCTATTTAGCTCTCTTTCTCTTTCCTATTTTTTTTTTTAAAGTAAACGAATCAAAGGGAGAGGTGGACAGGTTCAGTATTGGGACACTGGAATCATTCTCTGCTACTTTTCATTGTGGGGAAACAAGAAATGGCGGGGGGGAGCATGGTTGTGAGAAATCATACAGGCTAACAATTGGCCATTTGCACAAAATGGGTCTCTGTCACTTAAGGCATAAGCAGTGTACACATAACAACATCCACCAACTATTAGCTGGTACTTCACATGGAGTTTCTCCATTTGATTTTAACAGGATCTGTCAAATTGCACGCATGAGTAAAATCAGCTGGATGCTTGCTATCCAGTAAAGTCAGATTTAAATATAAATAGTATTATGGTGATCCCATGCATAAAGCCCCATGCATTACCAGCATACATCTACTGCTAATGTTGAAGCCTTATGTTAAACTTAAAGTTGGAAGTCTTAAACATTGTGTTCACTCATTGTTTCTGTTAGACACTCCACGGTGTTGGTCCACCGTGTAGGTGCAAAGTCAGAGATGATAGCTCATTTGTTGCAGCACTGTTTGTGTTGGTCATCCTTCAATCCTTTATTATTTGTGGTCACAGGATGCTGCCCACAGGGCACTGTTGACTGGATGTTGATATATATATATATATATATATATATATATATATATATATATATATATATATATATATATATATATATATATATATATATATATATATATATTTATATATACGTGTGTGTGTGTGTATGTGTGTGTGTGTGTGTGTGTGTGTGTGTCTCATAAGTTCTACTTTATCCGCAGTGTTGATTCACTTTTACACAGTAACTGCACATACTCGAAGGAGAAGCAAATTTTTTCTCAAGCAGTTTTGCTATTGAATTGTACAGAAAAAGAAACATACAAGTAGCCAATTCAGTCAATTGCACAGGTTATGAGTAAGTACACTACATCATACTTTGTTACTTGCAAACACAAGTAAACAATAGAGAAGGTTGAGAAGGCTGAGATAGTGGTACATACTAAATGCATAGTGCAGCATGATAACTAGTTTTCTGATGTTGACCCCAGCTATCAACTCCTGCAGCTGAAGTTGATGACGTCAACTCCCAGATTCCACTTACCTTTTAAAAAGACTATGTACCAGAACCACATAGGATAATAAAGCACCCTGAATACAGTTTAGCAACACTCTCAAGGTGTCACAGATCATAGTGATTTAATTGCTAGGAGTGGAAAAACATGCATGCCCACAATACATTGTGTGATCAGTCAGGACAAGCTGAGCCTAGTGAAGTAGCAATTTAGCGGTCTGACAAGAGGCTTAACAATTCCCCATGAAAACAAACTTTTCACAAACTTACTGCATTACTTTTTTTTCAGCAACATTCAGCAATATAGCAATGTAGGATGTTGTACTCAATCAAATGTTCAAGCAATGTTCAAGTCCATTATCTTATCAGTCCTACTTACTATGGCTTTAACTGGGGACAACAAACATGCCTGCACATATAATTTATTGTTTCTCAATGTTCTATACATATTTCTTTATCTTTCTGATAATGAAACACAGAAATACAAACATTTCCTTTCAATTCCATGTTTAGCTTTCAATTCCATGTTATTACAAAATCCTACAAACCAGTATGAGGCTATAAAGATGCACGTCATCTGTTTGTCGCCATGTGTAGTTTGTGGATTCATCTTTACGTCCAAAAGTGAATTTAAGAGAATGTACCATTATGAGTCTTAGCTGTTTCATTCAATACATTCTCCTCCATATGAACAAAATATACCATTAATAATAATCAATCAATCTTGCCAGTGTTGGTTTCCTGGCTGAGATTAAACTACAACAAGCAAATAGTCACAAATAATATCTGGGGTATAGGTTCAGAAATAGTGGAAATATTTATCTGACAAATAACATGGTAAATCGTTAATTGTGGAGAAAATATCTTGTGAAGAAAATGATGAGCCCTCACCAGGATCCAATGTGTCACTTGTTAGCTCTGTTAGCTAGATCCTAATCTTATTTGATGAGGTAGTCACCAGTCACTACAACACCAGTGCTGGTTATGTGCAACACCATTGTTGTCACTTTAAAGTCTAAGGGTGCATTATATTTGGTCAGTGTTCATTTAATGTAGTCTGCGGAAGGACTGTGCATGTATAACAGGGTCTTTATTGGTAATTTCGAACTCTTTAATTCCCTTGTTTTTTAAGAACATTCCCTCCACTGTGACAACCATCTACTTCTTAATCATGACACATCTACTACATGACAAATGAGTGAAACATGAGATTATAGTTGCCAAAATGTCAGCCTTGTCCTTTAATTGCGTGGGTGCTCTGTTTTTGCTCGCAGCAGAGCAGACTCTGGCAGCATTTTGTTGACGAGGCAGGACCACAGGAGGCCCGGGCTGGAGGCCATTACAGAGCCCTATTGATGTTGTACGCAGTCAGACTGCCTGTATTTACAGCGAGAGCGACCTTGATTTTATCTCAGGAAATTGGAAGATCAGGCAGAAAGATCTGAAGACGTAAAAGACAAAGTCCTTTTTGTTTAACCCCATAATAGTAACCAAAGACCTTCAATGACCATGTTAAGAGTATATAAGCGAATAAAAGAGATACAGAAAAGAGACAGAGAGCATAGAATATGTCTTCGATCATTACAAGCAATCATCTATACTAATACTAGTAATACTGTAGAAAGGTCTTATGCACCTGAAAAAAGCATTATATAAAAAGCACTCTGACTAGTACATGTTTAATTGTATAGAAAAAAGAAATGGAATAAACATAAATGACATTATTCCAACAAATTGTGTTTGTTTAACCATTTCCGTACATTTCTTATGGAACCTTGCGGTATTAATTGAAACTATCATTTAGTAGATCCATGGTTCTGCTTCATGCTTCATTATGTTAAAGGTCAAGTTGGTCATAACATTTAACTAATGCCTACACCTGGAATTAAACTTTGTTGTTCAAAATAGTTCATAAGATATCAAAAAAAAAAAAAGGGAAACCTCCTTCTTTGCCTTTTTACTAGTGATACACGTGGTAGTTTTACAAGCACAAACACACTTGCTGCCAGGATGATTGGCTTTCAAGGTGCCTATAGTGTGTGCACAGCTCTACACTTACATATTATTTTGAATGGACATGTTTATATAATGTTTCTTGAATGTATGCTTTAATGCAGCTGAAGTCCTCAAAAAGAAAGATTAATTTAGTTACAATTTTAAAGTAATCAGTCTGGATTTTGATAAATGATGTAATTTTGAGAATGATGAAATTAAGATAAATCATGTTGAATATACTTGTTGGTTTTTGTGTTTTTGTTATATATTTCTCTATTGGGATACACCAAATGGACATAAAATGCAAACTTTTGAATATTCTGGCTGTGCTACAAGTACAGACAAATGTATTTATTTATTTATTTATTTATTTATTTATTTATTTATTTAATTATAACAGTGAACAGAAATTGAACTAAACTCTCCTTTAAGCAATAACAAAATATACAAGAAGTATGCAATAAAATAGCTGCTTATATCAGGACTGCAAGCATTAGAACTGTAATAATTTTTGGGCACTCTAAGGCTGAAAATATTTGAAATTGACATTATAATTTGGCATAAATTATTTGCATCATTGGTGTAAAATAAAAAAAATCTGCATATCTTTATAAAGAAGGAGACTTTTCAAGCAGTGTGCTGTCTCCTTCTCTGATAATGTCTCTGCTATATGTCCTGTATCCTTAGCAAGACTAAACAAAGCTTAAGTAAAAAAAAAATAAAAAATGTAACACTTTACTGTAGGGTACTGCCCAATAGGCTATATCATTTCAACATATGTTGGTCATGGCCCAAAGTAAATGTTTCTATATGTTTATATGAATAGGCATTGTCTGTTATAATAGTTATTTTAGCTAAATTGGCAATGAAGTGCATGATGCCTATTTGAATAAGTATTTATAAACGTTTATGCTAGGTTATGTCAGTGTCATGGTAAACCCATGTAGGTGTCAAGTAGCCATATGAACAATACCCTGTGGTAAAGTCTTGCCAAAAAACAAGGAAAACAGTATTTCAGTTATGTATTTATTTATTTGAAGTGTGTCCAGAGCTGACAGAGCCATCACGTTTTAGTGCATATGCAGCTAGAAAATTTTTGCAGAGTGGTTAATAGCTAATAGCACCTCATTCTTAGCATTCAAAGCCTTTTTGTTTTTTTTCAGTCATGTATCTGTATCAGTTTAAAAAAACAAAAAAACATTAAAAGTGCTCAGATCTATATCATGTCTCCCATTGGTTAAACCATTAAGAATATTTTTCCTGCATCTTCTTGCATCATAATTTGTGATAAAACAGAGAATATTTGGCTCTCCATCTTATGGAATTGGGCAGGAACCTTCCAAATGTTGACACCCCCAGTCGTGATAGCAGGTGCTTTGATCTGGGCGCCAAGTATAAAAACTGAGCCATCTATCTAGCCCAGTTCTTTCAACTATGTGTTCTTTGCCCTTTTTGCCTTTGTTACACCCTCATTTCATTAATTTGTAATCACTTTGGATATAACAAATATATTCTAATAAAGATGATTTTTATCACAACTTTGATATTTCTTGTGAGTGTAAAGCTTGTTTCCAACAAAATATACAACAAAAAGTGATCTATGATGCATTTTAGAAAGGATGGTGTTACATTTATTCTTACTGTCAGAATTAGCTAGCTGGTGTCCTTGTGATTCAACATGTTATCTAAATGTACAACAATGCACAACGAGTTTAAAAGTGCATTTTATAACATTGCACTATTTTTTTTTATTTAAATACATGCAAAAGGATAAAATGTTTGCTTAGTTATAGATTGACAAACATATGTTTTCTTCAGTGGGTACAGTGTAAAATTGTTGTGGGAAGTCAATCATCTTCACCAACTTTGGCCCACAGACTACACCTCTAGCAACACTGTAATAAAGCAATGCTCACATTAAGGCTAATAACTACTTAAGAATCTTTAATTTAGTGTGTACTCTTTTTAAAAGTAATTTGTATCGCTCCATGTCATACAACCCTTCAATGAAGATTTTTCTGTGAAAAGTCATTTAGGAATTGCTATTTTGTCAGCTTGAGAGCTAATTTATGATGTTGCTAAATAATTTCTCTTTATGCCTGTTTCTACCATACTTATACAGTAGCTCCACTTCCACACTTTTATTTTACAAATTTGCCAGCAGATATCAAGGCTGGAAGTGGTCTTTAAAAGATGCTGTGCTGCACTGCGCTTTTAATATTGCTGCTCGCAGAATCCCATGTTTATGCAAAAAATTAGCTCACCGTGACCTGGTTATGTGCATTAATTTATTTATACCTAACACCACCGTAAAATCCCTGCACAATGACTGATGCCACACATGGCATATCTCCAAAGTCAGGGCTAATACTTAAAAGCAAAGGCACTTTGGCAGCATTGTATCAGCACTTTAAAATGAACGACAACTTCCCTCAAACTACAAATGTCCTCTTTACTGATACATGGCCCTCCCGCTGTTCTTTGTCAGTTCAGCTCCTTTTGCTCCAAAAGGCACAGGCTTCGTCCTTGAGTTTTGGATGCGTTCCCGGTGTCTCTGGCCCTAACCGTACATTGCCTCACCTACCATACGCAGCCACCCAAACCAGTCACACCTGATGGACCTCACACAGTCTTGTGAGAAGAAAAACAAAAGCACATATTTGATCTATCTACCAATTTCAGTTATTATGAATAAATGTAGGCATTCTCGTTCCACAGCATCTATAAAATGTTTGTTGTCTATATGGATTTTTGTCACTTCACAAATTTTGTGCTAACCTTTTATCCTAAAGGCTGTTTTAAACCAGAAATATGCCTTAGTACAAGCAATACCCTCCTATGTGTGTGGCATGCTAAAGGTTTCTATCTAGAAACAGTGCAAAGTTACAGCCCAAAGTCTTGCTATATATTGTAATCTGGCTCCAAAATCAAAATAGCAGACAATTTAGAAGAAAAAAAATATATATATGATAATTTAAGTTGTAGCAGCAGTATTGCACAAGTAAATGTCAGAAATGTTCTTGTATCTGTGACTTTGGAATCAGCTAATCAAACTATGCTTGAAAGTTGTCTACAGAAAGTTGATAAATAAACTCATTCTGCTTTTGAAGTTACAAAAATGTAATTGCATACAAATTATTTATCACTCAAAACTAATAACATCAATTAAAAAATATGATATATTGCTTATAAAGTATATATTGTTTAGAATTAGTGCAAATTCTAAACTTTCACTTGATACCACATTTGTGGTAGACGAGATGAGGTTTGTGACAAGGTTCCATACTGTCTCTGACCTACCTCTAGCTGACTATTTACGGCCTACCTAGATGTTTTTGGATCATCATCACATGATTTCATTTGTTGCGTCATTGTACAGGATTTATATGGCACATAAGGTATGGTTTGTCGATAATCTCAGCCCATAAGTGTTTAATAGCAATGTCCCCTTGTGCTTTTCCATACAATGTGCAACATCTGTGCTTATTTTGTTCATAATATAAAATATACCAGCAGAAATTGTCTATTAATCATTAAATTGATCAAACACATTGTGCTGTCTTAAATTCATGTTTTTTTTCCTTCTGCAGTGGATGCAAAAACACATCTTCAGAAGTATATGGAAACCAGTAGTCAATATTCAATTAGAATTAGAATTTTGACACTCTAATTAGCCACATGTGATTTTGCACACAGTGGAATTTGACCTCCGCATTTAACCCATCCGTGCAGTGAAACACCCACATATACACACACACTAGTGTACACACTAGGTTGGATGGTGGGCAGCCCTATCCACGGCGCCCGGGGAGCAGTTGGGGTTAGGTGCCTTGCTCAAGGGCACCTCAGTTGTGGCCTGGGGGATCCCAGGGATCGAACCGGTGACCTTCCGGTCACAAGACCGGATCCCTATCCTTCAGGCCACGACTGGCCTGTGGCAACTTTTAGTTTGTTTAGTTAGTTAATTTGAACTAGTTAGTTAAAAAACACTCATTTTATTATCACATAACATTGCTCATCATAGATCATAATACTGCCTCCAACATGTCACAACTGCTCTATGACCTACTGGCCAGACAGCAGAGCACTTTCAGAAACAGACTCATTTGGCTTCACTGTAGCGAGGAACGGTACAGGACATTGTTTGGAGCAACAGATATCACACTGTACAGCACCTCTTCACTGTGCAGGGACATTATTGTATACTGCGTCACTAACTGATCAGGCAAACTGAGCTCTTCACTCATATCACTATGCACTGCCCCTTTTCTGTTCACGTATAAAGATTGTACATCTATTTATTCAACCACTAGCCTGTGGTAACTTTTAGTTTGTTTAGTTAGTTAATTTAGTAATACCACATTCCATTGTAGTTTTGTTTTAAGTTCCATTTTCTCAGTACATTCTGTGTTGATTCCACTTTATATATTCCACTTTATACTCTCTATATACACAAGTTATGAAAAGGCACAAATATGCATCTGTCCTCTGGGTAAATAAATGTATTGAACCTTTAAAATGCATTTAAATTAGACAGATCCCAAATCTTTGAAGGTATTTTAGTCTGTAACTCAGGGGAATAGTGTTTCTCTATGTACAGCTTAGGTACAAGTAACTGAACCAGTTGAGTTAAATATTTGTTCTTACTTTTGTCTTTTTTAAACTGAATTAAAAACTTTTTGTTGGCTGTACAATCTTGTTCTGTGAACAAAATAGCATGCTTCACATTTTTGATAAACAGAAAAAATGCTAGAAGCTTTCAGAGCAGAATGTATATTAAAAGTAAATGCAATAAGTTGCATAATTCACAATGTAATTACCAATGTAATTATTTTTTACATACATTTGAACGAAATGTAATAACTCAACTTAACTGAGGGTCAACAGGTTTTCAGAGGAGTACATATTTTTTTTCACACCCAAAGTGTATGTTTAAATAAGGATATGTCAGCTGTGCATATCCAACACAGCTTACTCTAATTACACAGAAAATAGAGCACAGAATCTTGAGAACCTGAAGAGATAGGGCAGCTGTCACAGAGCTAGCACCATTCCAGTAAAATGTAATAGGGTATTGTGTGTGAACTTCTTTGTCAGTTTTAGTAATTGAGCTCCATATACACTGCATATACAATAGAGTCTAAAAAACAGACCTCAATGAATATCTCCTACTAATGCAAAACATGGGTCAAACATGATATTCATTTCGTATGTTACTTCGTGCATGGCTGAGTATTTGCTGTATTTTTATTAAATCGGTTTCATCATTTAACATTCCAGATGTTCTATTAGTGCCTTTACCATAAATTCTTATTTTTATTCTTCTTTTCTTTCCTCATGTGCAAAAATATTTTTTGTATTACTACATCAAATTTACTCCATATGGTCAAAAATATCACATGTATAGAAATGTAAAATATAGACCGTATTTTATTACTGATTTATAGCATTTAATATTTGAAACAGGTTTATTTGTTAATTGTTATTTGTGTCACAAAAATACATGCACATATATATCTTTGGTATTGAACAATAGTATAGCATTAGTAAACTGTAGTGAACTGTAGTTAATGTGAGGGGATAAACTGGTTATTCAGTACACTCATTTTATTGTCACAAAACATTGCTCATCAGAGATCATAATACTGCCTCCAACATATCACACCTGCTCCATGACCTACTGGCCAGACAGCAGAGCACTTTTAGAAACAGACTCATTTGGCTTCACTGTAGCGAGGAACGGTACAGGAGATTGTTTGTAGCAACAGATATCACACTGTACAGCACCTCTTCACTGTGCAGGGACACTATTGTATACTGCGTCACTAACTGATCAGGCAAACTGAGCAGGAGCTAGACATTACTACACCTCTCTTCACTCATATCACTATGCACTGCCCCTTTTCTGTTCACCTATAAAGATTGTACATCTATTTATATAAGTTAATTGTACTATTGTTTATAGTGTGTACTTACTCATTTGTGTGAAAATATCATACTTGACTTTCTGCTTGGACATTTTTAGGTAATTCATTAAATGTGGCAATACATCTTCTTACCTAACCTTAATCTAATGTATAAATATTGTGTATGGTTATTTTTTGTATGTGCAGATACATAGTATATTCACATGCGTAATATTGGAATGATGTTGCATACAAACATTTTCAATGAAAAAAGACAGAAATAAAAAATTAAAATAAGGATTTGTAATAATTACAAACATGGTATGTGATAAATCACTGGAATATTAAATAATACAATACATTTATTTGAATTGTAAGATACAAAATAGAAAATAGAAATAGTCCACCACACACAAAATAACATAGGAAATTACTATTTCCTATTACTATATACGTCTTACTTTATAAGGGCAATTATACAAACATTATACAAAAAAATATTCAAAAAGTCAAAATAAAAATATAACAGGTACTGTAAGGAATTCATGAAATTCTAATTTAATGTAAAGAAGAGAGCAGAGTGTTATTACATTCACAATCCCATCCACAAGTAGGGGTTGTAAGTAGCAGCCATGCTGTGTGATTTTATCCACTTTTTGACGGTTAAAGCAGAACTGCTTAAACTGAAAATTGTACAATGAGCAAGCAACTCTAACATTTATTTGTTTAACATTAACTATTTAGGAAAACACACTAGTTTGTCCACCTTGCTTATATAAGTTGATTTTCATTTAATTATTCAAATTATTCATGAGCTTAGCAAAAAAGTGAAAATGTCTCTTTTCATTTTAGAAGAGGAGCATCTATCTTACCCTGGGGGCTCATTCCCCTATGTTAACCTACTGTGTTAGTTAATGCTATACTTATGTCAACTATTCAAATGTGAACAGTTTGCTTCACTTAGTAATCATTAAAAAATGATGACTCATTATTTCTCTCCGTGGTTTATCATTTTCTGATTCAGAAACACTGAGGCATTAAATAAATTTTAAAAAACTGCTTTTTGACATCACAGATCTCTGCTACTGCTGAAGTCTTTAGCTCTGCGCCAATGGAGAAAGAGTAAAGCGGAAATAAAAGAACAGTAAAGGGCCCCCCCACCCAAACCCCCTCTGTCAGCGTAAATAAACCTAAAAGCTATCCGGATGAGTATTCGAGTTCAGTGCTTCGGCTGCAGGTCTCTGGCAGAATCCTGGCAGATTAATGAATTGATAATGAAATTCAATTATACAGTTCCATTCAAGCAGACATTTGGAACAAAAGGTGCCGTGTGGAGTGTCATCGTAAGTTTCGACCTTCAATAAGTGGAGCACCATTGGTGTTATCACCAACAGACTTGAATGAAGATAAAACATATTCATTTTCAGGTGACTACATAAAAGATATAATCGTCCAGCTTCTCATAAAAGAGGATTGCTTCTCCTTTAAGTGCTCAGATAGCTTCGATAGATCTTCGGAAATGAGTGCCTTCTGTTTTAAATGTCTGTCTTACTGTTGAAATGAGGGTCTTTTATTGTTATTACTGGTATAATTATATGTATTTACTAATATGCACATGGGTATAATGAATGGGATGCGGCTGTCTGTTTGTATAGTATAAGGGTTATGAATGTTTTACCATCATCACGCATGAACTCATCAGCAAGCAACTACCCATGCTATGTAAAACTGAATGTTCCCTGCTTTTATCAAAATAACGGAGTAAATGTATTTTTTGTAGACACCATCAAAATGCACCATTCACTGCACGGATATAAGGTGTGAAAACTGACTGATTTTGTTTTTGCCGTGTTTGTGATGCTACAAAAATAAACGCATGTACATATATCCACCTGTTTAGTGTACAGCAGTGTAGTTCCACCCAGTACAAACTGATCATGATTTACATGGTAAAAATGCCTTAAATTCAGAGGAGTAACATGGTCATATAAAAATGAATGATGACTTCTGTAGGTAAAATAAAATAAGTTTTTATACCAAACAAAAACACAAGTCTTCTGAGACATAACCAAAATTTTAAACATGCTGGATGATATACAGTGGCAAAAATGTTTGTGAACCCTTTGAAATTGCCTGGTTTTCTGCATTAATTGGTCATAAAACATGATCTGATCTACATCCCAAGTCCCAAGTATAGACAAACTTAATGTGTTTAGTCTAATACCACAAAAACAATTATAATATTTCATGTCTTTATTGGACCCACCAATTAAACATTCACAGTGCTGATGGATAAAGTAAATCATATGCAGATACAAAAAGATGCTTATGTAAAGCATTACATTTACGGACCTCCTCATACCCCCGCATCAGCTTAAAGATCAGACAAAATGACTCCAAGTCTTGAAAAAAAAACAAGGTAAAATTGGGTAAAATGTCAAGTCTCAGCTCTTATTTGTCAGGTAAAACAGGTCATTTCAAACAGAGAACAATTGGCACAGTGCAGTCCATGTGAAAACATTTCTATGTTTACTTGCTAGATTAATAACAGTTTAATGCTTAAATTAAAGATAAAAGTATTGCAACCACAACTTTTACTGAACTGCACTTTAATCACAGTATTTAGTTTGACAAAGCACAGTTGTATACTCTTTCCATTCATTATGTTACACTTTTACACTGAAGTGGCTGCAGGAACTTGCGCACTGTCACTATTGCTAACTCTGAAATAGTTCCCTATTCTTTCTATAGTACACTATATGTGTCATGTTTCTACAAACAGTACAGATAGAGAGTTGTGCAAAGTATAAATATCTGTCTTTTAGACATATAATGCTTTTTTTGTGTAGATGCTGTTACACTAGCCACTTCAATGTAAGCGACTGTCACTCAATTTCTTAACAAAAAAATAGCGGAGAAGCCACAGTTGAACCATTTGCCATGGTTACCTAAACAAGAAATCAAAGTCATTCAGTAAAGCCAGAATTTTGCAACAAGATTTCAGCCAAAAATCCATTCATGATGTAAACATACATTTACCTTCTCATAATTTTAACAATAAACAGAACAATAAAACAAAATACTGAATATAATTGTAATAAGTAACAATTCCTTTTTTTCTGAGAGTGAAGGATTGTTGATGATTTTAGATTGTAATAGAATTTCCTATCACCACTACTGTAAATACATCTGAGTCAGTAAATTTCTATAGAACGGCACCTTCACATTTTATTCATATAGTTCTCTATGCATTAGGTGTGTTCATCTTAATTATAAACTCACAAGGTTGTGCATATTCAGTATCAGTGCTGCTTCACACTTAAGCCTGACATTGTATTGGATTAAAACAGCAATGACTCAGATTCTGACATAAGTAGATCTAAATACAATGGAGAAAAGTAAGCTCAGCTCAGAAACAACACTTTTCAAAGAGCACTGCTGAGAGATGGGGTTGAACAGATCTATCCATTAATCCTTCTCTCTAATAAGACATTTCTCTGTGCATCCGCTGTCTTCCTTTCGTGCGAATCGACCTTTGCCTAATTTTCCCTGAGCTGTACTACTATTGTTCTAATAGTTCTATTCGCTTGCCTTGTTTACTTCATCCCTTCTATATGCTCTCTCTCTGTCTCCCTCTCTTCCTCTTGCTTTTTCTCTTGCTTTCTCTCTTGCGACTGGCCTGGTTTGTCAGTGTGTTCGAGTGTGATAAACAGGGAGAAAGATACACACATGCAGGCAGACACTAAGGTGCAGGCTGTACCTTTGTCTCTATGCTCCAGGCACTGGCAGAGACAAACACACACACACACACACATGTTTGTCTTACTATATTTGTGAGGTCATCCATATGTTTCTATTAATCTTTGTATTTCTGTAGCTAAATAATACTACATTTAAAGCTAAACCAAAATTCTTCTGCTATTAACATTTCCAAAACAAATGTGATTCCTGGTAAAGCAAGGACCAGCAAAATGTCATGACTTTACCACTATTGGACAATCCTTACAAATATACCACTACAAACACACACACACACACACACACACACACACACACACACACACACACACACACACACACACATAGATACATTATATAACCTTATATATTTAGGTTTTTGCATTGATTTATGTATTACTGTCTTACTTACTGCTAAATTGCTCTGGCTGCACCAACACCTGGGCCTTAATATCGATAACCAAAAGAAAAACTGTACAAAATGGAAATTGATGCCTTTTGAGTACATCCACATATGTCAGTGGCCAACTTTTATTTATAATCCACCAAAGCTAGAGATACAGAGAAAAAAGGCTGTAATGGTAGGAGGTTTATATTACATTTTATCTGGGGCAGAATGAAAGAGGCAGTCTTTTTGTTCAGTTTTTATGATTTCTTTTACTGGTATTTTACCTCAGTCATGAAGAAGATGGCGTTTATCCTGAACACAAGAACACAATGCTACAAGCAAGCAAAACAGACTCAGACATGGGTAAATGCAAATTCAATGAGAAGTGGGTGGCTGTAACTATCCAGTGATTTGTAAAAGGCGCAATGTGAACTTCATCATTAAAACTTGGGAGAAAATCTTAAAAAACTTTAGGGTTCTATGCTATCATTAAAAAATGTACTATGCCTATTAGGTCGTTCACTGCTAGAACGATTTTGTCTCCAGTTAATATGGACTGGGTCTACCACCATATCATTTTCTGTTTTTAAAAGAGACAGCAGTTATGCTAGCTAATGTACACTAAATATAACTGTCATTTAAAGTCTGTAAAACTTAATGGTGTATACTGTAGTGGTGTATTGATTTACCTGTAGCGGTATTATTGTTTTCTTTTTAGAGATATTAAAAAGGTATTAAAAATGTTTCAATTTGTATGTAAAAATGTGCAGATACCCTGGTTCATGTCTTAACTGTGAGAACTCTCCGCTATGGGTCTGAAAGTATTTGTAGCTGTTGAGAAACTATTACTGAGAAAAGCAAATTTTACAATTTAAATAAAGAAGCTGTTGGTGTTCTCATGACTTGTCCAGACCTTAACGACACTGAATGTATTTGGGATTTAAGATTGAACTCATCCTTTTTTCGAAAAACTACCAAAAAGATTTGGAAGTCCACTAAAAAGTCTACAATCCAATTCTGTAATATCTGATATTATATTTAGATTTTGTGACTTCTGTGAACTTTTCTGTTAAATTTATGTTTTCTGCTTTTTTCCTGTCCCTGAAAATTTAATGCCTGTTTTGATTGTAAATTAAATAAATGATTGGTTGGATTTGACCTCTGTACAGTGCCTTTATTTATGGTGCTTTTAAAATGAACTATGCACATTTTTGCCACATTCTTATAAATGCAAACATTGCGGTATACAGTTTGAGACGGTAGTGCATTTGTCCACCAACCATTTGTGTCATCCCACTATGTCTCAATAGTTTCTGACCAAAGAGCATTGCCTTTCCAGATGTGTAAGCCCCCCCATCATAGACCCTATTGCAACCCCATACCATCAGAGATGCTGACTGTGTGCTAATGACAACCTGTTTGATTCATCTGACCACAGAACAGTTTTCCATTTTGCCATTTTTCACATCCTTAGTCTATTTTAAATAAGCTTTGGTCCAAAGAACATAGTGGCACATGATACAGATTTAATTTGCATTTGTGGATTGAATGGCAAACTGTGTTCAGTGATTTCTGGAAGTGTTTTTGAGCCTATGCAGTGATTTCCAGTGCAGAATCATGCCTTTTTTTAATTTAGCACAGCCTGAGGGAAGATCACGAGTATCTAATGTTGACTGTCAACCTTGTTCCTTGCTTTCTCCAGATTCTCTGAATCATTTGATAATATTATGTAGAGTAGATGGTGAGATAAAAACTGTTCCCCAAATATTAGATGCAGTTTTTCACAGATTGGAGAACCTCTGCACAGCTTTGCTTCTGAGAGACTCTGCCTCCCTGAAATGCTCTTTTTCTACCCAGTCATTAGTTGCAATTTGCTCCTTCAGCTGTTTTTATTAGGACCATTTACTTTTCCAGCCTTTTGTTGCCCATCCCAACTTTTTTGAGATGTGCTGCTGCTGTCAAGTTCTAAATGAGAAATGTTAAAATGTCTCACTTTCAACTGATATGTGTTCTGTGTTCTATTGTGAATAAATATGTGTTTATGAGACTTTTTTGGAATTGGTCAAGTTTATATGTTATAGATCTGGCTACATTTGGGTAATATCATTTGTAATAGAAATTTTACCCTACAGATATTGGCATATTTAACTCTCTGCCCTCTTTGGACACAATGCTTAAATGTGTATTAATGCTGCCTCACAGTATTCTTCTGCCTGTGTTGTCTGCCAAGGACCAGGGGCTAGATTGACAGCAGGGGGTCCGCCAGTCTAATTTATAATCTAAAGTCCCATGATGGCACAAGAAACTCGTTGTATCGCTTATATCACTAGTGTTGACCAGTATGCTGTCCCATTTCTACTAGGCTCATGCAATGTTTTTTATTTTTAGTAGAACATATGAATTATTTCTGCATATTTCTGTCTGTGTGTCCATGGATATTTAAGACAATACAGCAAGAGCATTATTTATTTATCTCCATAGAATTAATAATGGGATGGAAATATGGATTTATTTGCCATTAGACATATTCCAGTTTAGTTTCACTATTATTAATAGAACCTTATTTAAAAAAGATTATTTGTAACCCTTGTAAAGAGTTATATTTGTTTTCTGACACTATCTATGTAATGATGTAATTAGACATTTAATTACAAAATTTGTTATATAGATAGTTACATTTGCATTCCATGTTGACAGGTTAAAATCAGTAGGCTTCTGGTATTTTTTCTCATTTGGTTCTTGTCAAACACTTGGAAACAAATGTTTAATCTTAATAAAGAAACAAACTTTTTTTTTTATCTTATAATAAATAATAATAATAATAATAATAATAATAATAATAATAATAATAATAATAATAATAATAATAATAGCCTCTCGAGAAAGTGAGTGGAATTCAAAGAAAAATTGAAATTTGCAGATCTGACAGAATTTCACATAATGTTTTAAATGAGCTAAAAGAAAATAGAAATAGTTTTTATCCAACTATGAGTTGGTTTTGTTATTATGGGTAGTAACTGAGGCCTAAAAATTGCATTGTGATCCAGTTACTCAAACCACCTTTGCAGGTGGTCCGAGATAAAGGCAGCCACATATCATTTGTAGTTTGAATGCAAGAAGAGCATTTCATGCGTCCCCAGCCACACTAATGACCAACTGTGTTATTACACACAGGATAAAAGCAGCTTCATGCTTTAGTTCTTTGGCTTCTCTACTGTTTGTAAGCAGTTCAGGAAGCCTAAGCATTTGTAACAATGTGTACTGTCCTACCGTCCAGACATTTGCCTACCCCTGGTTAAACTGCATGTTTTGTTGATTTTCTAAGTGAAAATAAGTTAACACATCCTCTACTGAGAGAACTTGCTGCACGCTAACTGTTTATTTGTAATGTAATTATGCATTAAAAGTGTAGGTAAATGGCACATTCTAACCTGTTGAAATGGCAATATATCTCACTGTCCCCTTAAGGTCAGATCATTTGAGATACAAGGTATAAACAGGACCTGAGACTTTTGGAATAGCTGAAATTGTTTTTTCATAGTTATCCATCTGTTGGAAAAATATATTTAACAGAATATTTCACAGCAGCTGCAAAAACTAAATTTAATATCAACTTTTGCAGAATTTAAGGGTAGACTTGGTTGACTTCCATTCTTTTTGTTAATGTTGCTTTCAGTATGAATGAGTTTAGATCCAGGTTGCATTAACATATTCATTATGTTAAGGTCTGGACTATGGGGTAGTGAGTCCATTTGTTCTGATAATACCAGCAGCTCCTTTTCTCAGTAATAGCTTCTTGACAGCTGCACATTTTTTTCAGGCCTATAGAGCGGAGTTGTTCTTACAGTGAAAGGATGAACAGAAACATCTAATTTTCTTCTGTTTCTCGAAAAGAAGACATTTTTAAGTTTATTTTATTACATTGTCCTTACAAAAAGTTTATAGTCAAAAGTCTTCTCACAAATGTATAATTTGTAATTAAGGTTTATTTTAAATAAAGAAGCGTGTTCTCTTACCTTCGCAGCTTTCTTAACGATGGCTCAATCCGTCAATCTGGATATTTTTACAGGTTTCTGCAAATTAGAAATCTAGGAAGTTTTGGAGTACTAGCATCATATCAGAATCTCTTTAAACATGTATGAATATTGGTTTGAATTTGGAGTTAAGAATTAAGAGCCACAGTCTGACACATTGTTCTGGCTCTTATGCTGACTGTTGCTTATTGTCTGGTTCTCGCCTTCTTTTCAAAATTGATTGCATAGGTGGCTCTGAGTATCCATAAGCAGGCTTTCTTCAGCTCATTGCAATGCGAGTGGTATGCAGAAAGGGAGGATTGAGTAAGGCTTGGAGAAAGAGGCCGTACGTCTATCACTTTAGGCTTTCAAGTGGGAATGCAGCACGGGAGTGCTAATCGCGAGACCCTAATCGTGTTTCCTCTGGCTAGAATAACTAATAGGCCCCTTCCTCCACCACTTTTCTTTTTTTATGTCTGTGATCCACTGTTGTCATGGCTCCTCAAGGGGCTGTTAAAGCCTAATAGGATTTTTTTTATTATCCTGTCTGCCCAAAAGTCTCTTCTGGAGAGTTTGGCTTTAACATGAAGGCATGTACCCCTCCCCACTTTTTTCAAATGAGAGATAATTAAGGTATTAATGGTGCTCTTGCATGAAGAAGGAATGCCAGATAGAACGATCTTATGTCCCCAACAGCTCTCGCTGTTTTTGCTCCTCTCTTGTGTCTCTTCCATGCCCTCCTGCTGTAAGTTGGCACTTGCTTGTTTTAAAGCTGCCTTCTAATGTGAATGAGTGGTGAGTCGCTTTGTGCCAGACCAGATTTAATGATGTGGCCCAAAGCAGGACAGCTAGCTTAGATTCTCTGCAGCTCTCTCCATCTCACCAACCACCCCCTTGTCTTTCTAAATCTCTGCTCTTTCTTTTATGGCTTTCTCATCATCTCTTTTGTGCTATATTACTGCTTTCCTCCATATTTTGCTGCAGATAAATTGTGAAGAACAGATCTCTGTTTTCTCTTAAGCCACCAATCAAGAGTTTTCAACTTCTTTTTCTTTCTGTTTTGGAAAGGAATATAAAACACATGTTTTGTCACACAAAATGGCATATAAACAGTATTAACGTATCACATATCACATGTATCACACATAACATCATACACTCATCATACACTTCTTAGTCTACACCATATATGTATAACTCAAGTCACAATAGCAACTCACATGCTTTAATTCACATGCTTTCAAATAAGCTCATTCATGGAATTTTAATGGTTTCTGTCTGGACTGAGACTGATAATAAAATATGTTAATAATATGTTAAAGTTAATACTTTGTATACAGTAGTGCAGGCTGAGGTCCTGCTACAGCTGTGCTTTGCTATGGTAGAAGTGACAATTTTAGTCTTCTTGTTAATAAACAGCCTTAAAATGGATTTTAAAGTGATTCCTTCAGCGTCTTTAGCAGATCATGGTGGACAGGTACTTACAGGACAACTAGTTAAATCTATGATCAACTAACTAACAAATCAATAGTGGAATCCTACAGTTTCATTCATCAAATAGAACATGTAGTCATTATTGCACTCAACAGACATGAGTAACAATTACATAAAAATGATAATGATAATCTAGAAATATCTATGTAATGTGTCCTTTAAGTTTATTTCCGATAAAAACAATTCAATGTCCAAAAACAGCATTTTCATACATGTTAAGTGACTTTAAATGTTGTTCTTCATGCTGAATGGGATTTCTTTGGCATATCATGATGACAGTGAGTCACATTTTTACAACAAATAAGGTATCTGTTGCTTTGCTGGCTTTTGATATAAGGAGCATGCTATGATCCAAACTGTTAGGACCATTTGATCCAGTAGACCAGTATAGAACAGGATAGACATGTTCATGTAATTGCCTTTACTCACCTGCAATGGACAGCAAAGTTTAATATAGTAAAGTCCTAATTTTGTTGGAAACACATGCACTTGCCAATTTTATGAAGTGTTCTCTACAGTGTGGAAGTGCAAGCTTTCATCCATGTCCCATGGCTCAGCAGCAATACTAAAATTAATTGGGACTAAAATGATAATAGGAATTCCTAAGAGTGGACTGTTGAACTTTTTTTTATAACAGAATGAATATCTGGGACTGGACTGTTTATTGTAAAAGGTTAGAGAAGTTATAGTTTTAGTTAAATGAGGTTACCAGTTTACCTATCCCTAATTAAAGCGTAATTTTTACTCTTTTTTAAGTAAAAGGAGATACTTTTTAGGTTGTAAAAGGGTTTTTAGGTTGAACCAATAAGACACATGACGTGTCATTGATGCCTTTACACATAAACAAGTTACCCATGGTGCAGGCATTTGTAATTTTTTATTTCAACACAACATGATGAATGGATCAATGGAAATTATGGAAAAAAATCTGGTTTCACTGACTTACATTAAAACTAAAGACAGTTTTGTAAAGCTGTCATTTTGGAGATTTGTTGTTTTTCTACACTGCAAAAACTATTTGTTTGGAATTGATTGTTTCAGTGACATCACAAAACTAGCATGGTTTTATACCTACTCATAGTCAACAAGCAATAATATTTTAACTTCAATCCCATTGTGAAGCAAAGAAATTAACCCTTAGTACTGCCATTTAAACTATGGTGCTTTGGGAATTCCTACCTTTAAGTAAATATTTATTAATTAACTTCATTCTTATTTTTAATGTTACTGTTACTATTGCTAATAATAATAATTATATAATTACTGTCCAATTAGTCAAGATATCAATTTCATATGTTGTCTGTAAATGAAGTTGAAAATTTTTTCTGTTTGGTTTAATTCTCTCATTATTTAGATTAATTTGTCTGCAGTCTATTTTGATTATTTTAGCCTTAAACAAGTGCTCCTTGCACCATTATCTGAGAGTTTGATGGACACAAAGAAAGCTTTTTTTTACAGAGATTGTATTGTATTGTCATGTCTAAACCTAATTACAAAAACAAACATAAATTCGCCCAATTTAAATGATTGCAGTCACAATGCACAGTGTCGTGCTGTATACTGTATTTTTGTGGTTCCTGCTAATTAACTTACAGTTTTTATTTCACAAAAATAATGAAAATATGGTTTTTATTATCCTTCCTTTGGTTGCATTTTAATTAAATTTGCTCAAAATACGAAAAACAAGAAGCTCACGTGGAGCCTGAAGTTCTCTCCTAGCCTGGAGGGCTTTAGGTAGTAATTACATGGCCTACTTTGTCTAAACCTATTCTCAGCTCTGAACAGGCACTTCTGCATGCCGTAAACACTTCACTCATTTTTAAGTGCCGCCAACCACTTTGACAAAACAATTTAGCTTCTGCTCCACTTTTCCAGAGGTGATGTAGCAAGCAAGGATACTTCAGACGCTACTATAACACCTCGTACTTTGCAAGGAACCAATGCTGTTGAAATGGTAAGAGCATCTGAGTGATGGTGGTGAGGGGCTCTTTATTACAGTATAAACAATATGGCCGCGCGCGGTGGTGCAGCAGCTTCTCACGCTCCCAGCGAAAACCCAGCTTTCAGTTATTTTTACGTCGGTTCTGATAGCGATCTCACGCGCCTTAAGCCTGTGAGTTACAGCCGAACCGAACTTCTTAAGATTAAGGACAGCTCTGCCACAAAAGTAGCAACTATGGACAGTAGTTTCAGAGCCAAGCTGGGCAGACTACAACTTCTCCGGACACCGGCGTGGCGGGTCAGAGCGGTACGAACAAAGGGCAAAAGGAAGCGATGCAGGCGAAGACTGAAGAGAGGGAAGCGGGCCGGCGTGCTAGCCAGGCTCAAGGCTAACGCCGACAGACCCCCGATTCCATCTCTCTTCCTGTCCAACGTTCGCTCTTTGGACAACAAGCTGGACCTTCTGCGGCTGAGGATGAGTGTTTCTGATGAGATGAGGAACTGCGCTGTGATCTGTCTCACGGAAACATGGCTAAACGACAGCATGCCGGACTCAGCCTTCCAGCTCGCCGGCCGGCAGCTCTTCCGCGCGGACCGCAACCAGCTGTCCGGAAAAGCACGAGGGGGCGGCTTATGCGTCTACATAAACAAAGGTTGGTGCACAAACTGTGTGATGGTAAACGCCCTATGCTCCGAGGCAACAGAACAGCTGACCGTGAAGTGTCGGCCACACTATCTGCCTCGGGAGTTTACAGCTGTGTTCGTCATTGCCGTTTACATAGCACCGGATGCTAATGCTAACAACGCACTGAAAGAGCTACATGACAACATCAGCTCGCTTCAGAACAAGCATCCGGAGGCGTTTTACGTGGTGGCGGGGGATTTTAACCACGTGAACCTGACGAACATTTTGCCGAGGTTTTACCAACACATAGACATTCCAACACGGGGAGACAACACACTCGACCGTGTTTACACCAACATCAGAGACGCGTACAGAGCCGTCCCCCACCCCCACCTCGGGCTCTCCGACCACATCTCCATTATGCTGGTCCCTGCATACCACCCCCCGCTGCGACGCTCCAGACCCACACAGAAGACCATCACTGTGTGGCCCGGTGACGCAGACGCTGTGCTGCAGGACTGTTTCGGCTGCACAGACTGGCATGTCTTTAGGGAGGCTGCTGAGAGTGAGGGGGAGCTGGATCTGGAGGATTACACATCTGCTGTCCTCGGGTACATCAGCAAGTGTGTGGAGGATGTCACCACCACAAAGACAGTGACCTGCTACCCGAACCAGAAACCCTGGCTGAATGGAGAGGTGCGTTCTCTACTGAAAGCCAGGGATGCTGCCTTCAGGTCTGGCGACGCACAGGAACTCAGGAGGGCTAGAAGAGAGCTGACCGCAGGTGTTAAGAGGGCCAAAGCTGCATATGCTCTGAAAATCCAGGGACACTTCTCCTCCCAGGATCCTAGGAGCATGTGGAGGGGAATTAAGTGCATCACAGACTATAAAACCAGAGATGCACAATGTTCCAAAGACCCCTCCCTGCCCGAGGCTCTCAACAAATTCTATGCCCGCTTTGAGGACCCTGACACCCCGCCCAGCATAAGACTCACCCCTCCACCTGGAGAAGTACCCCTCTGTGTGACACCAGCAGAGGTAAGGAGGACCCTCAGGAGGATCAACCCCCGGAAAAGTGCTGGTCCGGATAATATACCCGGACGAGTACTACGGGAGTGCGCTGATCAGATCTCCGAGGTCCTGGCAGACATTTTCAATGTCTCCCTCACCCAGGCAGCTGTTCCCACCTGCCTGAAGACCGCCACCATCATCCCGGTCCCCAAGAGCTCCACAGTGACAGGTCTGAATGACTACCGGCCGATAGCTCTCACGCCGATAGTCACTAAATGCTTTGAAAGACTGGTTATGACCCACATCAAAGCCACCATCGACGTCACTGTGGACCCACACCAGTACGCCTACAGGAGGAACCGATCCACAGACGATGCCATTTCCTCTGTGGTCCACACTGCCCTCACCCACCTGGAGCAGAAGGACTCTTATGTCCGTATGCTCTTTGTGGACTTCACTTCCGCCTTTAACACCATGATACCCCAGACACTGACAGATAAGCTCTCCTCACTTGGTCTGCGCTCTTCTCTTTGCAACTGGGTCCTGGACTTCCTGACCAACAGGCCGCAGTCTGTGAGGATCCACAACCTCTCCTCCTCCACCACAATCCTCAGCACTGGCTCCCCTCAGGGCTGTGTGTTGAGCCCCCTTTTGTTCACGCTGCTCACATATGACTGCTCACCCATCCACCCAGGCTGTCATATTGTGAAGTTTGCGGACGACACGGCAGTGGTCGGATGCATCACAAACAGTGATGAGTCTGGCTACAGACGGGAGGTAGAACACCTGGAGGGTTGGTGCAGAAAGAACAACCTCTGCATCAACATAAAGAAGACGAAGGAGATGATTGTGGACTTCAGAAGGGGCAGACATGCCCACCTCCCCCTGCATGTCGGAGGGTCTGCGGTGGAAGTGGTCTCCAGCTACAGGTACTTGGGTGTTCACCTGAGCAACAACCTCACCTGGAGCAACAACACTTCCAGCCTGGTCAGGAAGGCACATCAGCGGCTCTACTTCCTCAGGCGGTTGAGGCGAGCTGGGCTCGGGAGCTCGGTCCTCACCTCCTTCTACAGATGTGTGGTGGAGAGCGTTCTATGCTCCAGCATCAACGTGTGGCACGGAAGCTGCTCTGCTGCAGACAGGAAAGCTCTGCAGAGGGTGGTGAAGGCTGCACAGAGGTCTGTCGGAGTCAGCCTCCCCACCACCACGGACATATACACCTCCAGATGCAGGAAGAGGGCCACCTGCATCATGAAGGACCCCACTCATCCAGCACACTCACTGTTTGTCCCGCTCCCCTCAGGCAGGAGGCTGCGGAGCGTTAAGTGTAGAACGAACAGACTGAGGAACAGCTTCATTCCGGAAGCTGTAAGACTTTTAAACGCCACTTAGTGGAACCACTGCACTGACACTTTTACTGCACTGACACTTTTACGACACCAGTCACTTTAATACACTCTGCTGCTACCTTCTCCATTCCTGTTTATTTTATTTTCATATATTTTATATATTTATGTTTATTTTATTTATTTAAGTACTGCTGTCTGGGTAAAACTGGGTCCTGGGTACCACAATTTCGTTCCACCCCATGTACCACATGTGATGCGAATGACAATAAAGTCTCCTTGAATCCTTGAATCCTTGAATCCTACAGTGGTTTTTGACTATTTTTTAAACTGTGTTTCGCGATTAAACATGGAACATGAAATTCTTTTGGATGGCATTGTTGGCTGAGCTGTCAGTTTACTGTGTATTTTTGTACCTGCGCTTGTGGTGAAACCTCTAACATATATGTTCACTTTGAAGGTTTGTAGTTACTGACTGTTAAACTGTTGCTACCCAGTTTTCAAACCCCCCATAGACCCTATCTATCAACAGAAGGGGGCCACCATAGGACCACCACTGAGCAGATATTACTTTTGTCGTGCTATTATCAGCAACTGACCGAAGCACTTTTTTTTTCACAACCACCATTAAGTACAAGTTGTTAATATATATATATATATATATATATATATATATATATATATATATATATATATATAATTAGCAGGAATATATATATATATATATATATATATGCCCTTAACTAATATGTCTATCCTTAGCATTTAGTACTGCTTTCATTTTGTTTTCTTTTTGTGGGAGACTTGCTATCACTTTTCCTGACAGATTTTCCAAGTCATCTCAAATACATGGAACGTCTGGACCATGTGGTGGTCAGCTTTGTTCAGTAACGGCCCATGCCAGCTTCATATGCATTTAGCAGCAAGATGTGGAAGAATGGACATAGACAACTGCAGATCTTTTTCAGATATGGATCAAGAGTGGAACTTGATTTTCCCTCACAGCTAAAATCTTTCTAACTATCAGAGTTTTAGTGATCTATCAGGTTTTACACTGTTGTTATAAGTCCCATTATAATGGATTATCTTATCAAGTGTCTTCAGACATATCTCCTAAAAATGAGTGAGTAGATATGTGGTGGACATAAGTTAAAACCAGTTAAAAACCTTGGATTTAGGACTTAGAGTACAGTTTAGATGCCTCCTGGGTTTTATCCCAGTAATGTGTCAATGAGAATGACTGACTATGAATTGAGGAGAACGCAATCCCCCATAATATTCAGCTTAAACTGTTTCCATGCTTGTATGCTTTTTTAAAGTTAGAGTTTCTAATGTGAAGAGCTCCCTAAACGTGTCATGCAATGCTCACCATGCACTTCTAAAGCCTAAGAGCCTGGGGCCACAACTGTCAAAGCCAGATAAGTCCAATCCCTGGTCAGACCTGGCGGTAAAGCTTCACTTTAAGGTGACACTCAATTACTCTGTTTCCAAACACCTCGGGAGACATCAAGGCCATTATTACCTTTTGCCTTGCTCAGCCCAGCTAGCATTAAAAGCTAAAACGAAAGACTAGGCAGCATCATCCAGACTAACACTCAAGCTGTGGCATTCACAACGTAAGAGAAAAGTAGCAAGAACAGAAAGAAAGCGGGAAGAAATCCCACTTCCTGCGTCTCTTCGTCGGCTTTTTGTTTTTCAGCTTTTGGTAGAGGATTTAAAGTTTTGGTAGCAAGCCTGCTCAAGGGAGCCTCTCTGGCTGGCTCTTCAGTAAACAGATTCCTCTTGGCAGCGGAAAGAGCAACAGTGCCAGCTCAGACAATGCCATGCAGATCATCAAGTCCTGCCTTGGAGGTAGCAGGAGCTATATCTGTTACCTTGGTTACTGGATTCCCATATCCAATGGGATATAGTTACGAGTGATGGTGTCATTTCTTATGAAGGCCACCCTGGAAGATGTGACAGGTCAGTTGAGCCTTTGGATGTGCTTTCCAGGCATTCCAGGAAGGTCTATGTGAGTTAAATAAAAATAGACAGCAGCAGACCCTGGCACAATGGACAGTGCAATAGAATGTTGTAACAAGCAGGATGCATAGTATTTTTTCATGTGCAGGGTACTGTAGATAGTATAATGATGAAATGATGTCCTGGCAAGTGAAATTGTCTCATATGGAATATTTCTCTTGTAAGAATATCATATTATTTGACCTGTTACTAGATATTACAACACTTTTTGCTTATCGGTCATATCAAGGTTATCATGCTGCATTTACTTGTTTCAAGAAATAATGGCTGAAATACTATAATTTACCAGTGTAGTAGAATATGATGTCACTTTTTATAGCAAACATGTTTAGAAATGTCTGTAAATTCCTACAACATGGTAACATAACAAACAAAACAGTCAATGATGCATGTAACTGTAAATCATGTTATTCTATGATTTGGTGCGTAGGTTCTGCAAAAGAACAAAGCAAAGCAATTTTGGACTATTGCTCCTAATGTGCTTTAAAATTGACAAAAAGTACATGCCTCTAGGATTATGGATGTGGCCTTAATCTGGCGCAATACCAAGATGTGCCATTTTGTTTTCGATCACTGTCCAATTGTTTAATTGTTTGCCTTTAAAGCTACCAGTTGAAAAGTTTGCTTAAGGGCGACAGCAGGTTTAATGTTGGCCTAATGTTGGCCTCAAACTTCTGTTTTTAATCTGTGACAAAGACATATAGAAACACAGTAATAGGTAGCTTTGGTGTAAAGTAAGCCATTACGCAGATTGGGTCATCAGAAATAAGTTGGACTGTTAAGTAAAATGAACGCAAGACTTAGTCACATTGTCATGTTTATCACAAATGTTTGTGTCTGTACATGTCATTTATTTCAGTGAATGATGTTGCTGAATAGAAATCCAGTTAATTTACTAAATGTGTTGTATTGTATAATTTTCTGATAAAAGCACAAACAAAAGATTGGATGCTCTGGAGCAGTCACACATGAGCCTAAGGTCACCAACCCCAATGCCAATGTCTATATTGATGGAGCACCAAGCAATAGCTTTGGGATGAGTTGGAATGGCATTTGTGATGCAGAACTAATCATCCGACATCAGTGCCTAATGCTCTTGTGACACAGTATCCTCACAGACGTTTCAAAATTTGTAAAGCCTTCTGAGGAAAGTAGAGTCTTTTACTGCAACACAAAGGGGAGAAACTCTCTCTATGTACATTTTATTTCAAAGGCAAGGCTGGAGAAAAAGGCTTCTGCAAACCTTTGGAAATAGAGTGCAATTTGCTTTTTTTCTAATCATTGCTGTTCATAAGGGATTTGCCTGGCTGTACAGGATGAACAGGATTTCCTCTAGCCTGAATTGAAACATGGAACTTTATGTCAGCATTAAGATTAAAATAAAACCAGTCCGACATAGCAACTTCAACTTTGGTAGCCATGTTGTGAGCCTGAGAACTAAAGAACAATGCAGGCTAAATAGTTCCCAAAATGTACAAGATGACAATATTTAGGACGCTACTGTGAGGTTGATTAGAACAGTAAAACTATTACCAAAGGTGCTCCAGACTTCTTATACTCCTGGCTTACATAAATACTGTAAGCAGCCATATGCATTCTGTATGAGTTTCATTGCACAGTGCATGCACTTTTGTAACCACAGCCTTTTCCACTAGGTCTGTCTTAGGAGGAAAAAATATTTTGGCCCAATTATCATTCTTTACATTCCAGTCGACCAAAGAAATTAGCATAGAATGCTTTTATTCAGATATTGGAATAATAAGATGCATTATATATAAATAATACAATAATCAGTTGAAAATGTCTACAGTCTACAATGAATGGTGGTATACAACAGTATATGCTATCCAAGACAAAGAAAAGTAGATGTTGGGTTATGTTGGTAGATGTTGGGTGAAATGTATTTCAGAGCGCAGCAAAATAGTTGACAGACAACCTGAGAATGGAGGCCAAAGAGCAACAAAATGTGGGGAAAAAACAGTTTTCAAGAAAAAAAATACTTCAAAATGTTTAGAAAATTATACCCTGCGGTGGTATTTCATGGTGAAGCATTTTGCAAGCCGTGTGGCTCCCACCCATCTGGGGTGAACAGAACTATTATTGTTCTGCACATTCTGACAAGACTCTTTAAACAGTTTGATTGCTCTCAATAAATGTAACAATGCACAGCTAATTAAATTGTGTCCTTGTGGCATCCACTGCTTTGCAATCTCACTATTTCAGTACTTTGCTCGCAAAAAGTGTTTAAACCCATTACACAGTTATGAAGATAAGGTGCATAAAGCATTGACTTGCCGTTTGTTGCCATAAGCAAACTGCATAAAGAGGCCATAAGGAAGCCATTATATAAATGTAAACGAAGAGTTTATATCAGTTAAAGTTTTCAAAAACTTTAAAAAAATAAAGACTACAAAGACAAAACATCTTCTAAGGTAACAAACCTCTACTGAATTCTGCAAATGAAAGGACTTTCTTCATAGAGGGCAGATTTTTTAAAGACATTTGAGACTTTTTATTTTTTTATTTGCTACTGCCATCTATCACAATACAGAAATATAGGCTACTGTGATGCAAACTGCTATTTACAAGCTGAGCCATCCCCAGATGTCTCTTTAGTTTTGATATATTTGCTGAAATTCTACAGTAAGGTTTATCCACATTATGTTTAAAGTATCCACAGGCTTTCCATTTTTGGCAGACTCTCTAGTGTAAGAGTGATAGATTTTTAGGTTTTGAGGATATTCTTTTTGATTACACTAACAGCTATGTAACGACAGTACACAACAACAGCAAGGGAAGCTTAAGCGGAAAGAAATATAAGTGAGAGACAGGTAATTAAATAGAAACTAAGGGGGCGGGAGAAGAAAAGAGAATGAAATGAGCAGACAGGGCTTGGAGTAGAGAAAGATAAACAAATCCAATCCAACTCTATTATAAATCTATTATAAATTAATAATGTGATATTATTAAATTACCGTCAATATTGTTATTATAATCAATTGTACCACCACATTATGAAAAGTCAAGTAATGTATAGTTTTACAAACTTTTATAGACACCGGTTTATCTGGTGTTTCTTCTTAAATTAAAGGTGTTCACTGGAATCATATCCACAGTCCAATCCAGAGGGGCCTCATATCCTCTAATCTATGCTTGGCATTTGGTTTTGTGACCTTTGACGTGCATCTGCTCCATTACTTGGCAGCCCTTTTCTATATAAATTATGCATGCAGTATGTTTGTAACTGAATGGGTACACCTTAAAGTATCTGGGGATACTTTTGGACATACTGGGTCATGATAAAGCCTAGTCATGGTGTGTGGTATCAGTATGTGGCTTTCTGAATTAATATTATCCGCTGAAGCTTAATATATGTCTTTAAAATAGACCCATAATGTAAGACCCATTATGTAAGACCCAAACATTGCAAACAAAACATTGTACAGTACAACAAATTGTAAAGCCTGGATCAGAACACAGGCTTAGCTATGACACAGCACTCCTGGAGCAAAGAGGGCTTTGCCCAACAGTGGCAACTTAGCAGACCTGTGTACTAAACTCACAGCCCTGTGATCGATTAGCAGGTAGCAGCCTCTGCCCCTTACACATCTCTTTTATGATTTTCCAACTGCCTCAAAACTCCAAACTCTCAGCATGAAAGGCAGGAGATTTGCCAATGAGCCATTATGCTTTATACAGTCATATGCAAAATTGGTCCCTGTGGTCAAATGATATATTTTATTGAAATATAAATTTGTCAATAATTTCTGCTAATTTAAAGCACAATGTATATTTGCTGAATTTGGCATGTTTTTTGTGTGGATTGGCTGTATCCAGAGGATGTGTGCCTAATGACCAATCTGCTTCGCAATATGATTTCTCTGATTTCTTGATTTTCTTATTTGTTATTTTATTTTACGATGACATTACACTGATGTCAGGGGTGGGATAGCTGCCCCAAGTGCATTGGAAAAGAATGGTGTGTTCACAAACTCAAGGGCAAAATGGTGAAGAGGGCTAAGTCCACCTGAGTACTGCAAAATAAACAGCAGCAGGATGGGCAGGAAAGATGACAGAGTGATGACCTGTTGACATAGCAGCAGGATGGCCTGAGGGCACTCCATTGATGCTTCAATCAGGCGTTGGCGACGTAGCTGATTCCTGTGTTTTATTTTGAGGTGATACCAAAATAAATAAATAAATAAAAAATTCTCACTTTCTTTGTATCTGAAAAAAAATTTGTTAGTTAACATATGTTGAAAAATTGCCAAATGGGCATCATGTTATGGCAGTGTGAGAGAACTATGCAAAAAACTGCTATATCTTGCTTTGTTATTGTAAACGGTACTTGAGATAAGAAAAGGATCTTAGGTTCTATCAAAGAACATTATATGATGCTGCCAAATAAAATAGTTGGGAACTAAAAGGCAACAGCTGCCAAAGAAGCAATGTCACCATCAGCAACACCCCCAAAGATGGAGAGAGGTTTCTTGAAATTTTAAGACATGATAGATTGTCAGTTGAATGGAATGAAAAGGATCCATGAAAAAAGTTGTATTTTTTTTTAAGTAGATGGTAGATCCACATCAAGACAGCACATACATAAATGAAATGAATGTAAGAAACAAGTTAGCCACCTGAAAAACCTGTGCCTTCCACAGAGGGTTTTGAGGGCACATTCGTTCTTGAAATAGTAGCTACCGAAAAGTCTTTGAACAAAGCCAGACCAGCCATCGAAACTAAACAAGTGCACCACACTCTTGAATGAAGGCCTGTAAAACACGAGAAGCCATGGATCATTGTTATTCTATTGCTGAGCTACACAGTGCCGGTCATTACCACTGCACAAATGAAGAACGGTTTTACTTACAGCAACTCGAGCATTATGATCTTCTATGACATACCTACAGTCCTCTGCAGGATAAAGCAATCTAGTAGACAGAAATAGTAGGTATTTGTCAAGAATTCTTTCTGACCACTCAACGTTCAACATTCAACATTTTAAACGCTGGCAAATTAATGACCATTACTTCATGACTAGGACTTTCTGAAGCGGAAAACACTCTACTTGGGACAAAACAGCAGTATTATGAACATGGGTGTTAGAAAAGTAAAATTACTAGCACTGAATAACTGTAAAACACCTAAATCCTATTTATTTGGAATTTATCTGGTTTTATAAATCATTGCATAATCATTGCAACTCTTGTGTGCAACAATATTTAATATAATGTATTTTATACTATGTATAGTAGTATGTATTTCATATTAGCATGCTATGTATTTCTTCCTGCAGATTAGTGGATCATTTTAGTTTAATCATGGTTAGATGGTCATCTAATAATTTATTAAAGCATCTTATAAAGAATTAGTATGAACTGATTACATTATACAATGTAGTGTAAGAAATGCAGCTGTTGAAAATGGAGAAACAGAGGCAGAACATGACATGAATAGAGTAAGGGAAGAATGGAGGTGGATTTGGAGAGAGGGGGAGAGTAAAATCAATGTTCCATGTTCTGTAAAACATTGCCTGCACAGGTAAATCAGGGCATGAGATTATCTGAGAGCAAAGAACAGAAGCTTTTCATCAATTGCAGATCAAGAGCTGCTATTGATCCTCCAGGCCCTGCCGTATGTTTGACATTCGCCAGTTCTTGCTGCCTCTCCCTTTAAACAGACCCCTGCCAATACCTCTTTTTGTCTCTGTTGATTAAAACCTATATTAAATAAATGATCACAAGGAACAGAGATAAGGTGATTTAGTCAGTGCATCTGTGTGTGGCATCTAATTCTTTTGCTTAACCAGCCTGGGTTAGAATATCAGTTAGTTAGAGGTAAATGCATATAGTAAAACATATGGTAATAATAACACAGCAGTTTTTTTTCCAAATATTGTCTTTTTGCTGGGTTAAAGGTCTGTTTAGCATATGGTCAATTAGAGTTGGGCAGTATTACAGTGATACACTATTCTAGTGTTTTAGCAAAAAAGAAATTAATTCTTTACAAAGTAAATGTTAAATCACCATTGTTAACTCCTGAGCAGTTTAGCTAGGAAACAAGATAACACAGAACAGGTTTAGCTAGTTATCACTCCGACACCAGTCAGTCAACTCAGTCTTTATCTTTTAAGCTTGTGTCAGTGGACCCTCAGTTAGCTAGAGCGTTGTGTGGAGCTGTTGCTAGCAATTGCATTTAAGCACTAGTGTACAAGAAGTGTGGGGCTGGTTTATACGCATCTGGTGCTGGTTTATTTGGTCATCTAGCCTGATCATACAGGTTAACAGGCATACCAGCATCCAAAACAAAACATATGCTGGTTTTGCTGGTAATCAGCATATTAGCTTCTCTTAACCAGCATCCAAAACACAACATGCATAGCTGTTGAATTAAGGTTTACCTATTCTTTTAGGGTTTTTTTTGGATGTGTTTGTTTGTTTGTTTTTGCCATAGTCAAGTGGCCATGAATGTCCCACAAGATTTTGCTTTCTAAATAATTGCCCCAACTGGACACATCTATGTATCTGGATTACACCTCCCAGCCAGTAGAAGCATCGCACATTAAACACCAGGGTGCAAACACCAGATGCAAAGCAAAATCAGAAGCATCTAAACAATGTGTGATGTATTGTGAAGTCAAATCTTGGGGAACAATGTGCATTTGGTAAAGCTTTGGCATGGTGTAAAGTTTGGTGTGTGGAGGGCCTTGTGGGTCTTTGAGAATATAGTATGCTTTAATGCAAACTGCATTCTGATAAAACACAGCATACAACATTCAGAATTAATTCCAATTGATATTTATCCTAATGTGTTTTTTTTAAGTTGAGTTCTTAACTGTATCAGCTTTAAAATACTGATTGATATAAAAAAAATAAAGTAATACTATACCTTATGACTTTGTTAGGTAGGCATTTTTTTAATCAAATTTCATTTTATCAAAATAAACCATCATGGAAACAAATCAGAGTAAGTATAATGTGTAACTTGTAAAATGTTTTATTGCTACTATTTAATAAGTAATTCAAAGAACATTAATAAACATGGATTGACTGGTTTTGGAGCTTTGTTCCTAGAATGCACTCTTGTGCTGCAGCGAACAGGCTCAACATTCGTAATCTATAAAACATAAAATCTAAAACTGTATGTTTGAATTTGCATTATTTAAAAAGATGGGTTCCTTTCACATCTTTAGCATTAGGTTATGGTCTGTACTGAGCAAAGAAAGTTGGCTGGACTTGACTCATACTGTTCAGTGTCATCATTGCCATCAGTCTTCTGAGTAGAGAAGCAGAAAGATAAGATTTTGTCATTTGCTCTGAAGAGATGAGTCAGGTTATTAGCAGAAGTGATAGCACTGCTTGGGGCTAAAGGTGTGGCTGGGTCCAAAACATTTCTTGCACCTGTCAGTCCTAATTACAGTCCATCCAGACAACTCTGTCTGAAACAGCTTACTTGCCACTTAGATCATATTGCATGCCTGCCATGTCACATTTGTCCAGAAGTCAAAACACAAATGGCACAGTTAGGGTCGAGACTTGAATCAGCTCATAACATTACATGCCCATTAGGCTCTCAAAGGGAAAAATATACACCATAAGAAACTGTTATGGTAACTTTAAAAAGTAAGTAGTGTGTCTACCATAACGTTTCAGTCTTATATTCTGTTCACATGTCATCTGAGTCCAATAAAACCTAAATTCAATGATAGTCAGGTTATTTACTTTTTTAAAAATAAAAAAACATACAGTTTTTACTTTTACAGTGTACATATTTAATTTGTAAATAGCAGCAAAAAGCAGCTACTTCTCTCTTTTACTCTGTACCATTTTCAACATTTCAAAGTGCCTGAATTGTGTATATATTGTGGGGCGCTCGAGGGACGAGAGGGACCAGAAAGGTGTATCAGTGATGGCTTGCAGTCACAATTTATTCAGTCTCAACAAAAAAAAATCCCAAAATCTAAAGACGAGTCAAAAAAATGACAAAAAATTAGATCCTCTTCATACGCAGAGTGAGTAGCACGGCATCGGAGGCTCCTCTCCCCGTACCGGCGCAGTAAACACCATAGAAGACAGCGGTAAGCCCCAGGCGACACAGAGTCAGACGGCGGATCCGGCGGCACAGCTCAGTCCCCTAGGCAACAGAAGAGGCGTAGAGAAGAGAACAGGAGAACGGGAGACACGACATACCATAGAGACGTTAACGGTCAGTTGTACGGCTCTAATGCCACTCCCCGATTGAGTCTCAGCGTGCCCTTTTTATGCTCCGGCTCCGTCGAGTTGAGTGACGCCAGCTGCGCTCATCAGGAGGCAGCCAGCGTGCGCGATTAGGCGCCCCGCCCCCCTGGCCATGCGGTCGCGTGCTGTCCAAAACACCAGGTGCTGAGGGAGCAGCCCTCGTCGGTGTTGGCACGATAGAGCGGGGTCGCCGGTCACAATATATATATATATATATATATATATATATATATATATATATATATATATATATATATATACACACACACACAATTGCACAAAGGATGATCATGAAGAGATTAAAGCAGGTCAGACTTCCCATGTTTTTACAGCCACACAAGGCTATGTGTGGGTTTATTATTTAGCCTATACTTGGCCTGATGACTCATCCTAAATGTTATTCCTCAGCTTTATAAACTGCTACATGCCCCTAACAGCAAAAATCTGATGTGTTACAAGATAAATCCAGCAGTGACTGGACAGCGTCTGACTAACCAGAGCATGAGAGCGATAATTCTAACTTTGGACATAGGAAGAAATCAAATCAAATCAAATTTATTTGTATAGTGCTTTTAACAACTGATGTCGCCACAAAGCAGCTTTACAGGAATTTAGTGATAAAAGTTCAATAGAGCATAAATAAGCCTAAGAAGAAAATAACACAGAAGGAAATCATAGAAATCATAGAGCAACAGTGGCAAGGAAAAACTCCCTCAGAACTGGAGGAAGAAACCTTGGGAGGAACCAAGACTCACAAGGGGGGGACCCATGCTCCTCTGATTAAACTACTCAAACAGTACTGATATAATGACTGTACCACCTTGTACTTCTGTTCAGTTGAGAACAGTGAGAGTAATGATGACAGTCAATGAAGGTAGAGATTAGTGGAAACTAGTTAAAGTCCATGTTAATTTAAATAGAGTCTGTAGTGAAGGTTAGGCAGCTAGTCTGAGGCTAGGTAGCTGGTATGACACGGGTAACAGCAGGGCCCGACGATCAGTCTGGTAAATGATTTGAGAGGCAGGGGAACCTGGCGGCCAGTCTTCCATCAGTGTCAGTCATACTCTGAAAAGATAAAGAGATAAAATTAGTTCTGTTTGGATGTATGGAGATAGGAAGAATGTACAACATTATCAGAGTGTGGTTAACGACTCCGGCAGATCTGACTATAACAGCATAACTAAATAGAGAGAACCAGAGGGGAACACAACAACGTGGGCACCCTGAAACACTAGCATCCCACTGCTCCATCGTCCACAAACCTGAATGACCACATGCAAGTGGTGGGACAACAGCACCAGCATCTCAGTTTACCACAATTCCCTGTGTCCATAAACCCCTGGAACTACAACCTTTTTTTTTTAGCCTAGACTTGAAGATTGAGAGTTTGTCTGAGTCCGGACATTATCTTGAAGACTATTCCAGAGGTGGGGGGCTTTATAAAAAAAGACTCTTCCCCCTGCTGAGGATTTGTAAATTCTGGGAACTAATAAGAAGCCAGCTCACTGTGATCTAAGTGATCAGGATGGTTTATAATAGGAAATGAGGTCTTGCAGGTACTCCAGAGCAAGACCGTGTAAGGCTTTGTATGTCAAAAGCAGAATTTTATAGTCAATACAGAATTTAATTGGAAGCCAATGCAACGCTGATAGGACTGGGCTGATATGATCAAACTTTCTGGTTTTAGTAACTTCAATTTTGAACAAGTTGAAGTTCCGACTAGAACATCCTGACTATAGAGCATTGCAATAATCTAGCCTTGAGGTAATGAAAGCATGTGCAAGTTTTTCAGCATCATGCATGGATAAAGCACTTCTTAGCTTAGCGATGTTATGAAAAGCTGTTCTAGTAATATTAGTTATATGTTGATCGAATGATAGATCTAAATCAATAAAGACACCAAGATTTTTAGCTGCTGAAGCAGGAATAACAGAAAAATCTGCCAAGTTTAACACTAAGTCAGATAATTTACTCCTTGCGGCTTTTGGTCCCAAAATAAGAACCTCAGTTTTATAACCATTTAGAATGAAGAAGTTTCGTAACATCCTGCATTTCACATCTTTTACACAATGTTCGATTTTCTTTAATCTAAATTTGTCATCAGGTTTGGCTGATATATAAAGCTGTGTGTCATCTGCGTATCAATAGAAAATAATGCCATGCCAGCTTGCTTACAACTTTGCCTAGTGGCAGCATGTATAATATAAACAATAATGGCCCTAAAATAGAACCTTGTGGAATTCCATATCTTGCTTTTGTATTTGAGGAAGCATCATTTATCTTTACAAACTGAAAAGGCTCAGAAAAATACGATCTGAACCATGAAAGAGCTGTTCCTCTAATTCCAACCAATGTGGTTTATAGTATCGAAAGCTGCACTAAGATCTAGTAGCACTAATAAGGATACCTGGCCTTGATCAGCAACAAGGAGATCATTTGTTATCTTAACTAGGGCTGTCTCAGTACTATGATGTGGCCTAAATCCAGATTGGAATTTTTCAAATAAGCAATTCTTATGCATGTATAAGTAAAGTTGATGGGCTACAGCTTTTTCTAAGATCTTAGATATAAATGGTAGATTCAAAATAGGCCTGTAGTTAGACAATACACCAGGATCAAGATTTGTTTTCCTTATCAAAGGTTTAATAACTGCTACTTTGAAAGCTTTGGGTACATGTCCCAGACTAAGGGATGAGTTTACTATTGTTAAAAGAGGCAAAATTATAGCTGGTACTAATTCTTTTAGAAGTTTTGAGGGAACTGCATCGAGTATGCAGGTACTACAGTTTGCAGAGGAGATAATTTTCTCTAGTTCAGGCTGTTGAAGTGGGTAAAAAGCTTCTAGCCTTTCTTCCGCAACTAAATTTTGTTTGTATCAGAATATATCAGAATGGCTTATGATCACAGGCTTCAGCCTGTATAAATTCACTGTTACCTGAATAGCACATGTCCAACATTAATGTCATTATGAGCAACAGCAATGTACCCCGTTTTGATTTTCTCTACTCTGGTATATTTCTCTGATGATCATTGCATTTACTACCCTTTTTTCACATGCGGCCATATTGACTTCGTTCTGTATGTAGCATGCGTTACATAATAAATTCACATTAATCATGAATCTGGGCTTAACAGAAATTTTGAGGTGTTTGGGCAGATCTACATTATAATACATTTCTCAGAGGACTTTTATGGCCGTTGTCTGCATTGTGAGAATTCGGTGGCTATGTTCACATACCAATTTTGAATGTAAATTGTAATTGTGAAGTCTTTTTACCTTGACAGTTCACATATGTGGATGTCTATGAGCCATACATCACTAGTTCACCAGTTGCTTTGTGTAAATCCATGTCACTAGTTTATATTTACAAATGTGCATTTCAGTATGGAAAGCACTGAGGGACAGCACTTACTATACACAATAAATGCAGTTTAAAGTTTGTTTAAAAGAAAAAGGCAAAAACACTTAAAATGGCCAATTTGTCTAGCAGGTATGCTAGCTAGCTAGTGTAATAGCAAATCCAACTACAGGTTTAAGGAAATGTGGTCTAAGATAAGTTAATAAATCTTCATGATAATTTCTGCTTAATTAAATTCAGACAGCATCTGACCATTGTAACACTGACATCTAAAGGTCACACAAAAATTAAGGACTTTATTTACACCAAAGTTCATTTTTAGCCTAGAATTACACAAATCTTTAATCTTTAGTCCAAGTCAAGCTGCAAAGCCAGGGCTAGTTCAGATTTTCTTGCAAGTCAGCCACCATACGACTTGAGCCTACCTCATCTAGTCATTCTCATTAGGTTTCATGACCAGGAACTGGATATGTATCAGTTTTAGGGCCACTTCATTTATGTAATTTGAAAATATCCTGCAAGGCCTTACAGCAAAGAACAGTTGTACATGGAGACATTGGTAGTGCTGACATAGAGCCGATGATACAAAATGTCAGTTATTACATATATAAATGTGATTCATCATGTGACTCGACATGTAATTAAATATGTAAGTACATAATGACATTTGAGTAGTGTAGAGAAAATGACTGTGAGAACTACTGACTCCTAATGGTTAATCAGAGTCTTCTTTGGAAAATAAAAGTGTGAGGACTCCCTATTGGAACATAGCTAATGTCATCTGTGCTGTTTTGCCCCTGCCTGGGAGCTGATCCCTTATCTAATGAGGCTCCTGATAAATCGTGGGGAAATCTAATTTTTTCTGCAGAGCTGCAGCTCAGGATGCTATAAATAACTGTCATTGCCACATTAAAAAGCCACATCACCCCCCACCCACCCACCCCTGGCCCAAACCCCACACACACTCAGCCCCACCACCTTACACCTCCAGTTTATTATGATCCAAGGCTGTCACTGGAGCAGACTGGGTGTGAGCAGTGCTCTGTTTTCTGCTTGTTCATTCATCTTTTTTTCACTTCTGCAAATGTTTGTCTTGTCAAAACCTGTTGAGGCTAGTTGTCTCTCTCTCCACAGGAGGCTCTTAGCTGGGTTCCTGTGGCTCTTTTTGCTGCTTATGTGAAAGAAAAGGCTGAAACACAGTTATCTGACACATGAGTGCTTCTGTTGGGAGGGAGGAACGTGGGGCGTGGGGTTGTGGGGGGCTTTTCTTTGTAAAAGGTCATTAGCCAGCCGGCTGGAGGTCGACACATCCTGAGGTGTCACTCCAGGCTACGATTCCATGTCTTTTTTTTATTCCAGACCCTTTCTTGTGGCCTGTATTTTAATTTTTGTATTTTCTCCATATCCACTCACCTCCCAACAACCCCCCCACACCCCACGCGCTCCCTCCACCTTCTGGCCGAGGGTCTTTAAGGTTCCTTGCAGATGAAGGTCTTGTGTGGCGAACAGTAATCTCCTTTCCGCTTGCTTTGGCCACTAAGTGAGCGAGTGAGCGTGTTACATTCACAGAGAGAATGGAGAGAGAGAGTAGACAGGAGGCGATGTCCACGCTCAGCCTTAGGCCACCACTGTGCTTCTTAAAAGCACACAGAGACGCTCAGCCGCATTATAAGAGCGCCTAATCCCCACCCCAAATCCACAGGACAAATTTGAAAATTTGGATTGAAAAGACAAAGATTAAGATTGAGAATTAGCTACGCTAAATACTCTCACCACTTTTCTTACCATATGAAAGTGTTTAAAATATATAAACAATATCTACTAAGTCTCATATTTCTCCATTATATGGAGTGAAAATACACCAGCAGTCCAAACTTTGGAATAACATCATTATTATTCATTATTTCATTCAGTATGTTGTACAGTGTAATACTATTTTGAAATATTATAATCTGTACAGTAGAAGGCATTTTTAAGTATTTAATTCAGTATTTTAAGGTCTTAAATGATAAATGGTATACTCTACTGGGAAGCGCATATATGGGAACTGTGGGCCAATTACAATAATTGCCATGAACACATGTGCCAGTCTGATGCTGATATATATACAGTTTTAAAAAAATGGACTAGATCCACCTGCATTAGTGGTGAAAAAAATAGTGTTACACTAACACTTAGTGTAACTATGTAAAATCAATACAGTGATATGTTGGCCAAAAACCCATTGAAATCATCAGCTGATATTGACTTGAAATATTGGTCAAATGGAAACATCTCTCCAGTATTTGCTAATACCAATATGATTCCAAAATCATTGTGCATTCTATATATTGTACATCTATTCATAGTGATGTCTTTGGTACATTTTATGACTTATTTATAACTTCACATTTTTCTTAATCATTTTTAAATCGTCTTCAAATCTGGTATTATATGATTAATACATTTCCTTGGTATCCAAATCAGTTTCTGAGCTGTGAGGCTTATAAACCCTAGAAGCCAATAGTTAATTCTTTTTATAAATACTTCAGCAAAACTTCTCTTAGCTTTTTCAAACCACATTCATATCTCTATTAAGGTGGATCAGACTTGCTTATTTAGTTTATTTGGTGTGACTTACTGTGAGTTATAAGAATGGACAAAGGTTCACAAAGGTTCATAGAAACTACCACCACTATTTGGCGCTGGGCTGACACTTTATTGACCTTTTAGTCTTAATACTCGTAATTTGACCTGAAGCAATAGGAAATTTGATTTTTCAAGCAAATGAGAATTCGGCATAACACCCCTGTCTAAAGGGGTATCATGTGGTTACACAATGAAGTTTTCTTTCTGCTGTCATTAAAGTCATACTGCACTCAAAATTTTCTGTATCTTCCTTTTGGCTGTGTGCTTGGAATTCGGTAAATCTAGGGTAAATAATATCATCACTCTCATTACAAAACCTCTACAAATCGTAAAATTAAATATAGAAACGACACTCTTAACTTTAACTTTCCAAATTATTACAAATCATTTGTATAGGACAATTCATCATAAATCATAGGTGAAAAAAATTTACAAAAAAATTGAGATACATTGGCTTTGATGTGATGTGATGACATACACAAGATTGCTTTATTTTATTTAGCTAACATCAGGATACATTTCATACAAGAGTCCTTTTAGCTGTGGGGGATGGGGTTCAAAATGAGGTGTTAAGCTCTTTTTGATGAAACCATCAAAGACGCCCATGATCTGAGCTGTCACATTGAGCTGAGGCAAAACCCAATGTGAGAGGTACAGATGGTACAGAGCCGAATTCACACAGTGGTTTCTCTCCAATTCAAAGAGAGACTTCTCAGAGGTAAGATTTTCATTCCAGCTTGGCGCTGTTTGGCAGGTACCAACAGAAAATTCCTTGGAGAGCTCCTGAGCTAGATATGGTGATTTGCACAATAATGACAGACACTTCTCCAACTGTGTAAACATTAAAGTGACAGCATAAATTAGGTGGCATTAAACAGCTAATTGAATTGTCTCTCTCAAATCAATGAGATGAAGATTAAGGGAGCTAAGACCTAATTTACGTTCTTTTGATGAAGGTGACCTGAATTAGTTCTGTTCCAAAATGGCAAAGTTCTAAGACCACCCACAAATGAAAGTTGATGTAATAAAATATGGTCTAGAATGACAGTAAATACATTGTTTATGTGACTGGTTTATTTGTATTTTTTATTTCTTCTTAAACTTTTTATTTCATGCAATATTATGTAGTTGGTGGCATGCATGGCCATATAAGGGTCTAAGCAGCATTTCGTAATGGCAAATGAATGCCTGTTTTTAAAAATTGATACTCTTAGACAAGTTGTATGTTGATACTCAATATATATTGTTCTCTATACATACTCAACACCAGCTACTTAAATTATACACTAGTAAAACCAAAGCAACTTAAACTCCACAAAAAAGTTTTCTGTTTTTTATGGAATATTTTACCAAGGTTGCCATTACATTATTAATACCAATTCAGCATGCAATGGCTTGCAAGTAGCGATACTCATATTTGACTAGTTTCCAACCTCATAATTTAGAGGTTTTTAGTGATATTAAGAGGAAATGTGCTTAGAACAAAATGATCAGTTTTGGAACATTTTTGTAAAGCACATTTTGTTAAGGTGTAACAGGTTTCAAATACACCATTAAGTTTTTTCATCATCATAGAGAAAAATGTTTAGACCCCAAATGATGAGAAGGTTTAAACTGTGACAGCCATATTAAATATGTTGCCACCGTAGTATCAGAACTTTGTTTATTTTGAATTGTATTGTATTTAAACAATATAATGTAGCCTGCTGCTTTTCACCTTTACTAGAAGAATGGGACTATAGAAATGACCTAAAATGATTTAACAAATAGTATTAGAGCAGCATACTTTAAAGATAAGTTGGTTTTTTTTTTAATCTCTGAAGTTGTGTCATCCGAAATTAAGTTAGAATAGCTGAACTGCCCTGAAGACAGTGAATGAATGAATAAGACAAATATTTCTGTATGGATTCTACGGTCTTGTTTAGATACCCCTTGAACATATTTGACCAAAACCTATTGTTACTGATTGGCGCAGCGGTACTCAGCTAAGACTTAATGGGGCCTGGGGAGAGCCAAGGCTGAGAGGCTAATTGGTTGTTCTCAAGTGATTGATGTCAAGGTTGTCCAGCGATGCCAAATTAGCAGTGCCGTAGGTCAGCAGAGGCTAGGCCTGGTCCATAAGCAGGCCAGCTACAGCCTTGATGCTTATAAAAGTGTGTAGAGGCGCCAGATGCCACTCAAAAAAGCTGTCAGGGGCCTGACTCTGATTGATGGCAAGGGGGACTTTCGATCTGGGGATGGCAGCCGCCGGTGGACTTTGATTGATTTCATCAGGTTCAGACAGGTGACCGTAGTGGCCCAGACCTGGATATAAACTTCAGTCAGAAAACCCTCAGGTGAGCTTACTAAAAGGAATGGTTAAGTTACTTTGCAAGTGACTTTTTCTACGAAGCTGGAAGGACCCCGAACTACGATTGGCCCTGCATGTTTTCCTGGCAGAGTAGTAGACTGTGCCAGCTGTCATTCAACACACCCAACCCCCCAAAAGAATTACTGAAGAAGTCATCTCTATTAGCCATGTCATCCCACTTGCTTCGAGCAGTGCACGGCAGAGTGCACAGGGAAATGGAGACCACAACATGGCACTCAGCTTTGAACAGAACTCAGCCCAGGCGAGAGGAAATCCTCTGCTCCATCCATCATAAGCTGCATAAAGGGTGAATGCAGATTTTAGCACCATGCTAGCTTAAGCGTGTACCATTTGGTAGTGATGTGAGAAAAATGCCAATGTCAGACTAAATGCACCTCTTTTACTGCAGCACTTTCAGGTCCAGGAAGTGTGCAGCCAGAGAAAAAACGAAACTGTGGACGTGCACAAAACACCATGTCATAACAAAACTATAGTCTGTTTTCTACTGTTCCAGTCATCTTCCTTGTATCAAAATAGATAAAAGGAATAGGTTGCTGTTATGCCAGTGATATACATTTTAGTGTTATATTACAGTATATATTATGTGACACCAAATCAGGGCTGTTTCTGAACATTTTGAGTCCATAAGTGCCAACCTTCTTAAGGGTGCTCACACACCTTTATTTTGTATATACATCCTCACATCCACTGTCGCCTGCTTTATCCCACTAGTCTGGGTCAGGGAGGGCCGGAGCCAATCCCAGCATTATCGGGCCATCAATCCCTTACATGGCCAACACACACTCACGCACACACTCACACCTACAGGCAATTTATAATGACCGATCAACCTAACATGCATGTATTTGGACTATGGGAGGAAACAGGAGTACCCAGAGGAAACCCACTCAAGCATGAAGATAACATGCAAACTTCACATAGAAACAACACCACCGTGCTGCCTTGTTTTGTATATACACAGAAATCAAAAAGATTTCAAAAATACTTATTGTATTGTAAAAAAAAACAATACTTAACTAAATGCAAGAGAAACAGAATAAATAAATACTAAAGAATATCTATACACTGATCAGCCATTTTGTTAAACCCACCTCCTTGTATCTTGTATCTCTCAAAATACTTTACATTATCACTTACTATACAGGTGCACTTGTATTCTGCACTTTTTGCATTCTTTGTTAGCCCCTTTCACCATGTTTTTCAAAGGTCATGGCCCCCATAGGACTACCACAGAGAAAGTATTATTTTAATGATAAATCATTCTTATCACTGCTGTGCCTGATTCACTTGTATCAGTAAAACACACTCCAACATGCCACCTCCACAGGTGCTTTGGAGTGTTAAGTCTGTGGTGAACCTGTGGGGGTCACAAGGTACAAGGGTAAAACTTCTGTACACACGTGTAAATGCACATATTGTTAACGTAGCAAATGATGTTTGCTTAATTTCATCCCATCAAAAATAAACATCATTTGATTAAAATTACCCCAAGTGACTTCTTACAGTGCCTATAGCAAGAAACAACCCTGATCCAAATGCTAATCACTACATTTTCTGCAAATGATACATGCATATTCCAAATTCCATTCTTTCTTTTGTAATACATAATGAAAGTGAAATAGTTTAACACTGGTTGCTGAGAACAGGCCCTCTTGAACCAGTTCATTTTTTATATTCTTTGGAACTGAACTACATTGTGCCCTCACTAGAGAGAAGAAGGTGACATCAGCAGATAGCTAACAGGCTAACATGACTAAATAACTACCTTGGGGCTAAAAACCCATATAGATCTTAGCATAAAAATTTGCATAATGCCAATGGCTAATCAGACAATGGAAGCCTACACCTAAAGTATGTTACAGAGTTCATGCATTAAGCATTGCTGTAATAACATACACATTGGGCAGATCTGTATGATTTTCCCACTGTGTCTAGTTCTAAGCAGTGTTAATTTTGACAGCAAATTTGAATTTAGTCTCAGTCTTAGTCTTTTGACTAAAATGTCACTTAGTTTTAGTCATAATTTAGTCATCTGAATAGTTTTTAGTTTTAGCCTAGTTTTAGTCGACTAATTATCATTAGAATATAGTCGACTAAATCTACAGTCGATTCAGTCGACTAAAATATATAGGGTGTAAAATGTAATGCCTTTTCAGTTCCCTTCAATTATTTAAATCATTATATACACTTACACAAAATTAAACATTTATTAACCAGTTATGGAATATTATTCATGTTTGAAAGACCAATACACATATAAACAGATTTAACAAACATCTGAGGTCTTCTGTAACTGCAAAGTGAATAAGAGAAAACTGTTATTTAATCCTTGTATCACCTTTTTATTTATTATCTCTTATTTATTTAATATTTGTTACTAGTGCTGTCGATCCAATTAAATTACATGCTCTGTGGTTAACTAATCTACATTAATTGCATTTATCACTTTTTACTATGAAAATGTTTTTAATTCAAATAAATTTTAACATAACAGTAAATCAATGAATGAAAAACTGCCGCATCTCCAGATCACAGCGTTTACTAGAGACACACTCTGCATATTAAGTGCTCTAATTGTAAATAAAACTAGCTAATCTGTTTCGTGCACTTTCTAGTGTGTACGGAGAGATTTGGGACACGATCATCAAACGCAGCTGGTTGGAGTTAGCTAGCTAGTCTCCCGACTCTGACACCTGCACATATAACGTTTCACCGGCTTCACACATACCCGATCCAACTAATCAGACCTGATCCAACTAATCTGACCATTACCCTTACTGAGTTAATACAGCTTTTACAGCAGGACACGCTCTAAACTGTACAGGGCAATGTGCAGGACTACGATTAAACTAGCGTTAGCAGCGGTAAAGCTAGTTGACGGTGGTGCTGGAGGGCTGATGTCCAGCGTGGTGGTGATTTTCTCTAAACACAAACGCTAAACTCTCTTTCTCTCTGCTGATACTGTCTAGATAACTTAGTTCCATCATGAGTAGCGACAGGTCACAGACCTGTATGGTCTTCCTGGGTTGAGACCAAATTTGTGTACGTGTGCGTTTGATTGACGGCTACTCGGCTTGTCCCGCCTCTCCATATACGCCCAAGTAGTTATGATTGGATGTTTTCCTAACTTGTCCCCGCCTTTCACAAAACTAAATCAGTTCTGATTGGATGTCGTCCCTGCCAAACATGTTCGTCTCGTTTTTATTCGTTGACTAAAGTGTAAATCCATTTCGTCATAGTTTTTATCCTTTCTGTAGATTTTATTTCGTTATCGTCTCGTCGACGAAAAAGGTTCGTTGTCGAAAACTATGACGAACATATTTCGTCAACGAAATTAACACTGCTTCTGAGCCTAATGAAATGGAAGGAACTCCATATTCTGCTACATGTCTGCCATGTTGTTTTTGCCAGCTTCACTCCATAGGTTCAAACATGTAAAGCACTGGCTCAAACAATTAAAATGCATAAGCTCTTGGATGCTGAAATGGGCTCTACTGCTGTTCCAAAAAAAATGCTAAAGGAGGAAAAAATCACTACTACATCTCTGCATGTGGTGCCTATTTCTCCATGCACTTTATTACTTTACTGCACTATAAATAGGCTGCACCCCCAAACACTGTTTAAGATTAGAATGGTGTCAAGCATCTTTACTGCATTTGTGCATTTTAAGTGCATCTTTAACAAAGAAAGAAATGACATTAAGAGGGAATTAGTAGTCACAAATAGATTTACTGCATATTTAGGTGATCCAGGCTTATCTCTGTACTAAACAGCCACAGTTGAAATAAATTGTTATTGTACAATCACGCAATATATATTTAATAGAAAAATGGTCTGCATCAGCGCAAAGAGTTTAATGTAAATGTTCTGGAAGATTATTTGGAAGCATGGCTTACAAGTGTAATAAAAGAAAGTGCAATCATTTCACCATTTCAACAAAATAATTTCCCCTCTATAATGTTTCCAGTGCATGAGTCTGATTTAGTTTGCTTATTGACAAGGAATTGCAACATTTTCTGTTAATTAGAAGCAAACCACTGAGGTTCAGAACTTTCATAAAAATGAGGAAAGAGTGGTTGTCATGACTGGAGCATCCAGCATAAAAAGATTAGAGCATAGATGTGGAAAAATAAGATGGGGGAGATTTAAAGGCCAGTGCTGATATTGGACCTTAATAAAAGCCGGTCTCTGTAACTGAGAGCCGGGCTCTGCTTTGGGAATTGACAACCTGTCTGTGTGTGAGAGTAATTTAGAAACTTCCCCAGGAGAGATTACTTCAGTTATAACTCCATCTCTCTTTCTCTCTCTCTCTCTCTCTCTCTCTCTCTCTGTCACGCTCTCTCTCTGTTTATTTTCTCTCTTTGTCTCCTCCCCACTTGCTCAATTCAATTCACCGTTTTCCCGCTCACCCTCCATGCTTCCCACATCTCTCTCTTTTTCTGTCTGTTTCTCTCTTTTTCTTTCTCTCATTTGTTTTTCTTCCATCCTTTGTCTTTTTCTTTCTCCCATCTGCATCTTTTTCTCTCTCTCTCTTGCTCTCTGTCATACTTTTCCTTTCAATCCCACTTTGTCCGGCTGTCCCTCTCCATTGCTCCCTCTGTTCCTCTCTCTCCTTCTCTTTGTATTCCACTCTTCCCTTTCTCAGTCTCTTTATCTATCTCTCTCTTTCTCTCTCTTAGTCACATAGACTCCTTCAACTCCTTCTCACCCCTCTCATTCTCTCATTCTTTCCTTCCTCATTAATCATGTGCTATGTGTGTGTGAAACAGTCACTGGTGTTGGCCTAGTCAGTGTGAAGGTCAGGGTCAGTGAATCAGCAGATAAAGCTTAGAGAGTGGTGGCAGTGTTACAGCAGACCTGCACACAGCTGCACACACTGAACTACATCAGTGGCCAACAGAAATATGTCACTGAGATCAACAGACAGCAAAACTAGCCCAAAACCCCTCAATCTGCTGTTTCGTTACTGGATCTGCCTTTGAAATGTGAGAACACACAATCTATAATTCCTCACAGCTAACTGTAACAAGTGTAAAGATTCTGCAGCAAGTGTTAATTGCAAAATATCAATAATTTGACAGGTAGAAAGAATCAAAGAGGAAAAGCAAAATAAAGTCATAAAATCATAACTTCAATAATTAATACACTGTAAAAAATTTCACCGTAAATTAATAGTAAAATACTGGCAGCAGAGACGCCAGCATTTTACTGTTTACAGTGCAGCTACAGTAATTTATTTTAACAATATTGTACTGTAAATTGAATTCAGAGCCAGATCTAGCATAATTTCTCAGCTGGGTCCATAAAACGGATCTGGACCGGTGTCTACGTGCCAACAATATTTTACCTACTACATTTTATATATGAACACAGTACTTTTCAAATAGATTAAAACAAGAATGTTATATTTCAATGTTATATTTGCATTCACAAAATAAATAATTCAAAAGCGACAGCCTTTAAATAAATTGTTTGATCATTTTTATTTCACACAATATTAATAAACAGCTATTTCCCATATTGATCAGAGCATTCTTGGACACTGAAACTGGACACAGTGCATCATTTCTTATGTAAGCGGCCTAAAGAAGAGACACAAAAAGATATTTTATTTGTGAACCAGCACAAATTCAGTGCACAGCCTTCAATACAGTCCCTGGTAACTACAGCTGTGACAGTTGGTGAACTACAAAAGTTATCCAGCTATCTGCCTGAATGGCTCGTAAAATATGCTCTTAAGTAAAAACAATAAAAAAAACAGTATATTTATACACTGTAAAAAATATGACCAATGGTTACTTAAAACAATTATGGCAACAAAGTGACACGTAATATAATTGAGTAAATTTTAATTATGTACTTTTTGATTAAAATGTATTGAATAAGTCAACTAAATTTAAGCAAAATAAAAATAAGTACATGTATTAACATGCAACAGACAACATGCGTTGTACTTAGAAACAGCATGCTGATGTTTGAGTTAACGTAGCTCAGAAATATTTAGTAACTACAAATTAATTCATTAGGGAAAATATATTAATATATACTAAGTATCTAAGCAAAGATAATTTATATTTACTCAAAATCTGAGAAAAGATAATTTATATTACTACTAAAATATTACTAAATATTTGTAGAAAATTGTTTAATGTTTACTAATTAAATGCTTTGGAATCACTAAAAAAAATCTATTATATAAACTATTAAATATAAGTGTGTAATTCACCACATTTACACTGCAGTTCTTATTGTTTGAAGTTCTTTTCTGTTGGACCATTTAAAATACAACAATAATTTATACTGCAAGGCATTTTATAACTGTCACATGAAACTTTTTATTTACTTCAGCACCAACTAAAATCTTTGGGGTCAAGCAGATAAAAGTCAATTAAAATCTTACAATGTTCTCTACTTCCTTATCTTTGCTAAAACTGGACTCTCAAACAATCACATTACTCATTTGTTCAAATTCTCAAAGTCTCTCTCATTCTACAAAGGTCCCTTGTTTTAAGCCAGTAGCTTATTCTTGAGGCTGTTTACTTTTGGAGACAGTCTTGAACAATCCAGTTCGAGGAGGAGTTTCTGGAAAACTTCAAATGTGTACCTCAGCTCCTTGGGATATGCAAGATATGCATATGCATATGCATATGCAAACACAACTAGCATGGAGCAAGCCCTTGCTAAGTTACCCAGATCAGCCAGAACTTTCACGCCCTCCACAACAATACCAAAGTCTTCAGGACCTTCTGATGTTTCTGTCTTGACTTTGTAGATTTTCATTCTTTGTACAGCCAGGTCCTGTGACACACTGTCTCCAACAGCATCCTGAAACACCAAGAACATTGTGTACTTTAGATTGCACAGCCAAAGGAGAATGTCCTAATATTTTTATTCTCAGGTCAAAATATCAGGTCATATCTGTGAACGACCTTTTACACTACATTAAACAAACATGAAATGTTTTGCTGTCCATGATACATACCTGTCTGATGATTTTCAAGATTCTTCATGCATCTGGAAAAAAATATAATAATAGCTAATATTAACTTAGTTAAACAGTTTTTAGTAAGCAAGCTGAGTGTTCATAAAAAGCTGAAACAAGCACACTAGAAAAAGTTGTACACTGCAGTCTGGTCCATGCATCCTTTATGTACATAGTACCAGCATTATTTCAACCACAAATTATCTTTCTCAGGTAAAGACAAAAAAGAGAACATGCATCAGTTTTTGTGGTCAGTTTGTGAAAACACATCAAAATCCCCTATTTTATATACATTTTAAAAGATGTATACACACAAGTTATATATGTGTGTGCAAAATAATAATTTCTACATGTTTTAAGTAAGAGAAAAAAAGCGAATGCCAATATTGACCAACAAAATAACTTTTTTGCTAAGATACATGTTAGTGTATCTTATAGTCTCTTATAGTTTCCAGTGATCAGTTAAATAGTTAATGTTGTCTTAAGATTTAACTAAAGCAACAACTTTAGTTAAAGGCAGCTAGCTAATGGTAGCTAAGTTATTTATATAGAGCTGGGGGGTCTTAAACTGTGCATATTGGATTTGTTAGCTAGCGCCCGCTAGCCTAACAGAAGCTACAATATAGCTTAAACGAAGTCTATTAAAGTATTTGCTTTCAGAATGTTAAAGGAATTGCTGGCAGGTTATACATGTGTCACAAAAACTGCCCCATACTGACCAGCTGGACCCAGAGCTAATGAAAGATATCTACCTAGGCAGGGAATCTAGCTACTGTTAGCAATAGCTTAGCAACGTTACCTTGCCACTAACAGAGGCTAGCAGGGTTGCCAGAATGAGCGAATACAATAAAAGCAGCTGGCCAAAACTGAACAGAGAAATAGTACTTAAACAGAAAAGAGACAGTGATATAAAAAATTAATTGAGGCAGATATTCCGAATGACCTTCTCAGCCACCCCTCCCTCCTGGGGCGAAGCTTCGAATATTGGCTGTTGAATACTGCCGAAGCTCTGGTGCCCAAAAATGTTTGTCCGTGAACAAAGCCAACAAACCATGTGGTCACTAACTGGTAGTCGTAAAATAACTGTAAATAACACCAACCCAAAAAGATAAACAGAAAAAAAGAAAGAAAAAAGACTCACTTCTTACCAGCAAGAACTATCCTTACTACATTTGTGCTACCGTTACTCGCTTGCTTTCTAAGGTAGGGGAGGGGCAGAAGCAAGCCTAAGCAAGGAAAACTGATAAATTAGCCGGTATCTTTAAGGGGCATTACGTATGGTAAAACATTATACGAAAGTTATATGTAAATATGTAATACGTAAAACATGAAGAATGTTAGGTCGAAAATGTGAAAGCTGTATATACACCTACACCTTTTTTGGAGCCAACAGCCTTTTCAGTACGCTATGCTTCTTTTAGGCTAATCAAAACTACAAAGCAGTTACTATACAGTTGCATTTTTTTACAGCACAGGAAAGTTCACATTTTTGGTAAGCTGCAGTTATAAAAGCATACTGACAAGTGGTACAACAACATTCCCTTACAATAATTAAAAAGGTCTTACCTTTGGAAGTGTAACTCCTGAACAAGTGGTTTATGGTGTGACGCGGTGAAGTGCATTCGGCTGAAGTGTAAGGTGATTAAAACTAAAGAGCTCCCAATGAGTACAATCTATCAATTTTCTGCATCTTTAGCGTTCCTGATAAAATATAAGTAAATTCTCCTCAATGTGTCAATGCTAATTTTACCTAACCAAAACTGTCTAAAAACAATTAATAAAACATTGGAATTTGTTGAATTCAACTTAATTTAATTTCAAACTACATATAGTCTTTTTTATTATGTATATTTTACTACTGTTTTTTTAGTAAATATTAATTAACCCCAGTCTCACTTTTTACAGTGTATATGACTTCTATGTCTTCTATGTTTGCATTCTATTATAATGTATCATAATGTAAAAACTCCAATATTGTTAATGCATGCCAGCATTTCCTGAGTTCTTACTGCAGCACCTGATTTAATTTAATGAATGTTTGATTACATAAACTAGGTTTTAGATGCTAACTGTAAATAGAAGACTTCATCAAGGAGAGGTTTAGCTAACCTACATCAAACCACACTGTTTTTTATTTGTATTTATTAATTTTGCTACTCCGGAACATAAACACCACCCAGATAAGCAACTTTACAAATAATGTTGTGAGATGCCTATAATCACTCATCTGAAACTACAAGTCAGACTCCTGACCAGAAAATCTCCTGTTACCTTATGAAAAGCCCAATGAAAGGAGGTTTTTAAGTAACAGAGGTGTATATATATTAGACAACTTTTAAGTGAATGCATATATCTATTCAATTTTACTTTTAATTAGATCACAATTCAGTTTTTTTATAATTAGATCACATTTCAGGTGCAGAACTTCTAAAGATTTACAAACTTTCTTTCACAGCTTTCTCTCACAACATACAGCATGAGTCGCTGCGCCAATTACCCCTGCCTATACCAAAACTTTGTGTTTGTTCTCACACTCTTGCTAAACGCTGTGAGAAGTCATATTTCATGGACATGAAATATTACCATTTTGCATGAATTATGCATATAAAAGTAAAAGAAAAAAAACTTACCTTTTAAGATCCCAACAAACCGACCACATGGATCCATATCTAATGCTCTGTTGTATAGTGTCAGAGACCACGTCTCCAGTTTACAGTGGGCCAGCAGACGTCCTGCAGTAGCTCTCAAGTTTTACTGCAAGGAGAATATAAACCATGTTAATACTGTAATATTTAGTTAGTTCTATAGCTACAACAAACAACTAACTACTAACTCAGGTCCAGTTTTATTAATCTCTGTTTAACTCTAAACAGTTTAGACCAGTGTCAAACTTATTATAGGTAATGGGCCGCCGTCTGTACTGCAACCCAAACAATTAGTACATATTAATGATGTATGTTAGTATATATTAACAGTCGTTTCACACTTAGTGGTACGCAGTTGATGGCGGCATTAAGCCACACAAATGTTGCCATAGTAACAGCATTACTGGTGAACATGAATGATGATCAGAGGAGAGCAGTGTATATTGTTTAAGGTGGAGAAAGGCATGATGAGCTCTGTACTCTTTTGTCCTTGTTATAAAATACTGATGTGGTATTCAGCAACGAGACATTTGGTGTCTGAGGCTACCCAAAAAAGATCAACATTCCGCTTACTCCACCACTGCATTCAACTATAAAACCTATTTCGGTTAGCAGCTCTGCTTTAAGCAATGCTCTTTTAAAGAACACAAAGGAGAACCACCACAAGTGCTGGTAAATCCATGGCAGCAGACTGGTCACAAACAGTCCTCAAGCTCTGGTCTGCATTAGCCACAAAAAAAAAAACAGCCCCACAGTCCTGCACAAACCAATACATGCAAACCATATAATGTCCACAACTCACCACCAACAACAGGCCAAAGTCTCTTTAACCACTTTGCAGCACACTCTCAGGAGACTGTACATGTCACATATCCTCTATGTAGGGCTGGGAGATATGGGAAATAATTCTAGCACAATATATATATATATATATATATATATATATATATATATATATATATATATATATATATATATATATATATATATCACAATATAAATCAAATCACTATTGCCTTTTTACTTTTATTGAGAAGTGAATTTATCAAAATAAAAATTTTGTTAAATTGTTTTTATCCTCATATTTTATCGATGGGGCAATATTAGTATGAACAGTATTCACACACAGACACTGTGTTAAGCTGGCTGTTGCTGGCCCTTTAAGTTCGGGCTGAGGAGAGGACTGTTTATGTTCACTCATAGCGGTGAGTCGACTCTCTGTCGGCTCAAATGGGGAGTTGGTTTAGCGATTCTGTTTTCGGTAGAAAATACAGTTTCCCTCCTCGGGATTTTTAGTTATAAAGTTAACTTTGCCTCAGCGTTCTCACTCGAACTCCTACAATATCTATATTTATCTTTATCGATTACGAAATTACATCGATTAGCATAATGTGCGTCGATGTGTCGCAAAGATGTCTGCGCCTACTGAAAGCATGGATTTATCCGGAGCACAAGCTGCAGCTATAAACAATCACTCACGTGCATCTAATGTTGTGGGAGTATTTCACAGAGGCACGCCACAGTGTGGTGCTCTGTCAGCTCTGCACAGTGGAGATTATCACAACAGTACAACTGCTATACACGTTGTGTATATAGTAGCACTTGAAGCACAAAAATTCTGTAGCGCTTTGTCAACACAGCAGCAAGACAGCACCTGTTTACTTGTTTTTATTATCTTAGCAGATCATTTTAATATTACTGACACATGTAACATGTTTATTTCAATAGTAGTTCTGTCATCATTTTCTCTTATTTCGTTTTCTCTGCTCGACTGTGACGCCTGCAGTAACTTATTACTTGTATCTGGGTTAAGCTGCTGCTACATCTACACTCTGCGCCGTGTGCTTCAACCAAACATGAAATGGCTGGAACTCTAGTGGGGGCGGCGCTATTGTCATTCTCATTGGCTGTTCGTGTTGCCTCTCAAAACATGGACGGAACCTACTTCTATCGATTTTCTACCGACTACGCCTTATAGTTCTATGGAGGAAACGTTATTCGTGATAATTATCGTTATCGTTTTATCGCCCAGCCCTACCTCTATGTAGAACATCAGAGAACAACTTACATACATTCATTCAGTTTTTTTGTGGTCCCAACATATTAGCTAGATTAATTGTGCTGTGTAACCTATGAATACAAAATATCATCCAACATCCCAACATGCATTAGACAAATCCAAACCTGTGAAAAATAATTATATACTGAACTAAATGAAACTCACATTCTTTGGTGGATGCAACAGGGCTGATGAGGGGGTCCAATGAAAGAGTCTGTGCACAGGTCACAGGTCAGCTGTAGCGGGACTGAACACCAAAAACATTTTAACATTATACGATAAATTAAATTGCTTCATAACTCACATTTTACAAAGGGTTGCATTAGCAAAGCAAAACGAGTTATAATGAGTAGCACTAAAATAGACATACATGCTCTTGCTGTTAGATCTTTTTGTCAATACAACTAGGTTGTAGTTATAACCTATAAAACACAAACATATTAACCTGTGTTACCTAACATATAAAGCATTAGATTAATCTAAAGCTGTAAAACACAAATTTAATTAACTGACTTAAATGTAACCCACCTTGAAGGGAAGCAACAGGTCTGGCTTTCAGGTGTTCAAACAATCCTAGTGAAAATGTGCATATCATTAGCCCAGTGTAGTAACTTTGTGTTTCCAATGTTTGTGTTTTACTGTTAATTAATTTCAGACTCAGTTTAATCATCACTACATTCTCCCAATATGCAGTTTAATACTATCAAAACATCCTAAATGTCATTTTAATACTGGAAACATTTTCAGACAAGGGCATTTACCAGCTTCTTGTTTTAACTCTTCTGTTTCACCTTAAATGGTGTTTGAGTGACTCAGTATCTTGAGGGGCTATACTGTAAATGTAGCGCTATTTAAGGTGGAACTGCAAAATTCAAGTTGTCGATTTTTTAGCATGCGGTCTGCTGAACATGAAACACGACTCTTCGTTATAGGAATTAGTTCATTTTACAAACAAGACATAGCAGTGCATTTGAGAAGAAAAACGACTTGAAGTTATCAGCATTTGTTTAGCTCGGTTGCTAGCTTACGGCAACTAACTAGCATTGCTAGCTGAACTGACTGACTAAAGAGGTAAAGATGTAGAATTATATAACACGAATACACCACCAGCATATCCAACATAAACAAAACAAACCTGTACAAAAACAAATTTAAGTTTAATAACCGTTCTTAACTGTAACCTACCTCTGCTGAGTTGGAGCTCTGGTGGCTGTCCGTTGGTCGCTCCTTGCACTGTGTCTGAATGAGTGCGGGTGCTGTGTTCCTGCGCGGATCTGGACCAGATCCGTATAACGTCTCTAAACTACATATGGAATCTGACTCCGTTCTAAAATTGTACTGAAGATGTTAAATAAGTGCGAGTGATAAGCGGTTTTGTCATAAGTAAAACGGATCTATATTAGTAGTGTGCGATACTGCAAAATTTGTTATTGATCCGATACCAAGTAATTACAGGGCAAGTATCGCCGATACCGATATCAATGAGGAATCACCTACATGAAATAAAGTCTATTTATACCCTACCTACATGTAGCAGACATGAGCTATTTCTTATAATAACAACTGAATTTATATTATTATTAATAATAGCCATATTTTATAATGAAAAAAATATATAAATCAGACATATTAATAATTAACATTATTACTTTATTATGATTATTATCCATCCATTATCTGCTGCTTGATACCGCTAGTCGGGGTCATGGGCATCATCGGGCGAAGGCGGGGTACACCATGGACAGGTTGCCAGTCTATCACATGGCCAACATTCACTCACACACACACTCACACCTACGGGCAGTTTAGAGTGAGTGATCTACCTAACATGCATCTGTTTGGACTGTGGGAGGAAACCGGAGTACCCAGAGGAAACCCACGCAAGCACGGCGAGAACATACACACCATACAGAATGGCCCAGACTGGGAATCCAACCCGGATCACCTTACTCTTACTGAGGCGAAATAGCTGAGATAGCTCCACACATGACTTCTTTTACGCTCTGCCATTGTGTCTGTAGACGGAGTGACTGACTGACTGAGCAGCGTGCTGCTGTGCTTACGCATCACGCACTTACCCAGGTGGAAGAAAAAGTAGTTCCCACCAGCCGCGTATCATTTAGAAAAGATCTCAATAGTTTCGTTATTTTCCCCTGTGTTCCTGTTAATGATATACATTACCTCAAATGACTGAAGTATCAAAAGTATCGATATTTTGATTTGAGAATAGATTTTAGAGCATACAGATCTGGTATCTGAGGTATCGATATTTCAGTATCGATCTGCACATCACTAATCTATATCAGACTTTAGAGTCATGACCCAAACACGCAGCAGATCTGGGCTGAATCCGCTAAACGGTTGTGTGTGAAACAGACTACAGAGCACAGACACAAGAGAAGTGCGTTAACAGTGATAAACAAAATAAAATGGAAGTATAATTTTGGAGGATAGTGACTGGACTTGTAGACGGATGATGGCAAATATTTCCACAGAAAATACTGTATTATGCTCAAAAAATTACAGTTATCCGCTGTTATTGGGAAACTGATTGCATTACCGTAATTGACATACAATGAGTGATTATTTATTTACCAATTATTATAAAATACAGTAAGATACTGTTATATGTCCACAGTAAATTTACAGCAATTTATTACAGTGATAGTCAGAGGCCACCTTCCATTTATTCAATTCCTAGTCAAAGTACATATTAAATAAAAGAAGAATACATGAAAATGGGACTCTTAAGTATCTGGTAAACCACCAGCTTTGCTGCCCTTAGATCAACTGTATTTAACAGCTTTCATATTTAAGAGAAAATTAAGCTCCACTGACGCTTTAGGTATGAAAAAATATCTACAGGTGTTTCTGTCCCTCCTTCTGCTGAGCTCAATGCTATGGGTTTGACAGAATGTGTAACTGTCAAGAATCCATAACTGAGAGAAGGAAGTTAGTAAATAAAACAAAGAAGCTGCTGGTGTACTTATAGCAATGGACTGACCATGACAGGGTTCAGACTTAGCATCATTAACTGAGACTGAAATTACGTAAGAAGCTGAACTTGCCAACAACTTACTAAAATTTAAAGGTTTATTAATGTGTGAATGTGTGATTTTTTATTTTGCGTTTTATTTTTGGAAATTTTTTAAAAATGTATAAACAAATTATATAGAATAATAAATTAAACAAATGAAAGACATCTGACTTTCATACTGAGGTATACAGCAAAATGTAATTCATTAAAATTGAAAAAGCATTGAACTGTATTATTTTTATTTAAAATGTATAAATGACTACAATTTTATAGTAGATAAATGCTTCAACACATCCTGCTACCTGCTCATAACTGTAGTTATGTCAGATTAATGATGACAGTGGCACCTACCTGACCATGTAAATAATCCAATGCCAGTGGTGAGCAACACCAGATCTGGTTTAAAGAAAAACTCTCCACCTCTTATTTTTAAACAATTCATGAGTAAGTCTTCAATCAGTGTAGGTGAATGGCGCTACAAGGCTTAAATTTCAGAACATAGAATGATACATTCCACTAAAAAATGGAATGTGCCAGTATCTTTCTGGTGAATTACTGCCTCGGAGAGCTTTTCTTTACTAAAATGCTTTTTTTGCACAAAAGCTCCATAGGAACCTACTCATTGTGGACTCACTCAGGAGCACCATATAGTCTGACACACCTAGAGGACTAAATTATTGAGTGACAATTCTCCTTCCTGTACTTTCTTGGGCTACACTGTCAACAATAATATAGCACATGCAGCAGGTAGAATTAAAAAAACTCACCACTTTGCTCTTTGATTCTGAATGGTAAATAAAAAGTGCAACATCTTGTTACACTTTGCAGCTAGTGTTTAAGAACTTTCATCTTATGAAGGGTTGATCTTGGACATATCATTTTAGAAATTTGAACACTCAGTGGTAGCTGAGATAACACAAAGCTTATTCCAACAGTTAAGGTGGACTACTACCTATCATGCTTCTGTAAGCTATGCTAAGTGTTATAATCACTGTTAACAAATGTATAAAACCTTAAATTATGTACTCGCTAGGTTTTGAAAATCATGGAAATAAGTAGGCAAAGGAAGACATTTGTCCAACAACCTAAATAAATTTTCTAGTTAGTTTTTCATCATGTGTTTATTTGTACTATTTCTGTGTGCGCATGTTGCTTATGTGTGCCATGGCAAACGCATTCATGATGCAGAGGAGATAAGGGACTGAGAAAATAACACAGGAAAGACACACATCATCAGCAGCATGAGACTACTCCAAATCCCTTAATCTCAGTAATCTACAGAAGCATGATTATGGCTGGGAAGGAAAATCAAGCTTTTTTCTTCCAGATCAAAATGTGATAAGGTTCGAGTGCTGTCTTGGAATACGGTCCTCTGGGCCACCGTCACAATGATAGCACTCCACCGTCCTCTGTATCTTTTCTTTTTGAGAAATGCTGTTATTGACTGATTGCTTCGTGACTCAAAGCAGCTTTAGTGATAGAGCACAGAGGCTCCAAAAATCTGGAAGGGGCAGGAATGTAAAGCTCGCTGTGCTCCGGGTTGTGCTTCATTGGACGCTTAAAATCAAAGTAGTATCTTGGTTTAAGTTAAGTCACAAACTCAATATTGGTTGATAAAAAAATTAACTATTGATTTACCATACTCAGAAGATGATTGCCACTAGTATGTTGACTATACATATAAGAAGCCATAAAAAATCCCTTTTTATTAAGAGCTCTCAGAAATGTTTGGATTGGCCATAGGTCAACATCTGCGCTGTACAGCTGCAAGGAATGAAATCCAAATGAAAAAAAAAAAAAACGTTTGCTGAGACTTGACTGATTCCCAGTGCAATGACAGTTATCATGGGGCACAGTGACTGTGCTTTCATAGGATTGGAAGAATAGGTTTGGTTTTTTTCACACATATCCAAACATTACTGTTAACATATTGTTTAACCAAAAAAAATTATTCACATTCACACCAATATCTTAAATAAAAGAGCAAAAATTATTTGACAGACCCAGCACAAGAGGAGGCCATAAATAAAATTTTACGTCAAATGCCTTGAGAATATTACAAGTTTACTGCACAACCTATGGAGTTGCAGAGAGATCATGAACCATGCCAAGTTGATGTCAGCATATAGCATTATCAAAAATACCTTTTTTAATAGTTTTTCTAAAAGAACACAAACCAAAAAATGTCAACTGGGTCAATTTGAAGGGGAAAGTAGTAGAAAGCAAAAATTTCATACTTTTAATGTTTTTGCATTAATTTGTCATCCTCTATTAATTTAAAAATGAGGGAAATTTCATGTTTTGTATTTTTCCATATTTCATAACATATCTCAATATATCTCAATATATGAAATTTTTTTGGTTCTACGTAGAACCGTATTTACTTTTTATAGGATCATACAACATATTCTCCAACAATCTGAATAAACATTTGACCATGCAAAGAACCATTTGAGCATACATAGTTCTTTGAGTGTTCAGGGTTCTATGAAGCACCATTGTCTTTACTAAAATCATCGTTAAACCACCTTTTTAAAAAAATGAAAGAAATGCACATTTTTCCAGATTTATGTGGGAGTGTTTAAAGTGGCGTTACAAATTTACATGTTTAATGAAGTGCATAGTAAAAATGCATAGCGAAATGCATGTGGAATGTATCCCTGCATATTTCTTATAGGTGCTGTAAAAAGGTGGCAGGTTGACACACTAAACACATGCCACATTTTTATTTGCTGCTTTAATAATAATTAAAGTGCTTGACCTTCAAAAATGTCATTTTTCAATCCCATGCTCAGGTACCATGAGAGCCATTACATCATTCAGGTTAGTGGTTACCTTGACATGGTGCACATGTTGCATGCTAACTACTAATAAATATAGTTTGAATTAATGAGAATATGTATATATAAATAAATACTCTTTTTTTCTTAAAAATACTGGAACAAGGTTGAAGTTTTGCTCATGTAGTCAAATGATCTGTTTTTGTGTAAATTGAGAAAATAGAATAAGATGTATCTGATGGTTGTTCTGCAAAAAAGATGATGCAAATTCCTGTATATAACAATAAATGCAGATTGATGTCAGATTGCGGTGATTCCTACCAACAAATTTCACTTGACCTAATACATGGAGCCTCAGGCAAAAGACAGGAATTGGACCCATTGGATGTACTTTTTTTAGTTGAGGCTCTATTTTCTTGAATGGCATATTCATTTATACAGCATATTTATTTGGATCTATTGGATCAATCATCACTTATCTTCTACACCACTTACCTTTGCAAAGGGTTGCTGGAGCCTATCCCAGCACTTATTGGACAAAAGGCAGGAAACACTCTGGACAGACTGCCAATATTTATATATTTATATAATATATAATAAAATATAATAATATTTTTAGTTTAGGTAGTTGTAAAATATTGCAAAAGTATATATGTACAGACATTATAACTTGAAGAGAAATGTTTAATGTTGTTTTTATGTTGTTTTAAGAAACAAGCTTAAAGTATTAAATAATGTGTAATGTGTAAGATTGTCGGCCAATATTGTGATAATTTAATTTAGTTTAGAGTAACCATAGAGGTAAAGAAATGACTCATTCTTAGATTCACTTTGTTTTCCAGGAAGCAATAAGTAATGTAATCCCAGGACATCTTTGACTATCATAGACATAGAAGGGTATTAACAAACTGTTTCCTTTCCGAACAGCAGGCGTTGTGAGCTGAAATAACAAACCCAAAACGCTTATGTTATAACTAATGGAGATTTGAGAAATCTGTCTGTACAAGCTCAGAGTGTGATGTGATGCAACCAGCCATTTATGACACACAAAAACAGCTTCTATTTTGGGCGGATGGCGTCTCTCTGCCATTCTACAATGGATGCACAGAAACTCTTCCATGAACTGAAAAACATGAGTATAATAAATAATAAATTCTTATAAATAATTTAAGAACTTAAGAATTTAGTTCAGAGTGCTAAAAGTAAAGGAACGTTATTTGTTTAGTGTCACTGTTTGATGGGTATACATCATACAAATTGGCTAGATACAAATCTGAGCTGTGGTACACAACAGCATAGCAATGAAACGCCCTAAGTTTAGCTTATGGTCTTAAGGTATTCTCTGATACGTCTATGGTTTGTTTACATTTTAACTTTACAAGTATTTGCTGTTTCCAGTGTAGACATCCTGAAGGTCTGCCGATACTATATTTTGACACTTACTGGCTGTTTGTTTTTCTCTACTGCATTTGGATAACTCTTGGATGCATTTAAATTTCCTTCTTAACACTCAGAAAATCACACTGACAAAGTTTTCTATATGGAATGTGGATTCCATATTTTACTCTGGATCTGATTTCACAAAATGATCATGCACTTTTTCAGACATGATTAGCCTATTGCCAGAGGTTTTAATGTTCTTTAATGGCTGTTATAACAGTGCAATATCTGACATTGTCATGAGCTTCCCAGTTTGAATATTAGGACTGCACATATTAAAAAATATGAAAAATAAAAATCAGAGATTTCTCCATGGGAAGGACTAGACACACATAACTTGTGATATATAATTTAAGGTTCTACGGCTTGGGCTGGTTAACATGTCTTTGCTTATTGGATGGCTTCTGTTTGGCTTAAATTCCAGTTACAATTTTCCCAACACTTGTTCTAAAACCTTGTTACAGCTCCTTCTTTCCTTTGCTCATACTTTGAAGTCAGAGGAGATTAGATAAAGAGACAAGGACAGATGGAAAGAGGTTTAGAACATACTTTCAGTTTGGCATGTGATGTCAATGAAATAGAACGACATGCGTCCGCTTGTTTGATTATAAAAAGAAAGCCTTGTAAGTTTAACAACATTCTGCAAGATTCTGCTGTCATTTAAAAATGAGATCAATACAACACATATAATATCAAATTAACACTACTATACATTTGCATGACCTCACATTATAGCATGGTGTTGAATGGCAGTGCCAGTCAAGATTGTACTTAATGTTCATATAATGGTGCACTGATCATTTGTCTGCATAATTTTATGCAGACTCTATGTAAAACTACTATTAATGAAATGACTCCATCCCTTGCGTAGCCTTTGGCAAGGGTGTCTAACCCTTTTTAAAAAGGGCCAGATTGGACCATATCAAAATATCTGATATTGTTCACAAATGATTCAGAATGTGAAATTTTCAAGACAATTTCCAGAAATGCAACCATGTAGAGCAATTAATCAAATCTTGCTGCAAATTAACTCTGAGAAGTTAAAAATGACCAAAGTGGACACCCCCTGGCCGATAAATGTCATTTTGTATCTTTTTTGTATTTTTATCTATAACCATTCTGTCATATAAAATATGCAGCATGCATTATGGATGTAACCATTCTGCCTGCAAGACTGATAAAAATTCACCCCCAAGTGCTTGACTTTAAACCACAAAAAAATCTGATTAAAGATTATTGTAGCACCTTTGTAGGAGATGAGTAGCCATTTTTTTAACAGATATTGCCATTGTTATTTTTGGAATTTAAAGCACCCTTTAAATACCTCTCATAATACATTCACTTTGTCTTAGTGTTTATGTTCAGGTATATAAAAGTGTTTTTTACTATATCTACATGATAAGGATGTGCAGTATACCACTTCACAACAACACAACAGTTTATCTTATTGCCTGTGTTAGCCCTTAACAGTTAAGCATTCTCCGGTGTGCATTTCAATGTGAAATACTGTTTATGAGCAAATCACGACATTCTCTCATACGACAAAACCTTTTCACCTCAGCTGCTACACAAAGCATATATTGTATGTTTGTTACCTTGGCATTCTGAGCAAAGCTATTTTCTTCAAAAGTTCTTCAGTTGGGCATAAGCAATAGCAATTAGTCCAGAGTCCATAGAAGAGAAAAGCTGTAAACATATTCGAGCTTAGAAGTGCAAATGGACAATGCAGCTTCTCTGAAATGCAAAATGGCTCACTATCCCAAGATAGATCAGTTCAGGAGACATTCAGCATCTCTGCCAAAGCAAATTCACACCATTTTATCCTTTTTTCCCTATCCTAAAGGTAGTGTCCGCTCTTTCTTTTTTTGTCTCAGCCTCAAATGTTTAAACACTCTATTTCTAGTTTTATCTCTAGTTTTTCCTCTTTTTTGTCTATTTCCTTTTCCTACTAACTACTAGCTAAATGTAATTTCAGACATATGGCCCTGATTTGTCTTCTCACAGTGTAAGGACGGAGACAAACAAGAGAGGCTTTATTTTCTTGAGTCTTTTAAAGATAAATCTTTGAGTGTTCATCTGTTGGTGAGAGTTTGGTGGTCTGCTAGGTCTTGCCCAGTTGTTTGGAGGCTCATTTGAACTTCAGCTTTGGAAATACTTTTTACTTGTTTTGACTTACCCCTTGCCCTTTATTAGATATCATCTCTTCAGAAATATCTACAATCAACAATTTGTACTGGCCATTTGCCTGAAAATTAAATAATGTTATAAATGTTATAAATGTTATAAGTTATATATGTTAAAGGTACCGATATTGATACAATACCCGATTCTTGATATGGCATACGTTATTGAAATGGCATAAGTTATTGAAAAGCTTGCTGTTAAGTATACTATATTGACTATACTGACATGTTTGCAAGCCAGGCATGTGCACAGATCCCAGCGGGACTGGTGCTCATGACCTTTTGCTACAAATGCCCTCTTGTATGCTGTATACAATAATAGTCTTTTATTCTCTTTAAGATCTATTTCAGCAAGGAAATAGATCTAGTTGTTAAGCTCCTGTTCCATGAGCTTGATTGATTCTTGGCATCCCCTCTGGTGCAGTACTGACCACATATGGAGATTTCACCACAGGGCTGGAAATCCCACTAGTAAATCACTGATCATTTGTTTAAGAAAGGACATATACTGTGGGTGTTTTAACAACAACCAATAATAAACATGGCAGCAAGCGGTGCTAATAACTTGTTAAACCATGTTTGGCATTGTAAAAAAGAGGGATCTATACCACACTGCAGACTTCTTAAACAGAGTTGCAATTTTGAGGTTCATAGTAATTAGATAGCAATGTGCTTTATGTTAGCAGAGGGGCACCCTGGAGATTGGGATCCAAATCGCTGTTTGAACAGTTAAGCTAGTATTTATTTTTGCCTTGGTGAAAACTCTTCCTCTGAAACATAATTACACTGAATCTCTGGATAAGATTGGTTGCAGTGTGCAGTTAATTAAATTTATGTTGCCCTTTTTTCAATTACCACACTGGACTCCAGACCTCACTTTCTTACCCGTGGTATATGGCATGGTATGAACAGTGAACAGTATCTGATAAAATGGTCATTAAGTAAACTAACGATCCCCTTTATAGGGAACTGTTGTCTTTTTATATATATATTTTTTTAATGGCGTCTTTGTATGTATGGATACACATCACATTATTTATGTTTGAAGTGTAAATAAATAAAAGCCCAAAGAGTGATGTTGTTGATGTCTACTGTCATTCAGCTATATGCCACTACATATTTAATAAACATTGCTTTGTTATCAGTAAGGCTGGTTTTGTTCAAATAGATTTGAATGTTATCCAGTGCATGCTATTTTCAGATTACATGATAGATATAAATGTAGATGTAATTAAGTGGATTACTTTGATTTTTTATTCATTTGAATAAAAAATTAGGATGCCCAGTACATCTCATGTATTCATGTCCTCTGGAATATAAGCATATGTGTTTCAATATAGTTTTTTTTTTTTTTTGCTTATGCAGTCTTTTGCAGGGAAGCTTTCTATCCCTTACCTTCATAGTATTCACAGGATTCACAATTTTATTCAATTTTTAATTTTTGCAATGATTATCTAGACTGACATCATGTTTAATTTAGGTGTGTTGGACAAAAATTATGACCATTTATAGGACAATGAGGAATGATTTTAGAACCACTGTGACAGAATAACTACTTTGGTTCCCTAAAGCAGGTGTTCCAAATCTTTTAACAGTGTCAACCACCATACAGTCCATAATAGTTTTCACAGACCAGTATGAGAGCTGGGAATGTTGGGTGATTATGCCATAATGCACATACAGGCCCAACAATTAGTCTTAAAGTCTCTCTAAACCCCCTGCTTTGTACATACCTCTGTTGGGCCAAAGAAACTAAAGTTAAGCTAAACATCACTTGATGCAGGTATAAAAGAGCACAAAAGGTAATAAAATTCACTTTGTATGTATTTTAGGCATTTGTTGTCTGTTGAGGGAAGATAAATCAGTAAAATTTGGTGATTTGCTGAAAAAGTGATTTTCTTTTGAACATGTGGTTCCTTTTAGCAGATCTTCTGTAATTCTTTCACTGAGTGTATGTGCTGTCATGATATCAGTTTCACTGTGTGGATGTGCTGTTATGAAATCAAGCCTTGAAAAAAATATTATAAAATATTACAAGATAAAAATAGTGAACTCAGCAGAAGGTTTACTCACTTCCTCTTGTTGGCCCAGAATCAAATACGCTGCGGACCAGGGAGGGGTGGTTTCAGTGAATGGTTTGAGAACTCAATTGAAATATTCTTTAGGAAATCAAAAGTGGTTCATCTGTGGCACCATTCTAAAGAATCCTCAATGGTACATTTATTTTTGAGTTTATATGTAATTTTATCATAGCTGGATGATCCAGTCTAACATCACTTGGGCAGTGTGTCATTCAATTCAACATGTTTTAACTACTTTCATCTCCAGCACCTGAAATCTCCATTTCATCAGCACCTGCAGCAGGTCATACATACAGAGATCAGTCCAGAGGAGGTCAGTAAAGGGTACACCTGCTAACCATTTCAGCAGCCCTTTAAATTAGATGGTGCCCTCCATTTTCTTCCCAAGGTCCCCCTAACACAGGCACCACTGCACTCACTGAGAAAAACGGCCACCGGGCTGGCAGCGAGGCTCCATGGGCAAAAGGTTCAATTACTTCAGTTGTCGTGGAGCAATAAATGACAAATTAAGTGGCTGGCACCAGCTACTGCTATGGGGGGCATGCACTGGAATACTAATGCTTATTTCTGTCTAGAGAGAGAGAGAGAAAGAGAGCGAGAGACCTTATTGTACCATGAGCCACCAGACAAACAACAGTCTGTATTACCAAGTGAGGCATGTCTTGTTGTGCTGATGGGCTGATTAGGACATTTCTTCAGTCCAGACCAGACTTTCATGAGTCATATCAGTATGATCCACTGCAGCCCTAACAAATGCTGCAGGCTCACGATTCATCGAAGCATAGAATAAGCTTTGTACACAATCACATTTTTGTTAAATTCATCATAGGACCTAGTGACATGCTTGAATACAAGCAATATATCTTCATTACTGTAATTTCTTCACTTTTTATTTAGTTACTCAGACAATAAATTGTGTCCAGGAAATAGCAAGAAGGAGAATGTGAAGAAGAAAAAATAGGCAAAGCTAGTAAAGGACATAGTTTGACCTGCTGAGCTCAGAAGTACATAATGTATTTGTCTCAGCCTAACTCCCAAGCCGAACAAGCAAGGAAATGTTTACTACACTGAAAATGAGAAGGCTATAAGAGCTGGAAAACTAAATATCTCCACTTCATTATGCTGCTTTGCTTTCATGCCCTTTTGTTCATTTTCACAGTCTTTTATTTATTTTTATTTATGCACCATTTTCCTGACAAGCACGTGTTTACTCCTCTGTGAAAAGGCCTTGAAAAGTTCTTTCATTAACTTTATGTAGGACTACCACTTAAAGAGCAGGCAACAAAAGGTGTATATCCTCTTGAGTAAAACATTGAATTTCTGCAGTCAGATATGATCTATTATCTGCAGGTCTTTAAAGGTATGAAAACAGGGCGATGCTCAAGGTACATGCAAAAACTCATAATTCACATGTGTATTGAAATTGTCTCATGTCTCACACATATAAAAGAAAATAAAGCATTAAACATTTATTGTAAACATTTATTGTAGTCATGCTAATGATAAATAACTATAGAAAGAGTAGCCTTCAATTTTTCTTTGGCAACCTGTAAGGCTACTGATATACCTTAGATGCCAGAGTGGGTATGTAAAGTGATGCCACAGAAGAACCATTTTTATTTGATATAATTTGATCAAATAATTTAATCATTTTTTAAAGAAAACCTCTGGCAGATAGAGGAGTGCTGGAGTATTCTTTTAAACACCATCCACCTAAAGAGTCTTTATGGAAGCAAAGCTGGATCTTCTATGGCATCATGTGAAATAAACATACCACCCTCAGAGTAATTTTAGTGTTGAAAATATGATAATATATAATATTTGTGTCATGCTCTGCCCTGTCGCCTGTCTGTTTACATCCTGTCAAGTTCATGTGGTCTTTATTTACATTTCTTGTTTTTGTCATGTGCTCCTGTGTCTCCGCCTTTGCTACGCCATGCTCACCTGTGCCCCATTAGTGTTTAGTCCCATCACCTGTTCCCTCTTGTTTGTCATTGTTATTTGTACCCTCTGTCTGTTGGTAATTGTTGTTATTTTTGTTAGCTCTGGTGTTGTAGTAGTAACTCTGTACCTGCCCGTCTGTTTGTTTATTAAAAACCCGTTTTCGTCTAAAAGCTTGCGTGTGTATCCTTGCCTCGTCTGCTCCTGCTGCAGCTCCAAGCCCGTGACAGTATGTATTAAAAGTTTTAGTTTTTATTTTATTAGTAGTGAACAAAGTTCACATCATCTATATAGTGTTCTGTTAGTATACATTGTAATTATCCAATGATTATCCTAAAGAGTTAGCAGTGGTCAGGGCTAGGCAATGCAATACTTTAGAGGGGTTGAGACAGTTAATTGATTGGCTGCCAGTAGACAGTCGTCACTCCATCCCTTAAGTCTCTGTGCTGTCGATTAATCAATGTGTTACCTAAGTGAAAGCTGAAGCGTTAGGTTCAGGGAAAAGACATCAAAAATAGCCTACTTGTGTCAGGATCAGTACTTCATTGCTCTTTTTTTGAGGAGGGAGGGCTAAGATGTGCTCCATCTCCTTTATTTTGTTACATTTTGGGCTACACTGTCTGATATTTTTGAACTAATTGCCTCACTTTTACATGTACATGGTCTCAGACAGCGTATTCCCACTTTCAAAATAGCAATTTTTCTTACTGTCATGTGGAGAGAGAAGTTGTCAGGCTAAGCATCTGAGCGTTGCCTTCAAACTGCCTAAATGTACTAAGAAAATATTTTGCCTCCAGCTTCTTGTCATTGTCAATCCAATTTGTGTTTATTCACTTTACTTATGATTGGCTAAACATCCGAAATAGCACCCACTCTGATGTTTTTCTATGCTTTTGTTATTTTGTTGAAGATCTCTCAGACTGTGTCTCTTCCATACACTCAAAATGACTGAAAGCATTAAGATTTTCCAGTTATGCAGTGAAGTGACTTGCTTGAGTTTCTTGTCGAGTAACCTGCTGCTGCTAATTAAAACACCAGCCAATTACACCGATTGCATAATGAACCAGTGAGCCAGCCCTGTCCGTCCTTTGTCCAGTAACATTACTTTGCCCAGTAAACATTTAGTGGCATGGTGCTGCAGTGGCTAGCGCTGTTGCCCCACAGGTTTGGTTCCTGTTTTGCTATGCGACCAGGGTACTTTCTTGGGGAAGTTTATGTGTTTTAGCCAGCGTGGGGGTCCTCAGTGTGTATGTGCATGTCTGTGTGTCTGCCCTGTGATGGACCAGCAGCCTATTCAGGGTGTTTGCTGCTTCCTGCCCACTGAATGCTGGTAAAGGCTTCAGCAATCCCCCCGGCGATTCAGGAGATAAGCAGTTTAGATGATGAATGAATGAATGAATGCTTTTATGCTATTTGGTCATGTTCTGTAGGAAGAGCAGAAGATTTGAATAATGAATAATGTAAAAAAAGAAAAATCAGTGTCTCCTAGTCATTTCAGAAGTCAGTGTAGGTTATCAAGAGACAATAAAGATGTTAATAGAGAAAGCTAATACTATATAAACTGCAGCCACCCAAAGGAATGATGCAGTAGAGCTGTGTAAATAAAACCCCAGGTTCTACTGCATATTATTTGATTTTGTGCCCATGAATCAGCTGTGCAACATAGTTCTGCCTGTTGTACAAAGTATATTAAAATGCAGTGGTATTGTATCTGTTTTTACTAGAGACAGAGGTGATAGTTTAAAACTATATTAAATCCTTTTTGCTAGGAGTGTATTTGTACCTCTGATAATGGTGCAGTGTGGACAGTATAACACTTGTGAAAAGAAATCAGCTCTAATGGAGCCTCCGTTTGGGAGGAAATTGATAGCCTGGAAGGAACATTAATTTAATGCACCAGAGTTCCCCTACGCAATAATAAATAAAACCTAGTACACAACTATCAATCAGCTTAGCTTTGTAAATGCTAGTAGGTGGGTAGGATGGATGGTGGGGGCGGATACAGTATTTTTATTTAAGTCCCTTTAAATAGATGGAAAAAATAACAACAACACCAGTGCCAACAATCAAACAATCCAGTCCGCCAACATTATGAAGGATTACAAAGCCAAGAGTGATGGAGCGTATTGTGGATCAAGCTGTCTATAGCTAAGGCCTCATGATCAATTTAGGCTTGTGTAGTGATAGAATGGTGAAGATAGTCCTCAGAGTCCTGCAGGCTCACAGAGGACTCACCATTCTTCATCTCTGATAGCAAAGACTTTAACATGTTGTACAACCGGTGCCTGTGGGACGCTTGTGCGATGCTTGGTTTTGATTGATTTCTCATTCTTTTCCTCTGCTTCTCTATTATCTGTCATTTTGATTTGAGTCTCTAGGGTTAGTTGTTTGACTGCTTCTTTGGAGGTGTTTGTTCTTTGAGTTGGCCATTGGTGGTGTAATTTGCTCACTGAAGCAAAAATACTGTCAGACGTGCAAATTCTAAATATTTAATCAGAACCACATTTGGAAAATGAGATAATATTGTTGTTTTGACATTTTGAATTTAATGTAAAGTTAATGTTTAGAAAATAGTCTTGTTTTGACACATTTTTGTCATAGTGAAACGGGGCAAAACCTAGAAGCTGTTATAAGTTAAGTAACTATATAATTTAGTAGCACATTATAACAAAATGAAACAACCTTTTGAGCGTTGAAATTCACTTAACTCCCTCTATACATATTCAGCATGTGCAATAAACATCTATCTATTCATTATCATTTGCTTAATGACAATGACTTTACTGTCCCGCTAGAGTGGCTTGAGTGCATAAAGGCTGTTATAGCTTATCACCTTTGAGGCTTTGCCAAGCCAAGTAAATTTTTCTGACCAACATATTAATGTGACGTGCCAAAGACCCAGATTATGGAACTGCTACCACCAGATATGCATGTAAGTGTACTGTTTGATAAACATTATACCTGATTAAAAATTGTAGTGTTAACAGTGCTTTAGTAAAGGGTGAATATGAACCTCTGGGCACAACCATGAGAACAGTAACAGAAGTCAAAAAGCTTTTTTCCAACACAAGGTGATCTTCATGGAAAAATATAAAGATGTGTCTACATGAGACTACAATTATCAGAGCACTGCTGAGTTTGGTGAAAAACAGTACGTAATACAGCCTGTAATTTTATCAGGGGAGAAGGAAGAAAGCACAGATGTGGTCAATCCGGATGACAATAAAATCTAGTTCTGTCTGAAAAGGGCTTAATGACCAAAAAATGAAACCTGATCTGTGCTAAAAGTGTGACCTTTCTCACATATACAAAAGAAATATAATGTAAAATTTGTTTACAAAAATCTCTTCTTGTATTAGCATCTTGTTAGCAAGTTAATGAAAATTTGCTAAACATTTTTTTTATTCATTTTCTGAAAAATAGGCCTGGTTTATAAATGGTATATTAGTCTCTCTTGCTAGACTCATGGCTGAGTTCTGTACCTGTCAGATCCCACGCTCCATGCTTTCTGGAGTGAATGTCTGGGCTCTGTGGTTTCTTTCTTTCTTTCATTCTTTCTTTCAGTAGTGTTTAAAAACATTTTATTTCTACCCATTCGTTATTTTCAGCTTTAAATAGGACATGTTTAGTATACTGTGGTCTTGGTAAAGTATTATTTTATTAAGAATAGTAGGACTATTAAGATTCCAGAGCCCTGTATAGACATCAACAAAATGTACTGGTGTCAAATCTTCCATATGCTCAATAATAAATCAGCAATTTCTTCAAAAAAAGACAATCCCATCAGACTCTCTTGATCTACAGCGAAATTTTACTTCAGTTCTTCAGAAAATCGCAGTCCTATATGTAGCTAGTCTTCAAACAAATCTACATTAGGTCTTTTTAGAGAATAAAACTTTAGTTTTGAGACAACACAACGGCCACCAGCATTGTCAAAAACAATAATTCAACAGCGCATACCTCTCTAAATCTAGAAGGTAGGCTGCTTTAAAGTTGTGTCTGCTGCTGTTCCTGCTTGCTAGCTACGAGACAAGAATGTCTCTGAGGATTGGCAGTTTTGTCCCTGCAAAGATATGAATAGCTTGAAGTACTGTAGAACTGATTTGGTTCGTTGAAAGATGCTAGGTTTTGAACACTGAATATATTAATGTTATAGGACTTTGTTGCTGGCAAACTCAAGTTTTGCATTTGTGAACTACTGCATTTTTAGTCTTGATGGGCATGTTCGGTACGGTTTTGGCTTGACTTAGCTCAGTTTCTTTTTTGTCTCATTTTGTCTTTCTTCTGCTGTGGTATGGCTATATCATTTTCATTACACTTTTAAGCATCACAGTACTTTACATTTGTGTTTATTTCTAGATTACTGAAACAAAAATAGCAGCATTTTAACACAGTATTTTACAGTAAATACATTTCAGTGTCCACTGCTTTAGTATTCTGTAAGTGAATTTGCTAGTTAAATAACTTTGTTTGTAGACACCGGCTTCATATAAATTTTTTTAAATCTAGGTTTTAGCTGGTGGCAAGGTGGTGTAGCAAGGCGATCCGGGTTCGATTCCCTGGGCTGTTCTGTGTGGTGTTTGCATGTTAAAATTGGTCTCACTTTTAGTTTATAATTTCAGTTTTTTCTGGGACTCCCTATATTAAATTTTTCATATTCATCTCCTGATTTTGTAGTGATACAAACCAATTGGGTGTTTCTCAGTTTCTGTGTGGAATATCTGTTGTACATGGCAACTTACACTCTTTTTTCTCTTTATCCCTTCCTCAAATGCATTTGCACTTGATATTTTTTGTGGTTAAATTATTAAATGTTTGCTTTTTAACACTTGTTTATACTTGTTAACACTTGACACTATACATGTCAGCATAGATGCATTTCACTTGCCTAATCCTTTTGTTTCCAACTGAAATGTAACAATGTTTAAGGAAAGTTCAAACACAAACAGCAAACTATTATTATTATTATTAATAGAAGTAGTAGTAGTAGTAGTAGTAGTAGTAGTAGTAGTAAATACAACATTTCAGATATATCAGTAAAGACTTGAAATGTACTGAGTGACCCCGCTGTTAACCATAAATGAAATATTTTACAGAACATTGGTTTATTTTTTTATACTGTACTGCTTAATGAAGTAACAAACCACTTTTTTGTCATGATTAGTGGGATTTTATCTCTTTGCTTTAAATCATTCCTAGTAACACCCTTAATTAAACTGTACTGCACAGCCTCTTGTGGCTTATTGCTTTAACAGAATAGCGATCTCATAGCAGAAAATTTGACATTTGCTTAAGGAGATTCTGTAATTATGGCACTACATAATTCAGTGTAATCTGTAGTTCAATATCCTGTCTGGTATGCTTGTATAAGCCCCACTGCTTCAAAGACATTCCTGTAATGTGACAATGCAGAGAATTGGTGTTAACATCAAAAGCCTAACTTAATCATTGGACCCTTCTGCCATGTGTTTATACATTGCCTGCAATAAGAATCAACTATTTTTGGACTGTGAAGAAACCTACAGGCATGCCTTATGTGTGCATTAACACTGTGAGCGAATGGAGTTGCTCTGAGAGATGAACCCAAAGCATCAGTTTCAGTTTTGTGCATGGGACTTACTGCATAGAGAGGAGTTTTGATTGCACTGGGAGGGTTTTGATTGCCAAATTTGTCTTGAATGCATTTAGACTGCTATAACATTAACCTGAGAAGTCACTGAACATGTAGCATGTATAATACAGACAATCTCAGCATCCTCAATAAGTTTTGTAGACATGGTGCTAACATCATCTGGTAACTAGAGATTAGGTTAGGTTAAGATTAGGGTCAGGATTAGGTTTTTGGTTGATATTAAGGTTAGGATTAGGGCCAGGATAAGAGTTAGGATTAGGTTTTGAGTCAGTGTTAAGGTTAGGGCTAGGATTGGGGCCAGGGTGAGGAACAGGATTAGTTTATTTCTCATCCTCATTTTCTTTTTTTTTTTTTGCTTTAACTGTCATTTTCTTAACTCAACTTTCCATTACACTCTCTCTGTGTCTGACTAGTCATGACCTTTGATTGACTCTTGTAGCATAAATGTTCAGAATGGAATTGAAAAGCTAACTTGGCATAGTAAGCGGAGCAGATAGTGTGACCTTTCTCTGCCCTGCTTTGTTTGACTTGCTGGCCGTGGACAAATCAAGTTTTGATAATATGATGGCATCTTCCCCAGAGAGAGGAGCACTGCAACAATTGACTCCACCTTTTCCTTTCATATCTGAAGCTTTGTGTGTACTTTTGGATGCTTAGAGAATTGCCTGGGCCCCTTAAAACAGACATGTGGCAAGGGCAAACGTACCCCTGATATTACACAAATAATAGCCTGCCCTTATTCCACAGTGGATTTCCTACAATCCTGGTGAAACGGGTTCTATAAAGTCCCCAAAAAGCGCTTGCAAGTCCCTTTTTAGGGTTATGTAGCACCCCTTTTAAAGAATCATTGAAGAACCCCCTTTTTTAAAGGATTTTTTGATGGATTAATTGTTTTAAATGTCAGCACTTTTAATGTACTGTGCAAAAGCTTTAAGCACTAGGGGACATTCTATTTAACAAAATATATGTTAATATTTATTCAATCCTTTCCAAACTATTACTTTTGGTAACCCTGGAACTAAACTTTGTTCTTCAAACTGACTTATAAGATATTATCTACTTCTTTCAAAATAAGATATTCATGCTACTTTGTACTTTTTATTCATTCTTATTTAGATCTGTTTTAATATTATATGATGTTCTTACTGGTGAAAATGCACTTATTGCTAAGATAAAGGGTTTTAAATATTAAGCGGCCTTTTGCACAGTAGTGTAAATTCATGGAGAAAGAGTGCAACCATCTAAGCGTTAGCTTTACTGTTGGGAGGAAGTGAGAGGATGGCTCTTCCCTATCCCTCTTCCCAGCTTGGCACCACTGTGCAATACAGGGAGTCCTAGCTAGGTGTGGAATCGGCAATATCTGAACTTGGGAGGGGCAAAAAGCATTTAATAGTTCTTCAGCTTGCTGTGGTTCTTTAGAAAACATCCAAACTTGACCAAATGACCACATAAACTTGATATAAATTTACTGGTACCATGCTTTCCTAATTACACAGGTGTGTTTGATACATCTATGTAAATCCACAAGCTTGGATCTGTGCCGAAGGTGCTTTGAATTCATTACAAGGGACACATTGCCGTTTTATACACACTGCATTTGCTGCTTGGCATTTAAAGCAAATCAAGCTAAAATCTTTAGCAGTAACTGACTCTACATTTCAAAAATGAATGCCATCCATTACGCATTGGTAAATATGATTTAAAAGCCCACAAAAGGAAAAGTAGGGGGTCGAGAGACATGTGTATGAACATTTTCTCTCTCTCTCTTTCTCAGCCTCTGCGATCCAATATTGACTCACTGTGCTTTGTTCGCTGTTCTTCCTTTTAAAAGAATCCATTTGCTCATTATGTATCACGGAGAGAATTGCCCCTGAGTAAATTGGGATTAATACCGTTCAGGAAGTGCTCTGGTTGCAACTAAATGTTTGTTTGATTGCTCCTGTAAAAAGGCTCCTTTCCCTTTTTCACAGAGGAGAAACTTCAAGATGTTGTCATTAAATAAATTATGCATTGTGTTTGGTTCCTGGGATTTTTATTATATATTTTTAAAATCATGCAGCTCATTTGTTTTGATGAAACACACATGTTGTCTGTATTATGTTTAAAATTTTAAAAAGTAACCCAGAGTGGTATGAAGTGAGATACTCTATTCAAAAGAACTTTACAAAGTTTGAATTGTTCACCGTGGAGATAGGAGCCAGACTATCATCCTTATAGACCATTCCTGCCCTGACACTCTTATTTCATGAATGCATAGTCTGATTGTATATGATAATGTATAAACATTACATCCAAAGCTTGAGTGTTGTGTTCTAGACTACACCTACATTTCCACCTATCAATTTTTAACAAAAAACATTTAAAACAATTTGTTGATGTTGGCAATGGAAAAAATCACCTGTAATATCCACTTTAGCAAAGGATGTATTGCAATGTTGCATTGGAAATGTCTTTATTGTTAAAGTAATATTTACATTTAAATTTAGTGTCATGTGATATATTTCCCTCACATGCCAAATAAGAAACAAAAAACACAAACCAAAACTTATACAGCAACACTTTTTTACAGGAATTACCACATTTGGGTGCTACAAAAAATTGTTTGATTGGAAAGAAGCAGCATTTTTAATTTATTGCATGTAATTTGCTCAAAATGTCAATTAAAACATGACTGTAGTGACCTGTTATAAAGGAAAGAGTTCAAATCGATGCAAATCGGAGTAGAAAGTACTGATAATGACTGAATTATACAGACATTTTGAAAAATCCATGGAAATGTTTGCGACACTGTATGGCTGTATTGATGAATCATAGTTTGACAGATGCCAGCAGAATGTTACCTTTTAGAATGCATAATATCTATTGTAAAATTTGGTGGATGAGGGGTATTGGGTTGTTGGTGGTTTCAGGACAAATAAGGGGTTAATCTCATTGTCATCTTTTCTTTTTAAAGTAATCCATGGGTTATAGCCAGATCTTGATAAGCCAGTGAAGGCGGTCTGAACTCATTCCCAGACTGTGATTGTAGAGTAGCATTGGGTTGTCCTTTTTTACAGGTTACTGCCGTTTTAAGCCATTTTAACAAGTTTGTAAAGCCCTTGACACATCCCACATCCTGCATTGGAAAGCTTAGATGCATCCTCTTTAAATGGATATAAGACACAATAAAGCTCCTTGATGTCATAAATCTCATGCCAAAACATATTTAATACGTATTTAAAGATGTGGCACTGGCTGTAACTCATGTTTTATGCTTGTTGTTCACCCTGAAAGGTCAGGCCTTAATGACATTGAATATGGCCTATGGGTTACGCATGGTATCAAGTGTGAGGCGGTACATTTACGAGGCATGGCGACAACAGCCAGCCTCTCGCAAGCAGACTTTAGCTAGTGATTATGTGCATGCAGAAAGCGGGGATATTATAGAGAGGCTATTTATAACGGTCAAAGAAAGAGAGATGACATTCAGGATAATGTTTAATCAGCCAAAGAAACAGTGCAGGGTAATTTGTTTTCACCAAGGAAAAGCCATTGATTATTCCACCTCCATTTCCTCCACGAGTTTCCCTGTATCTTCAGCTTGTTAAGGGCACAGTTGTATTTTAGATTAGCATGCATTGGCCTGGCAATAATGTGTCTTACCACGAGTTGCCTATTAAAACTACTCGACAGCCTTTTCAAAAACCATCCATTAGACATCTGTTACACACTAAACGGCTTGTGTAATCTTTGCACACTTTTGCACAGTGTCATTAAGTACTAATCAAGCCATGCAGCAGAAATAGCGCCAACATATTCTCTGATTCCACCCGTGGGCAGTTGTTTTTTCCTGATGAACATGTGCAATAGAGGTTCCACTGCAAGCGCCACTACATTCCAGGGCAGAGCAAAAAGAGTTGGTATGTAATGAAACTGTCTTTATTCTTTATGCCACTGTTAACCCCTTCTAATGGCCCCTATAATCTCTCTCCAAAAGCCATTCCAAATGTTTCACTTAGAATAAATCAGTGAACATAAAATATACAGTGAGGAGATTGAGGGGAAAGTGCATATTCAGCACTTCACTGCATGAAAGTAGTAACCATGGTTGCTTTAACAAAGCAAATATTAGTGAACGAGTTGAAAGCACAGCTATTTTGATTGTACTTAATGTTACATGTTGGGGTTTTGTTTTGTTTTGTAACTAAACACAATAAAAAAACACAAATATTTGTATTATTTCAACTTAATTCAACACAATTATTTCAATATCATCACAATATTCTGTGTGCCAATATCAAAATGATTAAACATTTGGTACTATTCATTATCAAGGCAGAGCGCTGAATTCTTATGTGACTAAGACAGTACAAATGTTTCATTTAGGGACCTCATTTTCAGTTGAAAAATGTGTAATAAATCACAGCATATCATAACATGTGTAATTGCAATGCTCAGCATTTCACAGAAGCACAATAATATATCATATGCCATAGAAGGTGATTAAAGTAATTAAAGGTTTTCTCTGTTTCTACACTACATTGTTTGCCTTAGGCTTACAAGCATGTTAGATTAGTAACTGAACATGTTACAGCAAAATTCAGCTTGGCTGTATTAGCTAAATGCTTACCAAGGGACATGATACTTTGTCATTTTAATTTAGTACAAAGTAAATTATTTTGCTAATATGTGTGCTATGCCAGCACACTGGCTATCCAAACACAGGTTGCTTTTCTTTTTACCACATTTAATGTGTGTATTGCTGTAATCCTTTTTGAAAGGTTGCTTAACTTTAAACAAAAAAAGTTACATTTTAAATAACTTATAATTATGCCCAGAAACATACTACTTCAATCAGATTATTTATTTTAATTAGCTTTGGTCATGTTGTTTCTCATGAGACATGAGTCGAGTGACCAAGTCAAGGAACATTTTCGGTTCTAAAAAATCAACAAACTGTGCTTTATCCCATTAGAGCAGAGATGAGGTGAAGCTAACCAGTGATAGACAGGTGATAGACAACCAGATGTTTTGCACTCTAGCTGCTGTTCTGACCAAACCAGGGGATATTTGTGTCTGCCTGTATCTTTTTCTTTCTACCTGCTTCCATTCTGGCTCTTCTTGCAGTCATGTCCTTTCTTAACATCGCCTTACATAATATTCTTACATAACGATCTCTCGCATGCCCCCCCACACTGCCTGCCTTCCCTCCATCTCTCAGCTTCTCCACCTTCAGTGCTTGACAGTGCAATTCTGCTCTGCCAGATTTGGATGTAACTGTTTCAATTACAATGTATGAATAATTTATTCTTGGGAAAATTATGAATTCGCCAGGGAGAGCTTTGCTATCCCCCCAGCCTCATCTACCTCTAATCTTTATTCTCCATTCATTCCAAGTTGCTTCCATTCTCTGCATTTCATTACGGTAGACGCATCGGACAATGATATGCAAAACTCACTCCTGGCAATATTATTCTTTGGGCACAAGCACAAAGTAAGGGAATGAGGCACATTGTTGATGCAGCAGCTTTTGTAGGAGAAGGAGTTAATGCAGGAGAAGGGAAAACTCTGGAATAGAGCTCTCAGAGGAGCTGCACTCTGAATGGTTTGCCCTGTAATGTGGGGTGATGGCAACATGGAGGCCGCCTGAGTTTTGGAAGAAAACGCGGTTTGATTTATGACCGGTCGTCAGCACTGTCGAGTCAGATGTGTAGCAACATTAACATGGCATACTGACTCAACTGATTATGCTATTGCTGTCCTACTGGCCCAAGGCAAATCTCTGCGATCTCTTGTGAGCGAGAGCTTTGTGTGTGTGTAAATGTGTGTGCAATTGTGTAGGTGGACTTTGAGAATTCTAAGATCTAACAGATGTTATTGTTTGTTTCTATATGTATGGCCATGTATGTAGCAGAGGAGTGGATTCTTAGAACACTGGTCATTCTCTCTGTAGTCAAATTCATTTGAATATCAATTACATTACAATGACTTGTTTTGTGCGTTCAGAAAGCTATAGAATGAAAATGGTTTTGAATCATTGGTTTTACATGCAGTTCTACAAAAACATGACTTAGATTTAGACAAAGATGTTAATACTTGCTTTATTGCATAATTGTGCCAGGAAAATGGAACATACACTTCTGTGCTCATATAACATAGAATTTAATGTTTCTTTCATTTCCCTGTTGCCTTTATCAGAGTCTTGACTATCATCTTAAAGATTTCCCCAGCATTTATCTTCATTTTACTTCAGCATTGTCTGCATATGATCTATTACAATGGACAACCCTATTGTTTTTCCCCTTTCATTTCTTTTTCTTTTTTTTTTTTTTTTTTTTACAGTTTTTGAGACTTTGAAATGTTTGGTCTGGTAGGGAATGTTGTGCAAAACCATCAAATGTTGATTTTCAAATGTAATAATTATGTTTTTATCAGCTTTTATCTCCCACTTACTATTTATTTCTGTGACTGTGGACGCCACATATCAACAATCTGATCGGTCACAACTAGATTCATTTGCATTGCGTTTGCCCCAGAACAAGAGAGCAGCATGATCAGAGTGTGATACAGTGGTTTGATGTAATCACAGGTCACAAATTAATTGATAATTTAATTCCAACAAGTTATTACATACTCATTGTTTAATTATTATTATTTAAACTGCTGAAGAATTAATTAAAATACTCTATAATAATAGAATATTGTAATTGCTGACTTTTAAAGGAGGACTGGTCCTCAGAAACTCTCAAAAAGTAATTGCTAAAGCAGCAAATGATGCCATTAAAGTAGATGCCATTTCAATAGTTTAATGTAGTGTTTTTTAATCAATCTTAGCGATGCATGAGAAATATAGTCTTAGTGATGGCTTGTTGTGCCTAGCAAAGCAAAGGGCATGTTGAGATTTGCCTGCACTTTTAGCAGCACTTCTCTAGTCCATTACTTCAGCTGCAGGCCCCTCTGATGATATGAAGGTCATCTAGTTTTATAAAATCTCCCATCAGCAAAATGGATGGTTCACACAACGCCATGGCTCAACCTTAGTAAATGCACCATAGGTCTTCTCAATGCAGCTCATTTCAGTATTTTTTTCTGTAGTGGTGGTTTCTGTTCAGTGTTATAGAAGGCTTTCATGAAATGTGGAATTCAGGTCAGGCCCTAAAGTACTGGGGCTACAGTTTTAGCTTTACCTGTGTAAGGTAAAAAAAGTCTAAAAATGAAGATAGAAAACAGTATGGTCCTTTGTAGAATGAATATGGCTTTTTACTGCTGTCGTTCACAATGGGGAACCATCTGAACATTCTAGTGCCTATTGTTTGAGAACTAAAAATTACAGATGTATAATTTTTGGTCAAATTTGTATATTTCATAACATTGAGGTACTATTCCAGGAGAGTGCTCCTGTTGTTTGGAAAAGGCTTACTGCATTAGATTACAAATCATTATAATAACAAAATTACAGAGGAATCAAACAAATTCGTGCTTTGATTTCCAAAAAAATCAATTTTAAATAACCATAGGCCTTCTGGAAGTCCTACATATGCACTTCCCGTGAATATAACAAGGGCCAGTCTAATAAATGGGCCTACCATGCAGAAAACACACAAAAGTAACAGAAAAAAAACAATTTAACTGTCCTGACAAGCATGAAATGCAGAGCCATAAATGTAACTAAATAATTAAATGCTGCACACCATACATTTAGTGGCTCTTACTTAAACTACAGGACAATATAGCCTATATAGCATAGTAAATAACTATGTGGTGATATACAGACAAACCCTGCCAGTTTGCAGTGTAGTATTCATCATTTATTATTTAGTTTGAATATGTTCTATATAATATGTCAGTGAGGTTCAAATGCACTATATGTAATGTAATGTGAATCTTAAAGGGTCCTGATTCAGTCCTGACCACAACAGTAGGCTGCCCAGTCAACATCAGAGCAACTTCTTTTCTGTAGCAGCTTCTGTTATATAGGCATTTTTGAGTCTTTTCTCGTTTGTTTATAAATCATATTAACAGTCTAGATTATTGTTTCTGATATAGTAAATGTGCATGGCAATCTTCCTTAAGTCAAAAAATCTAATCACCTGTGGTCCTCTTGAGACGCATTTCAGACACATGAAAATGGCAGGTGTAAACTGTTTTATGACCAGATATGAACAATTTTTGTACAGATTATGACTGTACAAGAGTTTCATTGCACACACTGATGTTAAAGTTCTAGGAAGTGTTTTAGGCTTTTTGAATAAAGCAGGACAGTCAATCAGAACTTAAGTCATTTATGTATATGATCAGTCTCAAAGGCACAGAAAAAAAAATAAAAAGAGGTAATCTAAAAATGTTTTTTAACTTTCAGTTCATATTGATAGTACTGTACAATATTTATTTTGTTAATATTAAGAGGAAAATAACAGTGCAATCAAAATAGGTTTATTTGTTATAATACCCAGAAAGAAGGAGAATTCATATGATTAATAGCTATTGGTATACCATAAAGTTAGACTTTAGACTATATATTTTTTTTCTTTTGCACTCCTCCTTCCACTGGAATCTCCTCACATAATGCTTTCTTTTTTGACAAAATGCTCCTCAGATCTTTTTCTCAGTGGGAGCACAATAAAACACAGTTGTCTCATGTCTCTCTGGCATTCGGCTATGACAGAGGCAAGCTTAATCCAACACTTAAGGAAGCTGTCAATTTGACCATGGTCCCCTGCCAATTATTCCCACTGTTCCCTTTGATATAGTCTGATATGTGACTGCGCATTGCCCCTCCTGCTATCACCGCCACGTCAGCTGTGGTTTGAACTCCGGGAAAGGCACAGCACATGGCTGTCCGAGCAAATTATTAATTGAAGCTCATCTGGTATTTTATTACATCTCCCTTGACTTCCTCTGTGCTCATTTGAGCTAGCCTGGGTGTGCATAGCGTAAAAACACAATGTCATTTATGACACTGCCAAATCTAAACTGAAGCTTCAGTAAAGCTTTGTTTTGTTTCTTTCATGTGTATAGTGTCTGTGATGGTGTAAAATAAGATGAGGTAACAGAAAACTGTTTACTGAGCTAGATTTTACATTGGCCTGTATTTTGTTTTTTGTAGATCATTAACATTTTGTTTCTGCATTGTCATTGGAAATTTCATTTAGTATTTGTTTTATTTTAAAGTAATGAGTTATAGCAGTTAATGTGGTTGTGAAAGTAACAGACCACATAATCCTTTATCATTTTACTCAATGCTAATGTGACCTATACAGTACTCTACAAGCCAGTGCCTTCTTCTAGGCAAAATGGTCTTTACATACAAGTTATTCCTATCACAGCCTCAAAAACAGAAGCCTCAACTTTATAATATACGATTACACTGTATTTGAAGAGGTTTTTAAGATTAAATTCAACAGACTGTAATATTTCAGTAATATATTAACAACATGTCAGTGATGTAGCAGCAGTGAAACTATATATACTTAGAAGATCATCAGGAGGTGTAAATAAACAAAAACAAACACAGTAATTTTTTTGTTTATAATCTTCAGTAGTTTTTTTAACTTCATTTGGATGGTTCATATTTGTAGATGTTAAAAGTCATGTAACAGATATAATACAGATGTCACGCCTCCCGTCCATGTGCCCTTGTTTACGTCCCGTCCATGTGTTTCTGTTTTGTCACGTGCTCCCTGGCCTCACCCGTCACACCTGTTTTCCATCGGTCCTGAGTTGTCACCTGTTCCCTCTTGTTAATCTGCGTGTATATATACCCTGTGTTTGCAGTCTGTCTTGGTCCTTTGTTGTTTTACTGTCAGTGTGTTCGTAGTTTCCTGTCTGTTTTGTTAATATGAATCGCATTAAACCTATTAGTCCTCATCTGCGTGTGTATCCGCTTCAGCCGTCTCACACACCGTGTCAGAACGAAGGACCTCAAAATGGATACAGCGGATGGGGGTTTCCTTCCTACGTGGGAGCTCTACGCGCTGTTAAAGGCGGATAACCCCGCTCTGCTCGCGGCTGAGATTGCGGCCGGGTGTGCAGCCGTCTCGGCGAACCAGGCTAAGCGGCGTAGCAAACGCCGTAGCCGGAAGCAGACTTCGCGGGCGCCCGCCTGCACAGAGCCGCGGCCACGCGCTCATTCCGTCGTGGCGCCGCTCTCCAGCCACGCCTATACAGAGCCGCGGCCACGCGCTCACTCCGTCGTGGCGCCGCTCTCCTGCCCCGCCTGCTCAGCGTCGCGGCCATGCGGCCACTCCTTCGCAGCCCCGCTCTCTAGCCCCGCTGGCGCTCCGGCGCCACCTGGTGCTCCGGAACGGAGGCGCTTCTGCTTCGCAGCCTCCGTGGACGTCAATGCAGCGAGGGCCGCTGCCTCCGTGGACGTCAATGCAGCGAGGCCCGCTGCCTCCGTGGACGTCACTGCAGTCCCTGCTCCTCAGCCGGCTCCTGTTCCAGCTCCCCGGACGGTGGTCCGGTCTGTTCCCGTGCCTGTCTCCGCCCCCCAGGCGGTTCCTGTTCCTGCCCCCCCGGACGGTGATCCGGGCGCTTCCTGACTCTGCGCCCAGAGCGCCTCCTGACTCTGTCCCCCGTAAGCTACCTGTTAAGGCAGACTTTGTTGCTCCCGCCCGCCCTGTTCTGTTTCTTTGCCTTGTTTTGTTCCAGTTTGTGTTCCTGTTCCCGTTTTTGTTCCTGTTTTTGGTTTCCGTGTTCCTGTCCCCGTCGTTCTGTTTGTTCCTGTTTTTCTGCCTTGTCCCCCTCCTGGTCTGTTGTCTCGTTTTGTCCTGTTCCCGGTTTTGAGTCCTGTCTGGTGTTTCGTTGTTTCCCTTGTCCTCGTCATCCTCCTCCTGCGTCCTCTCGTCGTGTTCCTCCTGTGACTTCTCATCGTCTTCCTCCCTGTTCGTCTCGTCGTCCGTACTCGTCCTCGTCTTTTCTGGTTTTGTTTGTCCTGGTTTGTCTGTCACTGTGGGTTGTGTGGTGTGTGTGTGTGTTTTTTTTTTTTTTTTTTTTTTTTTTTTTTGTCCGGTTCCTGGTTTTTCTGTGACTGTCTGCCCGTTTTTCTGTGCCCGTTCCTGTCTCTGTTCCTGGTCTCCGTCTGTCCATCTCTTCCTGGTCTCCGTTTGGGGCGGCTCCTGGGGTTGGCTCCCCGGGTGGGTCGCTTTGGGGGGGGGGCGGGGTGCTGTCACGCCTCCCGTCCATGTGCCCTTGTTTACGTCCCGTCCATGTGTTTCTGTTTTGTCACGTGCTCCCTGGCCCCACCCGTCACACCTGTTTTCCATCGGTCCTGAGTTGTCACCTGTTCCCTCTTGTTAATCTGCGTGTATATATACCCTGTGTTTGCAGTCTGTCTTGGTCCTTCGTTGTTTTACTGTCAGTGTGTTCGTAGTTTCCTGTCTGTTTTGTTAATATGAATCACATTAAACCTATTAGTCCTCATCTGTGTGTGTATCCGCTTCAGCCATCTCACACACCGTGTCAACAGATCATCTCAACATCCTTAACCAGCTGGTGTAAACATGCTGCTGACACCATCCTACTACTGGAGTTTAACTTAAGTTTTGGTTTAGGGTAGGATTAGGACCAGGCTGAGGATTAGGATTGCATTTTGATTTAAGGGTTAAGGTTTAGATTAGAGTCAGGATTAAGGCCAGGGTTTGGATTAGGGTAATCTTTCAGTAAGGGAAGTCTTCATGTAACATATCAACAATATAATACATCAAGTCCTATCATTTTCAAGATATTGACTTCAATGTATTCAGATGCTTCACCACTGGTACTTCAATGTTGTGGTGTTATGTTACTGTTAAGTGTTTATAAATCTTCTACAAAGTCACACTCAAAATACAGTGCAACCAAAATAATATTGCTCCCTTAAGACTTCATATAAATATTTCTTTATGATGGGTTACATTCCTTTTTTCAGATAAATCTGCAAGGATTTTGTTTCACATCTCCAAGTTCAGACAGACATGGGTTACATTTTCTGCATCTTAACATCTAAGTAAATCCACATTCAGTGTTGTTGAGGTCTGGACACTGGATTTTTTTTTTTTTTTTTTTTTTTTTTTTTTTAAATTTTTTTAAACCGTTGGATAGATCTGATTTTGGCTTATTTCTTCCTGCCTGATGCAAGCAAATTATCTTACGTAATCTTATTGATTTTTTTAAGAGATACAAGTTGTACTGTCATTTTTGGACAGAATTTAATAAATGAAATAGTCTCTTACCTTTGTTGTACCTCACTAACATTTCAGCTAGATTTATTTTGGTCTTGTTTAGTGAACTGGCTAAGATTAGCCTAAAATGGGGCTTCTGCCACCCAAGCTGAGACTTCGCCCAGCCCGCAGCTTGGGTCCAACTTCAATATTGTTATTGACATTGGTATTCACAGTATTGAAGGGGACAGCGAGCAGGGGATTTTTCAAATGGGACACGTTTACCCTCAGCTAAGTTAGTCTTATTGAGCTAATTACCATGTCAACCTTTGTAACGCAAAGTGGTTTTATTAAGGACTTTGGATATGCGTACCTTTTGTGAATAATTGATTTTTCTGACAAATAGCTCTGAATTAAAACTGTGGTGCATTGCCTTTACTAGCAAGCTAGACGAGGGATCTATGTTTCCGTCTATGTTTCCCTTACATTTACCCCCTCAATAACAACCTGGACTAGCTCACACTGTAAGTGACTACCCAGTCAGTTATTACTTAACTTAAGGGGCTCATATGAGCAAGTTGTATACTTGTGATATATCTGTGATGAAAACCAGTTGTCTAGTTGTGTGGCCTCATAGTACCTAAAGAACACTAAAGGAGAAAGAAAGCTCTGGTGGGATGAGATGGGATTATTGATGCCCTCCCTTGTCTAGATTATTCTAAGACAACTTCTATGGCATTGCGTATCCAGGCAGACAGTTAGTCAAAATCTGCAACAGTGCAGATCTTTTCTTCATACTTTTCTCTATGCAGAAAATACTCGTCATTCCTGTTTATAGTCTAGTTTTGTTTTTCTTTGTGTGTTCCTGTTTTCCAAACCAAGGTTAAATCTTAAGCCTAGACTACAAATACTGTTCAAAATCAGAGTTGGGCAAAGAACATGCCTCGGCTACTTAAGTAAAAGTAGTTACTCCTGGTCAAATGTTACTCTAAAATAAGTTAAAGATGTTCAGTCAGATTTTTACCGGAGATAAAGTATTCACTTTTAAAAAAGGCTTATGTTTAAGAATGTTTAATTTTCTTTTAACTTGTGCTAGCTAACTATTAGCTTGCATCAGCGGTGGATTCACCCAGAACCTGGTGTTATGAACTACGTGGTTTCCAAGCTAACTGGTTCCTGTATGTGCTCATGTGCTGTTAACAGCAGCAGTCATGTCCACCTCCACCAACATCTTACATTCACAAACATGTTGCTCATCTCAGATCTTCTGTGAGGAATATGAGCAGTAAGCACTAAATCAAAGACAACTGCCAAACATTTTAGAAGAACACATACAGGAAACAGTTTGCTTGAAAACCATTTGAGGCAGAACATCGTTATCAATACGACAACCTTGCCAACATCTATAAATCTATATGATTTAACCAACCATAGCATAAAAGCTGCAACTACTAGAAGCTTATACAACACCCACATACCTTGACATGATTTCTCAGGTTGAACACTAAAATTTTGAAGGCAATATTTATTTAGTGACTTCAAAGCTGTAAAGTAAGGAGTAATGACAGCCTTCCTTCATAAGTTTCCTAACAAAAAAATGGTACTCAAGTAAAATACTGATACTCAAAAAGTGTACTTAAGTACAGTGCTCAAGCAAATATATTTTGTCACTATCCACCCCTGCCGAAACCAAATCCATGTTCGGGAAACTGGCCATAGATGTATTAACAATATCTTAACTCTGACTGTATCAGTTCCTTGCTCACATTTAAGTTTTATTTGTAGGTCATCTGTAGGTTAGTCTCCTGCTGGTCCCTTCCTACTTATCAGACCAATTCAGGCAAATCACTCCAATGCAGCTGTGTGCATCCAGTGTAGCCTTGTTTGAACCCAGAACAACTGGTGTTTTGGTTGACTTGGTTAATCATGGATTACTAATGTACGTAAAAAATATAGTTTGAACATGAGATGTCAACAACTTTAGTAGGTTTTTCAGATTATTTAAGTGTAAAGTCCTCAAACATATTGAAAAACAACACATGTTTCTTGTTTGCTGGCGCTGCTGCCGACAAATGGGAAACAAAAAGAAATATGAATTCCCAACGTCTATCAGTCAGGAAGTAACATTGTTTTCTGTGAAATCTTGAAGCCTGAGCAAATAAAGCTCAGCGGGTGGGGAGACTTTGGCTCCATTACATGTCAGTGAAATCATTATTTCATAATGTTCTTCCTTAAGATTTAAATGTATTTTGATGCACTGGTGGCTACCTCATGCAGAGTGGATCAAACTCTGTTTGTTTCACAAGCTATCGATTGGAGTAAACACAGGCAGCTTTTAGAAGGAGGTGAACTTTATTAGAAGCTAGTGATAACTAGCATGAAACGATGGCTGTGTTTTTGAAGTGGCATTTGTACCCAGAGCACCCTGTGGATATGAGTTAGCTGATGGGAGGACGATTACACTGTTGGACACACTCCCAGCACCACTACCTTTGTATGCCCACTGTGCCACAGTATAAATGACCCCATTTCACACATGGCACCCTGATTTTTGGGGAAGGGCTTGATCTGAACATGCAGGATCAAGCAAGCAAGACTTTATGCTTAACCAGTCAACTTTAAGATTAGTTTGGCCTATCCCTGGATTTTCTGTCAATGATGGAACACTTTTTACATCGCTGTGGCAGCTTATGCTGCTTGACTAACCTGCTCTGGTGCAGGTGAAGTTCAGGATTTCAAATCCTGGACAGCTCAAGGACCAAGGACAATTTTTTGTTGACACTGTGGCATCATTTACATGCCAAATATGTTTTTCTTGTGGATAAATGCTATACCCTAAAAATAATCAAGCAATTGTTGCTCTTATAAGCACTAGCATGTTGCTTTCTAAACATTACAAATACTTTTAACATATTTACATATTATCCTACTTTTTCTTTCCTTGCCGTGCAACTACTCTTTGTGCTTCATGTAACTGGCAGATCATGACAACATAATTTTTTCATCTGCACATATGCTGAGATCATGGCTTAAGTATCTAAACATGCCACATTTGCTTGTCCTGAAATTTAAGGCCTATCCACACCAAATATGAATTTGTCCCAACAGATCACGTGTCTCAACAGATCTTTTTGTTTGGGTTTAAATGTGTTGGAAACTCATAAAGACAAAAGACAAAGAAGCAGTGAATTTTTGAGGAAAGCACTTCATTGTCATGACATTTTTACACATGTAAATTGGTTGTAATTGGATTTAAAACAGAGCTTTTAGATTCTTGATTTTTAGAGTTTTAGAGTAAATTAATATGCATTTTCATAAAAAAAAATAGAATGTGGATCAAGAAAAAGGCCCTGTTTTCCCACATTTAAATTAAGTCTAAGAATAGACTGAAATAAATTTCCAGTCTTGATGTACCACTGAAACTGCAATTTAGTCCGATGCTAGGCTAAATTCATATCCTAGTATCCAGTCAGTCTGTGTTTGAAATTGGGTTGAAAGGAACTTTTCCTATAATGTATATTTATCTAGGCCTCTGCAATGCCCCACATTATGTTAATCAACATTTTTAAAGCTGAAATTGATTTTCTTTTTCAATTAAGGCATCTAATCAGTCTTTGCACTTGTTTTTGAAAATAAGGGCAATGTAAAACATATTGCTGAGTTTTAGTTATATGCGAGTAGGAAATGAAGCATGCTGTGAATCCATAGCTGGCTAATTTCAATCACCTCCTTAACAGAATACTGTTGATGTGTTGAAGTATATACTTGGTAGGAAAAGGCAAGTGTCATGCTTAGATATAGTTTAAGACATATCAAATATATTCCCATACTGGCAATGTGAATCAGTAGATCTTATTTGCATTGGATTAAAACAATATTGTTTATTATTTGAAAATATTTTATAAATCCCTTTTTATTGTCAAGTAAATTATTTGAAACCTTTTCAGATGTCTTTTAATTGTTTAGCCCCTTTTTTCAGATTTCTATAAAAAATTCCCATCAACTTGTGGTTCCCTGCCCAGTGGATGAGAAATTCAGTGGATGTGTTCATTTATTTTCCTTCAGAGAAACAATAGAACTCACATAAACTACTGCATGTTCAAAGGGGCATGGCCTTTTTGTATGACATACTCATACATTATAAAGATCAAGAATAAAACATCAAAATGTTGATGTTTTCATATGACAGTGATGATATCTTCCGGCGTTCTTCCATAAAGCACAACCTACACTATGAATTGACATACTGTGGCATTCCCCCATGGCAGTTGTCAACTTGTATTTTGCCCACCAGCACTGTGCTCAAGGGATATCAGTGCTGCCTGCAGCATGCTCAGAGATAAACTTAACCTGTACAGATGTCCCAGTTCACCACTACATAACATCTAGGTCGTGTCCTTACACAGGCAACTTTCTTCTTTATATAGAAGCCCTTCTCACTAGCAGAGTTTTTTTTACAGAGGGGTGTATGACCACAGCTCCAGTGCACCTAAGCCACATTTCCTACAATAAAAAGCATATTATAATGCTTTCACACTTAGGAACCAAATCAACCAGCTATTTTTCCCTTTTTAACCTACAAAATATGGTGGATTTTCTCTTTAAAGACACATTAGCAAAAATACGCTGTTCGATCCTAAGATAAAGTTAAGTTGGAAAAGGGTCACATAAAGAGAATTGTGACATTACATTTTATAAGTGGACCCCAAGAAAAAAGTACAAAATACAAGAGACGATCAGAAAATAGACAATTTTGAAGCCCGACTGCAATGTAAAATAAACATCAGTCTTAAAGGAGAGCAAAGAAGAAAATAACAAGAAATCACATAGTATTCAAACGAGTGAGTACCACAAGCATATAACATATAGCAAAATAGAATTTTCTATGACCGTCTACAAACACATTTATACACATTCATGTTACAGTACCTTTATGTGGTATAATACATGTCTATAATTACTTATAACTAATTGATTAGAATAATTAATTAGAATAATTGTATTATAAGTAGCATTCTAAAAACATTACATTGTCAGTGACAAAGGAGTCAGTCCCAGATTGCAGAGTGTATTATGAAAAAACCTGCCTAAACATTAACAAACATAAGATCTTGTAAGTTGTAAGTAAAGTTATAAGTTTATTTAAACAATAGCATTTTATTTCTTACTACTGGTCTCATTGTTATGTCTGTGAGTTTGAGGCACAACCCCTGGGTATTCAGATGCCAGCCCCAAACAAATTGTCAAGCGCAGAGTTATTTATACAAAGCACTTCCCTTAACCACCGCTTTTATTTTAAAAATTGCTTTACATCACGGCAACCCAAGTACCCATCATTCCTTTTCCCTGAAACTCCCTCTGACATTGCAATGAACATGAAGTTACTGTGGGGCAAAGACATGAAGAGAGAGAGGCAAATTAGTGGAGAGCCATCATTGTAATTTACTCCTCTAATGCTTTTAACATTACTTACTAGAAAGCTTCACTTTGCAAAAATCTGCCTTTGCTTGCATATTTATCAGCACTACAGTAATGCTAATTTGTCAATGCCATGCTAACAATGATGTACATGTACATATTTCCCACTTAAATACTACAGAGAGTTTCACAAGTTTAAACTCTGTCATTAAAAGCTTGTAAGACATGATTTCACTTCATATATTGCACTATTGCACCTGAATCCTTCAGTACTTCAACTTGTTTTTGTGCTTCCCTTTATTTAAAGTTTTAAAGACACATTGTATAAAGGTGTATAATGGTAACATATTCTACTAATACTATTTCTATAGCTATGAATATTGACAAAAATGCATCACACTTGAAAGTTGTGTTTATTATCCATAACAGACTGTTAGCATTGTAAGCAGTGTTCATAGCTTGTTATTAGAGCTTGTAAGTTTTATTTGTCAGCATCAAGTAGAGAGAGGCACACTATGCTAAAGTTTCCTAATATTAATAAGGCTTCAAGTTGAGATATTTACTGAAGGATTTTCTGAAACACTGAGTGGGGCCATCAGTGTTTTTGCACCCAATGTGGTAAAGTCAATGTACCCCACTATGCATGAACTTAACATTGTGTATTAAGAAAACTTGTGGAAAAATTAGCATTACTGTGTTATAGTGCAATGATATTACAAAGGGGTGCACTTTAAAAATAGTAAGTCATTGTTTTAACTTACAAATTTAACAGAATTAAATTCTTTGATTTATGCCCAGACACCTAGTAACTCAAGATTTTAAGGCCACACTAACACTTTTTAACTTTGTGCTTTTTTGTTTGATTTGTTTTGTTTTTACAATGATGGCATCTAAATGAAATTGGGGTTTAAACTTTAAAGGTTTTGTGGCTGCTTTCAAATTTCGTTATTAGAAGATTTGTCCTTTGAAGGTTTTTTATGCTCTTTTTAAATGTTTTTATTTACAAGTGTCTTGTTTAAAAACCAAAAACATTGATAGATTTCTGGACTGCTGCTAGGACTGGATACCACTAACAGCTGAAGTAAATGGAATTTAGTGCTTTAATTCTACTGATAAATGGAACCTTATTTGAAGAACATTTATTTATAACAATTGTTGAAGACATCTGCCCAATTTCTATTAAGAAACACTAAATTTGTTTCTAAACTTGTCACATGTTTGCTGCTAAGTGGTTAGCCTCCAAAAAATTGGTTGTTCTTTATTGTGAGTGATATATGACAATAATAATTTAATATTAACCTCAAAAAAGACAGAGAGAATATGTGCCTAAAGGTCAACTCTCAACTCTTAAATATATAGAATGAACTATATCAATAGTGTGATTGATGCCTATGGAAGTTTTCTGTTTATATATTTTTAGAGATATTCTGAAATTATTTTAGCAGCTGATTTTAATGGACAAAGGTTTCTGAATAATCTCACAGGTGAGCCAGGGTTAAACTCTGCTGCCCAGTAAAAGCTAATAAAAAGTTTTTCACAGCAACCTGTCATATTCAGTTTATTTATACAGCCATAAATAGCATATGGCGGTGTGAACTGCTAGTGTGCAAGCTCAGGATTCCCCAGCAATGCCTCGATGTGTAGTGCCTAACTCATTCACTCAGTGGGAATCGAAAGTCATTCCAAAAAGGCTTAACATGCTGAGACAGACGCTGCTTTCACCTTCAGAACTCATGTTCCATATGGATAATGCAAGATGTGTGGTTAATTAAATTGCAAAACTTGAAGCACATGGATAGAATAATTATTACAGTCTGTATTATGTGATGTGTGTTATTGCTATGCACATACCCACTAATCTGCAGCATTTAAGGATGAAATTTGTAGGATTTCTATGTTTACAGTAAATTTAATATGAAAAAAAAGATCATTATTATTAGGACCTAAAAAATAGTCTGAATTATGCAAAACGCCAATTTGTATGCTTGCTTTTTGGTTGAAATATTAAAATTGCCTTAACATTATTGTCTGAAAATTGTTTTAAATATACATAATAATGATTAGTGGTGTTACAAAAAGATAAAATGTCAAAAAACATAGACATGATAAATATAAATTTCTGATAGACACTACGTGGACAAAAGTATTGGAACACCAACACATTATACCGACACTGTAAAAATTGCGAATAGTTTAAATAGTAAGTTATTATTCAAGTTCAAATACTAAAAAATTTAAAAAAAAGTTAAAACCCCAAATTTTCGTCCAGTGTACAGGACCTTTTATAAAATTCCTTTCTTAATGCAAAAGTGTTGTTATGGAGTTGATCCCCCTTGGGCTGCTATAACAGCTTCCACTTATCCACTTACATTTTCAACTGTGCTCAAAAGTTTTTGCCTATTCAGAAGCGCCTGTCTCACAATCTCTGTTCATCCTAAAGGTGTTTCATTTGGTTGAGGTCCGCACTCTGTACAGGCCAGTCAAGTGCCTCCACACCAAACTCACCCAAGCAGCCTTTATGGGTACACTGGAAACAGTCATGCTGAAACAGAAAAGGACCCTCAAACTGTTCACACAAAATTAGGAGCATACAGTTGTCCAGAATGTCTTGGCATGTTGAAACATTAAGATTTCTCTTCAGTGGAACTAAAAGGCATAGGCCATCCTCTGAAACACAACCCTATTGCGTTATCCCTCCTCCACCAAATTTTACAGTTGGCACAAAGCAGTCGGATAGGCAACATTCTCCTGGCATTGGCCAAGACTCATCCATCAGACTGCTAAACAGAAAACTTGTCACTCCACAGAACGTGTTTCCCAACAGTAATTTCTACATTAATTTTTACACCGCTCTTTCCAACACTTGGCATTGTGCTTGGTGATATAAGGCTTGCCTGAAGCTACTCAGCCATTGAAACTCATGCTGTAAAGCTGGCGCAACTCTGCAGTTATTGATCAGCAGTGTGTTAGAGACTTTTACACACTATGCACCTCAGTTCTTAGCAACCCCACTCTGTAACTTTACATGTCTGCCACTTGTGTTCCTTAACACTCTCGGTTAATCATGGAATATCTAGGAGGAAAGAATTTCACAAACTGACTTTTAGAACAAACCATTCTTTTACAAATGTTTGTAAGAACAGACTTCAGGGCTAGGTGCTTGATTTTATACACACCTGTAGCAATGGATTGAATTTAATGAATAATACTTTTGTCCATATAGTGTATATCATGCCATTATGAGTACATTTAGTCTAAGTGGGTCAACAATTACCCACTTCAAAACCAACAAAACAAAACCCATGAGACGTGTGTCTGGAATTGAACTAATGTCCCCTCGAGTAAAAAGGAAAAATCGAGGCCATCTCTTTGAAGAAAGTAAGTTAATATCTCCCAGAATACACAATACACAAAACGATACAGTTTTGGCATTGTAAAAGCAATTATTCATTTATTCATTTTTATGCACCATTAATCTTCTTAAGTGCAGCTGACACACATATTAGACCATAGTCCTTAAAGTATGTGACTAATTGCATTCCACTTCAGTGTGCATAAAAGCACTTCATTTACCTGTCACACCTAATTACCTTTTTTGTTTTTTTTACACTGTTTTTTAACCTGTATCTTTTTGTAACTCATGTTTTGCAACAGATCTTAGACACTCTGTGTTGTAATCTAAGCCATTGTTTGCCATGGTGGCATTTCATTAATGCATGAAATAAAACAGATACAAAAAATAAACATCTCATATACAGCATATAAAATTCATTTATCCAAAGCTTGCCTCAAGTCTTCCTCCCTCCTCTCTTGTTCATTCTTCACTCTTTCCATCCATGCTTTGCCATCCTGTCCTGCAGTCTATTCTTCTGTGGTAATATCATAACACGAGGACAGGTGGCTGCTTCATCTCCTGTCGGCTTGTGTTTTCAACCATATCAATATTGTAAGGGAGGCCTGGGCACAGGCTCTGGGGCCACTGAGCACAGCCCCCCCCAACATCCCCCACCCCCAACCCCCCACATCTCCACATAATGCCTCATATTGTCTTCCTTCATTTTAGTTTAAACTTTGCATTGATATCAAGCCTTTAATGCCTCAATATAGTTGGATATAGTCATCTCTACAATAAGTCTCCTTGCTGACCAGGTAAGAAGACAATTGAAGAGACTCCACACAAACAAGGCTACAGGCCTCTGCCCCAGGGTGCTTAAATCCTGTGCCACCCAGCTTTGTAGAGAATTGCACCATGTCTTCAGCTTGAGCTTGAGTCTTCAGAGGTCCCTATGATATGGAAGACATCCTGCATTGTTCCTGTTCCGAAAACGCCACAAGCCAGTGACATCACAGACACCAGACCAGTGGCACTTACGTCCCATGTCATAACAACCCTGGAGAGGCTCCTCCCAGAACAGCTCCAGTCCATGGTCCAGCCACTTTTGGACACCCTCCAGTAAGCCTATCAGCCCTGTTTGCGAGTTGAGGACGCCATTATCTATCTGCTCAAATCTATACTCACCTGGATAAGCCAGCCAGCACTGTGAGGATCATGTTTTTTGACTTCTGTAGTACATTCAACACCATTCTACCTGCTCTTATGGGTGATAAGTTGACAGAAATGCAAATAGACAACGCCCTCTGGTCCTGTTGACTACCTGACTGACAGACCACAGTATGTATGTCTGCAGCACTGTGTGCTGGACAGAGTGGTCAGCTATATTGGAGCCACGCAAGGAACTGTCCTCTCTCCCTTACTCTTCACCTGCCACACCATGGACTTCAACTACTGCACAGAGACCAGCCACATTTGGAAGTTTTCTGATGACTCTGCAATATTTGGTTGTATCAGCAGGGGTGATGAAGACAAGTACAGGGCGACGGTGAAGGACTTCACATGGTGTGAGCTAAACCATCTGCAGCTCAACATGACAAGGACAAAGGAATTGGTGGTAGACCTGAGAAGGGACAAGGCACCGGTGTCTATTGGGGGGCCAATGTGGACACTGTGGAGTACAAATATCTGGAAGTGCACATTGAAAATAAACTGGATTGGGCTAAGGACACTGACGCCCTCTACAGTCATCTCTATTTTCTGAGGCATCTGATGTCCTTCAACATCTGCCGGACTATGCTCAGTGATTCTTAGGAGCCATCAAACTTTATAACTCCTCCCTCAATGTGTGACAGGATAGTTAATCTGTACAATACGCAATACCAAATGGTACTGTTTATTTGTGTAATATTAATAATAAGGTATATTTTTAATTATGTGTGCAATAACTCAGAGGTTCAATAATTTATACTGATTTAGACAGTATGTCATATATGTGTTATTTCTATTATTACTTTTATTGTTTTTTATTATTATGATGATTTATTTATTATTTACTGTATTCATAAAAACGTGTACAGATTGCAAATGTTTCTTTTTGTTTTAAATTATTAGAGTGTTTATTCTTATATATTAATGGTTGCAGCTGTAATAACTGCAATTTCCCTCTGGGATTAATAAAGAATTCTGATTCTGATGATTCTGATTCTGATTTTACACAAAGTAAACCGCTACTGTTACAACAAACCAGTTTTGCCTGTCCTTTAGTGTTTTATGTAGTATGTAAAGTTATCGGGCACAAACTACCTGCCAGAGGGAAAAGCTTTCTCACCATTTTTTTTCAGATGCCTAAAATGTCTTGTTTTACCTCACGTTTACACAGTGATGTCATCTCGTAAGACAATCCTTAATGCCCACCTACCAGCAAGGTTGGCATGCCCTTACACAATGCACAGACATCTAGAAAAGTCCTGCTCCAGTCTAGCCTGCAAAGGTGGATTAGGTCTACGTTAAGTTATTCTACCTGACATTCAGGATTGGACTGTAACAAACATCACAGTAGTGTAGGGGTGGAACTTGTAGCACAATGTTGTGATGGCGGTTGACTGATCAGAATAGAGTGGGCAAGCTGACCAATCAGAGCACACTGGATTCATCGGTAAGTGGGGCTTTAATACACAGAAGATCTATTGGTGAATATAGGGGAATACAGATGTACAGTGTTTTGGGAAAATTACAACATATCTTTATTGCCCGCCTACCTATAAGCTTAGCATGCAAAAACACAACACACAGCAACTACTGGAGGCTGGGAACAGTTTGCTCAGTCTCTTTAGCATTTTTTTATGTTAAATAGACACCATTGTAAGAATAGCTACATCAGTGTTTACAGCTGCTCAGGAAAGAAGGGTCTATCTGCAGGCTGCAAGACAGGGGTGGGCGTGTAGGGTCAAAACTGCTTTGGCGGTTAACCAGAGTGGGTGAGCTGACAAATCAGAGCTCACAGGGCTCATCAGGAGGGGGGCATAAAAACACAGGAGCTCTGGTTGGATTTGCTTTCTATAACATAAATTGTAAAGTATAAAAATTGTCAATTGACAATTCTTGAATTCTAAATTCAGTCAGTCGTTTCATGTTTCATTGTCAGTTCACTATATAGTAGGTCACTAAGTGAGCCATTCCAAACATTGTGTTCCTATTAATTTGTCTCATTTGTCTCAAGCACTTAGGTTCATACATAGTCTACATATGTTTCCTGTTCAGCTGGATACATTACCCCTATCTGTTCTCCCATACAGTGTAAACAACCTTTTGTGTGCTTTTTGTAACAGGTGTTTATGTCTGTGTTCCTTATATTTCATGAGCAGCGCAAGATTGAGTGGGGACCAGGGCATTTTGACCTGAGCTTTTAGTACAGTCTCTAATGAGTTTTCAATCATGGCACCTACCCGGGTGGCCTCTGCACATTGTACTGTGTTTTTATGGTTAAATAGAAAAGGGCATCCATTAGGGGTGGTAACTTACAGGATCATCTTATTGAATAATCCAAGCACAGCAGGTAAAGTAGGCTTGCAGTGGAAGCCCCGGCATGAAAATCCCAGGTAAATATCGTGTTTTGCATGAGGATAAATACATTAGGATATAAGCCCCCATAAGCCTCCTTGGCACACACAAGACACTTCATTAAAGCAACTGCGCTGGGAAGGAAAGAGGTTAGACAATCAGAAGAGTCAGCTTAAGAGCTCCAAGACCTCCATTCGCTTCCCACCATCGCTATATCCCCTTTCTCTCTCCCTCTTTCACCCCTTTTTCAATCCCACGCTAATTTCTCTGAGAGCTACTGCCTTAGATTTAGATGTACAGTCCTCACTCTGCTATCATTTCCATGGAAACTGAGGTGAGGAGAGGCAATGTGACATCATGTGGTGGGCTTGCATGAGGAAGATTTGATGAATTCAACATGCAGGAGCACAACCTGGATACCTGGAGCAGAGTGGATGTCCTCCACCAGCTGGGATTTTTCCCTTTTCATTCAGCAAAAGGGAACAAACCGAATTTGCAGCCAGAATGGCAAGGGGTTTTTCATGAATTGGTGGAGTGTTGTAACCACGGAAGTACATTGTTACTATACTTATGGAATGTTGAAGTTTACTTGAGCAGTATTTTAATCAATGTCTTGATCAAAACCAAGTGGACACTTTGGTCCAATGCATTTTAAAGCATTCCAGTGCAACCACAGTGACAAGACAGGACTCCTATGTGTGTGTGTGCTTTTTGTGGATTTTTCTTTTGATAAAATACATATAATATCAGTAACTTCAAACTTTTGCATGAAAGTCAGTTCCATGCTTTTGTCCATAAAGTTATATTTATAGACCATGGTATGAGCATTAAGTGCTTTAAGCAACAATGTCATAAACAGAGAAGTTTTAGGAAAGATATTGTGTGGTTGGCTTCTTAAGTTGGACCAACAAACTATTTAGACAGGCTGAGTTGACTGGAGGGCACTGGTTTGCACAGCTGGATTCCATGACTGCTCTGTATAATTACAATAGCATTAAAGCCTTACTATGCTGGAAATGTATAGATGGCAAACTCAAGCCGAGTTGTCTTTATAGGAAATGTGTTTTGTGGAATCATTGCTCTTGCGGATGGCAATTATGTGTTAAGCAGACGATATTTTCTCTCAAAGTATCCTTATGGTTAGTGGTGTTTAATTGCGTTTACCCCGTAGACCATATAAATACTTACCATTTTCTTTTTCTGCAACAGTTTTTTTGAGAAAGATTCCTTTTTTGCATAAACATGTAAAACACCTGTATTCTTCATCAGAGGCATTTCAAATTACTCATTGAAAGTAAGAGCTAATATTTTCCACCACTTCTCATTTTGTATTTTGATAAGGTATGGCCATGGCAGGGGTCAGTCATATATTACAATGAAATTAGAATTGGCACAAACATTTTTTTAGAACAACCATTTAATTACATACCAGCTCACCCTGATTAATTGAGATCTCAAGCAGCTTCTTTTTTTGTTTTCAATTTGAGAAAAGAGTAATAATTAATTGTTTTCTTTTCTCTTGGAAATGTTTTCAAATTTACAAATAGGTTGTTTACAGGGATCCTAAAGATTGCAGCTACTAAGCTATGTGGAACAAACTGAGTAAGCCAGTTTGTTAAAGTGATTACTTTACTTATTAGTCAGTTCTGATGATTAAAATCATGAATGCCTGATGCTGTTGGAAACCTTAGAAAATATGGAAAATATAAAATATAGAAAATAGAAAAAGTTTCATATTAGCGTGATTATATGATTCAGCTGATTGCTTTTTGAGCTTATGGTGCTCGTGCTGTGCTGCTCACATTCACATTTAGAGTTATGTAGTCAGCTGCCACAGGTAGAACCCACATTCACAAATTACATACCAGAACAGACACCGATCAAATAAATAGAAGAAATTTCTGATTTAAATGAAGGATGTTTAATCTTATTCACATATTTGTATGTTACAGAGGGAGATGGAGCAAATGAAAAGGAAGAAGAACTAGGAAGATAGTGAGAGAGAGAGAGGGAATGATGGAGGATGAGAAGCAGAAGAATAGAAAGTAAGAAATAGAAAAAAGGGAGGGTAAAGTGCAAGAAAAAAGAAGAGAGAGACGGTGCAAGAACAGGGAGAAAAAGAGTGGTGTGGGTGAGAGAGAAGGGAAAAGAGAACAATAAAGATCAGAATAAGCTACATATAGAGGGGGAGATAAATAAAATAGGAGAGAAAAGAGAAAGAGGGAAAAAAGACATTAAGAAAGAGGAAAAACTGTGATGAGAAAGATAGAGACAGAAAGAGAGATAGAGAAGTAACCAACTGTTTTACTTCCCAGACCTGCATCTACTCTAAAGAAAGTAAATAAAATCTAGATAACTAATTTGCCACTTTGTTCAAGAGGAAAGTAGTTTGAAAGAAAGACTATTACTGCTCAGGTGATATCAGGTCACAGTGAAGTAATTGCATGTCGCAGGGGTTATTGGAAATGTTCAGAGTTCAATTCTGGACTTGTGTTCTGGTTCAGAGAGTGCCATTTCTAAGCAGGAGATCATGCCAAAAAGCTGGGCCAGAGAGGCCTTAGAGAGGATAAGAAAACTATGATTTCTCCAACAGCGCTGGCCTGATCCTGGCCAGAGCCAGAATTCATTTCCAACAGGAGGATTGGAAGACAGCTTTCAGAAAAAAGTATTAGAGTATTAGAGAGTATTAGAAATTTATTGATATTGACTTGAAGGCTTAAAGCTGGAGAAAACGTCCAACATAATAAAGAAAGGGTTTGTTTAGAATCAGTTTTGCTGGTGAGATCAATCTGTGACATCACTGGTTGTCAAGCTATTATCCATGTCTGAATATACAAAAGTTTTCTGTAGCACTTACCCAGAATTGCCACCTACCTATCAGATATATTCTTACTTAAAAAGAAAGGTACAAGAAGAGAGATTTATAAACCTTTTACAAACATCATATTTCTTAAAACATTTCCATAATTCTTCCCATAAAACATCCACCTGCCACATATAACAAGAGATGTTTGGATAACGCCAAACAACATTTACTGTACCATTTTACAAATGTTAACTAATATATAAACACATTTAATACACATGGGCATCTACAGTTGCACTGGCCTTGCTAGATGAAATGACCAAAACCAATAATTTGAAGTGGAATCCACATACCTTTGACCCTATAATATAATCAGATAATCTCATAATTTCATGTTATGTAGGTCAGTGTTCACCAACCCTGGAGATCTAACTTCCTACAGACCTCAGCTCCAACCCCATCTGATCATTTAATTATGGCCTTTATTGATTAGCTGAAGGGGGTGTTTTAGATTTGGGTTGAAGAAACCTGCAGGAATGTATATCTTCAAGAGGAGGTTTGGTGACCCCTCCTAGAGGCAATATCTAACATCTCAACAACCTAGCTTATCTTTGTTGTCACTGAGAGTTAGGAGAGCAGATGTATTCTCAGTTCTGTATGTATAGCATCGAAAATGTGCCTGTACGTGTGTGTGTTTTTATGTATTTATTCCTTTCTGTAAAACCCAGAGGAAGAAACATTTTGATTTAGTGGAACAGTTTATGAAACAGCTTTTAGAAGTTTCCTACAGGTAAATGCCTCATAGTTACCAGAATAGTCAAGAGACATGAAGACACATTTTATGACGGCTAAGAAACTCAGGAAAGCTTGTGGAAAACATTGTGAATAAATCGGCAGCATGAGTAGAACATGGCTTACATCTTCAAAGATTATCAACAGAGTGATTCAACGTGAAGTCAGCCTACATTTTTTTACCTTTTTGTTTAGGTAAACAAGAGGTATTTGGGACAATTTATGATGTTTTGTGTTTTTTACCTAATTCAGTAGACGACAGCTTAATCTTCCTGTAGGGCTTGCAAACAAGAGACATCTGTGAAAACACTGCATATCTGAGATATCATATTCTATCATTTAAATATGAGGCAGACTAAAAAGAAATGGCTATACTGACATGGAACAGATTTTCTGCCAAATTATTTACAATGCAAGGCCTGAATAATGAATGGCAAATGCGTGGAGTTGTGAGTTGACAGCACTCAAATGATGTCACATACACATCTCATAGATCTATAAAAAAAAATTCTGCTGTAACTCGCAAAATTTTTTTTAATAAGAAGCACATTTTTGAATAAAAGAGCATTTGCACAAGTTTTGTATGCAAACCATTATCAGTTTTGTGTTAGCAGGTGTTTGGTTCTTTTTGTAAGTGCAAAAGTCAGAAATAGAAATAGAATTGTTTGATGTGAATTGGTTCATTGTACGGAAACTTACACACTCAGATCACAGTGGTGGTGATAGAAAACTAGATTTATGTGTCACCACATGCGTTCTAAGTATTTATTTAATTTTTTGGTATTATTAAGAAGGTATAATCTGAAAACTAATATTTTTACCTTACATCATTCTGTGTGTATCTTTCCAGCATGAACAGATTTAAAAATGTGTTTTAAAATATGTCTTCTCAAAACTATTGTAAAACAAAGTCTCAACCTATTTATAACCATGTCATGAAATAACTTGGCATTAAACACACTTTAGACAGCTGGTATCTATCACCACTTTTCTAATTCAGTAAATAAATTGCACCATTCACATCAAACCACTTAATTTACATCTCAACCTTTTACAAAAACATACAAAAAAACAAAAGAAAAACAGTGGAATAAAAAAAAATAATAAGTTGCTTTGAATTTTTGATTTCTTTTTTTTTTGGCCCGCCAACATCCCCCCTTTTCTGAGGACTATTAATTCTTTATTATTTATTTCACAACAACAATCATTGTACTTCATCATTTTTTTTATTTTCCATGCAGATAGGGTTGGGGGTTCCGAATTGAGGGGACCAGGGGGTGAAATGCAGGAGGAGGTGCAAGGAGGGGAGATTAAGTGAAACAGAAAGAATCAGAAAGAAAAAACACAAAAAAACCACAAAAAATAAATAAATAAAGTAAATGATTTTATTAAAATAAAAATCACTCCAATACATCTACTGAACTGAAAATAGCAAACCTAAACATTTTTTTCTTTGGGCTAATAGACTAACGATAATCTGATTTCTTTTAAAGGCCCTACTCTAAAGTTGTTTTATTGTAAGAATTTCTGTAACTATAGAAGTAGAACAAGACCGCTGTGACAAAAAGACACAGCATTCATATTTGTATTTGTATAATTTCTGTGATGCTGTGCCATATGGTGATCCAGATTTCCAAGCGTTGGGTATATTAGGGGGGCTGTTTTAGACTCAGCATATGACTAACTTGACAACATTCAAAACCATCCCTTTATAATAGCTGATTTGTAAAATGGCAGAGATGGAAAGACAAGTTTCAAATGGTTAATTGTGAGACCAAGTTGAGAAAAGGGATTACTGTAAATTCAAGCACAGAGATTGTCCTTTGGTTGGATTCTGCCCTAATATGGCCCCTGTGTCTCGAAAAGCTCCCTAGTGCAGGGTAGTCATGGAAATAGCATGTTAATTAAATAAAGAAGGGTTACTTGAAAGGGGAGTTAATCTGCAGGTAGCTGGGTTCCTAAAATGACAGGAATTTCTCGTTCCAAATAAATTACTTAGCACCATATAATGAGTCAGCTGTCCCGTCAGTGCTGGTAATACCAGAAATACTACATTGTTTTGTACAGTCTTTGTGTCTATGTCTTTGCTGTCCCGTCAGTGCTGGTAATACCAGAAATACTACATTGTTTTGTACAGTCTTTGTGTCTAGGTCTCGATGACCTAGCCAGTTACCAAATTTATATTCGCTAGATACAAAACTAGTGATCAGACAGCAATAGATGATAACTGTTTTGTTAACGTATTATTTAATTTCAATGAAGGCTGTATGGTTTATTGCATTTTAAAGTTAAAGGATAATCTACATTTACAGTGTGTCATATTTAGTCTATGAAAGCCTCTTTCTGCCAGGTAAAAATAAATAATTGCTAATGTCTCTAAATTAGTACATGAATTAATTCATAATCTTATAAACATTTCTCAGGATTGCATTATCAATCAATTAAGCGAGATATTACATTACATTTCAGAAAAGCAAGTTTTATTTAAAAATGAAATTAATATGATTAAAAAGATTTTTATCATTTAAAAAAATCCAGGTAAAGAGAATGGGCTTCCATATGCTGCAAATATAGCTGGAGACTAGATTCAAAACAGTCAAATATTCCTTTGAAAAAACAGATGTGAAAAGCTTTCTAATGGCTTTCTTGAGCTTTCTAAAATGTTTTGTTTAAGATAATTTATATTTTTATGTGCAAACTGAAAGGAATTTAGTTGCTACTGAAAGACACTAAAGACTGTATAAAATGTACTAGGCACTACACCAGGAAGCCTTTATCCTACCAGGCCCATCATCCCAAAGTACTGTAATCACCAATCCAAAAAAGCTGCTTAACGTGACGCATCTCCATGCATAATGCTCTTTTCCGAGGAAGTCTCATCCTTATCTTAAAAGGAAAGATCAAGCATTTAAGCAGAAAATGAATGAAACACTTTACTCCTTTTCTAAAGGAGCACTGCACAGCTGAAAGCTCTTGAAAACATATGTGTCATAAGCATTAGTACAGGCAGTTATAAATACTGTGTGCTCGCTTCATTTACTTGGGAGGAGGAAAAAAACACTTAGTGCATTTCAAGAGTTACCGTAGGAAGAGCTGTGACAACCAGTGCTGTGCTCTCTGAGTCAGATTACAACTGATTGCTTTATTACTGTCCCTTTGACGTTACTATTACTGGAGCCTGGGCTCTTATTTCGGTCTTCAAATGTTTCTTTCGCTCTCTGGCTGCTGTTTTGAGGCTTTGCAACCTAACTGCAGTGACTGGTTAAACCATTAGAAGAGGTGTTACTATTATTTTGCTGTTGTATTGATGTATTATATGATAATTAAAATTAAATTTTGATGTATGTGATGAATTCAATTTACATTCAATTTACTACATAAATTATATAAAATGTTTACTATATAAACACAGGAACAGTACCAATGGAACTGCAGTCCAATTAAGAATACCGAAAGCATTTAAAAAATTGTTTTATTGATTAAGACAAAAACAAAGTGGAATGTAAAAATTGTTTAGCATGTTAAATAAAGCATTTAGTATTTCAAACTGGTTTATTTATGAAAAAGTACCTCCCATATGAGGTTGTACATTTTTCATGTTTCAACTTGTGTTTTAACCACATGATGTGTGTGCGGAAAAAGAAGTACAGGCTGCAAAAGCAGGGGCTCTATTCAAATTTAAGTGTATAATTTTACACTTACAAAAGAATTTTCAAAAGAAAAGAAAAAAAACTTTTATTTTGTAGCCAGACAAGAAAGCCTTTGTTGCCATAAGGCAACACTACTATGCGGTTTGTGCCAGTGGGTAACACTGTTGCATGTTTTAATGGAAAATTACTGTTTATTTGCTAAGTGTAACATATTTGGAAAATTATTTTGTGTTTTATTTCTATGTTATGTAGAAAACATGTTTTCTTACCTAAAATCAACAAAACATGTCATTTGACAGCAGCGTTCCGAAGTTTACATATGGTTGTATTCTGTATTCTGAATGTATTTATTCTAATTTGCATTAGAAGAGGCTATGCAACAGCTTTAGGCTAAATAGTTTTTAGTTACATGCAAAGTTTGAATCCTTCCACTCAAACACTCTTAATGAAACGTTGCTAATGGCCTCTGTGAGAATTCTTTGTTCCTCTGGAGTTCCTCATTGAGCACCAGGAGTCTCGGTACGCCTTGCCGTGCATCCTTATGTCACTGTATATTGTAATCAGCCTCCTTCAGATGTGCCGCTGCTTTAATGATGTTTAAGCAGAGTCAAAGGTTTTGTCAGAACCTTTTTTTGCTAGTTTCGTGATTTAACGTGAGTGCTGAGAGTCGGCCCGGGATGTCTTGTCGCAGCAGTGTAAAGAATGAACAGCATGCGGTTGCATAATTTCTGACATTCCGGTGATTTCTCTCGAACGCTCTGTCAATGGCCATCTTCCCTCTCCAGACGGCGCAGGGGATGGAGAGAGCACAGCATGTGTGTGGCACTCGTCTGAGGCTGCCAGGTGACTAAAAAAAGTAGAGTAAAAGAAAACAGATAAGATAGGAACATTTTGCATTGTCCGTGTCAATTTTGTAGAATCTTCAGATGGCGACGTTTATACAAAGATGTGCGAATTTGGTTGCCTGCTGTGTAAAAAGCACATGAAAAGGATAATGTGTGTTTGCGGCAAATGAGGCACACTTGAGCACAACATTGTTATCTCTGCAAAACTGGTTTTGAGATTCATCGATTGACTCCAAGGAATTCTTCAAAAGATAGTACACACATGATGGACACAGGCTTTCACCAATATCTGACTAGCACAGCAGGCTTACCTATACTTAGCCTTAAGAGAGAGAAGTTTCTGGCTAAATCTGGGCTAGAACATTTCTAAAACAATCAAACACCTTGCAAAGATGGACTAGCACAACCATCTAAGACTGATCTCTGGTGATACTACTGTCATTCATATAAGGGAGTCCTGGAGAGCATATCTGCCATTGTTCTCAGAGTGGGTAGGATTAACCCTCCATGTTCAACATTACCCCTTACTTAGCAGTAAGGTAATTCTCCTCCAAATGAACTGTCCAGCGCTTTCCCAATTGGGTAGCATTGTGTGACAGGGGAAGACCTAGCGGGTGCAACAGGACCCAACTACATTGTAAAACAGAACATTAACAAGGGTATCCCACCCTCAGATGCTTCTAGTCTGTGCTCTTATAATGTCCAATAGTGAGTACAGTTGCTAACACAAGCAAAACAAGCTAGCTAGAAGATTACTATGGTTGTTTTTCTCATTACAAGGTCACATCTGGCCCTGCAAGTCTAGCCATCTTCTCCATCTTGTTAATTACAAAGCAGGCTGTGTCCTCATGCATGCATTAAACACTCAAAATGGTTAATGCATTAGACAGCTTACCCTATCTTGCCTAACATTTAATTTATTTATACCTTTAGAGACTTTGGCTTTTTACCTTTTAACTCATCCGCCCCCACAGTAACCGGGCCACTGGTATAAAGTCATAGTTTTTTTAGGTGCTATCAAGTTGGTTATGACTACCAGAAACCATATGGATAGTGTTTCTCCAGAATGTCCTGTCTTCTGTTTAATGACTTATTTATGATAACTCTCTTTGTGGTCATCCATCTTGTATTTGGTTGTCTTCCTTCTTCAAATGTACTGGTTCTTCTTAGAACCCTATGTAAAAAAGCTTCAGGTTGGTCATGTGGACTTTGAGTGAAGACTAAGGCTTGATTATTTGAGATCTATTTGTTCAGTTTCTTTGCAGTCCAATATACTCTCAAAAGCATTCAACAGCATCAGTATTTTGCATGTCCTGTTTTTTTTTCCCATCCAGCTTTCAAATCCATATAGAACCTTGGAGAAGACCATAACCTGGTCAGTCCTAATCTTTGCCTGTAAACTCAATAGATGGATATTTTGTGGTAATAATAGATCCAAGTTGCATCTGGTACAGCTAGCAGTGTCTCCCATTGTCAAACATTTTCCTTCATATTGAGCTAAAAGCTTATAGATTTTTCCAAATGTAATAAAAAAAACCACACATTTTGCCACTTAAAATGTTTTAAAAAAACACTGTATATGTGGTAATACTAATACTTCTAATGCTACTACTACTTCTACTACTAATAATAGTTGTAGTTATATAACTATAGTAATGTAGTTATAGTATGAAATAGAATTATATGGTATAGTTTAGTACCACTGTAAAAATAATAGTTATATTATTCTATTATTAGTTGTGGTGGCAAAAGAATTGCTAATAAACATTTACATGCAAAAACATTTGTGTATGTTATATACTAAATGTTTATTTACAGACAAAAAGTGTGTCACTCAATACAGGATAGTGTCATGTCCTGCCCTGTTTCCCTCGTCCTTGCCTGTTTGTTTACGTTTCTGTTTGTAGTCCATGTGCTTGTGTTTACGTCTTTCACCATGTGGTTCTGTCTGATTAGTAATGTGATCCTTGTCTCCGCCCTCCACCTGGTTCCCATCCTTGTCACCTCCCATTGTCACCAGCTGTCTCCTGTTCCCTCTCGTTATCCAGTGTATATAGTCTGCCTGTTTTGCCCTCTCCTTCGTGGTTTGTTGTTTGTTGTCTGATGTCTAATATCTACTGTCTAGCGTTATGTATGGACCCTGTTAGTTTGTTAGTGTGTCTGTGTCGGTTAATACTCATGTTTGTTTTGTTTAGTGTTTGTTTTGATCGTTTCCATTAAAGTACTTTTAGATAACCTTGCGCCTGTGTCAAGCCCCTTCGTCGTGCCTATCATCCCCCGGCACCTCTCCAGGTCCAGCGTGACAGATAATTCTTCATTTTAGTCTTGAGTGCTCTCAAAACGTCTTCCAGTTGTTTAGTTTCTGTTTGGAATGTCTTTAGCTTGAGACCTAGATTTTATGTGTTTATGAAAAGGTACTAAGTAACATCAACTTGGCTCTACTTGTCTAAAGAGGTGCTAGATGGGGTTTTCTGCCTACTAACCCAAGAAGTCATGAAAGTTTCAGTGTGTAGGTCTCAGAGGAGGCTCCACTAAAAGCGCGAGAGAGTGTCAAAGAACCTAACCAAATTTGGAATGCTCGAGGTGGAGGTGGGGGATGCAGAGCTATTTTATGAAGCTCATTCTATTGAATACACAGTGCACTGCATTTGCAGGGAAAAGCAAACCTTAGCATAAACATTGCTCTTGTTGGGGATAATTCATTGTTCGCATCGACTCTAAAACCCGCATGGCCCACTTATTCCGGCGACCGAGGTAACTGACAGGTGTGGCAATGTAGTTTACTCTCCTTTACTGACTGACAGAGCGTTCATGGAGTTTCTGCAGATGCCTGGCATCCACGACCTATTTGTTTTGAGACTCTTTAAAAGAGTTTTAATTCCCATAGAAAGATCATAGTAATAAATATTTCACAGGTTCGGGGCATTTCAGGGTTTTCTTCCTGCTTGAGTGCAGAGCTTTAGTGCTGGACCATGTAAGGACATTCACATAGGCTTTATCACCTCTCTATGAAGAAAAGAAGCATACTGTATTTCACTTCACAAAAACTTATGGAGGGATGCACATATGTGAGAAGGCACAGCAAAAAATGTATTTTGATGCACCTGCAATACACTGACATTCAATCTGAAATTAAAGTTCAGTTAACTGAGGCTTAAGCTAATAATGCAAACTGTGCACTAATAGCACCAAATAAATGAGGTACATAGTGAAGTAGTGGAGTTCTTTTGATAATAATGGCATACTATAGTGGTGTTATAAGGTTCTGTCTGCAACTATCTATCTAAACCGATCAGCCATATCATTAAAGCCACTTCCTTGTTTTGTCAGCTCCATTTACAATACATGTGCAATTTATAGTTCTACAATTACAGACTGTAGTTCACTTTGTTAGTCCCCTTTCATCCTGTTCTTCAATGATCCCTCAATCATAGAGTGGTGTTTGGCCGATGGGTCGTTCTCAGCACTGTAGTAACACTGACGTGGTGGTGGAGTGTTAGTGTGTATTGTGCTGGCATGAGTGGATGAGTGCTGGAGTTTTAAACACTGTCCAATAACTGTCCACTCTATTAGACACTCCTATATAGCTGGTCCACAGTGTACATGTAAAGTCAGAGACGCTAGCTCATCTGTCGTTGCACAGTTTTTGTTGGTCAATCTCAAGTCCTTTATTAGCGATGCTGCCCACAGGACACTGTTGACCAGATGTTACTGGTTGGGGGACTTTTCTCATTCCGGCAGTGACACTGCTGTGTCTGATCCCCTCATACCAGTACAACACACACTAACACACCACTACCATGTCAGTGTCACCGTTTTGCTGTGAATGATCCACTTCTCTAATAGTACCTGCTCTGTGGTGGTCCTGTGGGGGTCTTGACCATTTAGGAACAGGGTAAAAGGGGATAAATAATGTATGCAGCGAATCAGATGGACTACAGTCTGTAAACTACAAAATGCTGTTATATGGAAGGTGGAGCTGATAAATAGACAATGTGTGTCGATAAGGAGATGATTTTAATGTTATGACCGATCAGTGTAAGGCTGAAACATGTTGAGTTGTCCATTAATGTTGACTTTGTGACAAGTGACAATTCGAAAAGATATGGTGGTTGGCTCCATGTAAAGAAATACATTCTAGCCTACACCCTCCCAGTTTGCTAGCACTGTATGATGGGGAGACCTAGCTAATTAGGCTGGAAAATTTAATAAAAAAACTTAATATGTGCACATATTGCATGTATTGATATATATTTTGTAGTCAGCCTTCTCACATACATACCCCTAGGCCTGAAAGTATTGCCTTATTTTCATTCCTGCACATTTATTTTCTGCTGCTGTAGTTAAAGGAGGTCCCACAGTAATATGCTTTCGAGACACTACCAATATTAAAATTTATGGCTGTTCCCTGCAAAACTAACCACCCAAACTATAACAAAATAAATGAAATATGTAATCAGTCGCACTTCCAATATCCATCCATTTTGTGTAAGATCCTACTTTGTGTTGTGTGGTGATGCCTTAAATGCATGGAGCATAAGGGGGACATTTGGGCTTGAACACCAGCTTTGTATGCAACACATGGGCAAAACGCTTAGTACATCTAGCCCAGAGAGGAGTGACAGAAGTGCCACTCTGGAGGCTGAGAGAATGCTGTTGAAGGGTATTTCGTTTTTCAATTTCACATGGATTATGTCGTCATGCTTCATCATACTTCTTGTGTGAAGCAGAATTTAAAATGAAGTGGCTCATGAAGAAGCTGTGGATGTTTATCCTAAGTGCAGCGTGTATTTAACAAGGAGGTCCCATGATCACATGACCCTGTGCTGCACTAGAGCCGCACTGTAATTGAAAGTCATCATTTGTTTGTTACTTAATAAACAAACACACAAATACATAACATTATATTTTTTTGCTACTAACATAAATATGAATGTTCATAATGGTTGCCAAAAGAACTGAAATTATTAATCTGTGATTCATTGCATTTGTTTTTGTGGTTAGTTGTGATTAATACTCTTTTGTCCTTTTTGACCTTTTACAGACATGTCCTTTTTGAAGTCATTTTTTCTACTTAAAAGTTAAAACACATTTAACGTATCGCAATGTATTTTTTATGGCCGATAATTCAATAGCATAATCTTTATATTTGAATATGCTTTTTTATGAACTGAGCAGGATTAAAATACTTGTACGTCATCAACAATCATAGTTCTCTATCTTTCTCTTCTAGCTGCATTAATCAAATGTCCGGTCCTGCCGGCTTCGTTGCTGCGTAGTAGCGTCAAGTGGCTTATCCAGGCAGCCATGTAGTTGCGATGTTGCATCACTCAAGCAGCCAGTCCTGACCAGGTTACTCGGGTGCTTGACACACAAGTGACCAGTCCAGGCCACACAGCTGTTTAAAATTTTTGAACGAAAGCACATGAGTAGATAGGTGGAAGGTGGAAGTCTGAATGGTTTGGAAAAATGTGTTAATGTTGTTAAAGAAATTAGTAGTGTTCATTTATCTCATTATAAAAATGAATTACTGTACATACTAGCAATTGATAAAGTAACTAAGACAATGAACTTGATAAACAAATACCTTCTAATGTCAGGATTTTACTAACAGTATTGTGTGTCCTTTGTGCTAATCTCATTTCATTTAACTCAAGAATGCTTGACCATTAACTAATGATGATTCAGCTGCAGGGAATACATGAACCCTTAAAAAGAACAATGCAAAGTTACAGCTGGACTCCAGGACTAGAGTTAAAACATTGCTTCTAAAAGTAGTAGATAACAGAGGGAAACCTTTTCAATCTCCAGGGCTATGCAGCATCATGTCATATTTTATCCCACACCATTCAGCCTCCTCTGTCCTGCTAACTGTGTATGTTTGTTTCCACAGAGGAGCTGTAATCTAGCGATTTGCTCTCTGTCTCTCTCACACACTCGCTCTCCCACTTGCACTCTCTCTCTCTTCATTAAGAGGCAGAGTGAGGGCAAGATGTTTAATAAATAATTCAGAAGAGCTTTTTGAATATAAGGGTCTGTAGTCTGTTCATTTGTTTTTAGGGCGTCTGTAATATATTGCCAATGGCTGTGTAGGTTTTCATTATTTTTCAAGAGCCCCAGCCCTGTTTTTCCATCCATCACTAAATCATTGGCCCCCCCTCTCTCACAAAAAAGTTAATTCTCCCTCTAGTCCACCCGCCACCCCCAATTTGAAATTAGTTCACAGAGAAAGCCTTTGAAATATTGTTGCGCCATAACAATAACAGCCACCCGGAGTGGCTTAATGAAATATTTATCAGGGATTTGTGGATTGAGGCTATTTTAATTACCATTTGCTAAAGAAGCATCTCTGTAGATTTATGGAGTGCCTGAGTTTTGCCGGTCAGCGTTTGTCATTTTTCAGTGGGGTGTATTTGGGTGTATATATGTGTGTGTCGTATGGAAGGTATATAACCTTGATTTTCAGTTAGTTCAAGGTGACCATTGTGAAATCTTCATTTATAGCGTTTGTGTGGACCATATCATACATTTTCATGTATTTTTTTCTGAATACCACTTACAAGACAAGCAAAAAAACAAAAGAACAGTCATAACCTATGGTTGTAAATGGTTGGAAATTGTATAGGAAAGTCTTAGGCTGATTAGCTAAATGCATATATGTATTGCTCCTTATGACATCTCATACACACACACAATGATTTCAAAGCGGGCTTATTTTTGGAAAGTCTTTGCTGAAAAGAGGATGCTACATTATGAAACCTTGACTGTATTAGCATTTTGCTTCACACTCATTTATTTCATATTGATGTTAAACTGCAAACCAACCCACGTTTGGAGGTGAGGAGCAGATGACAGCGGACACACATGCAAGCTTTAAGTATTTAATACAAACAAAACAAAACACGAGAACATAAACACAGCGATGAACCAAACGGGAGTCACACATGCAGACCAAATACAAAAACAAAAAGAACCACGAGGAAGAGCACAAAACAAGCAGACTAAATACACCTGATAACGAGAGGGAATCGGAAACAGCTGGTGACAGTGGGAGGAGACTTAGAGCACGAGACCAAAACAAACACCATGCGGACATGACGCATTGTGAGGACAGCTGAGAGGATCATCGGAGTCTCTCTCCCCTCCGTCTTGGACATTTACACCACCCGCTGCATCCGCAAAGCAACCAGCATTGTGGATGACCCCACCCACCCTTCACACAGACTGTTCTCCCTCCTGCCATCAGGAAGAAGGTACCGCAGCGTCCGGTCCAACACGACCAGACTCTGCAACAGCTTCTTCCCCCAAGCCATCAGACTTCTCAACACAACTTAACGTCTGAACTGATATCTTTCTGGTACATGTACACTCTCTCTCTCTCTCTCCAACCATTTACCCCAGATAAAAAAGGGAAGCATTTTTGCACAAAGCATTGCACTGATAACTTTACTACCTCACTGGACTCTATTTATTACACATTGCACAATTTGCACACTACCAGCAATTATTTATTATTCTCTGTCTGTACTGTGTTGTGTTGTCTGTCCACACTTGTTTGTTCATGTTGCACTTGTGTCTTGTATGCACTGTCTATGTTGCACCATGGTCCTGGAGGAACGTTGTTTCGTTTCACTGTGTACTCTGTATGTAGTTGAAATGACAAGAAAACCCACTTGACTTGACTTGACGCGGGGAACATGGCGGAGTATACCCCCCCTCAAAGTACGCAGCTCCAGAGGCGAGAAAGTAAACACACTCCAGGAGCCCGCCTCGAGGGGGAGACCAAGAAAACAAAACAGGGACAAGACTAGACAAGGCACAGGACTAGGAACTGAGGACAGACAGAACATCAGACAAACACCAGACTAGACAGGGCAACGGATACTGGAAGAAACAGGAAACTGGAGACTGGACAGGGGACGAGAACCATGATGACAGGGGAACTGGAAAACACACATCGACTGGGACAGGGATGGACAGACTAACAGGAACGGGGACAGACAAACCTGAGGGCAAGGGGACAGGAACACAGACAATGACAGGGACTGGGACAACCACAGGGACCGGGACGAACACAAAACCAGGAACAGGGGGCGAGACAGGAGCAGGACGAGGAACATGAACAGAACGGGAAACAGAGTCACCAGGCACCCGGGGAACAGGCCGGGGCGCAGAGCCAGGAAGCCTTCTAGGCGCCGAGTCAGGAACAGCTCTAGGTGGTGAGTAGGTAGCCGCTCGGGGGGCGGAGTCAGTAGACGCCCGGATCGCCGTCCGGGGAGCAGGAACAGGAGCCAGCCGGGAAGCACGCGGCAACGTCCACGGAGGCAGCGGCCCTCGCTGCACCGATGCCCACGGAGGCAGTGGGTGCTGTGGCGACGCCCACGGAGGCTGCTCTGAGAGGCCGAAGGGTCCTAACACGGGGAAGGGGCGCCGCGACGCTGTGGATGAGCAGGCGGAGACGATTTTCTCTGGCGGCGGCAGCTGGGATCGCGGGAGCAGCGGTGGACGAATATGTCCGCACCGGACCACTGGGTGACGCCGGAGCGCCAGCGGAGCTGGAGAGCGCCGCCGCAAAGAAGCGCCCGCATGGCCGCGACGCTGAGCAGGCAGGAGGGTGCAGCTGCTTTGCGGGATCTTGGGGCAGCTGCACTTTGTGAGCAGAGCTCGGCCTGAGGGCTCGAGGCTGCCCTTCACTGGGAGTCGACACGAATTTCAGGGGGGTTGGCCCTGCGCTTCCTCCTGGATCCCCTCCTACCTTTGTTCCTAGTAGAACTTTCAGTAGGTTCCGAGGGGATCCAACCAAAGGTTGCATGGGCCCCAGGGGGAGTCTCCGGAGCAGGGGGAGTCCCGACGGATGGCAAGCCTCGAGTCGATAAAGCTTGCTGTGTCCATGGTTGGTGGTTTTTTATGTCACGTTTGGAGGCGAGGAGCAGACGAAAGCGGACACACATGCAAGCTTTAAGTATTTAATACAAATAAAACAAAACAAAACACGAGAACATAAACACGGCGATGAACCAAACGGGAGTCACACATACAGACCAAATACAAAAACAAAAAGAACCACGAGGAAGAGCACAAAACAAGCAGACTAAATACACCTGATAACGAGAGGGAATCGGAAACAGCTGGTGACAGTGGGAGGAGACTTAGAGCACGAGACCAAAACAAACACCATGTGGACATGACGGGAAGTAAACACAAGCACGTGGATTTGACAGAACATAAACAGGCGAGGGACGCGGGGAACATGGCGGAGTATGACAGAAACAACACACTCATACTTAAAAACTCTGAAAAATGTAGTTCATTTGATTGTTGCATAAAGAAAGCTTTTGTCTTCGAGAAAAATGGCAGCCATGTGTACATTTGTACACAACAAGGTACAAATATATACTTTATGTATTTAAGCCAGTATATCAGATATATACAGAGCCAATATGCCAGTTGTTCAATAATATCAACCAATATTGACAAACTGAGGTTTTATTGGTATTGGACACAGTACTGCTATTAACTACCATCTTTTTTCACAGTAATGCCACGGCAAAACTTTAGACAGTTGTACTGCTGGAAACCCAGTAAGTGCCTTGTTTAACTACAGCACAGGAATACAGAAGGTAAATAGTAATGTACAGTATGAGAAAAAATATTGGGTTAAAAACGTGTAAGCATGTAAATATATTCTAGAAGGCCAAATTATAAACACTGAAAATGATAATAATAGGTCTCTTGAATAAAACATAAGGAAAGGAAAAAAATTTAATTAATATCAAAATCACTAGGTACATCCAATCCACAGAGCTACTATATTTACATTATTGGAGAACCATGACCAGAACAGCTATGTAAACATTTAATGTTAAACATTACATAATACGAAGTATTGTTCAATAGCCTGAGTTGAAGGAAGAGAAGCTAGGTTCTCTTCTAGATTTGCACATGACTGGATGATTAATGCATACAACAGGAATTTGACACTCTTAAAGAATTGTATTGGAAGACATAATACACTGACTGCCAAATGTCTATTGAAATCATTTCTAATATGTTTAACAGCAAATGGACGCTACCATTAATAGTATCTACAATTGCATCTAAATAATTGACCTGGAGTTAATACATTTATTAACCTTCATCAGGTAAAAGCCATTGATTCACAGAGGGAAAAGTGAGTTAAGGCCGTGCAGGACTCAGAGAAAAGTGACACTGAGATGCTGCAGAGAGAAATCCTCCATCAGATGCATTAAAGCCGTTTGACATTTCAAATCAAAATGGAAATTCAGAAGATGCAGAGTCAGCGATGATGCATTATGTGCCGCTATGTAAAGCTGTGCTCAGCTGATACTGCTACACACAGCTGCTTTATCTCTTGCTCTTAAAGAAATACAGGAGCAAAATAACAGCAGTATAACACAAAGATTTTCACACTGAATCCCAGTCTTGAATTAACACCTACACAGCTAATGTAAGTGCAACTGGACTCAAATTAGTAAGAATCGATTTAACACTGAATATGAGCAACATGTTAGCTGAATCAATACATCACTCCATGAAAACAATAGCATCTATTGCAGTGTCTGCTTGTTACAAGTTAAAGGAACTTGAGCGACGTTTCCATACATGCATTGCAAACGTGCCTACTCACCCTAAACAGTGATGCTACAATTTTAAGAGTAAGATTTTTCAGATTTATGAAGGGGGATATTTGAGGAGCTGTTAGCTACCAGTACTGCTGGGAAGTGAATATCATGTCTGTATGTATTAGGCTCAAAATTGGTTACACTAGCAGTCAGGATTCCTTCATCAGTGTAGGGGTATATTATATGAATGGAAAAGCACAACATTGAATTGAATTGTGAATTCTGTCAAACCAATGAGCCTAAGGCACGCTAAAGAATGTTAATGTAAATGTTAATAATATTATGACAAATACATGACACTGAACACTAGTTTTAAGCTGATAGTCAGAATAATTATTGTAATATTTGGTGAAATTCTGCTCCTGTTTTTGTAGCAAATGCATGCTTAAAAAACTGGTCATTGTGACTTTCCCCTCTCCCAGTTTACTTCTCAAGAATTCTTTAATTCTTCAGTTCGGTTTTGATTTATATCGAAGCAATGATCAAGCTCAATCCCTTTCATAGGTTGTTAGGTTAGAGTCACAAAATGCCACCACTCTCACTGCCACACCACAGCCACGGGTGGTATCTTTGAGATAGCTCCATAACAAATTCCATGCATCTGTCTTTTTTCTATGCATTTTAATGTCAAGAAATGTCACTATTCAAAAGTGATTACATAGTTATTTACACTTACTGTGCCATTTATTAGGAACACTGCCTTGTTTTTATATTGCTTGCGCATTTAACCAGCTCCACTTATCACAACACTTTTGTAGGTATACAATTACAGACTGTAGTCCATCCTTTTCTCTGCATACTCTGTTAGCCCCCTTTCACCTTGACCTGTGACTTGTGAGCCAGGCCTTCTTACAAGCTCATATGGTAGTGATGGTTGGATGTCCACATACTTTTGACTGTGTATTGTTTGATTGTGAAAGCTTTTTAAGTTTTTAACATCAGACATCAACCACTGTCTGATGCCTACAAACAAATCACATGAGACACAATCAAACATAACATGGCCCGTTATTGATGACTGTTTTTGTATTTCTTTCAAATTCCTTCTGGACAAGAACGCATAGACAGTTTTGAAAAGCAGTCTCTGCAGTAATGCTTAATAACCACTATTGCATCCCCTGCAGTTATGGTGACACTGGACTAAATCACCTTTTATGATTGCACATTGATAGTGTTGAAAGGCATTATACACATTCACCTGGAAAGTCAATTCTGTGCAAGTACCAGTAATTACTGGTGAGGCCAAAACCTTTTCACATTAGCTGAGTATTACAGAGAGAAAAGGCTTAAAACGGACTCTTCATTGATATAAAGTTTATGGGATCATCCGATTGGTTCCAGTGAGTAGTTTCAGCTATATCAAAGCTACTTTTAGTTCAGACTGCTCAATCAGGTTGGATACCAAGGCTGACTCAGCTCAAGCTGTTCAGCCACTGATTTAAAAAACTTTTTTAATGCTTTTTAATTTATTTAGATCTGCCTTTAATACTGTCCCTCTATCATAGCACAGATATATCTGTGATAATAATACGTGACTTAACCATAGTAACAACAACAATAACAACAACAACAACAACAATAATAATAACTTACATGGTACATGGCTTCTTTAGTAAATGGCATTTTTTAACACAAGAGATTCATGAATATAAAAGCTTAAAATACAACAAAATGTAAAAGTTAATTTTAATTGATTTTAAATAACAAAATCCTTGTTCTCCTGGAATCTTCAGTAAAAATGACAGGTGGGCTTACTGGGTTTTGATTATGCATTTGTGAGAAAAATCATTATAAACCAATATCATTTTGTGATTAAACACTACAATCAATCAATTTGATTTTCAATACTAATGACTGTAATCATGATGTTTAACAACTTACTAATGATACTAGAGCTGAGAGGGAGTGCTGGAGTGAGTTGTTGTGGGCGTTGTAAGGCGTAGATGGCATAATTAATAGAATATCTATTCTACACAATGCACAGTGTCATAGTTTTGCATTGCATTATCATAATTTCACAATGCATTGTTTCACCCCCTGCTCCTACCGCCCTAGACCATTCCTGAAGCTGTGCTTCACTTAGAAATACATTTATAAAAATTCTTCATGTGAGTGCTAAGAAAGTAAATCGTTCTCAAGTTTCATGTAGAGATATTCACAGTAGGGGTCATAATCACTGGAAGCTGACTTACTCTTTTCAGACATGTTTCTGGGACTGCTAGCGGATAGCTGTTTAAGGGTCTAAGTGACCTAAATGTAACATCTACAGAGAAGATAAAAGAGGAGTTACAAGCTAGCAAGGCTTAAAAACACTACCTGAGGGTAAAGTAAAGGATGACAGTTTGTCACCTGAATTTTGACAGAGAGACGTAGGTGAGTGGTAGAAATGTACCTGTTAGATTAGTCCATAGTAAAATAGGACACATTTGGCCCTTAACAGACAATTCTCAGTGTTTATATTTTACTCTTTTAGCCTGCCTGTAATCAATGCACACAAATTTAGGCATCAGTAATCTCTGTACCTCCTCATCTTCATACCCCTTCCAATGAACCAGTTCTGAAAAAGGAGGTAAGCAACACTACATTTCTTTTTTATATGAAAATTTCTTTTTTATATATTTTTCCCTTTGATTGGTAGGCCTGTAATCCATCTAGGTAGGTCCAGGGTCGTCCAGGCCTACTTTTCCTAGTCAACAGTACAATAAAACAGGATCCAGTAGTTTAGCAGCATCATTTTAGTAAGTAAGTAAGCTGACAGTTTTTTTAACCCTTAGCTTTGGTATAATTAACTGTCCACATGGATCAGCAAAGTAGAATTTTGCAGCCATGACAGTCTTTCCTCAATCAGAGTGCTCATCTGCTAGGCTCTGGAGCAGCAATCTGCTATGTTATTCATTAGCATGCTGGACTGCGTGTTAGGCTACGTGATGGCCAGTAATGCTAATAGTGGACTGTCCAAGCTGCCGCTCTGCCGCAGTGGACAAGCTCAGCACGGCAAGGCCTCACACTGAATTATCCTCCTGACAAAGCGGCCGAGTGAAGCACGGACCACTAATACTCTACTAATACTAATGCGCTCTCTCTATCTCTCTTTCTTTCTCTCCCTTCTTCTTTCTTCTCTCTTTTGCTTTTCCTCTGTCCCATTTTTCATGCTATTTGCTTTTTTTCTTATTCACCCCTTTTCCTAATCTTTCTCTTTTTTTGCTTATTGCTGTGTCTCTGACACAATTTGTCCATCTTTCCTTTTCTGTCTCTCAATGGGCTCCTCTCTTTCTTTTACCTCTTTTTCTCTCTGATGATCTTTCTCCCCACTCAGTCAACTGCCCAAATATCCTTCTTTCTTTCTGATCTTTCTCTCTTTGACACTCAATCACTTTCTCCATCTTACCCCATCCTTCCATTTGTCTCTCTTTCTACTCCTGTCTTTCTTTCTTTCTTTTGTTCTCACTGCATTCATCTCTCTTTCTTTCTTTCTCTCTCTGACTCACCCCTTTCTCCCCACCCATCTTTCACTGTCTCTCTATCTTCTGCCGTCACTCTCTTCCCTTCTTCTCTCTCTTTCTTTATCTGACTCACCTGTACTTCCACCCTTTTCTCCTTCAGCACTCCCCCTCTTTCTTTTGCTGTTGCACACTTACCTCCTTTACTCTTCCTGTCTCTCTCTGACTCACTCTGTGCTTCTATTCCTTTCATTCGCATTTCTCTCTCTCTCTCTCTTTCCACCCTCTGCTAATAGTAAATAATTTCTCTGTGGCTGACCCTCACTGTAGTGTTGCTGTGTGCGCAGAGGGAAATGATCTAAGTGAATGCTTTGATAAGCAATCCAAACTCAATAGCTCAGAAAATGGAATTAATTGCAGTGCACCGTGACATTAAAGTGTTGATCTGGCTCTCTCTAGGCCTGGTCTGCCCACGTCCTGGTCCCAGCACACTGTTTTTTTTCTTCCTTCTGTACCTGTGTGAAAGAACAGAATAAAAATACTATATTTGTATCAGAGGGCACAGAGCAATGTAAACACCACTGTTTTCAGATTTTGGCCACTGTGCTGCTGCACTAAATATACTGCATAACTACTATAAGAAGGATGACATTGAAATTTATATGATGAGTTTACTTCATATTCCACATTACTGTGATCATCCTATAATGTGAGCAGCCGGTCAGCAATGACTCCCTCTAGGTAAATGTTCACACTATGACTATGTTCCAAATGTGGGTCACTTTCAGTGTTGTTCCACAGTTTCTAAACCAGCACAACCCTAAAACAAATTTAAAAACACCTACAAATCTTGCAGAGCTCTTCCAAAGTTTAGTAGTTGTGTAAGACTAATGCTAAAGTTGGCTTTAAAATTTTACTGTGGCAACAATCTCTACACTTCTTTACTTTGTTGGCATAGAGAATATAAAGTCCATTATTTACATAAATTATTTAAAGGGACTGTAGTACATGTTCCTCTACATTGTGTACATATGACTACCTTTTTGTATGGTACAGTCTTAATGTTCATTTGTGAATGCAGCGATGAACAGTGTTTATTGACAATTGTTTCTTAAAGTACTCCCGAGACCGAGACCTCCATCGCTTAATGCAGGGCCGAAGGGCCTGAAGGGCTGAAGGTCACAGGCATTCACTGGGTTAGGGTTAGGGTGACACACTTTTTCTTTACACATAAATATTTCTACAGATTTCCTGAAGTCTTTTGTTGATAATATGCCCTGCAGAGAGTGGAATATCTGAACTTCTGATCCTTGACCGAGGAACATTATTTTTAAATGGCTGATTTGTTTGCTAATGCATTTTTGGAAATGTGGCCTTACCCTTTCTGGATGCTCTTTTCATATTCAAATATGATTCCATCACATGTTCAAGAAGTTTTTTGGAAGTTTAAATAAAATGTTTGTAGTTTTATTTGTTCCTGTCCCAACTTTTGTTGAATGTATTGCAAGCATAAATATCTGCATGAGCACAAACCACAAAACATATCACATATTAAACATGCATATCTTGTTGTCATAGTGTTTTGATCTAATGCATGTCTAAGTATGTGAATAAATCACAGTTTTTATTGGCATTTTATCCAATGCATTGGGTTTGTATATTACAACATTATTTTGTGTTTCTTTTTGACAGTGGTATTGATGTTATATGTCTTGTTTATGTGGAAATGATGTACACATTTTAATCCCAAGCAGTACTTTTTCCAGCATGTTTTTTCTTTGCTATCTCAAACGTAACATGCTTTTTTATGCCTTCAGTAGGATTCCCTTGTATTTTGTCACTTTTTGTCTACTTCAAATCGAACAGCAAAGCGGATTAAAGGAGCATATAGATGCTTTAGTCATTTGAGGGGGGTGTAGGCTCAGTGATAGTTTCACATTTTTCCAAATTATAGGGGTGGTTTTCACGATGGTAACACAAGAAAACAGCAGCTGCCTAAACCTTCATGCTCTGTTTAAATATTCAGGCAGTGAATGAGTAAGTGTGTTTCAAAGTTAGTCCAAACAACATAGTGCCTACATTACCCTATCCTCCAGGGAGAATGTGTCATGTACATGCAGCTAGAATAAAAAACAGAGCCTGTGGAAAGTAACCAGGAGTTTTTGTTTTTTTGTTTGTTTGTTTGGTTTTTTTTTTCTTATACCATCTTCTTTTTCTTTTCAATGTCTTTATCAGGCAGAAACTTCAATATGTTTAAGTGGGCCTCATCATTTTATAAAGACAGAATCTAGGCTGACAGAGAAGAAAGAAAAAAAGGAATACAGAGAAAAAAGAGAGCACATTAAAGTGGTGGAGATTTTTTTAAACACATGTTTTGTTCTCATGATATGCACTTGTGTTAGACTAGCTCTTGCCAAGCTGTCTGTTAGCCAGGATAAAGGCAGTGCTTGGGTTATTTTTGTTTTTTGCCACAATGGCATATATATAAAAGTATCCTTTTCCATGGCTTTGTTGTTCATTCTTTCAACAGTGATAAGGTATATCAGCTGGACAAATAATAAGCACTGTTTTTCTGGGCGTCCTCTAGTGAATTGCTTTGGAAGACATACTGGTCTTGTCTAGTAGTCTCCCTAATGACATCTGTTTTATAGTGTAATGTTGTGAAAAGTTTTAGATAGGACATATGACATTTCTAGTCAGATGTACAAGCAGATTGAAGCTTAAACTTTAGCCAGTGCCATCCAATTGACCTGACTAATGGGTGCCTACCACTCTGTAGAATTAAGTCCAACACACCTGTCTCTAAAGGCCATCATTAACTATGCAAGATGGTAGATCTCCAGGATCAGGGTTGAGCATCTCTGATCTGAATTTCATTACTTTCATTTTGCCAAAGTAATTACATTGTTATATGTTTAGTGTACTTATCAATTCTATGCCCACAAACACATTTGTCCATAGAACCAGCTGGTTGGCAAAAATCCCAGCCTAATAAAAAACTAGTATTCTTTGTTTTAAGAGTTACTACTCTCTCCCTCTCCCTCTCTCTCTCTCTCTCTCTCTCTCTCTCTCTCTCTCTCTCTCTGCAAAGGAATATGCAAGGATATTTTTCCCCACAATTGTTTGAATTTGTCTTTTTACAGTGTAAAGACAAATAGAACCCCCTGTGATTATTTTCTCTGAAAGATGAAGCTTTAGGTACAGTGTATCTGAGGGGAATCTGTATAGTGGTTTTTACAGGTCTTGCTTATATGTTAGTATGCCTATTTTTTCTATTTTTGTTAATATATTTTTTAACTACAACTTTCCAGTTTAAAATGCTACACTAAGCCGGACTGTGTTGATGTACCTAATCAAAAACTTTGTTACCATGCAAGGTCAGGGCAATTATGTGAAAAAGAACTACAGTCATTCCATCCTAAAAGTGTGAGCTTTCTCATGCATACAAAATAAATGTCACTTAAAGTTAATAACACTGTATAAATTTTGGAATTTTGTAGGAGTTATGCTCTACAATTAATTATTGGACTAAATGAGATTCTTTTAGCATTCTGTGAAGCTCCCACCTCACAGCAGTAGCCACAAAGGCATGAATAGATCAATTATTAAAAATGTCTCTGCCAAGTATGTATGAAAGGAAATTTCTGGAACCTTCTCTTTACTATGTACATTCAGCCAATATTTTATTTAGGCTAGCACAAGCAGTCCAAAATAATTTGTAGATACTGTATGTTATATACAATACACTAGTGTTATTTCCCACTAGTGTGGATGAAAAGATATTTGCAGGCATGGTTAAGCATGACAGATCTTTGAGACTACATTCAGATTTTTAAGAAATATCTAACTTGAAAATAAAACAATAAGTGTTTTTGGAACAGTTTTTGGAAGGCAAGAACAACAAATGTATCACTAATGGCTCTTATGGTTTTTTTTTTTTACGTTGGTAGCAAATTACTTCCAGTATTTCTATATTTCCTAGTACAACCTGTGGCTATGCAGGGCTGAATATTAAAAGATAAGAAAAGGCCAGTGATACCGCAGGCATACGTATGCACTTAAAATGCCCCCTTTTCCATGTTAATGTCTTTTTAATGTCATTTCATTTCCAAATTGCAAACCTAAAACGACAGCCCAATAACAGCTGTAGAGGAAAATAATACAATTTCCAATATTTTACTCCCCTCATTTGACATTTACCAGGAAAACACAAGGCTGGGAGCGAGCTAATTATTGCATCAGAATGTTGCAGTGGTTCTTTAATGATGATGACTGTGATTCATGCTTTTTCAGCTGTTCATGAAATGAAGAGAATGTGATGAGAGGAAAAGTAATTAAGGGGTATTTTATCTTTCCCCTGAAATAAATCACCTATAATACTGTTAAATTAGAAGAAGAATTTGCACATTTAAACAGCAAGCCAGGCCTAAATTAGCCATTTCTTTACTTAATGTTCTCGTGTTTGTTGGATGTAAAAAAAAAAAAAGCTGATGCAAAACACTGATTTTAGTAAAGATTTATATGTCTTGTATATGAATTTTAAATAAAATGTTTGGGACGATATATGGGATGATATATTGCTTTGCAATAATGTTGGCCTCATATTTGGCCTAATAATTAGGCCTCAAATGTATTGATACTGTTAAAAATCATTCTTAAAAATGACTAGTTGGTAGTGGTTGCTTTCAAAGATGGACTTGAGTACTTGAGCCTTGCAGTACTTAAGTACATTATTCTCTGTTACTGTATTTTTTAAGTGGAATTCAATTATAATACTTTTCCTTCACTTATTTGTATTATAGTGCTTTTATTTTGCTAAAGTAAAATAAATGTGCAATTTTATTATTCATTCCTATGTGAGTTATTTCCTTTATTAATCCTTGAGTAAATTGTCACTACATCAATAGTACTTGTAGTTAAGTATGGATTTCTCTTTTCAACCCAGGTTGTTTAACACTAATGAACAGACATGTCTGTAAATTAATGTTAATTAATGCTCATGTACCAGCTTTTATGAAGATTAAGAGTATCTCCTGCTCAGGTCTTTTATAACATAACATGGTAAATGTGAACACAAACCATATAATTAAACTAACCGAAAATGTTAAAGGTGACATATTATACCCCTTAACAAAGTTTACTAGGGTTTTAATGAAACGTCCAGGACATGCTTTTGTCAAAATACCACAAGGGTCAAGCGCCAAAGCACCCTGCACACCCTTTCTAAACAGCCCTGTTCAGAAGGGTTTGTGTGCCTGTTCCTTTAAACGATAATAAGTCTAATCTTACTCAACTTTACTGTTCTGTGTTTTGTGCTACCACACCCAGAAATACTTTAAAGACTTTTCTAATTCTTTTATTTTACTCTCACTGTATTGACCTGTTGATTAAATGAGGTTCATCTTATAGACATTCAACAAACAAACTTAATTTTCAGTGTGTATAACAGTTTGACTGTAAACTAAAGCTTTCAGCATTACTGACGCTTCTAAGCCCTTAGATCGCGTTTGGAGCGCGCTTTACGGCGAGTAGAATGACTTTTGCAATCAAAGACAGATCACTCCACCAAATTGAATGTTGCACCTAAATATCTGGTCAAGTCAAGTCAAGTCAAGTGGGTTTTATTGTCATTTCAACTACATACAGAGTACACAGTGAAACGAAACAACGTTCCTTCAGGACCATGGTGCAACATAGACAGTGCATACAAGACACAAGTGCAACACGAACAAACAAGTGCGGACAGACAACACAGTACAGACAGAGAATAATAAATAATTGCTGGTAGTGTGCAAATTGTGCAATGTGTAATAAATAGAGTCCAGTGAGGTAGTAAAGTTATCAGTGCAATGCTTTGTGCAAAAATGCTTCTCTTTTTTATCTGGGGTAAATGGTTGGAGAGAGAGAGAGTACATGTACCAGAAAGATATCAGTTCAGACATTGAGTTGTGTTGAGAAGTCTGATGGCTTGGGGGAAGAAGCTGTTGCAGAGTCTGGTCGTGTTGGACCGAACGCTGCGGTACCTTCTTCCTGATGGCAGGAGGGAGAACAGTCTGTGTGAAGGGTGGGTGGGGTCATCCACAATGCTGGTTGCTTTGCGGATGCAGCGGGTGGTGTAAATGTCCAAGATGGAGGGGAGAGAGACTCCGATGATCCTCTCAGCTGTCCTCACAATGCGTTGGAGGGACTTGCGGTCAGAGGCTGTGCAGGTCCCAAACCAGGCAGTGATGCAGCTGCTTAGGATGCTCTCTATGGTTCCCCTATAGAAGAGGGTGAGGATGCGTGGAGGGAGACGGGCCTTTCCCAGCTTCCGGAGGAAGTAGAGACGCTGCTGGGCTTTCTTGGCTGTAGAGCTGGTGTTCAGGGACCAGGTGAGGTTCTCCGCTAGGTGGACACCAAGGAACTTGGTGCTCTTAACGATCTCCACAGAGGAGCCGTTGATGTTAAGCGGAGAGTGGACCGGTCTTGGTTTCCTGAAGTCAACAACCATTTCCTTGGTCTTCTCTACATTCCAGTGAAGGTTGTTGACTGTACACCAGTCTGTCAGCTGCTGTACCTCCTCCTTGTATGCTGACTCGTCGCCTTTGCTGATGAGACCCAGCACAGTTGTATCATCGGCGAACTTTATGATGCTGTTAGAACTGTGTTTCGCAACACAGTCATGAGTCAGCAGGGTGAACAACAGAGGACTCAGTACACTGCCCTGGGGTGCCCCAGTGTTCGTGGTGATGGTGCTGGAGCTGCTGTTCCCGAACCGGACTAACTGGGGCCTCCCTGTCAGGAAGTCCAGGATCCAGTTGCACAGGGGGGTGTTGAGGCCCAGCAGGCTTAACTTCCTGGTGAGATTCTGTGGGATGATGGTGTTGAATGCTGAACTGAAGTCTATGAACAGCATTCTGATGTAGGTGTCCTTCTTCTCCAGGTGGGTAAGGGAGAGATGAAGGGTGGTGGTGATGGCATCGTCCGTGGAGCGGTTGGGACGATATGCAAATTGCAGGGGGTCTAATGAAGAGGGTAGTTGGGTCTTGATGTTCCTCATGACTAGCCTCTCAAAGCACTTTTAAACACATTTCCTTTGATGATTTTCTAAATATAACCAAGATTCATGATAAGAAGCTCAGTTTTTAGAATGTATAAAAGTTTGACTTTCAGCGTTTCTGACGCTTCTAAGCCCTTAGAGAGCGTTTGGAATGCAGAAGGCGCTTTTTCACTGTAACATAGATGTGAATACTTGAAGACGCTTTTTCAGTGTTTCACTGCGAGCAGAATGACTTTTGCCTTCATTTGAGTATTCACATCTATGTTAATATATTATCTCAGCATTTATGTTGTATAAATCAGCCCAAGAGTCACACAGAATAATTTTTAATTTTAAATACCAAAACCTTCATTGCTAGTACTGTGCTATACTGTTCCATGTTGGAAAAACAACCAGGCACACAAGGCTGAAGGCGTCTATCTGCTTCTAGTTCAAAGTTTCCCATTCTGCCTTAAAGTGGACATGAAACACTGAAAGTATTTGGTATAATTTACAAGATGTATTTTCACTCTAACAAATCTTATAGGTTGAACACTTGTCAGTGAAACTGAATTGAAATAATAAGCAATCTAAATGTCATTTTCCAAGCAAGTGTAGCGCCATATTTTCTCAGCAGTGGGTGTGACGTCACGAGGTTGGTTCAGGAACACCTAGTTCATATAAAAAAATCGATGCAAAGGGGGCCACTTTTGTATTGCCCCTGGGTGCATCAATGAATTTTACAGGGTGAAGAATGAGATCATTCCTTGTCATACCTTGCCTCTTAAGCGGATAGCAGTTCTTTGGGTTTGGCTTGCGGCGCTGAAGCGTGAGAATCCTCCGGTTAGCCGCAATGCTAGGGTATGTAGCGAGTACTTTTTAGACAAGGACTATGTGGAGTAGAGGGTTTTTGAGTCTGGAGTATTAGTAGTCCGCCGCACAAACAAGCTAAAGTCCGAGACTGTTCCCTCCGTTTTTAACTTTTCCTCTTACCGGCTGGGATGTGCAGACCGTCCGACTCGGGGTACAAGGAAAGCAGTGTGAGCCACAGGGAACGAGCCAAACGACGCACCACCCTAGCAGAGCAGCAATCTAGCTATATAAACTGACAGTTAACAGGTTAACAGTGTTATTTTGACTTTTTCCTCGGTAAAGGACAGCCATATATTGTACGATACACATTCCACTAAACTTTTAAAACTCTTGCTTTCTTACCGTAGCAGAAGAGAGCAGGAGTCAGATCTTACATAATAAAATTTCCCGAAGCACACCTCCGACTTTCCATGCTAAATAGCTACATTTATATAACATAGCTAGTTAGCTGGATGACATTGCCTGCTGTTGACGGGCCGCTCCAGAGTTTCCGCTCTGACTTCGCGTATAGAGAGCATAGACACCTCCAAAACGTCTCGCTCACAGCAAAGCATCTGATAAGTTCGGCTCAGGGTTATGCAGGGAAGGTCTCTGAGCTAATGATCCACGCTAGTCTCCTGACAGCAAATAGACTCGGTTGCAGTCGGCATTGCAGTGCAGTGACCGCATCTGCACCAGGTAGTGTTACCGACCCTCTCCACCTGTACGGGAACCGCTGGCTGCTCCTCTGTACAAGTCGGAGTTTGTACCACTATATCATTTTTCACAGGCAACAAATAGTTCCTTATATGGAAATGCCACCAACTACAGAACGATGCAGCACCCCACAGTACAAATTATTAATACAATGCCCATATCTGTTGGATGGATGGTTTTGGTTGGTGGGCTATTCTCAATTAATATCCATAACATACACAAAGTCTTTCCAAGTTTAATAGCACTTATAATGAAAATGCTTAAGACTTATATTATTATCAGGTATCTGCAAGAGCTCTTTATTACTTTAGGTTAAATTCAGTTTAATAACAATCACATTAGTTAATAAAGCACTTTTATTAATACTATTGTTGTCTCTTTGATTATTGATGATATACAATTTTATTGACCGACAGCTTGTTAAAATTGGCATTACTTTCACATTTTTTATGTCAGCCTGGCTGGTACTCTGTTTTGTGCAGTAGCAGGTACTATAATGCAGAATTGTTTTCTCTTCACATTCTGGAATCTATTCCTATAAAATTCTTTTGTTAGTGTCAGTGCTTTTCTGTACAACACAAGCAAAACTGTTGGTTCTATGCAAGTAAGCATTCTCTGACTTGGCCCTGTACATTTATACATTTACCGCACTCAGCTTTTAACATGAAATACTGGCAGAGGCCCAGCCTGAGCAGCCTATGAGTCACATCTTTAAAAGCTTCGACCACAGCAGCCAGCCAGCCAGCGCCCAATATTCCTGATTAAACCAGGATGGACACCAGGGACATAGAGCCAAAAAGCCCTTTATTTTTTAAATATTCATCACTCTGACATGTATTAAATCCTATTTTCAAAAGAGAGAGGTGGTATTGTACTGGTGGCACTGCAGCGGGAGGTGTTACCATAAATAGAGTTACCATAACCCCCCCACACCCAACAGACACACAAACGCAAAGAATATGTCTGGTTATGGTGGTGTTTCTTTCTTTCTGTCTCTGTTAACACTTCTTACTGTTCTTGTTTGGCAGCAAACAGGAATGTTTAAAGCTGTAGTCCAACTTAAGTCTGCAGGTGGTGCTTACACTTTAATCCCATCTACATTTATGGAAAGTTGATTGTTCAACAGTATTTTAAATGGTCACTCAGACAGTTCATTAAAGAGGGAAATCGGATTGACAAGGCAGTGCAAATGGGGATTGAATTCAGCAAGGTCGATTGCTAAAACTCTGCGACTGTAGAGGGCCACTCTTTAAAGCCTCAGAGGTCAAGATTAATTGCTTTTGTTTGTATAGTCTATTCAAAATGAATATACCATTACACAGCTACGTAATAATTTGACATATATAAAATTATGCAATGAATTACTTAAATAGTTGATTTACATTTTGTATGGACATATCATGGCAATGATCTAGCAGCTACTTCACAACCAATTGGGATTACATAGCATGTTCACAAACTTCCCCTCTCTAATTGACACCATTGAATTTCATTACACTATGTTTTTGTTATGCCCTTATTACACAATGCTTTTTGCTACATGGTTGCTGCACAGTTTTTAAAATCAATAGTGTTTTTAAACACATTATTAGGACCTCAACAAAGGAACTATGCAAACAAACTAAAACACATATTGAGATTGCATTTGATTATTGATTATTGTATTTACTTGATATTAGTTCTGCCATCCTCTAGATCTTTATTAATTTTCAGCATCTGAGCATTTTTAGTTGAAAATTAAAACTAAAGACTAAAATAAATTCATGTATAAGATTCCTTTCAGCATTTAACACATGAGACATTTTAAAATCTATTCCAAGACAATGTAAAATTTTTTGAGGGTCTACAAAAAACCAGTCCTACTTAAGATTAAACCGCTTCTGAATTAGGTGTTCCATAATTTTTACAGACTTTAAACTGCATCAGTGTACATAATGCAGCATGATATTTCCCCAGATAACTAGATAACTCTATATCTGTGGACCTTCCTGAGGCACATGTGGAGTTGAGGCTTTACAGTGCCAATTCAGGTTTGTACTAAAATACAAAAACATAGTTATGATGGCAGTGCATAATGGCTTGTGCAAAAATTAACTTAACAAAATACTACAGAACAGCTTCCGACAGTGCTTAAGGCACTGGCCCCTCCTTTCCTGTAATAGCAGTAAACATCCAAAGCGGGCAATTTGTTCAACACAATGGAGCCATAAGCTTATTTAAATGCTACGATGGTGCCGTTTTTCCTTTTTTCCGCTCCCTATCTCACCAATTAGGCAAACGTAGCCTGAAACCACTTGTTACAGTGCCAATTTATGTGTTGCTATTTCTTGATGCAGACCCCCTACAAGACACATTTGCATTGTGTGTTGTCATTTAGGGCATACTCCCTCATGAATACATAAATATATGAACCAAATGCCTGGGCTAGCATCAGAAAAAGGAAACAAACGGAAGTGAACACATGCAGGGAGAGCTATGAAGGAAGTGACAGAATAATCTAAATTGCCTACAAACGTTCTACCTCAAACGTATTTCATAAGCATATCTTGGACATGATCATTGCTTTTAGGGAGACAGGGGCGGGATTTAATCTGACAGAGCATTCGCGGTAAATGGATCTAGCTTGTGCACATTAATGCTGCACACTAACAGAATTTTAACTGGGATCTGATAGTGTATATGCCATGGGCCTCTGAGTGGTATTCCCACATCTCTGGCAGTGATTCTGGAGAATTAGAGCCCATTATTTGTAAGGAATAGGTTTCGAGAGTTTGCAGATGGCAAGAGATTTGTCAATCAATCCCAGCGGATTTTGCGGCTCAGCTCCACTATGGCTATTGAAAGGCGCCTCTCGGTCTTTCTTAACTGCTCGAAGAAACCTGTTCCTTTTTTTAATTGCTGGCATTAAAATGTGTAATTGAAACTACACTTTAGCAGACTTTATCTCTCCATTACTACCATTTAAAATGTTGTAATCAAGTCAGATGTATTAGTTTTACTTCTCATCTTGGGGTAAGGGGATCACACCAATTCCTCAAAATGTCTGAATAATTCGTTCAATAAAGTCATTAAGAGTGGTTTAATGAGAAATTTATTTGCAGTAGTTGTGCACCAAATATGCTGTCTTTACTATTTTGGCTCGTAAATGTACCTCTTGGCCAATGAATGAATATAAAAAAATGCTTTAGGCTAAAATCTTAGAAACATTGTTTAACAACATATTCATAAAGATTCGTGTATTAACTTTCTGTGAGGGAACTTTCAGAGGCATTAAATGCTTCAGGCGTCTGGTTCTTATCACCACTAGTGTGAACAGTTTTCTAAAACACATACTGGGTGACATTGCTTCCATCTTAAAGGTATATGCATGCAGACATTTTGAAAAATCTATGAAAATCCTCTGTAATGCTTCTTTTTAACCCTTAAAAGATATATGTCAGAAATATAAACACATTGTATTTACAGATATTAATTATTTCTCCCTTGCAGCTCAAGCTGATAGATTTGGTTGATAGTTTAGTTGCCTTTTAGTTCATACCATGTACATGTTTGTAAGTAGAAAAGATTTGAAAATGAAAATGAAAGTTAGAAAGTTTGAAAGTGAAAGTCTTGCAATACAAAAAGAAAACTCACATTTTTGTCATTGCTTGACTATAAAAAATAACATTGAAAAATAACTTAAAAATAATAATTCAAACTTTTCAATATTTCAAATTAAGGTCAATTTAATTAAACATGTAACTAATTATGTGGTTAATTGTGACATTAAGTAATTATATTTAAATGTAGCTCATAATAAGCAAACATAAATAAATAAGTCAAGACAGAATGTTTGATTAAAACCTCCGGTAATTTACAATTATACACAGTGCACAGATATAGTGCACTAAAATATATTAGTGCCTATTTCTTTTAAGGTTAAAGTCTGCATTATCATTTACAGTTTAATGTTTTTACTTATTTTCCTCACTAACTAGGAGTACTCACACCAGACAATACCTCCAGGCATTTTTTTTGTCTAGGGTTAGTTATGGACAGTTACAGCTCTGCTGGGGTTTACATACACAACGTCTTAATGAGGTGGTATGCATAGTCCACTCAAGGTACCCTGAAGTTCTCAAATCTTTTATATACTGTGCAAGCATAATGTAGTGCCACAGTGATATAGTGCAACAGCCAATGAACACCCACCAACATCAGCAGATTGTGAAGTTGAACTCCAGTGATCCCACAGCTGTCCTTATCTGAAAGCCCAAAAGAGAACAATGCCTGGCAGAATTGTGTCATAGAAGGTGTCCCGGTCAGTATGAAAGTGGAGTAAAAAGCAAACTATATGCCGTTTACTTAAATGCAAATTTACAAATTAGAGTGAGAGGAATGTTCGACTAAACTAAGAGTGTCCTCAGGTTGAGTAAGTTCAAGAAAAGCAGTGTAGCTACCTTATAAATTTCTTGTTTTACAGTGCAAATGAACCCTGCCTTACAACCATTTAATAACAAAATAGCAATACAAATTTATTGTATTTGTATAAAGAAAAACTTAAACACAGCTTCTTTCATTGACATACTGCTCAATTATCATCATGATTTTTATCATGTGTATTTTACATGTATTCAAAATCATCAATCTGTATGATTTTTACATTATTTCCTACTGTGCTAAATAACAATGTCACAACATGCTGTTCATGCATTTTTTTCTAAGCTAAGGTTTAGAAATAATACAAACCTTAATATTGAGTAATTATTACTTAATTGTAAAAAACAGCAAAGGAGGTGTGTGGGGGGGCATAGAATCAGCAAAGTGGCTGTAATGTAATAAGCAGTCTCTGCTTAATGGAGTCAGGCCCTCCATTTAAGAGAATAAAGGCAGTGGTATGCTCTCTCACAGCAGGGCTTGGCCATGCATACAAATCTGAGTGGCTAGCCGTAGCTGTGTGTAGAGACTGCTAAGGAGAAGCTTTGGCTATGTGGCTGCATGTCTGTCCTGTTTCGTGCTGTTGCAGTGCTTTAGATGCTATCACCAACCACTAAACACCCGAAGATCACACCAATACACACACACATGGCTGCACACACAGTCGAGGCAAACAAGCTAAGGAATGTAAAACTGAGTTTACATATGGATAAAAGTTTATAAAGTGAGAAACTAGTTGTGAACATCTTCACAGAGAGGGAGGATTGTTTTTGGAATCATTTTTAAACTATATCAAGGGCACTTTTTTAATTTTTGCTAAAATCTAATGTATATAAATGTTGATATGTTAATGTTTTTTACGGGGCTGAAAACCCCCACAAATGTTATTATGAGCCTTTATCTTGTTTGTGAGTCCTTATAATATAGTCATCAGGCTGGTACAATATATCTTAGCTGGTACAATTTCCTCAAGCTGTCTTTCATTATTATAATGCTTAGCAATCCTTATATGATGCTATCACCATCACCTTAGCAGTGATGTTAATTATCAAGACCCTCATTCACCCCTTTTGGGATTCTAGTGCCATGTGCCTTACATAACGTTTTGACTGAATGTTCCATATGCAGCCATTAGCAGCTGAAAAACAAGTGTTTGGACAAAACAATTGGCCGTCCTCTTCTTTTGCTATTAAGACAAAATGTACAAAATGTTCTTATTGACATGAAATTGCAACTTTAGGATTTGAATAGCTGCAGTTGCAGATTAATTCTCATGAATCCTTTGACAGTGGCACACTCTCTTGTACCTTATATGTGAATTCTTTTTACTATATTTGAATGAAACATTGTATGAGGCTGTCATGTCATTATTTCAAATCAACTGCTTTGTTTTTTTACAGTTTGTTCTCTCCTATTTGTGTGTTCCAATTCTGTTCCTATTATTACACTTTCAAAAATGATCAGGTCAGGATCAGCATATTTGTGATGCACATTGTGTCGTCATTGTGAACACAATGCCTCTGCTAAGCCTTACAATCTGTATTTATATCTGTGGAAAAGAACAGTGTGGTACAATTAAACACTTTATTTCTTTGGACATTTGCTTGACATTAAAACGAGCAGAACTTTCAAAGTGGCACCTGAGATTTAATCAAATGTATATATTTAAATTCTGACAATGCTGCTTTTACATATTGGTGGCAGACGGACAATGGCAAACCTGATGTTTTGTTGTTTTCAGTGGAGCCTCAACAAATTTTTTTGTCGCTGTCAGCATCAATGTTCTTCTGCAGTCTGCATAATGTTTGGTCAAGACTTACATTGCAGCAGAACTTAGATATTTTAGGAAGCCATGGATGCCAAATATCTTGTTGCTGTCCCAGTGAACCCAGTATAAAACTGCTAAAGTTGTCCTCTAATAAGTATCAGTTTTCACCAGCAATTGTTGTCACCATGCCAAAGTTTTTATCAGTTCACTAATTTGAGTGATAATCTGTGTGAAGAAAAATAACTGATCTTAACTTTATTCCCTAAAATTATTAATCATCAAATATCAAATTGCAATGATTTCCTAGACAATGTTTTGCTTAACTTAAAGCCTAAACCTGTTTGTTTATAGTTTTGACATTGAGCTGTGAATGTGGTCTTCCATATTCCATTTATCACTGTAAAATTATAAAATAAATTATCCTCAGGATTATCAGGATAGTATGTGTCAGGTACCTCCAGTAACATCTTCTCATAATGTATTAGCTTAACAGGTTATATTTCAACATTGTAACAAAACGAAAGTAATAACTCTCCACATCTAAAAGTTAAAGAAGATTAGAGCGCTGCATGGTTGTTTTATCAACAACACTATGTATGTATTTTAACACATCTGTGGGAATGTATGCCCGACACTGAGAAATATCTTTTCGAATGCAACAGAAAAATGACAGTATTTACTCGAAATCCCTCTCTCTCCTTTTCTCTCAGGCACCTCAGCAGATGGGCCGGTTGGCATTCTATAGGTACGAGCAGCCCCTCGTGGACTACTGCCAGGCCCATCAGCCTCTGCACATCAGCGTGGGCTTTGACACCCCAGCACAGGCTGTGGAGGGGCGGGGGGCACGAGAGCGCAGCATTGCCCCCAACTCCAGCCTCCTCCCCTCCATGCCTGCAGCTCCCTCTATCAGCCTGTCGCAGTGAGCCCAAACTGAGGAAAGACTCGCACACCATCCCTGCATCTTCCCCGGCTCTTTTTTCTTTCTCTGTCCTCAATGGACATCACCGGAGGACTAAATGCTCTGTCCCCAGAGTGAACAGGATGAGACTGATCTGTGGGGAAATGGATGTAGGGCAGCGCAGGAAAACTGAAAATTCCATTTATAAAGGATAAGCTGGTCTTCTTTCATGTGTTTGGAGTAAAGATGTGTCCATTGATGTAATGAGATTTGATAATATAATAAGGTAATTTTTCTTAAGCACTTGCTCACTTTTAACCTGTTCGGTTAACCCTTAGAAGTCATTGTTATTAGTTACCTTATCATCATTGATTTGCAATGCTATTTAATAACCATACCAAAAACGGAAAATACTCTCATTAAATATATGCAATTCAATATTTAACATTGAGCAATCAAAATCCCAGCTTAACCAATAAGCTGTATAAACTGTGAAGTTTTGTGAAGCATTGCTTCCTCCTGATCCACCAACACACTCTCAAATGCAAAGTTGCAGTCTTTAGCGATTAATTTAAGCACTTCTCATCACTTTGGTATGAACATTATGAGTCTTACATTAACAGTGATGCTTTATAATTTTGAAGATGAATATGGGGCAGCATGTTATTTGGATTGGCTTGTTTTAAGCCTACAAGTAGTTGAGGACACCAAAAGTATTAGATAAACTGAGTAACTACAAACCATTATCCAACCGTTATATGAACGCGGCACAACTATCTACCAGCTTATTAACTTGATCGCCAGCATGTAAATATAAAGAGCATTTAAAAACATGTTGGTTACTGTTGGTTCTGTGTAAAAAGGAAATTATTCAAGTGCATTTGCGTGTCATGTTTTGTGGTCAAGCCAGTGATATGTATTGTGTTTTATTCCTACCGCATTGCTAATTAATGACTCCAAGTCAATGCCTAATTTATGATTTACTTTATTTAGTTATGATTTATATCTATTTATTTATTTATTTATTTATTTATTGTAACTTACATGTCTTCCACTGGAGATTTGGCCTGCAGCAGCCTCAGTGCACTTAAATGTTCACTTTGGACTTTTTATGACAACATAGAAAGGAATTTACTAGTGGGGCATCAGTTTTGAAATTATATGGCCAATTCCAATTTCTTTACAGCTGAATGGGCTGGACATATAGTACAGTTACATATATAGTTGTACTACTGTCTAATTGTAGAACTACAAATAATTGCAATTATATTTGACTGTGTATTTGATATATAGCATATCGTCACTGTCCAATGAAAAACATGCATCTCCATTTTTGTCAATTTCAGGATTTCTACATCATTTGAACATGCCAATGGTTCTATTGACTTACATTGAAAGTAAAGTAAGTTTTTGTTCTCTCCTGTAAAGTTGCAATTTAGTAGATACTTGTTTTTCATTGAACAACAACAATATATAACTATATGCTATGTATAACTCTAAATGAAGGGAGGGCAGGAACAGGGAGGTAACTGGCAGTTATATATGCCAATGATGCAGCATCAATAACATCATGATCTTCTTAATGAGCCATTTGCATTTGAAAAAACAGTTGCCAACTTATGAAGCATGTATTGCAAGTTTAAATTCCACTTTCAACACAATTGCCCTTGCTATTACTAAGAAATGATTAATTTCAAACTATGCCATGTTTCTGTTATTGGTGTGACTTCTAAGGGTTAACTCATCATCTGATTGCGTGTGATATGGTTGCATTAAGCTGAAAGGAGTCAACATGATTAATAAGCATTATTGCTTGCATGGATTCAACTGTATCGAGTGTACACATTTTGATAAATGAATGTTGGCGTTTTCCCAGAGTAAGTAATTAAATAAGAAGTGTTCATTAAGTCGAATTGAGGGGGAAACGGAGCAATGAGAGACGGAATCGCCGAACAAATTAAAGTTTAGCCGAGCTCAAAAGAGTTCCTTTCAGCTCTCTCTAATGAGGCTGCCAGCCAGGGAGGCTCACAGCCCATCAAGCCTGTCATGAGTGCATTACACAGAATGAGTTACCCAAATTCAATTATTGAAGGTAAGATAGGAAAAGTTCCTTGGTAAATGGGTCATACCATGTGAATTGCTCCAACATAGTGTTGGTGTCCAACTTTTTTTGATTAATGAGCTTTGTTGTTTGTTTGTTTATCTGTTTGTTTTTAGTTCTTGTTTTTGTCTCTGTTTTAGGGGGAAATGGTATGCTTACTGGGAATTCATTTACACCCATGTGTCTTCTGTTGTTAGGTGATTAGTCGTAGTCATTTCATTACACTGTATTTTCTAACAGCCAAATTTAAAGAATACTCCAGCATTTTTAGTCTGCCACATCTGAAGCTTACACATATTTCTCATAGATTCAAATCTTGCAACAGTTAGGATTTTTTTTTACAGCTTTTCACAGAAGGTGGTTCTGACCCTAGTGAATACACTGCTTCTGTTTTCCTTGATTTTGCCTGATGTCTAGAACCATTCATTAGCTAAACAGGGTGGGTTGCTAAATCTCATGTTAATCCACCAGATCAGAGGAAATTCAAGGGCAACTGACAGGAAACAGGGTTTTATTCAGTATTTCCCTAGTGAGGTAGCACTAGGATAAGGGTGAGAATGCCCATAAAACTCAATTTTGTACACCTCTTGCATAAAATTAAAGTAATGCAAAATTGGGGAATTTTGTGTCATCAAACCAACTATTGAATTAAACTAACTGTTTTTAAACAAAAGGTTACAAGTAACATGTAGCTAATAACATTATGCCAGTAACTGAGTTATATATGCTATTAAATGAGCTAAATATGCCAGTGACTGAGTGAAATATGCCAGTAACTGATTAATAATATTCCAGGAATAATAATATTGCAGTTAAATAAATACACCACTGCTGAGTAAAATATATAAAATATATACGAAAAATATTACACAAATTGCATGCCCATTTACTAAAATTATAATCATATTCTTTTTTTTACTTAGTACTGTCAAAATGATTGTCTGGGATCAACAGTTAACATGATACAGATGCAGCAGACAGGGAAGAGTCACAGTGGAAAATGCTGGAGTTTTCCTTTAATAACCAAAAAATATTGCCAACAAATGTTGATTGTTGTTTTTAGGTTTTTTTTTGTCCAGTAGTTACCTCTATGTTAAAAGAGTGGTTTACCTATGGATAGTTCTGGTATACTGAGAACCATGATACTCACCCTGAAGCACTGCATCCGCCCTATTCCCCAAGCATTACCATTAGTATTATCAACTGTTGCTTTTCTTTCTCTTCTCCACACTGCTTCTCCACTGGAGTCTCGAAACGACACAAATATGAAGCTCCTTTTGTTCACATTCGGCACACAGAGACAGTGTAACCGTACGGGGCAATGTAACACCCTTCGGACCTTGGACTTGTTTGTCTTGTAAATATTGTGTAATTAAAAAAGGATGTCTTTGCCTCTTCAGAAACACAATCTTGTGACCTAGAAGAGGAGCCTTATCTTTATCCAAGGTGAGCTTGTAAACCACCAAGTGTGTCTGCCTGTGTGTGTGTGTGTGTCTGTGTGCGTCTGCATATATGCGTGTGTGATTGCATGCATGTGTGTTTGAAAGAGGTATAGAGATGGACTGCATATTTTGGAATATTAGGCTTGCTGTTTTAAATGTGGAGATGTTTAGAGGGTTTTTTATTACCTTTTCTTTACTCCATTTAAAATTATTGCAGCATATGTTGGATGCATCTGTTGGCTAAGACTGCCGCGCTGGAAGTCATTTTTCCATTAACGATTTAACATGTTTTTCCCACCAAATGTTTTATACAAAGTATTTATGTAATGGTAAAAAAACCAAGAGTTACTGTATGACTTTGTTTATTTTCATGTTCATCTATGGAATATCTGTCATAGGCACTGTTTTTGTTGCAAAGGCAAGACTGTGGAGACCATCTGAATCATTTGACTGTGTTTCCTGTATACTAGCAATTCCAGTATTTCATTTTGTCTATATAACAGCTATAAAACGTAAAATTTGACTGTCAAGTTGTGTTTGTGTGTTAATACTACACATACAACATAACGGACACAATGTCAAATTTGCTTAAAAAGTTGTCGGTTTATTAGAAACAACTTTGTAGGTTGACTATAGCTCATCTTTTGCTACACAATTTAGCAGCACCCTTATACTCCATTTTTGAACGGCAAGGGACTATCACTGGCCAAGTGTTATTTGGGTAGTGGAGCATCCTCAGCACTGCTGGGCCGCATGCTGTGTGTTGTGCTAGTACAAGTGGATCAGACATGGCAGTGTTGCTGGAATTGTGTACTTACTTACTGGAATTGTGTACTTACCTTCTGTACTTACTGAACACTCAATTCCACACACTCAGCTTGCTGATTCACCTTGTAGATGTGAAGTTAGATACTAGGTTGCTAGGTAGTAGTCAGAAGGCTTGTCCTCTGTGCTTACTTTCAGGCAGCCTGAGAAGGGATGTGCCAGCAGAATATGGCATACTGATGTAAGCAACACAACACACCTAAAAAAACTAAAACATAATATTTAATGCTACGTCTAATTGCAATTCATTGCCCTTTCTCAAATGGTTTCCTGTGCATGATGAATTAGGGGTGAAGGCTACAACAGTTGAAACCTTTGACTTCTCAGAAATGGGGGCAGCACTTAAAGGACAGCTTTCAGTGACGTAACGGCCAAGAACTGCAGCCTTCCTCAGTAACATTGTAAGCTTCGAGACACAGCTTACATCTCTAATTGGTGTTAGTCATGCACTAGCCCTCTGTTTTATGCTTTTTATGCTCAGTTGAATATGCTTTATTGTGCATATTTATAACATATTTATAAGATATGTTATAATAGATTTCTGACATTTGTCACTGTTTTCTGAGGTTAAGGCATTTTATTGAGCTGTTTTGGTCCTCTGTACAATGTGACATTACTGTAAACTAATGCATTAACATGTAAAATAGGTTATCAACTAGAACCCTGCAGCTATAAGGCAGGCTATAACAGAAAGTAGAATTACATCTTGTTTGCTAACTTAACCATTTTGTTACAGGCTAACATTGAATTGAGGTTTTCTTGGCTTTTTGCTGTGCTCTGTGCTTTCAATGCAGTATCAACACTAACTACCATTATTTTAACATTAGAACTGTTGACTTTAACATCATTAATTTACCTGTGATGAAGTGTTTGCCACAGACAGACCCATATTAACTGTCTGGGTCCCACAATTTACTATTCTTAAGAGCAAACGCAACAGCTGATGAAAGCAACGATTATCACAAAAAAAGATAAACAAGAATTAACAGTGGTGTTGCTTTCCACCACTGGAGACACTGTCTGTGAGTAAAGTGTTGAGTTTTGATGTTCAGCATGCAATGCTTCTTCTAGATTGGTAAGTAAATAGTTGTTAATGCTTACTGGGGCGGTTCTGAATACCATTTTTTGGGCTCCAAAGCTAAGATGGTAATCAAGGGTAAGTACTCAAAGTTTCACCAGGAAATTTGTGTCAGTTTTGGAAGCACCAGCTTTGTAAGGTTTGTAATATAAGTTTTGTTTAGCTGCTCAGTTGTATTGTATATATGCTATTTTTCTCTCTTGTATTGTCACTATATAAATAAATGCATTCTTTCCTTAGAGAGACTTTAAACACAGTTTAACCCCTTACAATAATGTTACATTTCCAGCCATAGTTTTTAATCTAAATTGTAATGGAAAAGGTCATTTATATTTAGGAGTGGTGGGTTTTTAGCAGTTTTCAGCACATTGAAAATAAAGCTGTTAGGGACTGTAACCACAAGTCATCTAATTGTCTAATAAAAGTCACAGTAATTTGCAGTTTTATTTGGGTCCAGTCCTAATGTTAACGTTGAGGATGACAGACTGTTCAAAGAATTAGTTTCTTGTTCTTTGTAGCTGTTGTAAAGTGGGACCAAAAATGTAGGACATCTCTGCTTAAAATAAAAACACTTGTAATTATATTTCCATTTTAACATAACTTGAAAATGCTTGTTGCCCTTTATATTATAAATATTATAAGTAAAGGATTAAAATAAATGGCTTCAAATTAACTGTAAACAATCCAATTACTCTGACTTACATTAAAAGTATTTAGTATTTAGTAATATTAGTATTAGTGAGAAAAGTTTTTTTCCTACTGCAAAGTTATTATTTAGGCAATACAAAATTTTGTTCTGACAGCAGCAAAATAGACCCATAAAACACCAACATTTCTACAGTGTGCACGTTTTAGAGCTCAAATAATATTCAGTCAACTTGCAGGAAATAAAAAAATATATATTTCTGGAATGTTTCCAAATCTTTACACAAGCCAAATTTAGTTTTTTCTCCAATATCATAAATTCAGCAAATAGACAGTAATTGTGCAATAAAATGTGCAGATGTTAAATGATGCTAGTCATGGACTGTCTTCTTTTCAATGAAAAACCTCCATTCAAAGGGCTGTGTAGTCCAGGACGAGGCTTTATCCCTGCCCAGGAAGCTTAAAACCATATTTTATTACTTTGCCTGCATAGTTGGACATGAGTACATGGCACCTACTAAAGCTCCACTATCGACTGGTGCCTCTGTACCATGGAGTAGAAGTTATGTGAGGCCATTCTGCACAGTGCACTAGAAATATGTTTCAGGCTTTAGTCAGTCTTGCAGTCGTGGCTGTGGAAATCTAGGAATAGAATATCAAAAGTAAAAGTGTATGCCTGCCAGTCTGCCAGTGTCCGGAAGGGACTTCACGAAAAGTCTTGCAGAACAGTACTTTCTTTCTTGAGGTTGTATTTTCTTCCAGCCACCTCAGTGCAGGTTTCTGCATCTATTATTGCATGTACACATACTCCACAGTTTTATAGTGTACCCCCTTAACCAAAGAAAACTGAGCCCAGTTGTGTAACTAGCTTTTATTTATTTATTTTTTTCCCCTGAGTCATCTTGAATGACACAAATTACCTTAGAGGTACCATAAAGTTTTACTGGACACAGTTGTCGCACAAACACTCCTTTTGTTCTTTAATATTTTTCGGAGGATTCGATTGACGTCATTGGAGCGCGTGCCTGTAAATAATTCATATGATGTGGAACAAGTTCAATTCCATAATGTGATTTATGCCTACATGTAGCCTACCTTGTAAAGATCCTAAGCAAGCTTGCAGGGTAATTATTCACGCTGGCATCTTTAATCTCTTTCCAGCTCGCTATCTAATGCTCCTATCTATCAGTATGGATGATCATAGGGACAAAGGAGCAGATACAAGAGCACAGGCTTTTAACAGAGCTTTGATTCTGCCCCTGAGGGCCCTCTTGTTTGCCTCTCTCATTCCATCCTGTCTGTACAAAATGAGCACTTGCTTTCATTAGTGCTTTGTGTCTTTGTATTGAAGTAAGTTGCCTTGTAATGTGACCTCTTGACTGCACTGATAAGTTACATTTCATAGGTTTAAAGCATAAGGATGCAACTCAACAGAGAGCGAAATTGTACAGCTTTATAAGTCATTGTTTTATTCACCCATTTGCTGTTTGAATATGTATGTTATACACAATCAGAATAAGATCACTGGATTTGTACAATGCAAAAAAAAAAACTTCTTGCAGATTTTACCTCTGTATAATATAAACAGGATTTCTGCACAGGTTTCCAAGCACATGTTGCGTGCTGGGTACTCTACCTATCACTCCACTGCTTATAGCTGATATGTTGGAGCTGGGTGACTCAGAGCACTGCTCAGTTTCTCAGTGCACATTCATTATGGAATTGCTACATTATGTTTAACTAACATGAGCCATATCTGACCACTGAAAGCTACGGTGGATGATGTGGCTATTAGTTTGCATCAAAAGAGGCAGACAGTCAGTGTGATGAACGGATCAAAGCTAATGGTATGCTACCTTAGTTAATGTTACTAGCTTAATCTTTTTCAGCTCATATGTTTCAGCTTAGCAAGCTTGTAAAGAGCTGAAGTTTGTAATGAATTTATACCAAATTTGATGAATAGTGAGGAATTACATTTAAATGATGCTAAATCTTTTTTTACCCTTTTCTCCAGACCCAGTATTGCTTACAATGTGAGTTTGATACATTTGATCAAGTGTAAAAGCTGTTTTCAAGCTAAGAAGTGGGAACTGATTTCTGGTCTTTCGAAAATCTATGGCCTGGGAATCACTTCCAGCTAATTCTGGCATGGTCAAGAAGGGTTCATTTTGGAACATGACTGTTTCATCTTATTGCATTACTTCCTTTCTTTAAGTTCCAGAAAAGGACTGTTTGAATGAAAAAGTGCTGTTCTGTGCTGTTGAGTGTTTGTATCTAAGGAACATAATAAAAAGTAGGATATGCATGAAGCCAGTGCCTAGCATTTTGCAAACTTGCACACAGAAAAGTGACAAGCAGAAAAAAAATACAGGACTGTGATGGCTAACTGCATGAAATATTCCACTCTCACTCCACAATGTGAGTGCGGGGTAATCATTCTCAGTGTTATTTTACAAAAACATCTAGGTGAGGTTAGGAAGAGCAATATGTGATTGAAACTCAGGAGGACAAAGTACTAGGATGTTCTAAAAAGATACTGACTAAAAAAGGAACTTGAGCCTGTTTATTATGTAGGGACAATGTTTAATGGTGCTTTCACTGGCATTCTATGTGGCACAGCAACGTGTTGTATATATGCGATGTTATGCGACACGGCGCGGCATAGCGTGACACATTTGGTGTGCAGTGGCCTTAAAAGAAAGTTACAACAATTTGTAAAGCCATGCGTGTTTTATATTAGCATCTGTTTAATCATGTTAGAAGACTACACTTGGATCACCATGTCTTGTGGAATGCATTGTGCTATCAACACATTGCAGACTGCCAAAATATGACAATAGTGTGTAAAAGATTACAGGCTCTCCCATACATATTACAAAACAGCATCCAATCAGCAATCTGACCTAGAACTGGGTTCTGCAATATGATGAATTTGATTTGTTTAAGGGTGTACTGACTTACTACTGGCACAAGTCCATAAGCTGCAAATATTTTTCCCTTTCACAAACTGCACTAAAAATGTATATTGTTGATCATTTTTACATGTGACAGTTATCTGAAGGCTTGGCTAATTGGATGGGAATTGTTTTGCATTCTACATGGAATAAACGTCCCCAAGGCACATGAACACATCAAAGTCATAAGAACAACCTCTTTGAATAATTCAATGAAGACAACTTGTTTGAATAATTCAAGGACGGCATGTAATCTGAGGTAAATGATCAGCTAAAATAAAGCTTCTGGATGACTCTTAACCAGGTTATGTGGAGAAGAGAGGTGAAACTTGTGTGGTGGTCATATGGGAGGGTAGACACTTAAGGGATAAGCAAACAAACACTTTAGCTTACCAGAAAAAAGGAGTACAGCCTGTCTACAGCATTATAGATGATTACACTGTAAATGATAATGAAATGTAGCCTGTCTATAGCAGAGTGTCTATAGTGGTCAAAATATGAATTCTTCATTTGTTGATGCATGATACAAAAAGACAAAGAAAAATAACTTGGCTTAAATGTGTGTTTTTTTTTGTGTGATATTTCAGAGCCTATTACCAGAAACATAAATATAGCTAGATGTAGGCTAGCTGATTAGTGTACTCGTTTAGCTAATGTTGGCTAAAGCTAACTAGATATAGCTAGCATGTTTTAGGATTATTCATAAGGCATCAAAAGTCATAAGTCACAAAGCCTGTGGAGTCTAACTCCAACGACAATCTGCCAAACATGCTCCAGCCAATTAACTTCCTCCAAATTCCTAGATGGGCTGGATCAGAAGTACACAGTCTAGTCCAAGGGCATAGATTTGCTTTTGACATTGGTGGGGACCTATGAATGAAAATCTCTCTGAATGTTTCAATGAAAGCCCAGCTACGGGTCCCAAAAACAGGTCCCTAGGACGGTCTCATACATCAAGGTTGAAACATGAAGCACTGCATAACCAGATGCTGTTGGCCACAGTGAGTTTACATTTATCAACATTATCAACGACTTATCAACATTATTTCAGCATAGTGCAACTGACATCTCTTATAGACTAGCATTAATAAATGTAGAGAACACTGCTTGTTATTCATAGCTACAGACGATGTTAGCCTGCTGTTTGCTGTGCTGAACCAAGCATTGCCACTGAGGTTATTATGATGACTAATTTCATTGTGACTTACACGTTTCTTTGAAAACTGGCTTTGTTGCTGCCATCCTCCATCGCTTTTGACACTTGTGACTGGAAAGTTTTCCTTTTAGTTTTGGCGCAGTTAACAACCAAACGTAGCTACAGAGTCTCACATGACAGCAGGGAAAGGCACATCCAATGACACTGGTCATATGACTGGAGTAGAGAATTTTCTTTAACCCTTTCTGCACCTCTAGGTTAATCAGACGTTTACAAGATGTTTTTTTTTCGGAGATGATCAAATTATTGGTGGAGACAATTCAATAATCACTGGATATTCATGGGGACATGTCACTTTAGTCCATGATAATTCTACGCCCTTGGTCTAGTCACATTATTATGAACACCAGTTAATATCCAGAGTAACTGCTGTGTGCAGCACAGACAGCAGCTAAAAAGACTCAACAAGACTCAACAAGGTCCTGGCAGGTTGTCATAAGTATTTGGAGCCATGCTGACTGCAGTGCATCCCACAGCTGCTGAAGGACACATGGGGGAGGATTCATAGAGCCAACACCACTATCCAGGTGGTCCAGGTCCCACAGATACTGAATTGGGTTTAAGTCTGGGGAATTAGGGGTCCAGGTTAGTACTTATAAGTCTTGGTCAGCTCTTCAAACCAATGTGGGACCTTTCTAGCCATGCTGGAAGATCTAATCCAACCCAGGTGATTTGCAAGGATGGATTTATACCCAAATCAGTTGAGTTGGCTCAGAAAATGCCATGAGAACATTCCCCAGGCCATAACCCTGCTGTCTTCAAAAGTTGTAAGTGTTCATAATAATGTGACTCAACAATGTATTTGTTTTAGGTAAGGGGGTGGGGATTGTAACATTGTAGATCTCCAGGAGTAAGCTTGATGACCTTTTTTTCTTCATTCATTAAGCATTTTATATGTTATGATATATATCCATTATATTGCTTTTTTTATTATATGCTATAATGACCAATAGGAAGCTAATCATGCCACATTTAGTTTTGTGTTGGGATGAAGTTCTATTTGTGAATACATAAACTGCAAACTACAATATAAAGATACTTCTCCAGACTGGTTAAAATACAAAACTCTGTTGTACTAAATATCGGTGTAGAGGACTAACATAAGCTTCATATGCATTGTATCGTACATAGGGAAGAATAGGGTTGGTTAACACAGGTGATGGTTAGCACAAGGTTAAGTTTTACAAACCCGTTACATAAATAGGATTTCCCTGTAGACATTCATGCGTTTTTTAAGGCCTATAAACAGGTGGGGGACAACTTTTTGACATTTCCCTGTGTATACAAAGGAACAGAAATATTTTAAAGAGAGATAGCAAACTGATTAATTTTAGTTAGTAGAATATATTTAGCTATATTTTGATATATTGTTTAAAGGCCAATAATAAGCAACGCTCACTAGCTAACATGAGTTAGTTACATAGTGGGTATACAGATAAGGTTGGTTAGCATATTGATTTTGAGGTTCAGTGGAACATCTGGCAGTGCGATTGTTAGGTTTTTTAAGATCCATTGCATACTCAATAGCATACAACCTAACACAAATAGACTGCACTATTGTACCAATACAGTAATTTATTATTAAATGTTGTAACAAGTCTTTTAAGATCAAATAAACATTACCAAAGCAATTTTATGTAAGTTATTATGTGGCATAGACAACAACATGGCAAACACATGGAGTTTTAAGGGAAAGCTCTTTTATTGAACATGGCAGCGGTGGAGAAGCCATAATTTAGCACTTCTACTTGGCAGTTGATAGTAAACTCACTCAGCACATAAACACATATTTATGCAAGTGCAGTACTCCCTGTCAGGCTCTGTGCGTGGCCACGCCTTCTGTACCTTCATGGGAGTACAAACCAGTAACAAGTAATATTCTGCAATGTATTTTTTTTGTTCTTTAAAGATTCTTGAAGAATTTTAAAACTTTGCTTTTTTTTAGCAAGATAGTCTTTAGTTCATTAAACAGAGACTGTTTAGATTTGTTTTAAAGTAATAAAATAGAGGTAATGATAAATAGATAAATGAAACAATCTCAATCTTTTAATGATTCCAAAATATTACTAGGCTTCCATTAAACATTTCATTTACGTTCTGCCCTAAATGACAAGCTCAGATTTTTTCTATTTGATTTTATTTGTGATTCATTTTTAACATAGTGCTGTGCCAGCCAACTCCAAATCCACAGCATTAATTTAGCCAAGAAAGCACCTAAATTTAGCTCAAGATTTCTCATAGTTGCCCCCAAACGTTCTTGTTACGAGATTGCCTGGCCCCCTGAGACTACTTATAAGTAGACCCACATAGTGTTGAAAGAAAATTCTAGTTAAAATAACATAGAACTCCCAGCAGCCAACTGCAGAACGTGCAACTCCAACACCTACTTAAACAACCTTGCTCCACCACTTTCATTCAAAATCAGACACAGACGGTAAAAGGTGCTGGTCAGTAGCATGGGCATACATACACATAAACTGTAAATGTCCATCATGTATCCAGACAAGGTTTAAAGGGATTTTTTATTCTCCAGATTGCACATTGTCATGTCTGAATAGCTGACACAGCCAACAGCTCAGCAGAGATTTTGACAAAATAACAGCTCTTCTGGTGGTGCTCTATCCAAGCTCACACCCCAGCGCCCCAGCAGAACTCTGACTGATGCTCAGGTTCAGCAGAGAATAAATGGTGCAGCAGTTCAGGGGAGAGTACTAAGGCGTAAGACTTTGCCATTTCTTTCCCTGGTACACTCTGTCTTCTTCGCAGTTCTCTACAAAGTCCTGTCATAGCGGGGACAGGAAGGGGGGAAGGCAGGGCAGCTGCAAAAGGCCCTGATTTCCCCAGGGAGGCTGTAGAGAGAGACAGAGCGAGAGAGCTATGCCAACACTCAGATTACTTTGCTCCGCTACAGATAGAAAGGGCAGGGTTCTACAGTAGAATGGCACCGCTTCTGCCGCCACCAGGGCTATTTTTAAAACCTCAGCGGCAGACCCTGTCCTCTATCAGAAGCTCTCTGTCCTTCAGGTTGGTCTGAGGATTGATTTCAGGGTCAAGGTTATTTGGATGGACTTCTCTCTCTGCTCCATTCACATCAGTGTCTGTAAACTGCTCTCTGATTTTTCCTAATTTGCAAGAATGGTCCAGTAAGTCACTGTGGTAAATGAGGGAAGCTGAGACATTTACAAAGGTAAATAATAGCGCACCTGCTGCAGCAGATTCAGGAGGAAAGGCGTGACAAATAGCAGCAACTAGTACAAACGGAAAAAAAAACAGTAATGTATTACAGACAGTTTTTTTCACCCTCACACTTTTTTATGTTTTTGCCTTTTTGTCAAGTTGCTGTCACATTTTGTTTAGCTCAGTAAAAAGAACACTAGCATCTACTGTACATTGACAAAAAAGTGTCCATTCTTCACAGATGATTTTGCTTGTTGACTTGAAAGTTTCATTCCCATGAGCTTGCTAAAACTTTTGTTAGTAGAAAAAAGATACACATGAAAACAATAGGGTCCCAGCACCAGGTTCTTGTACCCTTAACGGGTAATGTTAGCATAGTAGAGCAAGACCATTTTTTAACATGAGTTACTGTATTTAATATGCTCATGACAAATCCACTGGCTTCAGTTAACTACTTCTACAAATGGCCATTTAGCACAAGGTGTATATTTTTTTGTCAAAAACAGACAGTGGATGATGATCCAGACCTCCAAAGGACCAGGAGCAAATATTATTTGAGTGGTGGGTCATACTTAGCACTGAAGTGACACTGATGTGGTGGTGGAGTGTTAGCATGTTGTCCTGGTGTAAGTGAATCAGAGACAGCAATACTGCTGGAGTGTTTAAACATTGTGTCCACTCACTGTCCACTCTATTAGACACTCCTACCTTGCAGGTCCACTGTGTAGATGTAAAGTCAGAGACAAAAGCTCACCTGTCATTGCACAGTTTGTGTTGGTCATTCTCTAGTCCTTCATTAGTAATCACAGGATGCTTCTCAGCAGGTGTTTTAAAATCTTCAGCAGCACTGCTGTGTCAGATCCACTCGTACCTGCATAACACATACTAACACACCACCTCCCCAATAGTACCTGCTCTGTGGACAATAGACAATGTGTATAAAAAATGGACAATGTGTATTGATACAAGGAGGTGGTTTTAATGTTATAGCTGATTAGCATATATATTAAGTGGGGTGGTTATTCTGAGGATTTTCTGAGGATTGCTTTTCTCGGTATTGGCTGAGATACTGATTCATTGACAGATACACATGTTTTCAGACCCATCCAATTGTCTTCTCACAGTGGAAGTTTGGAAAAAGGACCTGAAAAATTTTCTCCTGTCTCTCAAAGATGAAAGCTTAAGTACTTTTTATCTGATGATGGAAGATTTGGTTGTCTACCAGGTCTTGTAATGTTTTTAGGAGCTCCATTTTTCTGTACCTTCTAATCAATGTTTTGAATTTAAATGTCAGTTTTGAAAATGAAATTGTGGATTATCATAAAGCTAATCTCCCCTCAAGAGCCGCTTTTTAGGAAGCCGAATCTTCACATTAAGAGGTAAAGAAAGCAGCAATTGTAAAGGCAATAAGTTACAGGCTTGGGAATATGGCCAATTGAAACTGAGACTGAAAAATACAGATAACTATTTCTCAAATCAAGAGGGTATGGTTCTTGTAAGTACCTAATATGTCTCAGTTTTATAGACAATACAGCTGTAGAAAGAAAGTCTTTAGCACTGCTGGATGTAATACTATTAACTCCTACTGTTCTAAAAAAAAAAAAGGCAAGCTTGGCTTTCTTAACTAAAGCTAACTCCAGGAATTAATTCTCCGGTTAGTTGATTATTGTACAAAGATACTCGATGAAAAGAGGAGTGGCTTCCTAATCTGTAGAATTATATCGTATTACATTTAAATTTCATGGTGAAGCCTCATCGAAAATCAGGTCACATCTCTTTTTGAAGAAGCTTGGCGCCACAGGACATCATTTTGGATGTGTGACAGGGAATCAGTCCCTCTATCTCAGCCCCAATCGCCTTCATTTGAAACCTCTGCATGGCATTAATCTTAATGAAGGACTACATAGATAGGGGTTGAATGCAGGAGATATGAAGTGTCCTTGGCAGGATGAGTGGCAGTCACTCACTTTATTATGCTCACTTTCCCTCCATTGTGGCTCTTATCTAGAGATGGACAATGACGCTGAGTGACCTTCGGCAGGCCTAGAATCAGATCACATCGTACTGCTAAGAAAAAATAAAAAACATAGACCCAGTTTCTGTGGAAGCCTCAGTCGTTCTGTAGTTTTTCCAGGCCAGTGGGGAGAAGATGGCAAAAGGTGTGGAAATTCAATTTCAAACAGGGGTGTGTTGGGGTGGGGGGGATTTGTCTTAAGAGGCTCTGCACAAATTTCACCCTATTGTGTAATTGTCTTCTCTTGTGGATTACTGGAAAAATAGATGGCATGACATGAGAAAGTAGATGAAAACTAGAGACTAGGTCAGGAACTAAACAGGTATTCCACTTTTGCTACTAGAGTTTAATCCTCAGAAGTTGATCACTGTTACATTTGGTAACACTTTGTAATAAATAATGAATAATCATCTAATAATTTTTACTGACTGTTGTAACTGTAAGAATTATTGAATAGCTATATATCACTGTCTAAAGAAAACCAGTATCTCCAAAATTACAACTTTACAAGAGAAGCCAACAACCTACTTTACTGTCTATGTAAGTGCATAGAATCAGAATTTATTTTGGAGCATTTCTATTGGTGCAATCATCATTAAATATCCACACAATGTAACAACAGCTGAGATGTGTTTTTATTTGTACAACGTAGATATCTTCATTGTTTTTTATTTTTTCTATTTACTTAATTACATTATTTAATGAATAATTTAGTCATGTACTATTTAAACAACATGCAATTACAAAGTAAGTTACATGATAGATAAGATTTACATTTAAGCTCTACTCTAGAAGTCTACTTTAGTCTAGTTTAAGCTTTGACTGTAGACACAATAACAGCTTTTCCTTTAATTTCAATTATGATCCACATTTCTGGATTTCTCTGTTTGCTTAATAGTGTGAGAACTGATGGTGGACATTTTGTAAATGCACAATGTCAACTTCATAAACCTCATTTTTTGCAACAAGCTTCTAAATGTAAACATATTAAAATGTAGTGAATGTTGCTACTAATGTTGCTCATATTTAAGAAACTAGGACAGAGTTAGGCACTGCTTTTTCAGGTAAAGTGGGACTGCTTGACCACAAAATTGGGCCAGTGCTGAAAGCTTGCTGGCAACTTTTTGGATTTATCCAACTACAAGTACAGCAAAATTCTGTGAGCAACAAAACATTTCATTATGTCATAAATCATGGTGGAGGGATATTTAGAAAAACAAATGCCTTTAAAAAATTAACTTTAGGTTTCATTTTGCTCAAATTAATAATTTTTTTACTAAACTTGATTCCATATATTATTAATTTAAAGAAAATGGGCCCGTGATCTATACTTCAGTTACAGGGTCTGCAGATTTTGCTACAGCTCACATAATTAAGATCAGCTAATACTTGTACCCTATACACATACATAATTAGGCCTGTTGTGAAATATCTTGGCTTAAATTGTAATATAATATAATATAGGCACATGCTATTTGCACCCGGGTACCTGCAGCACTGTGTGCTATTTGCACCCGGGTGTACATAGCAGTGTGTGTTATTTGTACCCGGGTGTACATAGCAGTGTGTGCTATTTGCACCCGGGTGTACATAGCAGTGTGTGCTATTTGCACCCGGGTGTACATGAAAGCCGATAATGGTTTAAGCAGAGATTAGTATTATTCTTTGGTGTTTTGTGACAAAACACATTTTACTTACAAATTATTTTAAAAGAGGTGAAGATACTTCTGTTTGGGGTGGACCTCAAAGTTTGTTTTTTATTTAATTTTGTTTTTTCACTTGTGAGTCTCTTTTTTGTTTTACTTTACCATGCTGTTTACCATTTACCATGCTGTTTACCATTTAAATTCCAAGAGTATCGTAAAAAAAAAACAAAGAAGAGACTCACAAGTGAAAAACAAATGTTAATGGCAATGGCAGTAATCACATGCTAAATACTAAATTATAATATACACTGCCAGTGATAAATGATAACACAAAATGTAACACAAGTTAATACAAAGTCTGTAGCACCCTCATATGTACTGACACTGTTTAATATATATATATATATATATATATATATATATATATATATATATATATATATATATATATATATATATACAAATATTCTTCCTGCCAGTACATTATTATCAGCCTTTTTAATTTAATTTAATTTCACAGAATGCAGAAGACAGATTTGACTTTTTTATTCATTTTTTCTGGATGGTATGTACATTTTTTAAAGAAGTGAATTGTTTTTTTATTATTTACATCATGTTTAAATAAATTTAACAAACAAGGTTTCTTAACATGCCTATACCAGGTGTGAGCAAGTGGAGTATAAAGCCCCCAGCATTGAGCTATAGAGAATTGGAACTGTGTTCTCTGGAATTATGGTATTTTTAAGTTGAGGTGGGGTATCAGATCCTGACTGTATAGCCAGATCTCATTCACTTGGCTTTGCTTCATGGATGCAGGATCTCCAAACCTCAGAAGAGCTTTAGCATTCTGAAAAATCACACACACACACACACACACACACACACACACACACACACACACACACACACAGTGAATTCAGTTATTATTTTGCGCTGCAGTCCTGGCTCCGCGGTTGGTGTGCCATCAACGGTCTCGGATACGTGGACAACTGGGCTTCGTTCTGGTGGCAGCCAGCGCTGTACCGGAGGGATGGCCTGCACCCCAGCCATCGCGGAGCGTTCGTCCTCTCACAGAACATCAAGAGGGCTGTCCGCTGACTGCACAACGGAGGCCACGTAAGTAGCGACAATAAACAGTCATTACCTAGATATAGTAATAGTGAGACTGTAACTGTTACCGACAGAGAGTCGTTACTTAGATACAGATATACCAACACTGTAACCATTGCCAACAAAGAGTCGTTACCTAGAAACAGATATATTGAGACTGTGTCATTGCCCCGAATTAATCCCTTAACCCTAAGGCTCTTATTGTAAATGATACAATAACGTATCAAAAATTTGATGTGCTATGTCTCATAGAAACATGGGTTAAACCTGAGGAATATTTGGCATTAAATGAAGCCACTCCTATAGGTTATAATTATGTACACAACCCCAGACTGTCCGGTAAAGGAGGGGGCATATATGTCATTCATAAAAATTCATTAGACATCATTAAGAAACACAGTCTCACTTTAAATTCTTTTGAATGTCTTTACATAAACATCACCAACCCGACCACTAACAGAAGTGTACTCACCCTAATCAGTATTTATAGACCACCAGGACCTTATTCTGAGTTCTTAAAAGAATTCAGTGACTTTGTTGCAGATCTAGCAGTGAGCACTGAGAAACTAATAATTGTAGGAGATTCACAATCAGCTACACTGGCTTCCTGTTAAATTCTGCATCGACTATAAAAATCTATTATTGACGTATAAAACCCTGCACGGTCTCGCACCGGAGTACCTGCAAGATCTAATTTCCTATTATGAACTGCCACGTTCACTCAGATCACAGGATGCTGGTTTTCTAATAGTTCCAAAAATTCAGAAGACTACAATGGGGGGAAGAGCTTTTTCCTACAAAGCCCCCAAACTGTGGAATAATCTCCCAGTTAATGTTCGGGACTCTGACACAGTCTCAATATTTAAGTCCAGACTTAAAACGTACTTGTTCAGTTTAGCTTTTGGAGACTGAGCTATGCTTCTCATAACCTAAACCAGAACTAACTCAGTCTCTGTACTAACCCAAACCAGAACTAAGTCTGTTTTTCTCTCTCTCTGAGTTAATAACCGCCCACCTGTCCCGTCGAATGCTGTTGGAGGTCTGACTGCCAGGGCCTCCTCATCACCTGGCACCAAACAGCTCTCCTCTCTCTGCTACACCTCGACTCCTCTGTACTAACCCAAACCAGAACTAACTTTGTTTTTCGTTTTTCTCTCTCTCTCTCTCTCTCTCTCTCTGAGGTAATAACCACCCACCTGAATACTGTAAAAGACAGACCACCAGGGCCCCCCGTCACCCGGCTCCAACCAACGCCCCTCTCCATTTGTGCCATTTGCTCCACCTTGACTGCATCACAGTATCACCCACCTGATGTAGCACCTGTACAGCTTCTAAAGCTTTTACCTTCAAACTCAGCTTTAGTTTATAAACTTCAAGTACTTTTTTTACCATATCAAAATTAAAATATTTACCGCTTCGCTTCTGCTTTTCACACTGGCTACTGCAACTCTCGGAATTCTTGCCGTTTCTATGCATAAACAATATTTAGTACTCAAGGTGAATATACATTATATATAGAAATCATGCTTGCATTACTGCATTACTGTGTGTCATTGTCACATTGGTAGAGGAGGTGTTGTGCACCGCTCAGCAATGTTACTGCTTCTGGTGCAACCACATGTTCTTCTTTCGGCTTTTCCCTTTTCAGGGGTCGCCACAGCGAGTCCTCCTCCTCCATCTCACTCTGTCCTCTGCATTCTCTGTCCTCACACCAACTACTTCCATGTCCTCTCTAACTGCCATCCATATATCTCCTCCTTGGCCTTCCTCTTTGTCTTTTTCCTGGCAGCTGCATTTCTAGCATCCTTCTACCAACATACCCGCTGTCCCTCCTCTGGAGATGTCCAAACCATCTCAGTCTGGCCTCTCTAACTTTATCTCCTAGTTGTTTAACCTGTGCTGTACCTCTTATGGTCTCATTCCTAACCCTATCCATCCTTGTCACTCCCAAGGAGAACCACAACATCTCCAGCTCTGCCACTTCCAGTTCTTTCTCCTGTGTTTTTGTCAATGCTACTGTCTCCAAACCATACAACATAGCAGGTCTCACCACTGTCTTGTAAACTTTTCCTTTGACCTTTGCTGCTGCTCTTTTGTCACAAATAACTCCTGAAACTTTTCTCCATGCACTCCATCCTGCCTGGACTCTCTTCTTGACCTCTTTACCACACTCCCCATTTTGGTTCTGGTGCAACCATATACAGGGCTAAAATAACATAACAAACACATTAAGTCGTTAGCTATCATTTAACCTGAAAATAACTGTAATTAGCTGAGTCTGTCAGTACATTCACTGCCAATACAACTTAGAAAGCTATGAAAGTGATCTAAATACTACACATTACAAGCTTCAAAACTACCTCAGTATGGACAAAACATGATTAAAAATAGCTAGCTGACATTAGAAAACTACTAGCCAGCAATTAACTAGCTAAATTAATCAGAATAAGCAACAAAATACAAAACTTTTCACTTATTAACTAAGATAAGGTTAGATACAAGTTACCTAACTGCCTCAAACTTGAATTCAAGCAAATAAATTAAACTGAGATCCACCAAAACATTACATTAGCTTATCTATTTAATTAGCTATAGCTAGTAGTTTGATGGTTGAGTAAAGCTAAACTGAAAAATGTTTTTGTTGTAAGCTAATGAAAAAACCTATAGCTACATTTATCACAAACTGGAATTAACTTTACCTCTGAACTTCGTTTTAGAAGAGATTTCTTCATTGTCTGTGAACATAAAATAAATAAGATGACATTTGTTTGTAAGTTAGCTATAATGCTCCTATTAGCTCAAAAATATATCAGTGTTCAGTCAACAGTGTTCTTTGGATAATAATTCTCACACTATTTATTAAATATATATATTAAAATGTAGAGTTGAATTGAGTGATGGACCTTTATACATAACTATTAACCAAATTCTACTTACCATTCCTACTGTCACCGTTTCCCATCGGTTCCTATGAATTTGCGCCTTTTTGCTCTCTCGCATTCATTGGTAGACATGCGCAGATGGATTCACTTTCTTTTTTTTAATTAAGGGGTGAAAATAGCTACGCTGTGTGGCAAATGCTACTTGTACCCAGGTGCAAATAGACACTCCGTATAATATAATATAATATAATATAATATAATATAATATAATATAATATAATATAATATAATATAATGATTTTAAAAATTAAAGAAGTAAACACATCTTCTGCACTAAAGTCAGGAGTTCATTCCAAAAGTTTCATCTTGTGTGTAACGATCCATGCACAAAACCCATACATTGACTTTTTCTGATTTGGCGAACAGCATATTTGTCTGTTCTAAGACTTCTAATCAACCAGCGATTTCCACCATCCCCTTCTGGGACAGACCAGAGACAAGAAGTCTTCTCACACAGACACACACCACCCCCTCTCATCCTGCCTAAAAATCAGATAAGACAGAGCTAAAACTATTTATGACCCCTATACCCCCACACATCCTGCTGACACCAGTTTAGCAGAGACCAGACTTTATAAACCAAATTAACTTTTCATAGAAATGTTCCTCTATTTGTGGCAGTGAAATATGTAAAGTTATGTGTCCACCTTATGTCTACACTGTCTTTTAATTTCTTTCTCTCTCTCCAAGACCTTTGATTTTCCAAGCAAAATTCTCTGAGTTTGATCCAAGCTAAATTCTTCGATTTATGCTAAATGAACCTTTGAAAAATGCTTTCATAACCTCATATTCAAGTTTTATTGTGGTCATAAGTGGTAGAATTTAGCGGTGTGTTAAAAGTTTTGTAAGTTTATTTAGTAAACTTAAAAAGATCTACTTAAATCCTTACGTTTACCAAAGCCTTTACAGCAGCTCAGATGAACGCAGGACACTTGATTTTAGAGATTTTCTTGATTTTTGGAGATTTATGCTTATTTTCATTTTAATCTACTCTTTTGTTTTCTTTCCTTAATTTTGTTTGAATCGGCATTCTCCTCTGGTATGTAAGATTTAAAGTTCAAAAGATGCCTGCTTTGCCCTCAGCCAATCAGGATAGTGTGATGTGATGCGCCCGGCTTGGCGCGAATGACTTTATGTGTTAAACACGAGTGATGCATATGCATGAGAGGGGGGCCTCCATGTCACCCCTCCCCCTTCAGGAACTCTATAAACGAGAGAAACTTCTCTTCGTTCTCTCTCTTCTCTCTTCTTCTTGACTCTGGACAAAGACGGCAAGCTGTTGGAACTCCAAGGAGTTCCAGGGCGTCGGCCCTTAGAGGCAGACTTCTCTCTTCACCCAGGGCTTTTCAGCCGCGGAACTGCGGAAGCAACGACATGGCCTAAACCATGCCGCTCGCGAGAGAGCCGACGGGTTGAACTGAGGTCAACCCACAACAGCTCCACAAGACGGTAGTTTTACGTAGAATGAAGATCAGCCGAGACGGTCTACACAGCTCGTCACTCAAGTTCAGTTAAGTTTCGTTTGGTGAATGGTTCACCGTGCGAACGTGAATCGTGCTTCATTCATCTAACCGAGGTGCACGAAGCAACCAAACCGCACATGCGCAGTAGAGGTCTGCACGGCGCGCCGTCACCGAGGCAACCTGCGCGTCGCCCTGCAGCCCAAGAGCGCGAACCACGTGACTCGCACGAAGCAACCAAACCGCCCATGCGCAGTAGAGGTCCACCCAGCCCGCCGTCACCGAGGCAACCAGCGCGTTGCCTAGTCTAGCGGAGAGGCCTTTGATGTCTACACCAACGAGACCGCCGCCGCTTCCCTCAGACGGAAATGCAGTAAGGCACACGCATGCACAAACATCTGTCGTGGTCCAGTCCGAGTTAGAGAAGTCGTTTCCACAGAGTGCATATTTCCATTCTATATAGCAAGTTCTGCTTTCTTTTAGTCTAGGTTCCTTTTCTTATCTCTTTTTCTTTTTATTTAATATATATACGTACTTTTGATGTGTTCATCTAATAAAGCCTCTTTTATATAAGCTAGTCTTGGTGTGTTTTCAATATTATTACCAGTGTGTGGATCCCTGAACTCAAACCAACCTCAACCTCAGAAACTTTTTTATTTTATACTTTTTTATTTTTTATTTTAAAAATATTTTATACGGGTAAATTTGATTCACCTAAATTAATTAATTTGATTAATTAATTGGTGGATTAAATAAATACCCCTTGTTACGTTACATGTGTTTCCTGAAGTACTTCATTGCAGATTGTAAAGTATGTTTGGATATTTTTTTCTGTCATGGAAACCAGCCTCTACTCAGAGTGTGTTCCTTGACTGTGTCACATTTGCTTTCAGAATTTGCTGATAATTAGTGAAATTCATTCTTTTATCTACCTGGCAAGGTATCTTTTCATCAAATGCTGCTCCGTTTTCCAAACTTAGCTTTGAGGTCAACAAAAAAGATTCCATGTTTCCTTTGTTTTTCCACTAGTTTACAAATCACCTCTGGCTCATCTGAATGTTTACTTCAGACACTGGCATTTATGATGAGGTCACAGATGTGGTTTCCTTTTGATTACTCTACAATGTAAATCATGCTGGTGCAAGCAAAGCTGCACAGTACAAATCTTATATTCAACCTTCCTTTGCAGTAACACAGGGGTTTTGCTTTGCCTTTCTGGACAGAATTTAAGAAGTTCTGAATGTTTTCTCTGCCTTCCAAATATTGTTTAAACTTCCACAGCTGTCCTTAACTGCCATTTTTTAATGGTGTTTTGGACAGTGGGAATACTGAGCCTTCCGCTGCTTGTGATTTTCAGATCACTAGAGGAGCCAAAAGTTTTTGAATGTTGGCATAAGATCAGAAAATTACTTTTGTTTTGTTTTCCCAATAACAATTTTTGCTTGCCTTGTCAGTGCCAATAAATCAAATTAATAATGGGTTCATTAAATTCTCAGACTAGAAATGTGTGTTTTTTGTATATTACATATAAGCACCTGTAACATAATATATGCCACATTGCCAGGAAAATGATATCACACTAATATTGTAATATTATTTTTTTATCATCTTTTTTGTCTTTTTTTCTTCTTTTATACATCCTTATTTATTTTTAAAAGTTGGTTGGATTTTAAAAATGTTTATATTTTATCATTCTAAAATGTAAACATTAGCAAGCTACTTGCCCATTAGCTTAGTTTACATACGGTTGACAGACAGCCACACACAAAAATACAGTTTTCTACCATGGCACAAGATATTTGTAATGCCAGAGGGACTAAGAGGAGTTTTGTTTACAGGGGTTGGTCGTAAGGACACACAAGTTAACTGAACCAAAATGATAGAGGATCAAGTAAAACCAAGAGAAACAATAACTAAAAACAGACAAAGATTATACACAGAAAGCTACACAATGCAAACAAGAGAGCAGACTCTGCAAGTAACTCCCATTAACAATACCTCACAGAGAGCATTAACAAACAAGCCATTATAAATGTGAACAAACATGAATATGAATTACAGTAACTACCCTGCAAGTCTGCTGCTAATAAGCTACTGTAAATTTACAGAATTCTTTTCACAGCTTTCCCTGCATCTTATCTTACAGAAATGTATAAGTATTTTATTAAATGCACTGATCTGTAGTACATGACTCGTAATGAGGGATCTATTAAAGATTACTTTTAAGACTAATGATCTTTCTATATATTAAAGAACAGTGCAATCCACTTTTTTCCTCAGCAGAAAGAGCCCCTTTTGAAAAGACTTATGATTGTGTAATCCACAGTCTGAGACAAAATTTACATAATCATGATTAAAAAGTCCTACTTATGCATAGTGTCAGTGGGGTGACAGTCAAACAAATTTGTAACATTCTAAAAAAAAAATATCAAGAAAATTCAGAACAGCACAAAAGCAGCCTTCCAACAGAGCTCTGGTTTTAATATTAATGCCACTCCACCCTCAGAGGGAAGACCATAAATCCAAAAATGAATACATGGTGTGTGAGATTTATACCCCTTCTATAATTGCAGTATCAGTGTCTAATTATGAACTGTAATCATGCAGCTAAATGACTTCTAGCGCTCGGCACCTGAAAATGTTGCTATCACAATACCTCTTCTTTCCAGCTCAGTCTGGTGGATATTCAATTAGAGCAAAGTTAATTTCACTCCCTGAAATTAACATGAGAGAGGACTTCAATCAACCTGAGGGTAAGGAACTCAGAAGAGTAAACATAAAACCGTAGCACAAGATGGCTTCAGACAATATGAAATTTGGGACTTCATTCAGACATCCGTCCGTGTAGCCACTTGTTCAATCAGGATCCTTTGTGTGAATGCCAATTTCACAAACCATTGCCACTAACTATTATACCAATGAGGGTTTGTCTCTTACTGGGTCATGGCTAAATAGAAGAAGTGCTATAGTCCCTTTTGACACATTGAAATCAGACCTCAAGTATAGTAACAAGTAAAGTAAATTAAGCTCTAAAGCCCCAAATTATTGACTGTCCGTGATTTGCACATCGAACAAGAATACAATATGTTATATCAGCACATTGTTTTTCCTTCATTAACATTATTTGTGACTTATTTGTCCCCCCCACCCCACCTATTAATAAACAGGGACCTTCACTGGACCACCTTGGGTCAGACATAATATAGGTAGTGGGCCAAAAAAAAAAGTAAACTAATTAACTATCCAATTAAGAGAACCGAATGCTGAGAACTGAGGTTTAATGAAAAGGTAAAGCTAAATTAAGTTTTAAAGCCCAAAATTACTGACTGTCCTTGATTTATACTCACACATCAGTTCAATATGAATAAAATTTGTTACATCAGCATATTGTTTTTCTTTCAGTTCATTTACTTTTTTAAGAGCAGAAAAAAACTAGTTATCAGCCTCATTACAGAATTCAACAACAACTACATGCAAGTTAACAGTGAGATATTAGCTTAAATAAAAGCTTTCTGAAAATTGCTCACACAGTGTGATGACTAAAATAAACTGCGCCTGGAAAAACATGAAGCTCAGTCTCTAAAGCTTGATTCAGACTGTCCGTTTAAATATCATTTTTGGCATATCCAGAGTGTATCCAGATAGATTTTTTGATCTAAACACCAAAAAACACATTAACTTTTTGCTAACCGGATCCAAAACACATTTGGAGGAGGTTTGTAATGTGATTCCAATCGAAATTTTAAAGATGCATCTCAGTCTGTAAATACGGCTGATTCCCATTCAGAGCGATTGTTTGGAGGCTGATTGTTTGGAGGGAAAGACGATGCAACTGTGTCTCACCTGCATCTGCATTTAAAATCTATGTCACCAGTTACAATGTTACTGATACCTATACTGATACTGATTACTGATACCACAGCAAGCCAAGCAGATAGGCTGGTGATGTCAGGACACAAAAATCTGAACATACTTTATCTGTGCTTATACCTACATGTATTACTCTGCATGTATTGTAGTAATGTTCATTTACCAATGTTTTGGGTAAGAACAACAGAGTTATGCTTGTAAAACCTGCAATGGAAAATCAATTAGATCACTTTCTCTGTCTATCTAGGTAGATACAGAAAAGGGAGCACTCTCGCTGATTAGTTCTTCAAAAGTGAAACAGAAGCCTAGTACATCAAATTAACCACTAATGTAAGTGACAGGGGAACCAACCGATAACGTTTTGATTTATGGCAGATGGGACCAATTTATTTTTAAAAAATCACTCTAGGCATTTTGGAGGTTATAGATACCTCACTGACTGGTCTAACCAGGTTTCAGTCAGGTGTAAAAACTGTGCATCAACAAATGAGCTGTAGTCATAGTGATTGTATACTTCACAGTCAGTGTTGCTACAAGGTCAGTGTGCAGAGTTTATGTGATCTATTTTATCTTTCCCTTAATTCTTACATACATAACTGAAAAAAGCAAACATAATTACTCCAAGCCAATGAAGGTAAATAAGTGACATTTACTAATCAAGTTTTGTTAGAAAAAACAAAAATCATCATTTCCGTCAGAGATCTGATACAACTTGAGCATGTTATTGCACAAAATTGCAAGGAGCAATCTACTGACATCTTTTTATTATCTTACATTGTGCTCTTTGGTGTGTCTGAATGCTCCTTGCTCTGTATAAACAGCCTTAGTAAATGACCCCAAAGCAATCTCGAAAGGATTTTGGACATTAAAAGCTATTCAGCATACTTAAAGTTATTTCCTAGTAATCTATGAACATAAGAACATCAGAACAGTGGGCTCCACAGGGATTTACGAAAATGCTTAATCTCAAACCTAGATTTTTAGGGAACTATTAGGAAAGCAAGGGAGGGAACAATCTCTCTTCGGAAATCAAACATTCTGATTTTATTTGATGCAGCAATGAACAATTGCCCTGTGTACCTCTGCATTTAGATTTTAATCCTCAGATCCAATAAAAGGCCTGCTTTCTGGGCTGTAATTTTGTGGATTGACATCTTTTCAGTGGGAAGAGTGCAGCTATATGAAATGAAAGATCAAAAATAGAAGCCATTTTCAAAGAGATAAACAAAAGCCCCATGAATGCAAATGTGAACAAAAGCCACAGCTCATGATGCATGATTGAAAGATAGCAGTGATTGTGGTGACAACAATAATTTTCGTCAGATTTGGCTCGCTTTCTGAAATCTCTGGTTTGCAGTTAGCTGTGTAATCATAGACTGTGAATACAGCTGCTGTACCACACTACTTACACAGTACTGTGTGTGCTTCAGTGCAGCCATTGAAATGTCTTCAACAAGCCATCTTAAGTGTTTGAATAGCCCTGAATCGATGAAGCAGCTTCTTTTGACTGGAGCTATTTTCTATTTCACTGCAGACATACTGCATCAGCCTCTGTGTTGCGTCTTATTGGTCAAAAACGTGCTATGCTGCATTAAGCGTCTAAAAAGATTACATCAGTTCCAGATTAATGCTGTTCTCCAGACACTCTCAGATCAAAAAAGGCAGAACTATGCCTACAATGCTTGCCACTGGAGCATTACCTCTGTGGTACAGTGATTGTAACACTATGTTGGCAAGAGTACCAACATATGTCAAATGTGTTGGGGTTATCAGCTCTAGCTATGAGAACAACAGCATAAATTCAAATAAACCCTGACTATCAAGCTATTTATTACGTTTTCCATAAAGCAAGTCAAGTCAGACTTTTTCATTCTTTCTTATCACAACCTTGTTTTGACAGAAGAATAAAATGTAGTTCTGGTGCTATAATAATCATGGGGCTCAAAAATGACTGTAAAGGTAAACATTAAAACATGAGTTTCCAAATTTGAAAACAAAAAGGTTAAAGGTGAAACTAGCAACAGAAAAACGATTAAATCAGAATTTTTTCTTTCTAGTATCCAAGTCGATTCAGATAAGGCAGCTCTCTTAGCTCTCTTAGTTCTCTTAACTAAAGGCCCAACATGTCAAATTAACTACTTATAGAAGAACTGACAGTGGAGTCAACCATGTGTCCAGTGGGCAGCCTTTTAGAGGTGTTTCATGTGCATCCACAGACACATGCCAATAACAACATGCTAAAATACTACCACAATCCCATAGTGGGGCTAGCAGATAGAAGACCTAGGTCTAATAGCAATGGTATAAAGCATCAGACAACATGCTAATGAAACAAATTTGCAGTTCTTACAGGCAGAATGAACTTAAGAATGAAACTTGGGAAAGAGTGCTGTGCAATATGTCTCCAGGACTGCAAAACATATACTGTACAATTTTGGAAATCTTGTCTTTCAGTGACTTTCGCTACTTGTTCGAATCACACATTATGTTCAGCCAAATCCTATTAATTATGCAATACTGTGCAAAAGCTTTAGGCTTGAGGGGCATTATTATATTTAAAAAGCTATTTTTCCAGAAAGGAAGCTTTTATTTGCTGAGTAAAACACATGTTTTTTTACATGTCAGCGTACTTATTTAACTTATTTGACTCTTTTCTTGTGGCATGTTATCATCTAATATCTGGTTTGACCCAGTACTCAGTGAAGCTAAACCAAGAAATCTGGAACTAAACCAGGGTGCAAATTACAGGGGGGATCGGGGGGTTCTGACCCCTCTGATTAAGACTTGCAAGCAACACAGGCTTCAGGCTGAAGATGTGCTTTTTAAGCACTTTGAACTTAACGTCTTTGGCTTTTAAGGTGGAACAGAACATTCGAACAGGGATCCCGGTTTAGTATTATGTGGGCTGTTTGTAAGGTCTGCACAACATGAGAAGAAATGTATAAAACTCAGCGTAATGTATGCACCATTTTAAGGTGGGAGGGTAAATGTGTTTTAAGGTGGAAGAGAAAATGTTCTAGAGTAAATTAAAATATTCATGCTGTAAGTCAATACATTGAAGATAAAATTCTGTTGTTTCACATAGCATGATTAGCTAAAATTTACTTTCTGGGCTGTTATATGCTGTAATATGCTGAAAACTTAAAGTTAAACATAGTTAAAATGGTTACTGCAGATTAAGATTATTTGTTGCTTCAGAAAAAATAATGCCTAATGATAATAAAGCCTGATGATAGAGCATATGTTGCTGCATTTATACAATAGTTTTACAGTGACCTAACAGCCGAACACTGTAAACCACATTTAAAGTATTTAAAGAAAGTCAGCCTAATAGACTAATTTCATATAATCTTTTTCATTAGGCTACTTTGAAGCTACAGTGACTTTCAGTGACATTGTTATTTCCTGTTTATTCAGAATTAATTAATGCATGGTTCCTGTGGGAGAGAGCATATAGAATATGAATGTAATTTTTAAGACAAGAAAGCAGATGACCAGTAGCATCCAGGTAGCATTGTGTGAGTGGTTATGGGATTGGCTCTATAGTATATTGTTTATGACCCCAGACTACTGAGGGTGTTGGGTGGTATGTGCCAGATTAGTCCAAATGAAGATGGTGTAAAGAATGCTTGGAACTACAGAGCCAGAGGCAGGCATGACAGCTTGTCTATTTTATAAGTAGACTAGGAGATAAACTGCTTTTAAACGACTATACAGGCGTGTTTGTACATATAACCAGTGCTTAATTTGTGCTGGATCTTGCCGGAACAAGATCCGGCACCTCTCATATTTCAGGTACCTGTGTTCCAGAACTTATTTATGTGAATCCACCACCTCTTTGACATCTTTTTTTTGTAGGACACCAAAAACTATTCGTCCAGTGGCATCCCTGAGATTTTATGGTTGCAGCTTCTTACTGCATTCATTAAAGCTAAGATTATTTTATTGTATAGAATGCTACTATGTTAGATGGACACTTGAAGCACTGTTGTGCCTATGCGTTCCAGGACCTTTTCCCTCACCGCCACTTGCTGGATCCCCCCACCTTTAGTGTTCTATTACCTGATGTTTTACAAATTAAGCACTGCATATAACTACTGACATTAGAAGGTCCAGAATTTGCCAGATTGTTCAACTGGAGATTGTTTGGGCTTTTCATGGGGAATTTCAAACACTGATTGTCCATTAAATTGAAATTCAGGCCAGTTCTGTTCTTTTTGACCAATTTGAAGAGAATGAAATTGTAGTATATGCTTGGCATTGGGAAACAGAGACAAAGATTTAGCGTAACCACCACTTTAAAAAGTGAAGTCTGACTATTTATTTTTAAAAAAAATGATTGATAGTTTTTGGAGGTGTTGTGGCACCCTTGGTTTAAACTCTGATATCTTGTAGTTTGAATACGTTTGTCACTTTCATGACTTCCCCTAGATCCACTGTATCACATAACACAGGCTTCCCCAGTGCACTCCACATACTGCAGAAGATAAAACTTTCAATTGTATAATCTTCCCTCTTCTACTTTTCCAGCCTTACCTAAATGTATATGTGTATGCACCTCAGTTTCAACATGCTTTATTAAAAGTCTTTATAAATGGGTACATATAGTACACTGCTTGTAAAAAGCAGACTTTTTCCCACAGGATTTTCTTTGACCTTCTCTTTGCCTTTGGAGCCTGTTGCCTGGTTTATCTAAGGGCATGCAGTCCAAATGATGGCTTTGGCTTTTCAGAAGTAGTTAAACAAGCAGGCTTCACATGACTCGTTTGGGCCAGCGCTTATTTTGCATCACTAATAAGGTGCTAAGCATTTCTGCTGTGTGGAAGACATCAGGCAATTAGTGAGAGGCAGGTGTTAATTGGCCTCTGCTAACAAGGGGGGCTGGAGACTGGGCCGCTTGGCCATTTGTGGGTCTGTAGTTCAGGCTTTGATCTAACGTCTGATTCGCCACATCAAAGCCTGTTATCACAGCACCTTTTAGACCCCCTGACCTGTTTTTTGATGAAGGAACCAAGAGCATGTCACAGAGTAGGGAATAACAGTTTACCAGGGCCCCATACTTTCACATCTTTGCATTAAGTTGCCAATTTATTAGACACATTTATTTTCTACATATAGTCATTAGTCATGTTAAACAGGTACACCTATTTTTTACACTTACTAACTTTAGCTGATCTGTTGCCCAATTTTATAGCCACCCATATTGCCCCATCCATCAATGGAAACTGATCACAAAAGGACCATTACTTACTAGATTTAATTTGAATAGGGAACCATTCTCTATAAGCGACAGTAATATGGTAGTGGCATGTTACTGGTTGTGGAGCTAGTGCTATCATCAGGGTTTTTCATTAACCCTAATGCCACTGATTGGGTAGTTGTGAATGTGGACGGCGCGCCTGTATGGTCGTTGTTTCAGATAAAATGGACAGTGAGTGTAAGGTAGACTTGCTGAGTCAGTTCTTATACTGAAAACATCTTCATTCCATTACCATGACTGAAAAAAATGTATTAAGCATTTACATGTGTCACATGTGCAGAGAACACCAGAAACATGTTTGAAAAACAGCTTGGATACAACTGAAGCTGAATAACTTTAGACATACATATCTAAAACTGAAGACATTGGATTACCTGTGAGTGAAAAAGTTCACAAGTATTTTTGAAGCATGCAACAGAGATGTCTATAAATGCACCCAAACGGGTCTTATGTGCCCACATTAGAGGACTGATTCATAGTATTGTTGTGAGGAAAGACACAGAAAAGAAAGAATGTGTTGCATTTGAGCTAAGGCAGGCGTTAAAAGCCAGTCCCCTGCTAAGTATAGCTTTGTCACAAGCTCCGTTGTACAGCTTATTAATTAATGCCCCACAATACAAAAGGCATTGCAAAGAGTAATAATTGTTGTCATAAAATTGTGGGAGAAACTCAGGCAGAGGTATTTTTAATGACGAAAAAGAAAACAGATGAGACAGGTTATGGATGTTGGGAAAAGTGCAGAGATTTATCAAATTTGCAAGAAACCTAACAAGACACTTTGTCGGTGTCACATGGTGTGTAATTAATTTCTGCTGGCTAATGCAGGTTTAGTCTTTTGCTATAATTATCTACCATATTTTGATGTTATACTATCATATTCATAAAAATAAGATAATGATCCATCTATTGAATTTTGCAAACAATATAGAAATAAAATGTAAAAATAACTTAAAATAATATGTCCAATTGATTTACAGAGTATTTGAAAATTCTGTGTTAAAACTTTTGATTAGTTCAACACAATCTCCCTGAGGCACACAAAATACTCTGGGCTCAATTTATTAAGCTCTTTGCTGCGTGTTATTTATGGAACTAATGCACAAGCATGCGATTTACTGGCTGTGCACATGGAAAATGGTAATTCATTTCTTTTGCTCACGCATAAGCATTTGAGAGAAGCTGCACAAAACCGAGGAGGATTGCACAAAAGATTTTTGAAGATGCAACTGATTCCACACTATTTAGTGAAGCCTGAGTGACCTGCGCCAGCCGGTTTTGTGTGGACTTTTCTCCGACTTTCAACCAGACATAAGTTTGCATTAGAGTCTTAAAAGAGGGCTTGATAAGACTAGACATAGTCTAGATGGGGGGCGCATGACTCTCATACATACTCGAAGAATATTTACCTAACATTATTTAAAATGAAAAATATCATGACTTTTATCCAAAAAAACATTTAATGGTCCATGTATGAAAATAAAGCTGCAAAACAGGCAATTAATAATTCATTGTTTCAGTGATGTCACAAAAACCAACAAAATGCATCTATACCAACCTATTTATCATATAGTGGACCAAACTCAGACCAACGTTAAACATGTTTTAGCCTTGACTGTTTTAGCCAATGAAAACAGGGGGGATTTATCTTATATCAGCCTTAACGGCACAGTATTAAAAACAGATTGTTAAGTTATATGGCATAAATAGAGGTTGTGTAAAAATGAATTTGTTTTTGGTACATAAAATCACAAACCTTATAAGTGGACATGTTCACTCCCAGATTTATTAGGTCCATGTATGAAAATAAAGCTGCAAAACAGGCAATTATTAATTAATTGTTTCAGTGATGTCACAAAAACCATCACTGAAACAATGCATCTATACCAACCTATTTTCAAGCAGGATATGGGCTCTTTAAACTGCTAGGATCAATATGCTATTAGCTGATGTTTAATGTTCAAATGTAGTTTTAAAATGTTGTTATAATATGACCTCAAGCACGTTCACTCTGGGACCATGAACCTATTGAAATAAAGAATAAAAGTAAAGGTTTAAATTTTATTTTTAACACTTTGCTCACTGAGAATATATATCTCAGCTTTGGTTGTTAATTCCCAAAAAAAACAAAAGTATTCTTTTATATTTTCATTCTTTGGACACAAAAACATAAACAGCTCTGTGGTTCTAGAATAGCACAATGGCCTAACTGTCTCAGGACTGACTCTAGCCTTTTGGGAGACCTTATTTTGCTACACTGTATAGTAAAATTAAAGACTTATTAATAATAATGACCACCACAAGCTGCCTTAATTATTTGATTCATTCTACCAAATTGGTTGAGAGTCAAAGTTGAAAACACATTTCAAACTGTTAACTGACTTGGACTTTAGACTAAAAGCCTTTTGCTTTGAGTGATCATATATATTAATCATGTTTATTAAACAAAGTTTTTTAATTCCAAAATGAAACTCTTGATGAATCTAAAGTATAAATACTGAATAATGGTTGTTTTATTTTACTGTGGGGCAGCTATTTAAAAATATTTTGTAGAATGGTTTACATGCATTTATTAATGGCTAATTTAGGTATTGCTGATGATTCGATCATTTGGGTTTGTAATAAATGCCATTTTTAATTGCATACTACCTTAGCAGCATTTTTAATCGCACAACACATTAGTTTTGACCTACTCAGCTACAAACTTCGTTTTATATATATATTTTTTTATTTGAATAAGTTGTTTTTTCTTGACTGAGCATTTTAGTCAGCAAACTGGTACAGTAATAACCCAGAAGTTGTTAGGGCCCTGACCCCCAAAGCTGCTGCTTATGTTGTTTATTAAGTTGAGGCAGCACTGTACTGCCCCCCTCATAGAAAGTTCATATTACAGAGATACCAGAGCCCTGCATGACTGGCATCCCTAAACAAGCATTGCAAGTCTGTAGGCTGTAGTCTATGCCAACAGGAGGAACAACAAAAGACTTTAACATGTTCTGCCTATAAGGAGACTTAGTACCATTTTTGAGTAAACTTAATGTAGACGGTATTGTTTATCTACCTCAGATGCAATGCAACACTTGTGAGTTAGGAGACCCTTTGACTAAGATAAATAAAAATAATTGTGCAGCTCATTGTCTTAAAATTGTAAGTTGTATGTCTGTATTCACAGAATAGATTTAACAGCACCAAGCTGTTAAAAACAATTTGAGCAGTTTTCTGTAAATTAAGGACTCAAGATGCTTATTGTTTCACCTGTTATGAAACTAATGTTTAAAGTTATTTAAATTGCTGGGAAAGGCCTCTTGAAGCTTTCTGTGCCCCTGTTCTTTCTCTGAAAAAACTTTAGGCGAGGAGCCGAGACAAAGGCAAGATTATCATTCGGAAGAGGAAAAGCCACAGCTTCAGCTCCAATCATTTCAGTGACACTGGAGGGCACTTGCTGCTCAAACAATGCCAATGCCAAAGTCATGTCACTTAAAGTGCTGCTGAATTGCCATGGGACTGGAGTTTGCCAAGGTTGCAAAATACATTTAGAGAGAAACACAGTTAGATGGTGAAGTTAATATGGTAGAATTGTTCCACCGGAAACCATATGTTTTATAATGGATTGCAGCTAATTAAATGCTAATTAGTCAAGCAATACATCTAAAATAACATTTTAGAAGGAGTTAGATATGCTTAAACAGCAGGTCATTAGAGTTAAGGTTTTTTTTCATAAATATCATTGCAACTGTGATTTGGTCATAGATCATCATAGTCAGGGGTTTTACCCTCATATTATTTTGCTTTTATACAGCGGTTTAGCAAAGTATACTGTATTAAAAATATACAGTAGGCAAGCATACAGTTAGGAATCTTTTAAATTACCTAAAAATTATGATTAAACTGTTATAACACATTATTAAAAAGGGCAAGGTGACCTGTTGTATCTAGAGATGCATAATACTGATAACAGTATTGGGCCAATAGTGCACTCATACCAATACCAGCTGATTACATGTGACATCAGTTGCATGTACACTGCCATACTTGCGATCATGTGACTCAAGCTGCCAATGAAGAAGGATCTGCTCCCACAGAAAAACATTACTGACTCTGGCACAAAGCTGGCGGTCACTTTAATTATTTTCTCCTTTGAGTACAGGAGCACTACTGCTCTTTTGTTTTGTCTTTGTTGGTTGTTAAAAGTAGCTTTCAAATGCATAGTGGAGGTACAGAAGTCTACTGGAGACTCTCTTTTGGCTCCTTTCCAAAATGTCAGATGTATTGATCCAAATATTACTAAACACTATTGTCTAACCTGTTTCCCTTTGTCACTGTAAACCTCATAGGTGAAATAACATGCTTAGTATCTTGTCAGACACAGTAACAATAACCAAAGCAGTTGGCTCCCGTCGCACACCTACAATACTGTGTCAGAAAAGTGTCAGATGGCTGTAACACTGCACATTCTGTGCAGATTGGTGCTGTGCCAGTTATGTGTGTCAGCTGTTTTTCTTTTGTTTTGTGTGGCTTGTGCTGCTGAGAATGAGCTGTGTAAAAAAGTGGGTCTTCACCAGCATGAGAAAATGCCTAGAATTTATATAGTTTATAGTAGACAGGTAGGTTTAATAAAAATTGTTAATCAACAATAGGACTATTATTATTCTATAACAGCTGGGATATCTCACAGTACTATTACAGTGGCAAGGAAAGGTAAGCAAGCTATGAATTCAAAATGATAATGATCTAATGAGTCACAAGCACACACCAATTAAACATGTACAGTGCTGGTGGATAAAGTAAGTGAAGCCTTGTATTTAATAACTAGTCCAACCTCCTTTGACAGCTATAATCTTAAGCAAGCTTTTCTGGTAGCTGTGGATCAGATCAGTAACAATGTTTGAGAGCAATGCTGTATTGGATTTACTTTGATGTTTACGGCCATTGTCCAATTGCATCACCCATCCTCTGATACCCTGACCTGATCCTTGAAAATGTATGTTTCCCTCAAAGATGCAGCAAAGCAGCCCCAGATCGCAATGCTTCCATCTGCACCATTGGGCTCATTTTACACCATATGGTGCTTTAGGAAGAATTCAACCTTGGTATAGTACATCGCCGTCAACTCAACTAGTTCCCTGTTACCCAGTTCCAATGATTCCTGATGGGCTTGAACTCTAGGGAAAGTAGACACAGAGCTATATCATCTCCATTTATTGATGGGCTGTGTATGGGCCCTTTCCTTCAAGTTCATATTAACAATTATTTATCATAGGTCTACTGAGATCTATACTATATAACTACATAGAAAAGCAAATACTTTTGTACTTTTTTACTTGGCACACAGGACTCTGGTGTGGTCTGAAGGGACACCCGGGGTCTATCTGTGCCTTTGCCTGGTCATGAGCAGAAAAAGTTTTTGGATATACAGTCATATGCAAATGTTTAAATGCCAAATTACATGTTTTGTTCTCATTCTATGTGAAAGTAGTTTAAAATATCTTTTATAAAGAACATGCTTTAGAAATGATATTTTTATGCTCAATTTTGGCCATTTACTTATTTATTATTAGGAAAATATAAAACATAAAACATAATTTGGGCACAAACTAGATTTTCATGTACTTTTTTTGAAAAATGTGTTGTGTTAACTTATTTTCATTCATAAAACCAATAAAACATGTTCGTTGAGGAAAGGAACATTTGCACATTCTCAAGACTATGGTTTGTTGTTTTGTAGTGTTTGTTTGTATTATGAAGACATCTTCAACTAAATACACCATTCACAGTAACTATGCACATTGTCACAATGAATTATTCTGGACAGAAAATGGTGTTTTTTTCATGTAAATCTTCACTAATACAGGGAGCACAGAGGGAAATCACAGATTAAAGAAGCTGCGTGTCAGCTGCTGTTATGAGTGCCAGTGTTGCAAGTAATCCCACCATGCCTGGCATGCTAATGTGCTTGTGTGTCAAATCACGTTTTTTGCCTGTTCTCTTGTGTCCCTGAGACTGGCACGAATAGGATTAGCAGAGATTAAACAACAATATAGCTTTTGGTTATAGTTCTTGATGGTTTGAGGCTTTTGCATGTCCCAGAGAACCTTCTATAGACCTTTGGGCACAAGTTATATGATTATGCATAGATTCTTATGACTCTGTTTTGCATGTGAGAGAGGTAATCTGAAGTACATTGCAGGACAGCTGTTCCATTTTGAGGAGATGAATGTACCTTACATGCATGTATGACTGCCTTTATAGTGCACACATAGCCTTGGGCAATAATAAATACAACACTCAGTATTGACCAAGTGTTAGATATGTGGCATGGATTCAGAATAAAAAACAATGTATCAGCAAAGTACACTTGCATGTTCTAGGAATAGTCATGGAATGTATTATTTAATACTTAGTATTATGTTCAGTCATGCATCATTATACAGTATGGTCGTTTGATGAACTTGTCATGTAAAGTTCTTTTTCATCCTACATGACAATAATGCTAATTTCCTTTAGCACCACTAAGTTGTCTTCTGTCTATTATAGCACCCAGCTAATGCCATTATAGGGCATTCCCAAGCTGTGGCTGTATCTTAAATTACTTTCTGCTCCCTACACATTGCTGTACGCTAGAATTCAAGTACAGATTCCTGCACCCAAACAGTGCTTAGTATATCTAACAAATATTTGATTCATCCATACTGGACAAGCTAGACTTTCAAAACTTACATAGCATACTATTTATGCAGTCCGGAGCCATTTGAGATTCAACCTGATCTTAATGCTTCAGGCAGATCTAAGGCAAACTAAAACATACACATATATAACCTGTAAAACATCCAGGTTGACACCAGAAAAGTGGTGCAGCTCCTCCAGCACTGGAGGAACAATAGTTTGGGAAACTGGCATGGCATCATAACATTGATATTTGTTATGTGCCATTTATTACTTTTTTTATGGAACACATTTGGGGTTCAAAAGCTCAAAATTCAGAGGTGTGGTCAATCTCAAAGCCAAAGAGTAATTAAATAGAAAATATATAATAAATTAATATCATGAGTCATGCAAATGAGTGAAAAGTAGATTTCCTTCCTCACAAATTTACAGTAACAGTGCAATGTGCAGTATGGTATCTAGAGTCCTGCAAAATGAGACAGCAAAGACTCCAGTGAAAAAGATCTCCCCAGAGACACATAGAAAAGACCTAGTATAAATTTCTTCACGTTTACTTTATAACCCACCATATCTCAAAAATCCATGAATGTTCAGCTCATTGTCTGTTTCTCTCTCTAATGTTTTATAGGGATTACAATGTCCACTTTGTCACTCCTTCCACATTATTTATGAATAGATTTCCTAGCATCAGAGTATGCACTCAAGAACTGCAAAATCCAGTAGCTCAGTTTTTTATCTTTTTAAACATTGTATAATTAGTTACAATTAGGTAATTTTACTTACAGTTGGGAGTATTAATTTGCCAAAGCAGGTATTCATTGTACACACACAGTTTGTATAATATATACAGAAAAGCACTGCCAATAGAATGTGATGCTCTTGAACAGCAAATAATTCACCATGTCCTGTGGCCCCCAACATTGGGCACCAGAGAAGAACTACATTCAGAACTGAACTGAACTGACAGGATTTGACCTTGTTTATCCCTAATAAATTCATTGTGAAGATTTAAAGATTTAAATTTGTATAATAAACACTCAATAAAATACAGACTGAATTTTCAGCTAATATGGATCATGTTCTTTTCGAATAAGAATTATTGTAACAATAGCATTAAGTCTTGTTATTAAAAAAACAGAAGTAGCAGAAGTCGCTGATTTTGTTTCTCAGCACTAAAAGGTTAATCATTTCATATATGAGGTAGCCGAATAAGGACTTATCACTATTAATACATTATTAGTATTTTTTTTGCCATACAATGTTAGGCCTGGTGCTAATAGCAGTGACTCCATCTGCCAGGTCTTTAAATAATGTTCTCTTGGTGTCTGACAGTATTACCCAGATTAAAGAGATAATGCAATTACATGGAATTGCAATTGATGCTTTTCTAGGGTCACAATTAATAGAGAATTTAGAAGAACATAAGCATTCAGGCATTTGTTATACATTACCTGGAGATTTCTGCTGCATTGTAGGTATGTATAGCAATGCTGTCAAGACCCTTGGCAACTAGCACATGTTCTCCTGCAAAAAAAGAACAAAGAAGCCCTTCAAGATTTCCTCATGTTTGCAAATGTGCAAAAGGCTTTTGCATCAACATAATACATCCTAAATCATTTAGATATTGTTTTAAAAAGGGGATTTTCCCAGGGAAATTTGTTATTTACTCACTCCAAGCCTGACTCACGTCGGAGAGATATCAAACAAAGAAACCAAAATATATTCATAACCCAGAGACTGCTAGCACAAATCACTGGAGTGCTGGAGTGAAATGTATATACATCTCTTACTATATGATTTTGATGCATAATATTGGAATAGCTGGAAGCAAAAAATCACAAAAACTAAAATAAAATTATGTGTCATAGAATTGATTAACAAAAGCTAGCTTTCAAGCCTGCAGGTGAAAAGCGATGGCAATTCACTTAAAAGATGGCTATCAAAGATGTTTTTTTGCCTACATATACATTTTGTAAATATTACACCGTGCCCTGCCCACAAATGCATTTTTTCATAGCTGTTGTTGCTAGTTTGAACAAACTTTTTAATCAATTTGCAAAAACCTGAGGCAGTTTGAATCACAGCACTGTTTTTGTCAGCATACTATAGATTTAGAGTGCAATATTTTGCATGTGTGAAAGATCCCACACTTGGTATTGCTGTATAATTGAGCTAACGTCGGCATGGTGTCATTGTCAAATTGTTTTGTTCTAATCTGCCTTTTGATTGCTAAAACACACAATAAGCACAGTAGTGTAACATTATAAACTGTACTTCACATTATGTTGAGACCATAGATTGTGCTCAGAACTGGTCATCCAGGAATGATTCAGTTTGTCAGACAAATAGGTCATGTTTACTGGTTGTGCAGAGCATGCACTGTGTTATAACATCATGACAAAGAATAGTCCAAATATAATCAATAATGGCAGAAAAACTATTTTTCATTAATGTAGGAACAATGTGAATGTATCCTTTAAAACAAATTACATGATTCCGGAGAACAATTGAAATTACAATCACCAAACAGCAAAATATATAAACTCCTTCTTTCAGTGATCCTTCAGAAGTTCCAAACCCATCAGCCAAATTTACATACATGCAACCTCAAGGTAAACAACACAACAAATGTGCTTTCATGTTATCTTAGTGGTCATACAAACCCTTTATACAGTGTACAAACACTATGATATAATGCTAATACAAACTTCAGAGCAAGTATGCAATTTCATCTGCGCTGCAGTTACTCTCACAAACATTAGCAAACTGTAAAAAACAGTACTAACCTATTTATTCTGTGAATAGGCAAAAACAAGTTCATGTTATCCCCCTGTCAAGCAGAAACAGAGCAACCTAATTATGTTTCTCAGCCATCTCTCCTTCTTGACAGTGCATGGAGGTCATCAAATACCCCTCTTTCCCACAAATCCTGTGTACAAGCACTAACACGCCCTGTTGCTCATTGACTGTAATAGTGTTGTATAGCTCTACCCAAACCGTTTACAGAGGCAGAACTGTGCACAAACACCATTTTTTTCAATAGGCCCACAGAACAGACAGCTAGCAGATTGTGAGGAGATATTTTCTGAATAATTGTATTAAAACAGCAAGGTTACACCAGTAGAGTAACTTTTGTGAAGTGCAGACCACTAAGGCAGGGCAAGGAGGGGGGACTCTAAGAAACTTGGGGCTTGAGGGAAAAGTGATGACGATTTTGGAAAAGATGGAGGAGCTGGGGAGGTGGTGGGGTACGAATTTCATCACACATAGGTGAGGACAGAGAAGTGGTTTATATAGAGCTTGTAATGATGGAAAGGGGGAGTTTGGGCGTGGTCCTTCACCCAAAAGTTATTTCTTAACTTTATTTTGCGAAGTGCGGACGCCTAAGGCAGGGCAGAGTTCTCAGAGTTCCCCCAACTCTGAGAAACTTGGGGCTGGAGTTCTGGGTGGCTTCTGCTGCTAGGTTTTGAAGCCAGACCCCAAAAGTTCTAGCTGAGATAGACGCAAGTTTCTCGTGTCAGCCTGAGGTCATTGGTTTGGGAATGAATGTAACTATGATGTGACTGGGAGGAATAAGGTCAGAGAAGTTGGATTGTGTGGTCCGAGAGTCCCTGACAAGAAGCCATATTTGATTTAATGACAGACAGGTCTGACATAAGCGGGTAAATGGAGGTGTCAGATGAGGCTGAGACCAATGTAAATTCTGAACATCTGAAAAAGTTAAAAAAGGCTAGAAGGAAAAATGGTGGTAAGATGGTGGTGATGGCATCAGTTGCTGAGATTTGGAGCCAGGCCCCTATAGTCCCAATTTACAGAGATGCAAGCTTCTTGTGCTAGGAGTTAGATAATGTGATCAGAGGATCCCTGATGGAAAGTCATAGAAGCTGCGCCAATTCTGGATGGATCTCCTTAGAAATGCACTGGAGAATAACCACTGAGAGAAGACGTGGCAAAGATGAGTGTGAAACCAGGTGTGATTTGATGGATTCAGATTCTGTAATGAAAAGAGAGTCAGTTGATCAAGTGTTCTAAAAAAAACGACGTAGGTTTCATCATATGGACCAAACAGTGAATTTAACTTAAAGGGAACCCCGGCTGGTAACACTTGTAAGCCTTAATATGGTGTAATGACTTTAAATTATTAAGACACGTTGTAAAAAATCACAAAAGTAGCAGATTTATTGATAAAGTAACACTTTTATTGAAAATATTTAACATATGGACCATTATTTCTGACGCGCAATGCCTGCTGGGTAGATGACATATTAGCCAGACCAGATGATAAATCCAGATTAAATAAGACAGAAGATTGTGTAAGAGATATTAAACTTTGGATGCTACAGAACTTCCTGCTTTTGAACCATAATAAAATGGAAGTTCTCCTCCTCGGCCCAAATGCTGCTCGGATTAAATGTTCAGATTTAATGTTAAATCTTGCTGACTTCTCTGTAGTTCCTTGTTCAGTAGCCAAAAATCTTGGTGTATCAATTGACTCAGATCTGACATTTAATCAACTCATAGGTAATATTACAAGGACAGCGATTCTTGTAATAGTTAAGAAATGCGTTGTCTATGTCTGATGCTGAAAAGTTAGTGCATGCCTTTATAACCTCAAGGCTAGATTACCGTAATGCATTATTGTCAGGATGCTCCAGCAGGAATCTGAATAAATTTCTGTTAGTTCAGAGCGCTGCAGCTAGAGTACTAACTAAAACCAGAAAATTCGATCACATCAGTCCACTTTTATCAGCGCTACACTGGCTTCCTGTTAAATTCCATTTCGACAATAAAATTATTTTACTGACAGATAAAGCCCTGCACTGTCTCGCACCAGAATACCTGCAAAATCTAATTTCCTATTATGAACCGCCACGTTCACTCAGATCACAGGATGCTGGTTTTCTAATAGTTCCAAAAATTCAGAAGACTTCAAGGGGGAAAGAGCTTTTTCCTACAAAGCCCCCAAATTATGGAATAATCTCCCAGTTAATGTTCAGGACTCTGACACAGTCTCATTTTTTAAGTCTAGACTGAAAACATACTTGTTTAGTTTAGCTTTTCGTAATTAATCTTCCCTTTTAGATAAAGGCAGGAGATCTGGGGGTTCTTGGACACAGAGGTTTATGGTAAACTGAGATGTTGGTGCTGTTGTTCCACACACAGGTTTGTTGACGTTGGAGTGGGGGGATCCCAGTGTCTCAGGGTGCTCTCATGTCCATGTTACCTTCTGGTTCTCTCCTTTTAGTTTAGGCTGTTATAGTTAGATCTGCCTAAGTCGCCAGCCACACTCTAAAATTCTGAATATTCATATTCTCTACAGTCAAACTCCCGAGCCGAACTAACTTTCTCTCTTTACTCTTCCTGAGGTAATGACTGTCCTCCTGTCTGTTGAACGCTGTTGAAGGACTGATCATCAGGGCCTCCACCCCACTCATCACCAGCCAGCTCACCTGTCCATCTGTGTCTACTGCTACACTCTCAGTTACATCACTGTACCATATGTACCAGCATTGAGATAGGATGGGACTGTTTCAGCTCACACCCACTTTACATAAATACACTGCCTCTATCTGTGCAGCTTCTAAAGCTTTGCTATCCAGATTTCAAACAGAGGCTCTTTTTTTTGGTATTTAGTTTAAACTGTACATACTGTTTGACCAGAGGAGGATGGGTCCCCAGCTAACAAAAACAGGTCCCCAGGACGCCCCCCGAACCAACACTGCGGACGTCCCCTGAACGTCGTTTTGTAGGGTCGCCAAAATGTTACAGGGGACATTATTATAGGACGTTCGTAGGACGTTCTTCAGGAGACTATGAGGGGACGTTTATGGAAAGTCCTTTAAACGTCTTTTTAGACGTTCTTGGGACGTTTGTAGGACCACCACAGCCTTATTTGTAGTTTATTTGTATAATGATATGCGCTGATTTGAAATGCATGCGTACCATCTAATACAATGTATTACCGGCACATTTCACTTCCGCAGCACGTAAACTTAAATCAAACTGCGCTCGCTTTTCTAATATTCATTTCTTCCTGCACTGTTAACGTCTTACCTGATGATTAAGGCTCGTGCACCGTTTATGTTCTGAACTGGACGCCAACCGTTTCGCCTCTTCCGTGTCATTTTCTTCCAGTAACTAAAACACAGACCACCTTTCACAACTGCTTGTAGCGCTAACTACTTTATCTCGTTCTTGGGAATGTTAGTTCATTTACGAGAGCTTTTTAATACAATTCTTAACCAAAGTACTAGGTAAACTTACTTGAGTAACCTGACCCATTTGGAATTCACTATGTGCTTCATTATTTACCGTCAGAAACTATTTTAACCAGCTTAAATACCTTAGAACTGAGTGTATTTATTTAAAAGCCTGAGTACACAGACATCATAATCTTCATCCTCAGGTACCAGATAAAGAACACCAGAAGAGCAAAAAAGAAAGCCCTCACTGGCTGCTGCAATATAATGTACATTTACCTTCATTTCAAATATCATTATAATGTCATGTATCCCACATAGCAAAAGTGATTTAGCCCAGATCCAGTACAAATTATCCAGAAGTTCTGGCCCAGGTCCGAAACAGAACTCTAATAGACTTTATATATAAACACATATATACGTTCCATATAGATTAAAACAAGAATGTTAAATTTCAATGAATTACATTTAAGCATATACAAAATAAATAATTCATAAGCAACAGTCTTTAACCTTTTTATTCCACACAATATTAACAAACAGCCATTTCCTACATTGATCATAGCATTCTTGGACACTGAGACTTGACATGAAGCATTATTTCTTATGTGAGCAGCCTAAAAAGGAAACACAAAAGATATTTGTAAACCAGCATAAATTAAGTGTCAAATACACAGTCCCTGCTAACTACAGTTGTGACAGTTGTTCTGTTAGATGTTCTATATCCGCCTGAATGGCTTATAAAAATATGCTCTTAGGTCAAAACAAAAAAGATTTTTTCAGTTTTATGACCTATGTTAAATGATGAATAAGATTACACAGGAATAACGTAGTCCCACCTAAGGAGCTTCGGGGGAAGTCGTCTAGCGAAACTGTTAGATGTCACTGAGGGACTAGACTAGTAAAAGATAAGTTTACTAAACTTGGCGTCAACACCTGAGCTCAGAAAAGATGCTGCTGTGTGGCCTCGGCCGCGGGTGAGTCGCTGGAGTCGGAGCGTGGATGCGTTCGGGAGCTGGCGTCGGCGGCCTTGAGGTGTCGTCTGCGGCCTTGCGGTGTCGCCTGCGGGACGGGACTTCTCCCTGGACCCGGGAACGATTCTCCGTGCGGTCTCGCGAACTAGTTGCAGGGGTTGCCGGGCCTTCTTCCTGGCGTGACCTGGTTCTCTGCAGCGGCTGGTTTCACTAGCCTCGCAGGAATCGGTTCTCGCTTGGTTTCACTCGAGTCTTTGTTCGAATCTTCACTCGGGAATCGGCTCGTAGGTCGGAACAGCTGCTGTAGCAGGGTGCTGCAGAGCTCGAGGTTTTCAGACCAAGTTCTCTCTGGCTAAATAATAGTAACTAGGAAGTTTAACTACAACCCTGAGTTATAGGTCAAAGACAACTCTCGCTGGCCATGCGATAGTTAATCTAGGTTAACTCAGGCGACTTAGACTTTGGTTAAAACAAAAGGAAAAATAAAACGCGTGAACAAACAAAGAATTCTGCAGATTTGAACGGTGGAAACACGCTAAGTTGGAGGTCTCACTCTTAGAAGTTCTGGTCGTTGGTTCAATTTCTTCCCACTCTGTGCGTCTCCTCTCTCTCTATCGGCTGCGTGCCGTTCGTTTATCTGGAACTTGGACTCCTCCCTCCAGGGCGGGGTCCAGCCGGGATTGGCTACTGCTATACGGGTGGGTTCTAGGCTACAACTCTGATTGGCTGTGAGTTTTCCTAAGACTTCCCCCACAATAAACAAGCTTTTCTCCTATCACGAAAAGGGAATAAAATGATTAAACTGTTTTTCTAAATAGAACATTATTACAACCAGTGAAGACAAATCTTATAAGTACAAAAATAGGTATAAAAAGAAAAGGAACTTTTACAATGAGAAGGGAAAACCTTGGGAGGAACAAGTTACAAAACTCATAAACTTTAGTATATTTTCATGAGATTTGATGAGTCCGAGATTCTCTGCTAGTGTTAGGATATTCAAGAAAGGCATACAGATTAACACGGATGAGGTACAAATTTAAACCTTTGGTACACTGATTTCAAGAGTCTTAGTATACAGAGGATAGGGTAGGATACAGTAAAGCAGAAAACCTACACACATGTTAGTTTTAACTGCATTTCAGAAGGCTGTGGTTGAAGTGTCTTTACCCACAGAATTTTAAAATGATTTTAGATGTTTACAGTCCCATATACTCAACAGAATAACACAACTGGGTGCCTTATACAAAGTCCGGGACTTCATCAGAGTCCGTAAAGTGACCGTTGCTCGACCTTGCATATCCGAGTGTTGGCATCAGGATGCGCTCCATCAAGGGCTGGGTTAATTTTGGTAAATATGGTAATTTTGGAATGCAACATCCGAGAGGGATGTCTGACGCATGGTTTAGTTCGACTAACTGTCCTGGGGATGATGATCCTTGTGGGATCCCACTGTTTAATGTAGGAATTAAAGTTCTGTATAGTTGAGAGTCCTGTAGATGGGTTTTCTCTGGTGTTGGTTACCTCTTGACCTCCTACTAGTTTATGGCAGCTGCTCCCCTGGTGTGAGAGGGTCAGATACAGGAATCTTCTTGTTTGCTGATGTAGATTAATGACTGAAGTTCTTTATTGCATTAGAGCAGGCGCTAATGGGTTTAAACGGCTGGTCCCAGGCGAATGGGGTTAAAAAAGGCTGGTCCTGGGGTCTTTATCTACAGACAAGGCATTGTGTGAACCTAGTTTTATGATGACTTTCCAAATGCTGGCCTCCCTCCTAGAATTTGTGGTCTGGAGGGGTTCTGCATTGTGTCAGGCCATGAGAGCTAATCCTCTGAATGAAGGAGGTTTCACAACATCTCCCCCCTTTTTCCTCGAAGGTACGATCCGGGACTTCCGAGGAACATGGATGAAGACAGCTGCAAGTAACCGGATTAGTGACAACATTTCATAAGCTCAGGACTGACGCCATGCTTTAACAGTATAACGGGACAATGGCTACATTCTAGTTAACGTGGTGGAGCCTGGGTCTGTGGGTAACCTTCTAATCACGTTGCTCTATGAGGATGGGCTCCTCCTTTTCCTCATCTTGGGGATCAGCAGGGGAGTTAGGTTCGGGGTTCCTGCGCCTAACAAACTTAACTATACGGCTTGACCAGGTGTCTAGTTTGCACTGAAGGGCTTAGGTACGTTTCATAAACAGGTTACAACAAAGGTTATCAAGTACCCTAGGATCACCAGAACAATTAGTACAGTGTCAGGGGCTGACCAGGAGTAAGGAATTGGTTGGACTGACCAAGGGTTTTGGCCTGCAGTCTCTTTAAGTACGCTGTTAACGGGGGTCAGATCGACAATTTGTGTGCCCTCATATTGGATTCGGACAAGGGTTTCGGGATTTAGTTCTAGGGTGTGCATGGCAAAGAACTCAGATACTTCTACTTCAGTCTCATACTGGTCCGTGCTTAAATGGTAAAGGGACAGGTCGTCTACATGCAGGATCGCGTCCTTCGGAACATCGACCCGGTTGGGCAGGAGAACGCGATCAGCAGTGTCATGTTGATCATAAGTCAGTAGGGCTTCCTTGGCAGGAGTGTTTACTAGCCACCGACTACCAACTATTTCAGCTTGAGTTGTCGTTACCTGGCGCTTAGGGGTGACAGTGACAGGGCATTGGGAGTCACTCATCATGGGTTTAAGGCCGCAGATGCCACTGACACTGTCTCGGATGAAGGGTTTACTCGGGCAGAGATAGTGGATGTCCTTGGAAAGCGTGCACATGCGTAAGTTTGGGACTAAGTGCAACTCGGGGTTGTTATCATGATATGCCACTATAGATGGCGCTTGAATTCTCACGTGTGCTTCGTCCTTCCAGAACCCAACATTTACTATGTCTTTGAGCCGGTAGATGTTTTCAGCCGCTATGATTGGCTATAATGCTACTTCCCTGTCTTGGGGGTTGACATAAATTGGAACGGCACTACCTAGAGAATATGCCAGGTGAGCTTGCAGGTCAGAGACTGTTTCCCTAGTTGCTGTGGAGAGGATGTCTTGCACGAGGGACAGGGGGACTAGGTATGGAGGAATCCTTCCTGTGGCTAAGCTATCTAAAGAAGAACTCATGTCTCGCGTCATGTCGGACATCAACATGGTAACAAGCTGGACATGGGTGTGGTCAACTTTTATTACAGATATCAAAGCGTTCACTGTTTGCAAGGTTTTGTTCAGTTCTGCACTGTGGGTATTCAACACCAGGATGGTACCCTGTAGGGTCTGTCCGATAGTTTGTAATCGGGCTTGCTGGTCGTTCATATGCTAAATGCATTTACGGCAGATGTACCCAAACCTAGGAGGGACCCAGCGGCTGCAGCCGCCATCAACAGGCCTCCAATAAATCGCTTAGATCGCCTATTGGTCCCACTCAACTCGGCTTGTGTGGTAGTGAATTTCTGCAACTGTCGCAGCATGTGAGTGGTGTCTGCTTACGCATGTGCTATGGCCTCCCTGGTCCATCTGATTCCTGCCCAGTCGAGGACTTTAGTCGTCTGGGGGACGTGTTGTCTACACACCTCCTTGGGGTTCAACCTGACAAACACTCTCTGTGTATGCAGGCGGCAGTTTGTGACCAGTAGTCCGGGCTGGTCTTTCAGGATGATTCCTGAACTTGGTCCGGGCTCGACAACTCCATGGAGTGCGGCAGAGGTAATCGGTCCAAGCATCAGGAATGCAATTAGCCACGCCATCCTAATGAGAGAAGTGAACATAATTAGGACACTGTGACTGGGGTGGTCCCACTCAGAGATCAGAGGCAGTTCTGGCTTCACCCCCCTTTTGGGAGTTGATTGGTTAGAATACCCTGGGTGTGTACGACTGATTTAAAACCAACTCCTGGGTGCAAGTGACTTCAACTGATTTGCAAAACACAGTCAAAGTTAACTAAAAGATTTGTCAACCGTAAGTCATTACCTAATTATCCGCCAGTAAGAGTTTAACACCCGGGGGTGTTCATGAAGTTGCTCCCGCTTAGGACCTAACTGGGACATCTGCATCCCCAACAAGTCCCATGGAGGTTGTGTGTGGCTTGATCTGGTTGCGATGAACCCACTTCATGACTGGCATGCTCTGGCCTTTGTTAACCCAAATCTGGTATACGACAGGTGAGAGCTTGTCAGTGATTACATGTGGTCCTGTCCAGCGGGGTAGGAACTTGCGGGCCAGCTTCCCAGTGGCATTCTGGGATCTACCTACAGGTTGGGCAAAGGTAAAGTGCCACACCTTGTCTCCCACCTGGAACTCATCATAGGATGCCTTTTTGTCATAGTAGGCTTTATGTCCTTCTGCGCTTTTCTCCAGTTTTTGTTGAGCAAAGGAGAATGTGGCTCGGAGATGCCTGTGCAAATCCTCCATGTACTGGTGGGTGGTGTATGCTACAGCTATGCTAGCCTCACCTGGCTGGTAGAGCAGGTGCAAAGGAAGTGTCATCTGTCTACCTGTCATTAGCTCAAACGGCGAAACCCCTGTGGATTCGTGGGGCGTGGCCCGCATGGCCATCAGCACTAAAGGCAGTTTGACATCCCAGTCGCGGTGGTTGGCAGAGACATATTTCTTCAGGATGCTGACTATTGTGCGATTAGCTCGTTCAACCTGGCCGGAGGATTGAGGGTGATAGCTAACATGGAAGTTGGCCTTCACCCCCAGGAGTTGCCAAAGTTGTTGCATGACTTCTGCTGTGAAATGTGTGCCTCTGTCTGAGTTCACGCGGCTGGGAAGGCCAAACCTCGAGAAGACATGGTTCATTAGCAGGTATGCAGTAGTTAAAGCTGAGTCATTCGGGCTCGGCAGGCACTCTACCAACTTGGTGAAAGCACAGGTGATCGTGAGGAAGTATTTGTTACCTCTAACTGTTCTAGCAAGCGGTCCAACCCAATCTAGTTGGAGGTCTGACCATGGAAAAGCTTTTCCCCTTTTCTGCAGTGGTGCTCTATGGAGTTGGTTAGATGGCTGAAATTGGCAGCATACTAAGCAACCTTTGACGTAAGCTACCACATCTTTCTTCATATGTGGCCAGTATGCTACCTGCTGGAGCACGTTGTGTGTCGCTTTGACTCCTTTGTGACCTGCAGTTGGAGAGTCATGGGCATGCATCAGCATCCCCCCCCCTGTGGCAGTGGGGCACTACGAACTTTGGGGGAGTATGGGCATCAGTGACATGAACAAGCAGGCCCTTGACTAAACAAAGAGAGAGGCGTGCATTGTACAGGTTTTGCAAGTCAGCATTATTGGCAAGGTCATCTTTGAACACAGTGCGAGTTGTGGGGTCGGAAAGAAATAATGCCATAGCGTGAATGGCGGGGTCCCCGCTCTGTAGGGAGATTAAGTCAGAGTCAGTGAAGGCAGGGGCAGGTGCAACAGCAGTAGTTCTCACGGGGGATTGTGACGAGTGTGCCTGCTTTTGTGCCCGAGTAACCGCAAGGACTAATGGGGTGGGTGGGTCAGGGAATTGAGCGGGGTCAAACACACATGGTGTGCCAGAGTGTGCGCCCTGCTTGGCCAGGTTGTCAGCCTGGTCATTGAGGAGTTTGTCCTCCCCAGGGACCTTAGAATGACCTTTGACCTTTTTCCAATAGACACGCATGTTATGGCTGTCTACCAGGTGCTCACAGGCTGCAAAGAGTTCTCTGTGCTTGACTGTTTCTTTGCTGATGTCAGGAAATTGTTCTTTTTCCACAGCAAGAGATGGCATGTGAAGCTAAGGCGTGCATAGCTTGAATCGGTGGAGATCATAATGTGTGTACATTGTGTCGTGCAGCTAGCTGCCGAGTTATTAAGATCCCAGCAATTTCAGCGTACTGAGATGACTGGGATCCCAATTGGAACATTTGGGGTTCCTGGGGTACGTCATTGACCCAGACAATGCCGACTCCTGCGAGCATATCTGACTTACGGCGGAACGAGCACCCATCAACATATGCAGTGGTCATGCCTTTGCAGGTGTTTGGATCAAAATAGTGATGATTGGTTTGTGTGGGTGACAGGCTTTCTGGAACCAGTGTGGTGCGGGCTAAGGTGTCATCATCACAGCGACGGCAAGCCGCGAGACCTGTGCCTAAAGAAGGTTTCTGTTCTTTGCATAATGTACAACTATGTCAAAGCTTTGTAGTACCATGAGCCAGGAGGCAACCCGGGCGTTTGTGACTAGACCGTCCCTGATACGTTGACTATTGAGGAACGTTACAGGTTGGTGGTGCGTCTCAATGATTACCTTTTGCCCTCCAAGGTAGTTAAAGAAATGTTTGACAGCCCACACAGTAGCTAACAACACCTTTTCACAGTCATTGTACTTAAGTTCAGGAGTCTGCATTGTTTTGCTGGCATACGCTACCACGCGTTTGTCCTGATCATGCAATTGGTACAGGCCTGCGCTTAGACAGCAGCTGGAGAAACCCACTTCCAGGTAGAACTCTTTGTTGCAGTCAGGGTACGCCAGACATGGGGCTGTGCAGAGTTTGGCTTTCAAAGCCTGCATGGCCTGCTTCTGAGGGTCGTCCCAGACAAAAGGGACGTCATTTTTAAGCAGGTCATACAGAGGCCTGGCAAGGTCCGCATAATGCTCAATGAACTGGCGGGAGTAGTTGCATACCCCTAAGAAGCTGCACAGTTCTGAAATGTTAGTGCGGCAAGGCTTGTTAGTCCTTGTACGCGGCTGCTCTGTGGTTCCACTCCATTGGGACCTACAAGGAGACCGACATAATTGACTTTAGTTCTGCACCACTGACACTTGGAAAGGGAGATCTTTGCACCTGCGGTTGTGAGTTGGCCGAGTACGTGATCTATTTCTGTCAAGTGTTCGTCTAGTGTGCGGCTGCGCATGAGAATATCATCCACATAAATCAGGGTGCCCCGCTCGCGGGCGTCTGGGCATGCCTTATTTAGAAAGATGTTGAACTCAGTGGGTGAGTTAGCATATCCGAAAGGGCATCTCGTGAAGGTGTATTGCCTCTCTGCGAATGTGAATGCTAACTTATGTTGGTCTGCAACATGGACTGGAATGGTCCAAAAACCCGATGCTATGTCAGGGGTAGAAAAATACTTAGCGTCTCTGACCTTTGGAAGCTCCTGCTCGAGTTGTGTCATTGGCCACCACGACAGAGGCACCTGCTGGTTCAATTTGCGATAGTCAATTGTTAGGCGCCATTTACCATTGGGTTTCACCATTGGCCACAGCGGTGCGGAGTATGTACTGTCACATGGTCGGATGATGTTTTTGGTTAACAGATCATCAATGATCTCCTGAACAGGCTCGTATGACGCTAGAGGAATCTTGTATTGACGTACGAAGGTTGGGGGTGCCCCGGGCCGTGTTGGAATACGTACCGAGTGGATTGTGGTTAGGCCACAATCAGTGGAGTCTTTGGCGAAGGACGTGCTATATTTTAAAAGGACATCACGGAGTTTAGCGCGTTCTGTGTCGGTTTGTAAAGTATCAGCTTTCCTGAGTACTTGTTCTACTTGGGCCGCAAACTCGGAGTAAGGTTCCTTTTTAAGCACGTTCGGAGTTACCAGTTCCTCTGCTGTTGTGTTTAGTTGTGTGTCATTAGTCGCCAATGCTGAGGGGGTGCCAATGGAAAGGACAGAAACAGTCTGGAAAGTTATCTGTTTGTCATCTGTCAGGTCGATCCTGCACACAGAGTCATCTTTCAGCTTTAGCTGGAAAGATGGCAATAGATTTAGATGGTATTGTGTAAACTACCTCAGCTTCCGGGTCGCTACGAAACAGCGACTCAGGCATCGGTCCGATCACTGGCAACCTGAGTTCGAAGTCATGAAACTTAGTGCTGACAAGCCAACCTAGGGGAGCGTATTGTGGCACCGTTATGTCTTGGCTTGTGTCATTCCGTACCAACAAACAAGTGGACCTAGCACACAATTCTACCCCTGGGGTGGCTTCTACTGAGAGACCCAGTTGGAAGAATTGGGGTGATGGCAGAAATATGGCATGTACGTGACCCAGGTTCTGACCAGGGCGTATGGTCAAAGGCAAAGGCACATTTTTGGTGTTTGCTGGGATTACAAGGGAGTGATCGTTAGCGACCTGACAAACTTCAGGGATGGTCTATCCTGATTTCATGTTTTGTGGGTCAGGACAGGTGCAGTTCAGCTGGGTCTCTGTCAGAGACCACAGGACACTGTTTACTGTGTCCACATGAACATCTAATCTGACCAGTATGTCACTCCCAACGTAGACAGCGTGCGGTAAATTTGGAACGACAAGCATAAACTGAGTCAATGTCTTACGATTCCAGTGCAGGGTCAGAGCACAGACACCGTCCGCTGCCATCACCGCGGTAGGCAGGGAGTCAAGGGGGAAGCGGCAGGGTGTTTTTACTTGACCCAGGCCAGAATCACTTGATTGTAAGGAGTCAAAGAGTTCTCTGCTTATGGCAGATTTGTCCGCCCACAGAGCTAGGACTACATCATCGACCTGTGTATTTCTGAGTTTGATGCCATTAACGATTTTCGGGCAGTATCCCTCTACTCCTGCAGACTGAGTTACGGCGCATAGGAACGTGTCTCTTTGCATTAGCGTTGCACTAGGGGGCCACAGCGGTGCTGAGTTGTTGAGCTTCCAGGTTACGAGGGAGTGAGACGGGCAGAGGTGCGCGCACCTGGGCCCAGATCTTCAGGCGTTTGAAGTCAATCAATGGCTTGAATCGATTGAGCAGGTCTTTGCCTATTAGTAGTGGGATGGAATCAAGCGGTGACACATGCACGGAATGAACAAGGCCATAGACTTCAGAGTGATGCCGGTTTGTGAGTATGGTTGTATGGTGAGGGAGCAATCCACTAACTGTAGCTCGCGGTTCGCCTGGCGCGCCCTGTTCCTTACTTGGTTGAAGAGGGTGGCAGACATCAGAGTGACGTCTGACGCGGTGTCAAGCAATTCCTCATGTACCAGTTCATTCTCTAAGGTAGTGGCTATATAGAACTTTTTTAGAACTTGCGACTCCTTTTTCATGGAGATGGCCCAGAAGCCACTGGAAAGGTTCCCCCTCAATGACTGGGGAGTCAGTGTGGGGAGGTCCATCCCTAGAATCTAACTGGACCACTAGGACTGCTCGGGGGGAGTGGAAGACTCCCCCTCTTCTGGTGGAGATCCGGGCACCTCAGACTGAGTTGGGGCAACCTGTTGAGGGGGGGCTTCGGGCTCCCCCCTCTCGCCTCCAGAGTGAAATTCTAGCTCTGTCACTACTGATGGGCTACCACACTCTTGTGGTGGAGGTCCTGAACTAAGTGAGGTTACAGCCAGAACTTCAGCTTTCTTTTTACCTTTATTTTTCAGGTCCTGAAGTACTTATGTGATAAAATCTAAGTCTTCTGGGAGGAAAGAGACTGATTTAGGCCTCTCTCGCGCTATTACCTTTGCTGGGACATTGGGTATGGTTTCTTTCACCTGAGCCGTAGCAAGGTGGGCTATACCTCTGCTCGTCCCAAGAGCGTTCATTTTGGTACGGGCGTCTGCGGTCCCAGTTGTTATCGCCACGCGGGCGGTCATCCCAAGCATTCGATGGGAACTGTTCCCCTGGGGTATCAGCTGAGGACCTGTGTGAGTTAAAGCCTGAACGGTTCCGATTTCTACCGCGCCAAGGATGACGAGAGCGGTGCTGCTTGTGGCTGTCTGCCTGAGAGTCGGAGGTCTCCTGGCCCCTATGGGGTGGAGGAGCTGGTAAGGGAGCTGGGGCTGGGCCCTGTCGCCCAGCCCCTGGGGCTCCTTCTAGTTCCATGGCTGGGGTTGGAGCGTTAACACTTAAGACATTCGGCGCTTCTGCTCGCTTGCTAAATGTCTGTTGATGCTTTGCAAACCCTCTAATAGCTAGATCGCGCAACTGTTTACTGTTTAGTGTACGCGGGCATGCAGCTACCCCTAGGAAATGGCTAGTGTTAGGGTGGAGGTTCTGTACGAATAAAGACTTGAAGTGCAGGTCTTCCTCCATCCCTGGCTCATTATGTGAGCCAAAGAAGGCCTGCCGGAGGCGACTATAGTACTGTTGTGGGAACTCCTGGCGTTGCTGTTTTACTAGGAGCGCAGCTGTTAGGCCGGTTTGAGACAGTGGGTTAGAGAATTCTGGCACCACAGGGGGGCCTTGCTCAGCATCTAGAGAGTGCTGTAACTTCCTTTTCACATCAGTGTAATTTGAGAGGTGGAGTGGGTCCCCCTCCTCTCGCGCTTTAAACTGTTCCTCATTTTCAGATTTTGGCCGTTGCATTTTAGTCATGGCTAATTCGTCTCTAACTAGTGCCAGTTCTTCATCGGCATGATCCTGTTGGGCTTTCAGTTGCTCTATTCTACTCAGCGATTTATCCAGGAGCTCTGTTGCCTCTGCCATTTCTTGTTCAAGCCTGGCAGCTTTGCTTACAGAGTCACTCAGCTCTAGTCCTCTTCTGGAGAGGTGTTGTTTTAGCTCATTTACCTCAAGTTTCAGTGAGGTCTTTTCACTCTCAAGTTGGTCACATGACTGGGCAGCTATTTGAAGTTGGGCACGGGCCTGATCTAATTCCTGTTGATTGCCTTTAAGCTTGGCTATGGCCAGAAGAGCCATTGTGCCTAGTGATTCAGCTAGTTTTACCTTTAAGGTCCCCTTTCAAATAGCTGTGCAACCATTCTGTGTCTAATTGAGGGAGCTTTGTCTCCTGGATAGTGGCTGTGACTCCTGGTAGCAGAGTGGCAATCATATCAACTAGAGTTGCTTCCAACTCCTCCAGGAGGGTTTCCTCACTGGAGTCTATGAAAGTAGAGCCCTCTGCCATGTTAACAAAGCTTAGTGAGCAGGGAGGCTTTTAAGTGGTTATGCCTACTTTACCCGTTTCTAGTTAGTTACCCAACTTACTATTTAGTCAGCCATCACGTAACTGGTTAAATACTGTAATTGCCAAGGCTATATGCTCTCTAGGAGAATACTCACACCAAGTCAATATCAACCTTTTTCAGTACTCTGAACTGCGTTTACTTGTTTACTTAGGTGCTAAGTATGAGCGGTGGTGCCTTCAGAGATGAGGGTGAATGCCAGAGAGAGTCAGCAAGGAAACGTGCACAGGTACCAACCGAGGGAAGCTGCTATAGGAACAGACGAACAATATCACAGTACCAGGTGGAGATCGATTAGCACCAAACTACAGTATCGCACTCGACCTGGGTAGCCAAGTATTGTACCACCAGCTTAATAGACCTTCACCAGTTATACTAGCGCCACTACCGGAAGGATTCAGACATCACCAATGTCTAACACATAGCCAGAAGCACTCAGCGGAGACACACCTGTGTGTGTTTCAGCAAGATTAACAATGGTGGATACGACACAAAGCCTTATAGCGCCGGTGAACTTGCTCCCATGGACCTGTGATCCGCAACTATGGGTCACTTTTGACCCCAACAATGGTGGCTACTACCCCTAGAGCGTCAGCGGGCGGATTCCGCGGCCCCACAGCTGGGTTACCAGGGAAGCTATGCCAACTGAAAGCAGGGAACTGCGGGCAGCGCCCCCCTGCAAGAAATTTTACTACTAGGACCTCTACCAGTGCTTTCGTAGCCTGCAGCGTACTGATAATGGTTTATGCCAACCAACTGGCCACGCACTGGGCAGTGCCGCCAGTAGATGAGCTTACCACTAGTAGTTTAGCGACACTAAACAAGCCGGATTCCGCGGTCTCGCTGTTCGCCACACAAAACCTCCTATCACCGCAGTGACTGCCTAAGTGTAGGTAGCTAATCTACAAGCCAAGGACAACGGAGGGGGCCGAAAGAAAAGCCAACTTCTGGATTCCGCAGTAAGTCATGTTCATTCGGCACGCAATTACCAGTAGCGGAATTTCGCGCAGCTGATGATTTGCATCAAGGCCTTACTATTGATGTCTGACACACCACTGCATGCATTAATAACCTGCGCTCGGTGGCGCGAAGTAGGCGCAGTAACGTTACCTCTACTCACGAGGACGCACTCAGCGGTGCGCTACCATGTAGCATTTGTCAAGAGCGTGGTGGCAACCAGTAGTATGTAGTAGTAACCCGTTTAATGGTTGTACTGATAACCCTCTTCCCAAATGCATATGCTTAAAAATAGAATATATACATAAGCTAAAGTTGACCACGTCCAAGTCGTAGTATTGCCAGAATATGCTTCACTGTGTTAATCTTAGTCAAAATGTGTTCCCTTTTGCTACTAGCATAAGATGGTAGGAAAGTTGGTCTAACCTGTGTTAGCTGAGAAGAGACTAAGCTTGTTGGTTTATGCCTGTGCAGGGTCAAGCTAGTAATAGAGGCTAAGCTAGGGTTGACAGTCACTGTGTCTGTTATAGGCTAGGCGGGTGTTGGCTAGGCTAAGCTAATGTCAACACAGCTAAGCCTCCTAGCAGCTAGGCTAATGCTAACTGAGCTGAGCTAATGTCAGCCACAGCTAAGTCTGTTAGCAGCTAGGTTTATGCTAAGCCAATATCAACTACAGCTACGTTTGCCAGCCACAGGATATGACGTCATCAACCCGCGATGCATTCGGGGTTCTGAGTCATCGGTTGAGGAAGCACGTGTTTTCCTCAGCCAAGTAAACCAGACCAGCTCTGCCAAGCACACAGGAGAATCCACGGAACTCTGCTTGTATTGTAGTGTACTGTAATGATTCAGAGAATTTTTGAGTAACGAGTCCCTGTTCGGGCGCCAATATGTAGTGGGTTTTTCGCTAGAGGGTTGATTTATACCTTTAATTTGATTAATTAATTTATTAACTAATCAATTTGGATTAATTAAAGTTAAGATCGAAGGGTTACTCGATTTCAAGTGAATTGTCTGAATCACAACAATACTCAATTACTGCAAGGTTGGGTGCAACAACTACCACTTTATTATAAGAAAATTACAGGATAACTGAAAAAAATCCACAACACAAGTGATTGTCTAAGCACACAAGACCAGATATAGGGATTAAATGATGAATAAGATTACACAGGAATAACGTAGTCCCACCTAAGGAGCTTCGGGGGAAGTCGTCTAGCGAAACTGTTAGATGTCACTGAGGGACTAGACTAGTAAAAGATAAGTTTACTAAACTTGCCGTCAACACCTGAGCTCAGAAAAGATAGTCACTCTTACTCAGCTGCTGTGTGGCCTCGGCCGCGGGTGAGTCGCTGGAGTCGGAGCGTGGATGCGTTCGGGACCCGGAGCTGGCGTCGGCGGCCTTGAGGTGTCGTCTGCGGCCTTGCGGTGTCGCCTGTGGGACGGGACTTCTCCCTGGACCCGGGAACGATTCTCCGCGCGGTCTCGCGAACTAGTTGCAGGGGTTGCCGGGCCTTCTTCCTGGCGTGACCTGGTTCTCTGCAGCGGCTGGTTTCACTAGCCTCGCAGGAATCGGTTCTCGCTTGGTTTCACTCAAGTCTTTGTTCGAATCTTCACTCTGGAAACGGCTCGTAGGTCGGAACAGCTGCTGTAGCAGGGTGCTGTGGAGCTCGAGGTTTTGAGACCAAGTTCTCTCTGGCTAAATAATAGTAACTAGGAAGTTTAACTACAACCTTGAGTTATAGGTCAAAGACAACTCTCGCTGGTCATGCGATAGTTAATCTAGGTTAACTCAGGCGACTTAGACTTTGGTTAAAACAAAAGGAAAAATAAAACGCGTGAACAAACAAAGAATTCTGCAGATTTGAACAGTGGAAGCACGCTAAGTTGGAGGTCTCACTCTTAGAAGTTCTGGTCGTTGGTTCAATTTCTTCCCACTCTCTGCGTCTCCTCTCTCTCTATCGGCTTCGCGCCGTTCGTTTATCTGGAACTTGGACTCCTCCCTCCAGGGCGGGGTCCAGCCGGGATTGGCTACTGCTATACGGGTGGGTTCTAGGCTACAACTCTGATTGGCTGTGAGTTTTCCTAAGACTTCCCCCACAATAAACAAGCTTTTCTCCTATCACGAAAAGGGAATAAAATGATTGAACTGTTTTTCTAAATAGAACATTATTACAACCAGTGAAGACAAATCTTATAAGTACAAAAAAAGTTACAAAACTCATAAACTTTAGTATATTTTCATGAGATTTGATGAGTCCGAGATTCTCTGCTAGGATAGGATATTCAAGAAAGGCATACAGATTAACACAGATGAGGTACAAATTTAAACCTTTGGTACACTGATTTCAAGAGTCTTAGTATACAGAGGATAGGGTAGGATACAGTAAAGCAGAAAACCTACACACAAGTTAGTTTTAACTGCATTTCAGAAGGCTGTGGTTGAAGTGTCTTTACCCACAGAATTTTAAAATGATTTTAGATGTTTACAGTCCCATATACTCAACAGAATAACACAACTGGGTGCCTTATACAAAGTCCGGGACTTCATCAGAGTCCGTGAAGTGACCGTTGCTCGACCTTGCATATCCGAGTGTTGGCATCAGGATGCGCTGTCGCTCCTTCAAGGGCTGGGTTAATTCTGCAGAAAATATGGTAATTTTGGAATGCAACATCCGAGAGGGATGTCTGACGCATGGTTAAGTTCGACTAACTGTCCTGGGGATGATGATCCTTGCGGGATCCCAATGTTTAATGTAGGAATTAAAGTTCTGTATAGTTGAGAGTCCTGTAGATGGGTTTTCTCGGGTGTTGGTTACCTCTTGACCTCCTACTAGTTTATGGCAGCTGCTCCCCTGGTGTGAGAGGGTCAGATACAGGAATCTTCTTGTTTGCTGATGTAGATTAGTGACTGAAGTTCTTTATTGCATGGGAGGCCTTTATTGCATTAGAGCGCTTCCTGACTCTGCGCCCAGGGCGCTTCATGTTTTTTTCCCCCCTAAGCTACCTGTTAAGGCAGACTTTGTTGCTCCCGCCCGCCCACCCTTTTCTGTTTTTTTGCCTTGTTTTGTTCTGGTTTGTGTTCCTCTCCCCATCATTCTGTTTGTTCCTGTTTTTCTGCCTTGTCCCCCTCCTGGTCTGTTGTCTTGTGTCGTCATGTTCCTCGTTTCTCTCGTCTCCCTCCTCCCTTGTCGTCTTCCTCCTGTGACTTCTCGTCGTCTTCCTCCCTGTTCGTTTCGTCGTCCTTGCTCGTCCTCGCCTTCCCTGGTTTTTTGTCCCGGTTCCTGTTTGCCTGTTTTTCTGTGCCTGTGCCCGTCTGCCTGTTCCTGTTTTTCTGTGCCCGTTCCTGTCTTCCTGTTTTTCTGTGCCCGGTCCTGTCAGCCTGTTTTTCTGTGCCTGTGCCCGTCTGCCCGTTCCTGTTTTTCTGTGCCCGTTCCTGTCTGTCTGTTCCTGGTCTCCGTCTGTCTGTCTGTTCCTGGTCTCTGTCTGTTCCTGGTCTCCGTCTGTCCATCTGTTCCTGGTCTCCGTTTGTCCGTCTGGTCTGTCTGTTCCTGGTCTCCGTCTGTCCGTCTGGTCCTGGTCTCTGTCTGTCCGTTCCTGGTCTCCGTCTGTCCGTCTGTTCCTGGTCTCCGTCTGTTCTTGGTCTCCGTCTGTCCGTCTGGTCCGTCCGTTTGTCTGTTTCCTTCTGCCTGGTCCGTCTGTCTGCCCCAGTCCTGTGTCTGGTCCCTGTTTTGTTTTCTGGGTCTCCCCCTCGAGGCGGGCTCCCGGGGTGTGTTCTCTTTCGCGCCTCTGGAGCTGCGTCCTTTGAGGGGGGGTGCTGTCATACCCCGCCATGTTCCCCGCGTCCCTTGCCTGTTTACGTCCTGTCAAGTCCACGTGGTCTTTGTTTACCTTTTGTCACGTGTTCCTTGCCTCCGCCCTCCACCTGTGTCCCGTCATGTTCACCACCTGTTTCCGTTTCCCTCTCGTTATCCTGTGTATTTAGTCCGCCTGTTTTGCCCTCTCCCTTGTCGCTCATTGTTATTGTCATGTTATTGTCATGTTGTTGTGTACTCCGTTTGTTTATATAATTAAATCCATGTTTAAACTACAGCTCGCAATTGTATCCGCAACTGCCTTTCCTCGCTCCAGCTACACCGTGACACTTACCATCTAGCAGATCCTAGTGAAAAAGTGCATATCATTAGCACAGCGTAGTAACTGTTTTTTAAATGCTTTGTGTATTTACTGTTAATTCATGTTAGACTCAGTTTAATGACGACTACATTCAATGCGCAGCAAAATATCCTAATTATCACTTCAATGCTAGAAACATTTTCAGACAAGGGCATTCACCAGCTTCTTTTTTAAATTCTCATATTCCACCTTAAATGCTGCCTGAGTGACTCAGTAACCTGAAGGGCTAGACAGTAACTGCAGCGTTATTTAAGGTGGAACGGCAAAATTCAAACAAGAAGTTGGCGATATTTTAGCATGTGGTCAGATGATAAATCTCTGCTAAACATTACACATGACTCTTGATTCGTTGTAGGAATACGTTGTTGTTGTTTTTTAAGACGTAGCAGTGCATTTACGAAGCAAACCGAGTTGACGATATCAGCATTTGTTCGGCTTGGTAGCTAGCTACCATTAGCTAACTGGCATTGCTAGCTGTGATTGCCTATAAAGAGCTAGGAGATGTAGGAGCATAAAACGCAAATACATCGCCAGCACTATCCAACATAAACAAAACAACCCGGTACAAAAACACATTTAAAAAACTCTTAAGTGTAACCTACCTATGCTGAGTCAGACTTCTGCCACCGGCGTCCATTGGTGGCTTCTCGCGCTGATTTTGAATAATGCCGGTGCTGTGTCTCTCCGTGGCTGAGGACCGCGGGAGCTGTGTTCCTCCGCAGCTCTAGACCGGACCAGTATAAAAACTTACTTAAACTAGATCTGAAATCTGACTCGGTTCTGAAATCGTACTGAAGATGTGGAATGAGTGTGAGTGATAAGCGGATTTATCTTCAGTAAAACAGATCTATATCATAGTTTAGAGTCATGACACGCAACGGATCCGGAACTATGTGGGTAACCACCAGGAGACCATATGCGAACGTTCTCAGAACGTCATGTAAAGGTAACAAATAACGTTATTTCAGGGACTATAGGAGGACGTTACTGAACGTCCCGTAAAGGTAACAAAAATAGCGTAATTTGGGGGACTATATGGGGACATTACTGAACGTCCTATGAATGGTTTTTTTTCGAACGTCCCCGTATGACTAGAATAGAACCTGTTGCGAACGTCAAAAAAGGCCGGGTAACGTCCTACAGCGAACGTTACATATGTACCCAAAATGGGACGTCGACGAACGTCCCGAGGACGTCCGTTGTTTGCTGGGTCTGCCCTTGTGAGTCTGGTTCCTCCCAAGGTTTGTTCCTCCAGTCTGAGGGAGTTTTTCCTTGCCACTGTTGCCTCTGGCCTGCTCACTGGGGGATATATGTTGTAACTGTCTGTTTTGAAAACTCTGTAAAGCTGCTTTGAGACAACATCGTTGTAAAAAGCGCTATATAAATAAACTTGACGTCAAGCGGTTGCAGCGCTCTAAACTTGACTGCAGTTGGAAGGAGTGAATGTTAGTTAGCTAACCTAGCTTAAAGATAACTATGCCACATTGTCTTGCTGTTGGATGTCATTTCCAGTGGAAAGGTAGTGGGAAGACTGATATTAGTCTAACAGCTTTCCAAAAGATAAAAAAGGAGAATAGTTTGTGAAGCAGCATGTGGATGAACACAGCTGCCGCAAGACATGCAGCTTTTATCATTAGCGTCAGCTGTTTCTCCCTCGGTTGCCTTTACAACCTTAGTAGTCAACATACTACTTAACTAATAAACAACTTTCGAAGCTAAGAGAAACTCCTGTTCAGTTTATCTAGCTGTATACTGAATGTGAATGTTTTGTGCTAGAAAGCGGAGCTTCTTTAGCAGACACTCTCCTTCTCCGTCAACACTGATGCACAGTTTAAGAAGAACACCAGCAGAGTGTCCCACTCTCACCTCCACGGGTCTCTGTTAGTCATCATTTTGACTCACTTCGTGTATGTTGTCGCCACTGATGTCAGAAATGTTGCGTTCTGCTGCAAAGGCTGAACAGTAGCCATGTTTAGCTAGCTATGCTGTGAAGCGCGACGGCCGGTTGCTGCAACCATTTGATGTCACTACCCACTGTGCACGTCAGTAGTTACAACAATGGCAACCAAAATGCAGCAGGATTTTACAGAAAATCAAATAAATCTTTTTGTGTCTTAATAATTTAGAGTCATTACACCATATTAAGGCTTACATGTGTTTCCAGCCGGGGTTTCCTTTAAGGTGGAGAAGGGTGGTTAGCCAAACTGTTTAGTTGGCTAGTTTGATGTTGAATGTTAAAGAGTATTTGAATCAAGAAGAGAGAGATCTAAGTTTTAAGCAGGTAAGTGTCTAGTCAAGTCAAGGTTTGTTTGGCGACAAAGGGGGTCATGAAGCAGCAAATCCGGGTCCAAACCCCCAGTGAGCAAGCCAGGGGCGACGATGGCAAGGAAAAACTTCCTCTGAGCAAGAGGAAGAAACCTTGAGAGGGACCAGACTCGAAAGGTGAACCGTTACTAGTTGTAAAGAAATTAAATGCAACCGAAGAAGCTGACAGAGTGCTGTGAGTTGACTGGCGTCAGGGAGACTGCAGTGATGAAGAGTTTGTATGAAGTGAAGGTGATGTTGAGCAAGGCTCACTGGATGACCTGATGACATGAGACGACAAATGGATTGTGTCTGAATGAATAAGGATCACTTCAGTGTACTCATGCCCCAAAAGGAGAGCAGCAATGATAATGGGAGTCTGTGATTGTACAAGACGAGCTTCAGTTGTAGGTTGTGAGAGAGTCGGTGATTGTAAAGGTTGAGCAGCTGTCGTGAGTCCAGTGAGAGGGAGTCTGTGGTTGTAGAGGATGAGCGGCAGTTGGTTCTGTGGACTTTCGTGTGAGAGGAGCAACCAGTGATGGAAAAGTCAGCTGAGCCAGCCAGAGACAGAGGAGGAGGCACAGCAGTATGGAGACCTGTAAAAAAGAAAAATAGCAGGAAGATTGAGGGAGGGATGGAGGGAGGATTGAGGCAGTAGGGGACCTGTAAAAAATGGCAGATAGGTCGTGGGAGGTAGGGAGGCAGGAAGAGGGATGATTGAGGCAAGCATGAGGTAAGGCAGTAGGGAGACTTGTAAAGAAATGGTTGGAAGATTAAGGAAGGAAGCAGAATAAGGGCTGAATGAGGGAACAGAGGGATTATTGAGGCACGGAGGGGGATGATTGGAGGGATGATTTGAGGGAAGAGAAAGTTGGACCATTAAGGTATGGGGAGGGATGATTACGGGTAAAGGAAAGAACGATTGAGGGAAAGGGAAGTTGGATGATTGAGGGTAAAGGGAAGGACGATTGAGGGAAAGGGAAGTTGGATGATTGAGGGTAAAGGGAAGGATGATTGAGGGAAAAGGAAGTTGGATGATTGAGGGTAAAGGGAAGTTGGATGATTGAGGGAAAGGGAAGTTGGATAATTGAGGGTAATAGGAAGGATGATTGAGGGAAAGGGAAGTTGGATGATTGAGGGAAAGGGAAGTTGGATGATTGAGGTTAAAGGGAAGGATGATTGAGGGAAAGGGAAGTTGGATGATTGAGGGTAAAGGGAAGGATGATTGAAGGAAAGGGAGGTTGGATGATTGAGGGTAAAGGGAGGGATGATTGAGGGAAAGGGAGGTTGGATGATTGAGGGTAAAGGGAAGGATGATTGAGGGAAAGGGAAGTTGGATGATTGAGGGTAAAGGAAGGATGATTGAGGGAAAGGGAAGTTGGATGATTGAGGGAAAGGGAAGGATGATTGAGGGAAAGAGAAGGATGATTGAGGGAAAGGGAAGTTGGATGATTGAGGGTAAAGGGAAGGATGATTGAAGGAAAGGGAGGTTGGATGATTGAGGGTAAAGGGAAGGACAATTGAAGGAAAAGGAAGTTGGATGATTGAGGTATGAGGAAGAATGATTGAGTAGGAGAGAGGCGACTGAGCTCGAGGAGCAATGCTGGAAGAGGCAGAAACAAGGACCGCTGGAAGAGGCAGAAACGAAGAGAGGACCATGTAAACACAGGTATGTTGTCATAACATTGTGATGTCCTATGTCTTTTGGTAACGATGGTGGCGTGACAGTGCCAAAATGTAATTTCTCAAAGGTTGAGATGGCATTATACGCAATTCTGCAGCTACATAGTGAAAACGTTTAGGTGAGGGCAGAGGAGTGGTTTATATAGAGCGTGTAATGATGAAAAGGAGAAGTTTAGCTGTGGTCTTTCACACAAACTTAAGTTATTTCAAAACTTAATTTGTTACTTTATTTGTAAAGGTGCATGATTACACTTACCTTTAACTTATTAACACTTAGGAAATTACAAATAAAGTGAAAAAAACCCATGAAGCATTGTGCTAAAAAGCCTATTATTAGTACTAGTGTGCATCAGCAGTGGATTCACACTGGACACAGTGTTATATCCAAACTGGCTTGCAAATGAACTGGTTCCTGTATGCGTATGCTGTTAACGCATGTAATCGAAGCAATCGATGTCCTCCTTTGTCATTTGATTTATCACATTTTTTTTAAAGTTATCTCATGTCTACTGCAGCGAATATAACTGTACACAACATTGTAATTTTGTATCTCCATTTTTGTCAATTTGTGATTTTCTATCGCATTGGATCACATAAACTACTGCTTATATTGTCTGAAAATTTCATAGTGAATGGACCAATAGAACTGCGCCAAAAGAGTTTGGAAAAATTCTGGTTCCATTGACTTACATTGAAAGACTGTTTTTGTCTCTCCTGTAAAGTTGCTATTTCATTGGATCGCGATGATATATATATATGGCTTATTAATGTATTTACCACAGTTCTTTTGTGCCCTGACAGCAATTCAAGCTATAAAAGCTGTATTCTAAAACTGGGAGCCAGACTTTCACTGGAAATTGAACAGAACCCTCTAAATAAACCAACATTCTGAATCCAGTGTGGTCTTCTATATTGTACTGGCATCCGCTGAAGAAAAAGAAACAACTATATGGACAAAAGTACTAAGACACACTGAGTTTAGATGTTGCATTTAGGTGGGAGTCTGATGGAGTCTGGGTTTGGCCAATGCCAGGAGAATGTTGCCTGCATATCTGCCTTGTGCTGACTGTAAAGTTTGGAGAAGGGATAATGCTATGGCCCCTCAGTTTCAGTGAAATAGCATCTTAATGTTTCAGCACACCAATACATTTTGTATGCCTCCAATTCAGTAGATACAGTTTGTGGGATCAGTCTGTTCTAGCATGACTGTATGTTCCAGTGCAAAGTCCATTGAGGCTGGGTGAGCGAATTTGGTGTGTTGATCAAACCCACCGAACACTAGAGCTGAGATTGTGAGCCAGGCTCTCACATCCAACATCAGTGTGTCTGACGTCACAAATTCCCCCCTTGGATAAATGGGCAAAAATGCCCACAGACACTTTAAAATTTTGAAAGCCTTCCCAGAGGAATGGAAGCTGTAATAGTGGCAAAGGGGGACCAAGTTGTTATTAGTTTCTATGGATGTAGAAGGGAATGTGATAAAAGCTCCTGTAGCTGTATAGGTGTACCAACGCATTTGTCCATATAGTATATAATTGAGAAGTGAGTCACTCACAAAAACAGTACAGGAGCCAGCTAGAATAATAAACTGTTGAGAGATAAAAATCCATAAAAAGTCATTGCCAAGCCAGAGCATAAAAACTGCAACAACTGCAAGCGCAGACAACTTTGATTAAAATGTTTACTTACATGCTTTCTTGAGTTGGAGGATGAAAACCTTCATTTAAAAATCAAAAACATCGACATCACATATGGCCATGTGTGCTCTAATGAGGAACCTTTATGATCTTTATCTCTCCTGTTAGTACACATCATTATAACTGCCAAGATAAACTGTTAAAAAACTGCTTTGAACTTGTAAGATAGCGTAGAAATAGTTTAGTGTGATTGGTGTTTCTCCTGTGATGAACACAATATAGTTGCATTTGTCTGTTGACTTCAAAGCTATGACTCAAAGTAGAGAGTAACAAGAAGAAGTAAAAGAAGTAAAAAGCACAATATTTGTCTTTCAGATCAAGTGGAGAAAAAGCCATAAACTTCCAAAAAAAATTTAAATGTACATCATGACTGTCCACCTATGATCACTATAAACCTGGTTGGATAAAATAAAAAGATAAAGGCTACTGAGTCAATGTTTGAGCATAGCTAGTAGTTGAATGAGTTCATATAAGCTAACTTGTGATGACTTTTACTAGCCCAATCTGGATGTTGGCCATGGCAGTGGTACAGGACAGTAGAGTAGAATAACATTGCTAATTGCACTTGTGGGTGGAGCATTGATATAATATATATAAAATATAACAGTGATTAGAGGGCAGTTTATGATCTTCAGCTCGGCTCTGCTTCGTTACTTTCACTGCTCAACCAGTCCCGGCTCAGTTAGCATCATACAGCTCTACAGGGCAGCAGGATTTTTTTATGGTTTCTTTCTTTTTTTTTCTTTCTTTCATTCACTCTCTTTTATTCTTTTGCTCCTTCACTCTTTTTTTCTTTCTTTTTATAATTTTTGCATATTTTTCTTTCTGTTTTTCATTCTTTTGCTCTTTCGCTCATTCTTGCTTTCGCTCTTCGTCTTCCTTTCATTCATTCCTTCTTTAGCTCTTTATCCTTTCTTAATTTTGTTTTCTTTCATTCGATTGTTTCCCTCTTTCTCTTGCTTTAATATTGTTACTGTTTCTTTTACTTATCTTTTAAACTTTCTTTACTCCTTTCATTTGCCGTTTAAGTCTTTCTATCTTTTGGTCATTCTTTACGTTGTTCTGTCATTCTCCTACCTTCTATTGTGTTTTGCTTCACTCCTTTTTTGTTTTGACCTTTTTGTTTTCTGTTGTTTCTTTGCTTCTTTTTTCATTTTTCTTTTACTCTTTTGTTTGTTTATTTACTTTAATTCCTTTCAATCTTTATTTAATTCCTTCTTATGTTTTTTCTTTCATTTTTTGCATTGTCTTTATTTTCTTTTGTCTCTTCCCCCTCTCAGGTATTTGCGAGTGAGGAGTCTGGCTGCTGGAGCGGTGAGGATTTATGGCTGCTGAAAGTGAAGCTGTCATGTCGTGCTGGTGTTTGCCATCGTTCCCCCACTCTCTCTTTCTGCTGAGGCTGAGTTTGTTTTGGAGCCGAGCACTACTGCATCCTAATGAAGGGCAAACAGCAGATGGGAGAGACCACACCCTCAGAGACACAGAGAAGATGAAAACCCAGCCACAACTAGATAGAAGCAAAATGGCGAGAGCGAGCAACAGGGTCAATGCAATGTCACGCGTGGCAGTGCTGCAGTATCTGGCATTAAAAAATACTCAGCAGGATGATTAACTAACCCCTACATGACACAGCAACAATTCATTTTTTATGGCCTAAACCGCATGATTCGCGTACCGTTCTATCTCTCTGCCGGGCCACGACAATGTGGGATTTTTTGCCTGCGCCTGAAATAAAAGTGCAGCCAGCCAAAAAGGGCTCTATCAATCTGGCGCTGTCACATTGATTTACATTTTACTGACAGAGGGGCAATTTATGACTTGCGGAAATCCAAAATTGTTCTGCCCCTCCCTCTCTGCCACCCCACCAGCCCCAACCTTTCTTCCTATGCACTTTTGAATCTATCACAAATGATGTAAAGAATCGTGGCGGAGAGGAGTCTGTCTGAAGGGCCTCCATTGATCATCGCTCATCAGCTGCCTGACACATTCTTTATCTTAATTAGCACTTTGCAAAAGGATACTCACATTCGGCTGCAGCTACCTCCATCCTACACCTCCGCCAGAGTGCATCACACAAGCTGTAGAGTCTGAGTCATCGACCCTTACCGATCGCCTGAAGAACATTCAGATTAAATATAGCAATGGCTTAAATAGCATGCTCATTCAAACCAGAGCTTCTAAGGAACGCTGTAGTGCCTAGGACAAAGAAAAAAACATATAAAACACGTCAATCCTGACAAACGAAATAGAGCAATCTTCCTGGAGAAATGGAGAACAATCAAGCGCTCATAAATAAATGAAAAACACAGCAGCCCTGACCAACCAAGAAAAAAGACTCAAAGAGCCATGTTAAGTAGAAAGAAACTGGCACTCTGATCTTATTCTCCTCATTGCTGCACTTGGGCCATCATGCTATTGCTGTGGGAACACTTGCATCTCCAAAAGGCACAGGAAAAATGCATGTTAACATAGAGTAACAGTATTATAATGCCATTATCAACAAATTCTTGAGCGTCTGGTTGGTTATATGACTGTTCAATTCAGATTAAAATAATCATTTTTTATCTGCTTCAATCAATTGTACAAACTTTGAAATGTATATTATTAATTTTATTTGAAAGGTGCCTCTTCGAATAGTCAACATAGCTGCTGATAAATAATGTATGACATAATTTAATATTATTTCTCACTTGTAGCTCTTTAGAACAAGTGTAGAAACTCTGCCAGAAGAGCAAATTTTATAATTTCAAATTGTAAAAGAGAATGTGGCCTTAGCTAACTCAATAATAGTTCATTTAGTAAAGGTCATGGTTCATTGGTAAAATTAAGTCTATAAATGTAGTCGAACCTATTCCAAGCACGGTTCTATCAAGCCCTTGTCCACTTGGCCTCATCATTTCCCCTTGAGAGAATCCCTGGCACCATTTAAAGCGTTCCATTACTTTATAAGCTCAAGTGAAGGAGCGTTCAGAGGAGCTAGGGGTCAGGCTGGACTTGCTCAGAAATTGTTGCAACAAGACACATTTCCCTTTTCAAACCCCAACAATACTGGATGTTTAGAAGCCTACTTTAAAAGCACAAAAGATTTCAAAACCATAACATTCGATTTGCTGGGATTTAAGTTACAAACTACTCCATCTGTTACCCTGCATGCATCCCGCCAGTGATGAAAGTGACAAGGCAGCCGGAAGTCATTTATTTTGAATGAGAGCCAGCAGCACTCGGCAGCAAGCAAACTTTAGTGAAGTGATCTTGGCATAGCATCACTGTAAACTGAACTTATATTATTAGGAATGCATGTTTTTGTTTCATGTATAAAGACATCTATGATCTGTTTTCCTGAGACAGACGCAGGTTATGTGGTGAAGTGTTACCAATGTGAACAAAACGGTTTAGCATACTAAGCATTTTTGGAGTATGAACTGAAAGAAAAAAGGCTCTGCAGTGAAATATTAATATGTTGTCCTAAGTTAGATTTCTACCTTTGAATATTCTTGTTCCATGTGACACCTCCCTGGAGAACCTGGGGAAGACCTAGGACACGCTGGAGGGATTATGTCTCTCGGCTGGCCTGGGAACGCCTTGGCATCCCCCTGAGGAGCTAGAGGAGGTGGCCGGGGAGATGGAAGTCTGGGTTTCTTAGCTTAGATTGCTACCCCCACAACCCAGATCCCCGAAATAAGCGGAAGATAATGAATGGATGGATGGATTGCAAGGTTGGCAAAGCTATGAAGTTAGCTAACTGAGGCTAACCAACAAGTGTTTGGCCCCGTCCCCTTTTACGAAATTTCTTTTTTGTCAGATTTTAAAGGGCAGGGGTGTAGATTTGCTCTTGACATTGGCGGGTACCTATGAATCTACCCCACCACGCCACCCCCCAACCCGCCACGCCCACCACGCCTACCACAACCCCGTTTTTTTTTTTTTTTATCTATGCTTCATGATAAAACAATAAATAACTGATATACTACATACGCTATTCTATGTGCTTTTCACCTACTTAGAAAAACAAGTAAGAATTTTATTTATGAATCATATAATGTTAAACCCATGTTAAACTAATGACTGGCAAGAAGTTTAGACTTCAATGCAAATAAAACAGGTCTCACATCAGCAATAATAAAAGTAGGTGGAGATGCATAATCTCCACAAAACCAACAAAGTAACAAAAAAAAATCTCTCTCAAAGTGTCAATGGAAGCCCAGCCAACAAAAACAGGTCCTGAGGACATCTGTAAAACAAGTCTCATACATCAGGGTTAATACAGCGAGCACTGCATAACCTGGTGCTGTTGTCCACAAAACGAAAGTAACAATCCCAGCAAAAAATGTAATTTTTCTTAATGTCTCAATTAGACTACATGTCTCATTTCAACCAGTAAACAATGAGTTTACATCTGAAGACTTATTAACTTCAGCTATAGTGCAACTGACAACTCTAATACATTAGCACTAATAAAATTAGATTACACTGCTTGTTCTTCTCAGCTACAGATGATGTTAGCCTGCTGTATGCTGTGCGCTAAAGCCAGGCATCGTCTTTAACGCTATCTTCACTTGCTTTTGACACCCATGTGTCTCCCACGTTGCACCTGAGTCTTGCACAGTCTTGCAGTTTTTCTTCCAGTTTTGGCGCTGCTAAAAAAACAAACGTAGCTACAGAGTCTCACATGACACACGACAGCAGGGAAAGGCACAGCCAATCATATGTGTTAATGTAAGGCAGGACATGATTTTACCCTTTCTGCACCTGTGGGTTAATGAGAGGTTATTTTTGGAGGGGATCAAATTATTGTTGGGGATAATTCAATAATCGCTGGATATTGATGGGGACACGTCACTTCTGTCCATGCTAATTCTACGCCCTTGCTAAGGGGAGAGTTAATTAATATTCATCCAGCTCTGCACAGACTGCTAATAATTGGCTAACGAGATGCAGCGGTTGGGGTAACTTCATGACCACTGTGATGGTACTTGGCCTATCTATGTTTGCCAGCTCCAAACTAAATAATACTAGGTAGTTCTAGTTAAAACAAAAACACGTAACACCTAAACACCGTGAATCTTCCAGTAAATATCAGCATCCACCAATGCATCCTCTACCACTGAACTTACATAAACAGTTACTCTTCAGAAAGACAAACAACATGCCTTTCATTTGTGGCTAGATAATCTTATACTTTTACATTCAGGTTTTAGCTGTCAACAATAAAATAAATATAGATCATCTTTTACCTGGCATACTCTCTCCTTTAGCTGCAGTTTTGTGCTCTGTGGAGCTTATGTAAGCTTCTAGGCCACAAGGGCCATACCTTCAAAAGCGGTGGGACAAAATGTATTGTTTCCTTTAAAAAAAACATCGAGCTGACTGAGTGATGAAAAGCATGTCATGCTAAAACATATCATATCTCTTTATTATGAGAAACAGTGTTTTGACCTGCACACCACCGGGTTCAGCCTCAGAGAGCACGTTCTGCTACTGAACATACTCGTCAATTAAGACAGTTTAGTTCATCAGTGCGGACCTGATATTTGAGTCTGACAGCTCCACACCAACCAAAGCAGGTCTGAGAGTTTAGCTGTAGCTTCAAGAAATATTCAAACGGAGATTTTGCATATTCACATAACATAAAATTACCATAAACAGATTAATATGAAAGCTGGGAGGAATCTGCTTCTATTTCACTGAACATGGGTGTACAGACATCACACTTCTGTTAAAATCATGCTCTCTTTATCTAGAATCACTTTTCATCAGCTTGTCTTCTCTCAGCTTAGACGGTGTTTACATCTCACTGCACGTGCGCACAAGCGGCACACAGAAACAGCTGGCCCATCAGATGATGAACGCAGAAAGAGAGAATCCTGCGCAGGACTTATCATTTTGGGGACTTTGACTGCACAAATCTAACAAAGTAAATACACAAATACAGACAACATGCTACTTGTACAGCAAGAGAAGAAAACTTTTGTATCATTGCTACATTAATAAATACACTAATAAAAATGTTTATCTCGCCATCACGCCCACAGTTCTTAGGAATTCGGACCACAGTCAACAGTCTGGAGGGGCCAACCAACTTCAAGGTGAGAAAACTTTTTTCACTAATGACCTGAATAAATTCTACGGCAGTTGAGTCTCTCACGTCCATCTCTGCAAATATGTGCATCGGAACACCTGTGCACATATCCTACCACCGCCAGACCCTGCTTCAGTGGAGAAATCAGCCTAAAAACAATCTTTCGGACGAAGTTCTACAGACGCTACAAGAGCTCAGCCTGCTACAAGACCCAGGCCTGCAGTCCGCGGCGTTTCCTGATGGCGGAGCCCGGCGGAAGTGTCATCGCAAGCGGTGCGAGCGAAAGCGGAAGCGCGGTAAGAGAGCCGGGGTTCGCGCGAGGCTAAAGGCTAGCCCTAGCCGCCCGGCTATACCATCGCTATTCCTCGCAAACATCTGCTCCCTCGATAATAAACTGGACTGCATTCGACTCCAGCGAGCAACCCAGCGAGAGTTCAGAGACTGCTGTGCTCTAGTCTTTGTGGAATCGTGGCTCAGCGACAGTATTCCAGACAGCGCCATTCAGCTAGACGGGCTAGCCTCGTTCAGAGCGGATAGGAGCGCGGCTCTGTCCGGGAAGACCCGCGGTGGAGGCGTGTGTGTTTACATTAACACAGAATGTTGCAACAACGCTGTGACTGTCGCCAAGCACTGCTCTCCGCTGGTGGAGTTCGTCATAGTTAAGTGCAGACCTTTTTATTTAGTACGGGAATTCTCCGCCGTGCTGATAGCCGCCGTGTACATACCGCCTAGCGGTAGCGCTAATGCTAATGCTAAAGAGGCACTGTGGGAGCTGCACGGGGGCATTAGTGATCTGCAGACCAGACATCCAGACGCACTGTTCATTGTCGCCGGAGATTTCAACCACGCTAATCTCCAGTCAGTCCTCCCTAAATTCCATCAGCATGTGGACTTTGCCACGAGAGGAGGGAACGCGTTGGACCTTGTTTACACAAACATACCCAGCGCGTACCGGGCGGAGCCCCACCCCCACCTCGCGTTCTCGGACCACATGTCTGTGTATCTGACTCCAGCTTACACACCCCTCATCAGACGCTCCAGACCAGTTCAGAAGCAGGTGAAAACCTGGCCGGCAGGAGCCATCTCTGCCCTTTAGGACTGTTTTGAGTGCACTGCATGGGACATGTTCAGGGAGGCTGCGACTGAAGGCGACTCTGTTAACTTGGAGGAGTACACAGCATCAGTCACTGGCTACATCAGCAAGTGTATTGATGATGTCACTGTCTCCAAGACCATCACCATACGCCCAAACCAGAAGCCGTGGATGACTCCTGAGGTGCGTGCACTACTGAGGACCTGCGACTCGGCCTTCAGAGTGGGTGACAAGGCGGCCCTAAGGAAAGCAAGAGCCAAATTGTCACAAGCCATCTGAGAGGCAAAGCCCGCACACGCCCAGAGAATCCACAACCACTTCAAGGACACAGGTGACACGCGGCGCATGTGGCAGGGCATCCAGGAAATCACACACTACAGGACAATGCCACCGTCCTGTGACAGTGATGCCTTCCTCCCCGGTGCCCTAAACGACTTTTATGCACAGTTTGAGGCACAGAATAACACGTTGGTCACACCCAAGCCAGACGAGCAGGCGCTGTGCCTGACTGCAGTGGACGTGAGGAAAACTCTGCGCAGAGTCAACCCACGGAAAGCTGCAGGACCAGACAACATCCCTGGCAGAGTGCTCAGAGAGTGTGCAGACCAGTTGACGGATGTTCTCACGGACATCTTCAACGTCTCCCTGCGCAGCTCCACTGTCCCAACGTGCCTCAAGACCACCACCATCATCCGCGTGCCCAAGAAGTCCACGGTGTCCTGTGTTGAGGTCAGGCTTCCTCCGCCGCCTCAGCGTGTCCGTTGATTTGGAGAGAAAACAGTCGGGATACACACAACTGGAATACAAGTATTTATTTCACAGATCTGCAGAGTTGTGGAGACCACATGTACACGCTAAGGATGTACCGTATGTAGTCCGACTCATGTCATGGGATGGGTGTCTTATCTAGTAAGTTCACTCCCTTCCTCTTTGTGTATAGCCCAATTCTATTGGCTCGTGATCGGGGCTCCCTGTTCACTGATTGGTTCATGTCGAGCATGATCAGCTCGTGTCTAGGGCATGCTTTGCGAATGCACGCTGGCGGGTCCTGATGTAACCAGCTGCTTCTGGATGGGCCCGATACAACTCTTTTGTCTGTCTGTGGTTTTGAGTGTTTCCTGTTTTACAGAGGGGGTAGAGTTCGTGAGTCGGTCACATACAGTTCACATTTAGGTCAATGCATTATGTTCTCAGTACACTCTGTTTCCCTGAGAGTTCCTTTAAGCAAAGCTTTTCCTCACATGGTTATGTCTTCCTTAACGCAAAGCTATCCCTTACATGGTTATATATTCCTTAACGCAAAGCTATTCCTTACATGGTTATATCTGATGTCACACTGCTGCTATCCCCTGAGTGCTGCTAACGCTATGGCCTAATAAGCTAAACGTTCCCACACCTGCCTCAATGACTACCGTCCCGTAGCTCTCACGCCCATCATCATGAAGTGCTTTGAGAGGCTAGTCATGAGGAACATCAAGACCCAACTGCCCTCTTCATTGGACCCCCTGCAATTTGCATATCGTCCCAACCACTCCACGGACGATGCCATAACCACCACCCTTCATCTCTCCCTTACCCACCAGGAGAAGAAGGACACCTACGTCAGAATGCTGTTCATAGACTTAAGTTCAGCATTCAACACCATCATCCCACAGAATCTCACCAGGAAGTTAAGCCTGCTGGGCCTCAACACCCCCCTGTGCAACTGGATCCTGGACTTCCTGACAGGGAGGCCCCAGTTAGTCCGGTTCGGGAACAGCAGCTCCAGCACCATCATCACGAACACTGGGGCACCCCAGGGCAGTGTACTGAGTCCTCTGTTGTTCACCCTGCTGACTCATGACTGTGTTGCGAAACACAGTTCTAACAGCATCATAAAGTTCGCCGATGATACAACTGTGCTGGGTCTCATCAGCAAAGGCAACGAGTCAGCATACAGGGAGGAGGTACAGCAGCTGACAGACTGGTGTACAGTCAACAACCTTCTCTGGAATGTAGAGAAGACCAAGGAAATGGTTGTTGACTTCAGGAAATCTAGACCGTTCCACTCTCCGCTTAACATCAACGGCTCCTCTGTGGAGATCGTTAAGAGCACCAAGTTCCTTGGTGTCCACCTAGCGGAGAACCTCACCTGGTCCCTGAACACCAGCTCTACAGCCAAGAAAGCCCAGCAGCGTCTCTCTACTTCCTCCGGAAGCTGAGAAAGGCCCGTCTCCCTCCACCCATCCTCACCCTCTTCTATAGGGGAACCATAGAGAGCATCCTAAGCAGCTGCATCACTGCCTGGTTTGGGACCTGCACAGCCTCTGACCGCAAGTGCCTCCAACGCATTGTGAGGACAGCTGAGAGGATCATCGGAGTCTCTCTCCCCTCCGTCTTGGACATTTACACCACCCGCTGCATCCGCAAAGCAACCAGCATTGTGGATGACCCCACCCACCCTTCACACAGACTGTTCTCCCTCCTGCCATCAGGAAGAAGGTCTGCAACAGCTTCTTCCCCCAAGCCATCAGACTTCTCAACACAACTCAACGTCTGAACTGATATCTTTCTGGTACATGTACACTCTCTCTCTCTCTCCAACCATTTACCCCAGATAAAAAAGGGGAAGCATTTTTGCACAAAGCATTGCACTGATAACTTTACTACCTTACTGGACTCTATTTATTACACATTGCACAATTTGCACACTACCAGCAATTATTTATTATTCTCTGTCTGTACTGTGTTGTGTTGTGTTGTCTGTCCGCACTTGTTTGTTCGTGTTGCACTTGTGTCTTGTATGCACTGTCTATGTTGCACCATGGTCCTGGAGGAACGTTGTTTCGTATCACTGTGTACTCTGTATGTAGTTGAAATGACAATAAAACCCACTTGACTTGACTTGACTTGACTACACCAATGACTGTGTCAGCTGCAAAGATCTTGAAGTTTGCAGATGACACTCCTGTGGTTGGCCCCATAGCCAATGGTCATCAGTCTGCGAACAGGAAGGAATTTGAACAGTTGTTCTGTAGAGTGTAGAAATGGTAGTGGACTTCAGGCATCATTCCACCTCATTACCAACTTAACATCAACAGCTCTGTCATTTCCACTGTAAGTAAAAGTACCTGGTCACCAGTGGGAGAGGAGCCTGGTCGCCTTAGCCCAGAAAGCACATCAAAATATGTTTGTCCTGAAACAATTGAAGAAATAAAACTGGTTCTCTGTCCTTGCATTTTCCATAACCATCTGGTTTAGTTTCTCAGCCTCACGAGCCAAACTCCAGTGCATAATCAGGACAGCAGAGTGGATCATTGGATGTAATCTGCCAACACTTTAGGACATCTACATCAGCTGAAGCACACTGCAGAATTACAGCTGTTTGCAAATGTTTATCATTCTGTAAAAGAGTTTTTGCAATAGTTTTTGTATTTCTACTCATCCCTGTATAAACAGATATATATATGCACAAGTATTTAGCTTTTAACATTTGGTGCCTTTCCATGACTCTTTATTATTCTTTTTCTTATTTTAATTCATGTTCTTTATTCATTATATTTTATTAAACCTTTTCCCTTATTTTAAATACTTATTAACTGTCTGTGATCTTGTTTGTTCGGTTAAGTATGTTGCATGTGTGCACTTACCAAGACAAATTCCTTGCATGTGTAACATACTTGGCAAAATAAAGTGATAAACTGATTCAGAGAAAAAAGAGATGTGTAATCTGATGTGTCGATGTGTTGCTGATGTGTGCCACTATGGCAAGTGATCAGTCAGTCGATGTAGGATTTGCAAGCCAAAAGGGGACCACCCCTCCCCTCAAATACCAGACGGGTGTTTCGCATGTTTATTTCTCTGTTGTATCCCCTCTTCTTTTTTAACAACACTCTATAAGCATTTGGGAACTGAAAATACCAACCGCTTCAATTTTGAAAGTGGACTGTGTTCCCTTTCTTGCTTGATATAGGATATCAGCTGCTCAACAGTTTAGGGTCTCCTTTATCATATTTTTGTGCATGCTGGCAGTATCCCAGTGCTCAAGGTCTTGCTTATAAACAAATGTAATTCTTATCAAAAGGTTGAGTCAAACAGTCTTTTATTAACTGCCTAATAATAATATTTTAGGTAGATTTGTCCTACCCAAAAATTAAACCACAGAAAAGGCGGAAACTTTTTAAAAACACTTTTAAAAGTGTTTGTTGTTAGCAACGGGCTCTGGTTATTAGGTGGTCTTTAACTTTAAGGCTTGTGTTGAGATGCCTGTTCAGAAATATCCTGCAGCCAGCAGTTTCACTGACCCGAGCTCTCGCCTTGCTGGTGCGGCGGGTAGATCGCGCCAGCTTTAAACACGAGGTCAATGATGAGAGCAATGAACAGCAAAATACACTGCAATAAAAACGGCTTTTGGATCATATGTGGTTATGGTTACAGATAAGGAGGGTTTGGGTTGGCTAAGGTTCAAATTAACTTTAGTTAGAAAGTACTCTTTGGCCACGTCCCAAACTGCAGACCAGGTGCGTAGCTAGCCCTTTGTTTAGATTTAAATTCCCAGCACCCCTAAACATTATAGTAAAAAATGTTTTCTTTTAACGTTAATTTGTCTCTGACAAGCTGGAAATTTTAAAACCATAGAGAGTATATGTTTAAACCAATTATTTTAATAATGAAAAGACAGTAGCCCCCCCTTGCCTTGCAAAATGTTATGATCCAGCTTCTCTTTTCGCATCAAGCGCACACAGTGTCAGTGTTTTATTTGACTGGTGTCGTGTGTCTAGTAACTTTTGCAAAGGAGTATTTTTGTACTTTATCACTCAGAACCAATACATTGCCATTATTGCCATTATCAGCCGACCATTCTTTCTGATACACTCTTTATTCTGTTATTGTAAGCTAGGAGTGACTATCTGATGGTTTATTTTAAATTAGCAGGCTAATGCTGCAGGTGGTCTGTTTACTGTTTATAAAGGAGTGAGAGAAGCTGTAGCTGCTGTGCTGTTGGTTAGCCTGTGTGTTATTAAAGCTAAGTGTGTTAGAGTAGTGCTGTCTGTATGTCTATTAGCTAATTAATGTTACAGAATGATAAGATATGAAGAGATGATGCTATAACGTAACTGTGTGTGTGTGGTCAGCAGGTCAGCTATAGATATTTAATTCTTATATTCAAGAAAGGCCAACATGGTCTTGATCATATGCTCAGAATCTGTTGATAATGGTAATAATATTGATAACTGATTATTAGAATTTGTGTGTCTGATCTAAATTATTCTAATTATTCTGTCATGACACACTCACCCAGGTCTCATGCCCTGAATTTCTCTCAATCTCATCTGGTTACCCTAGCCCACAGAAGCTGAATATTCAATGAGAAAAATGTGTTAAACTGATATGGATCTATTTTTTTTCGTAAATAAAAAAATATATATATATAATTTATTATATTTTACTTTTTAAAAAATGTCTTAGTACATTTGTAAACTAAGCTTTGTGAACAAAGGTTTTTTTTTAAGATTTGTTGATGTCTTCCCAGTCACAGTGTTTCCCCAACACTGATTTCGGATTGATGGTCCGAAATGACTTTAAAATTAAGTTTTTTATTATGAGCTGTTCCTATTTGGGTGCTCAGCTAAACCTCTAAGCCTACATTGCCCCTGCTGCAAACTACTACTACACTAAATACATAAAAAATAAAATATAACAAATAAGATACATAAATTAATGAATAAATAAAGTTACACCAGCGTTAGAAGTGCTTTCAGTAGTGCAGTATTTGTTCCAGAGGGTGCAGTTTGTGACACAGCCTTACTGTCTAACATAATTGTTAGTCTTGTCTAGTCAGAAAACCTTAACATACATTTATTTGTCATTTCCTTTCAGCATTATGCCACCAAAGAAAATAATAATTGTTTTTGTTATATATGTATGTAATCCAGGCATTGCGTGTTTAATTTAGAAGTTCTTGACCACAGTGCCATGTAATGTGCAGTATCTTGTTTAGTTAGTAAAGTATCTTCAAGTGGACAGAAGTTAAGATAATGTTGTGTTTTGTTTATTTATTTGCAATTTACCATAATTCCACAAATGTTTTTCTACATCACTATAAATACAGTGGTTTACTACCTTACCGACAGTGGAATTAGCTTATAGGTAGTATTTTAGGAGGGTGGGCTTTGATTTATATTAGCAAATGTGTCCCCCCCAATGTCAAACCCGCTCCTACGCCCTTGTCCACAGGCATCTGGTTTGTCCAGCGTTACATTAATGCAGTTAATAAGGAATTCCAGGGATTATTCACAATACCTGTATAATTATATTGTTAGGACATAAATAGAGCTTTGATATGAAATTGTGGTAGCACTTTATTTTAAGTGGTAATTTGCAGATTAACAAAACACAGAAAGTTTGAGTAATATTATTATAATGACAGTAACAATACTTATTAGCCTACAATGTTTATTTGTCCTTCCTGCAGTCTATGTTGCACATTTAACAGGTTTTTAAATGTCCTAGATGGGCCATCTAGTACAATTAAAAACCTGTTAAATATGCAACAAAGCAAAATACCAATACTTCTATAAAGTTTTTAAACTAAATTTAGTTTGCTATGTAACTAATTCAGCCTTGCAGCAAAAGTCATCTGTACTACATTGTCAGTACATTGTCACAACTGATTAGAATTCCTCATAAGTTCCATTTGTATCAGTATTACAGTCTGAATAGGGTTTATGCTGTGCATTGAACTTCATGTTGTTTTTAAGCTCATAATGTTATTAAGCTAGCTGGACTTTTTCTCCCCTCAGAATGAAGCATAATAAGTGCTAGATTCTTTAGTTTGTGGTGTTGAACATAAAGCTGCTTTGCAAACTTGTAATCACGGTTCAGATTTGGATTTTGTAAACACACAGATGTACTCATATTACTCCATTTACTGAGCTCAGTGCAAACAGTAAATGGCACTGCAGCAGATGTGCAAGATCATACAAAGTTCAAATGTTTTTTGGGGTTTTTTTTTTTGCCTTTTGCCCATGTTGGAGGGACTTCAAGACAGGTTCTTCTGTTGGTTGTGCTAAAGCCAAATGACATTTTTTAAGGATGTTAAAAACCAGCATTTGCTCTGTCAACTTGTGCAGGTGAAAAGTGCGATAACACTACTATTCACAGCCGGATGTGATGCAGTGACTGTGAGAAAGGTCTATAGGTATAGTATAGCACCAACTTTTGACAATGCTGTGCTGGCGGCTTTTGCTCATTTAAAGGGAACCCCAGCTGGTAACACTTGTAAGCCTTAATAAGGTTTTATGACTCTAAATTATTAAGACATGTTGCAAAAAAAAAAAAAAAAAAAAAAAATTTAACATAGGGACACAGCCATTATTTCTGACGGGCAATGCCTCTTGGGTAGATGACGTCAAATGGTTGCTGCGCGCTAAACTTTGGCTGAAAGGCGCAAATGTTAGTTACCTAGCTTAAAGATAACTATGCCGCATTATATTGCCGTTGGATGTTATTTCCAGTGAAAAGGCAGTGAGAAGACTGATATTAGTCTTCACAGCTTTCCCAAAGATAAAAAAGAAGAAAAATGTGTGAAGCAGCCTGTGGCTGAACACAGCTACCAAAAGACCCGCCACTCTGCTCTCGTCACTTCAGTCCCGATGCGTTTGAGTCATTTAGTAGACCACAACTGGTAAGAGACTTGACGGATGCTGTGGTTTTAAGTGTAGGTTAAAACACACTGCAGTTCCACAGTTTCCCTACACAGGAAGTCCAAAAGCTTCAGAATATGGAGCACGAACCATGCGAAGAAACGTGAAAGAGAGTGTACGCGGGATTCTCTGCTGGCGTCCAGCCAGCAACGTTTACCATTAGTGTTAGCTGCTTCTCCTTCGTTTGAGAATCCTAAACATAACAGTACAGCCTTAGTAGTCTACATACTGCTTCACTAATAAACAACTTTCAAAGCTGAGAGAAACTCTCGTTCAGTTTATCTAGCTGTATACTGACCGTGAATGTTTCCTGCTAGAAAGCGGAGCTCCTTGCAACAGACACTCTCCTCCTCCGTCAACATCATTGCACAGTTTAAAAACAACACCAGCATTGTGTCCCACTCTCGCCTCCACGGGTCTCTGTTCGTCATTATTTTGACTCACTTGGTGTGCGTTGTCGCCGCTGATGTCAGAAATGTTGCGTTTGATCTCAAACTGCAAAGGCTGAACCGTAGCCATGTGTAGCTAGCTAGCTGTGTTTAACCATTACTGCACTACTGCAACCATTTGACGTCACTAGTTACTAGTGGTTTTTTTGCAACTACCAGCACACCTGAGCCACACAATCAGCATTCTGCATCTTATCTTTGATTATCTGAACGAATGTGCTCAGAGCCTAAAAACAACTAAACTGTCGATTGGACATCCCTGAGGTGTGGAAAGCATTGTTCTGCAACTGGACAGAATGAATTGCATTGCATTACAGCAGGTTTAACCCACTCTGGTGATTTCCTTGCATTGGCACATAATCTAAACCTTGTGAGATAAATCAGGCATTCTTAAGCAGGAAAATAATGTGCAGGAAGTTCCCCACCACTGCATTATGATGTCAAAGCTTAAACTGATGTCAGAGTGATAACCGCTTTTAAAATAAGATAATCATAAATATCATACATAATTTTAAACATGTAGTCATTTAGTCATGGCCACTAGCTGGGTCTCATCACACTATGCTACTAAGGTGGGTGGGTGACAGGACATGTTGTCTAGCTTTCCACTAAGTGATGAGGAGAAAGGAAGGGCCAGTCAGCCCACCACAAAATAAGTAAAATAAGTAAATAAATAAGTAGATATGAGCAATCAAACATTTAGCTCTACAGCATATAATATTGAGTAGATATAAATAAAATCCTTAGTCAAAACTTTGTTAAAAATTTAAGTAGATATAATTGAAGTGCTGGGTAATGATGACTACAAAAATATGCTACATGTACTAAATATGTATTTAATGCTACTCATACTGGACTTACCAATTATAAAAATGTACTTAATTTGTTTAACTTATTTACCTTTTCCTTACATTCATTTATCTATAGAATTCAAGTGTAAATAAAAACTGTACACACATTAATATTTTAAACATTTATTCCATCATCAATGTAATACATTTTATTAAATTTAACATGGTTTTCTTTGGAAATGGAATGTGTGGAAAAGTATAGTCAGGTGAATTGAACTTGGCCATCTTAAATATAGATGAAATACACCAACAGCAACAGGTCATTCAATCAATTTAAAACATCATAAAACAGCAAAAAGTGAACAGAGTTTGGCATTAATGAAAATCTCAACTTTGATTGCACAGCAATAAAAACATTACTGTGGAACTTTACATAAGCCTAACTTAACTACTTCTTGTCGTGAAACTTTATGTGTACTTTATATTTCTCTCAAAAGCAAAACTGAAAAAGGAGAATTTCGGTGTGAAGGTGCTGATCCTCTGAAACTCTGCACTGATCTGAGAGAGAGATCAGAAAGAGAAAAAAAATACTGACAAATATACTGTCATTTCAATCTAGCAAAAACTAAAATCCATATAACTTTGGATATGAAAAAAAAACTATGAAACATGCTAGTTTTAGATCAGCTGCACAACTTTTTTTGTGCTTGTTTTTTTTGCTTGGTAAAAATAGTCCTGATAGGCAGACCTGTGGATTCGAGTCACATGACTAAACTGATGACTTGTGACTTGGGAACATCACTAAAGACTTGCAACTTGACTTAGACTTTACCTTTACCTACTTGGACTTGGAATCGGACTTGAGCTTTAAGACTTGAAAAGACTCGCCACCCTATTTTTACATAATAAATAAGGAATTTTAAATTAAATTTGTGTGGAGACGAGAAGCAACATGCTCCCGAGAGTAATCTCGTTCAACTACAAAGATTATGCTGTAGTAAATAAAAAAGAACTGCAGCATGTAGGACATGTGGAGTCAAAATCACAGATGGAACTGCAACACCTTCAGACATGATTCAACTTTTGAGGCTGCACAAAGAACAGTAAGTCTCTGCTAGGTATATTTCACATATAGCAGTTCGCTAGCTAGCTGGCTAACAAGCTAGCAAACCTAGCTCAGCATATCAGACAGAAAGTGTTCAAATAGTGCAGAAGAATGCCAAACACTGATCAGTACATGCAGAGCTACTGCAGAGTTCACACATGCTGTTAGAACTGAAAGACCCTGTCCATATATTAATGCTAATGGGTTTAGAATGTGTTAGTGTAATGTGTGCTAATACTTACATACAGTGCAGTGTTTCTCAGCTTTGTCCTTAGAGGCCCACTGCCTGAACATTTTAGTGTTTTTTTTGCTTCAACATCTATTTTAACTTGGTAATGGACTGGTAATGAGGTGATTAGTGGTTAGAACTGATCTACTTTTATATGCAAGTTATTTTTGTTATAATACAAACTTAAAAAAATAAAAAAAACGTTAATATTATTTTAATGTCAGTTTAATATACTACTATTCAACTGCATCAATTGTGTTAAATACTAAAATGAAGTTACATCTGGTGACTTGACTAGGATTCAAAGTTTAAGACTTGGGACTTGACTCGAGACTTCCTTGTATTGAGTTGGGACTTGACTCGAGACTTGCTTGTATTCACTTGGGACTTAATTGTCAAGACTTGAGACTTACTTGTTACTTACAACTTATTGACTTGGTCCCATGTCTGCTGATAGGTGCTGTTCTCAGCACAGCTCAGCGACCCTGTGTCTCTCTCTCTCTCATACTTAGCATATTAAGCTACATGTGTAGCTGATATTAGCGCTGGAGATTTAGTCAAAACCACGCTTTTGCGTGGTGAGCACTAGCACCCGTCTGTGGCATGAGACATGCTGGCTGCTAGCTAGTGATGTGTTGGTCGTGATCGAGCTCTTTTAGCCGACTCTTAAGTGAACGGTGGAAATCGGCTCCCAAGTTTAACAGACAGGAACGGTAAACTGCTGAGCTGAGCGAGTCGGTTCCTTTTGGTGTGTTAATCCAACTAAACTTGGTTCAGAGCCGGAATATCCAATGTTTGTTTCTAGGCACAGCACTCGACATGGGCTGTAGTCTGATGGTGACAGAGGACACCGTGCTGTTCACCGGGTAAAAATACCGGTGTTGGGTTGAGAGTCTGCGCAGCGTTCACTCTAGATAGCGCTGCCTCTCCCGCATACAATATCACACATTTTACAAGCTGCATAACATTTTTGCATGTTTTGCATGTCCAGGTCATTGTCTTTTATGACTTATATTTGTCTGCATGGCAGCATAAATGACAGTCCTTTGTGCAAATTTACACCCAGTTAAACTAGCTAGCAATACTACAAGCTGAAACTCTAGTCGGAGTAGGACCCGCGCAACGTTCACCCTAGCGTCCAGTCATTTTAGCTTGTTTTTTTCACCACACTGAGACCTGCCGAGGCTAAAGTTCCGAAGTGCAAAGGCATTTACTTTACTCCCCCTCTCCTCACTTTTAAACTTAATCTTAAGTTGTTGTAGAAGAAAATAAAATATAAAGTGAAAATAAATTATTATTTTAGTAATTAAAACTGAATGAGTGAGAAAGAAAGTGAAAGTGATAATGAGTGAGTAAAAGACAATGATTGAGTGAATGCATGAGAGTGAAAGAGATGTGAGGAGTAAAAGAGATAATGAGTGGGTGAAAGACATGGAGTGATTGAGAAAGTGTAACAAGTAATAAGTGAGCGAGAAAGAAAGAGATGGCGAGGCGTGAAAGAGAAAATAGGTGAATAAGTGAATGACAATGAAGGAGTGTATAAGAGAATGACTGTGCAAGCAAGACATGAGATGATTATGTCTGCGTGAAGATTATAACTACATGAAAGAAAATGAGTAAGTGAGTGAGAGAGAGAGAGAGAGAGAGAGAAAGTCCTTCCTAAGTCATGATCTCCTCATCACCCCACTTGTGCAAAGTTTCTTATACTCCCTGTTGATTACTGCCAAAGCTCTGAAGCCCAACAAATGGTATTTGGGACAGGCCCAGAATATATTTAAATAAGATGTGAGTTCTCATTTGGAAGTAGCACAGAGGTAAAGTACCTCATGTGCACAGCCACGAGTTATCCTCTCATGGTACTTCAAATAAGATTAAACATCTGAGTCTTGCAGGTTTTGATATTTCAGCCCTTCCAGTGTGTTCTAGGATTGCATACTTCAAACACATATCCTCAAGCTGAAGTAGAAATATTATATAACAACTACTTCTTTGGGTTTAGAGGCTTTGAGGACTGGATACACTGAGGAGAAATGACAAGTTAATCCATAGGGCCTCATAACAGTGCATGACAGCTGCTGATTCAATGCAGTGAGAGTGACACACTGCAAAAAATAAATTATGTCCATGATTTTAAATTCCATTGGAATTTTCCTGTTTATTATTTAAGTGTAATTCTCACAATAATCTCAGGGAGCAAGCAGAGAAACTGGGTAAGACCTAAATTAGTCTCTCTTTGGATGGGTTGGTGCTATTTTTTTTATCTTTATTTTTGTACTTTCTCATACATTTTTTGGTCATTCAGTTTTACTACTTGGCCTGTGGACTCCTTCTTTGGATTTCTACTCATCTAAACCCAACATAAGTGTTTGGTCTAAATGCTTGCTTGGCAAATCATTTGTTTTCTGAGGGTATAAATTGTTGTTCTACTAAGTAAAGGTCAAAACTGGGTTACGATATTGAATATTCTACTTTCTGACATTTCTGGTTCATTCAGTCAGTACTGACTATTGGCATCAGTTCAGGCTGTTACACATTTATATAAAACCTTTAATATAACGTTCGATCTTATAATCATTTTCTCAACTGAAGGACAACACGACAAAAATCATTACCTCAGTGACTATTGACCACAAGAGATCATCTGTTACATCCAATAATTCCACTGTGGTTAGTACAAATTAAAATAACAAAATAAATAAAAATAGTGTTCCCAGAAACATTTCAATAATCTACTTTAAATGAATAATGCACATATATTTGGTACTATAAAGTGGGCGGGAAATTAAACAGCCTGTTAAATATTTAATTCATATTTTAATAAATGGATGTATCAATTTTTGACCTCCTTTAAACAATATCCCTGTGCCCTAATAGCTTATATTTCCTTTGGCTGAAATAACCACAATTAAATGTTTCCTATAGCCATCTACCTGTCATTGACATCAACTGAAAGAATGATTTTCTCACTTCTCCATGCGGAAATCTTTCAGCTGCATGATGTTTGAAAGGGTTTCTTGCATGCACAGCAGGTTTTCAATCACCCCACAGCATCTCAATAGGATTAAGATCCAGGCTTTGATTTGGCCATTCCAGAACTCAATTTTTTCATTTGAGCCATTCCTTGGTGGATTTACTGGAATGTTTTGAATCATTTTCTTGTTGCATGGTCCACCTCCGCTTCAGCTTCAGTTTTTGGACAGACGATCTCACATTTTCATCATGCACCCTCTGATACAATAAAGAATTCCTAGTGGATTCTATGATGGAGAGCAATGTCATTTCTTGTGCTCAAATGCTGTTTGGTTAGTGCCAACCATATCTTCCGTTCCCCTTTGCACACCCATGAAAAGCAAACTTGCACAGTCTCTGTCTGATGGCAGATGTATTTACCTAGACATCAACTGTGGCAGGAGTTCCCTGTCGGTCCTGTGATGACATTGAAGGAAGGTTGGAGACTTCGTTATGCAAAGTCTTTTCTTGGGCTAAACACAATAGAGACCTGTTGGCAAACATGTAGGCAAATATTTTAAATGTTCTCCATTCGTCAGTTACTTTCCAGACAGTGGAATAGCTGATAGACTAACAGCAAACCAAAATAAAAATAAAAATTATTCCAATTTTAGGCTTTTTATATTAAATTAAAATAAAAGGGGGTGTCTTAAGTTGCATTTGTCCTATTTTTTCACATGACCGTCTATTTCATGTAATGATATATGTGCACATATGACCATATATAAGAATTCCATATGTGGCAATCAGTCAATCTATCCATGCATCTATTATTTTCCACTTTATTCCATTAGTCGGGGTCACAGGGGCGTCATCGGGTGAAAGTGGAGTACATCATGGACAGGTCACCAGTCCACCGCATAGCCAACACACACTCATGCACACCGTCACGCCTACAGGCAATTTAGAGAGATCAATCAACCTAACATGTGTGTCTTTGGACTCTGGGAGGAAACCGAAGTACCTGAAGGAAACCCACTGAAGCTCGGGGAGAACATGCAAACTCCGCACAGAACAGCCTAGACAGTGCTAACCACTATTTTTGTAAATCAGCATGGAACTGCCTGTTGAACACACATCCTCATGTACTGTCAAAACTGAAATTTGTTTGATGCTGTAAATTGAAAGAACAAAAAGTATTTCGTTGCGAACATGTCGGAAATTACCTTTACAGTAATCATTATTCATCATTATTCATTCTACCCTGACTTTGGAATAATTCCGTACTTATTAATCAGATACCCACATGGCCCATGGGCTCCTAACAGCCATGTACTACAACGCTGCTTCTTTCCAAAAAATCTCTTGATTTATGCTCTTTGCTGCACATGGGGCTACATAATAAGAAGTGCGGTCAGGCTACGTATCACAATGACATGTAGAAAATAAGGTTTTGTGGTGCTGGAGACGATAAATGCCAAAAGTTATACAGAAAATAGCTGGGTAGCTGGTCAACCATGGACGAAAAAATGTATGAGAGAGCAGTCATGTCCACTGTTCCATGAAAACATAGAGAAATAGAAAAATATTTATTTTCAAAAAGTCCATGAGTTAGTATATATAGTTTATTCTGTTGCAAAAGTTACAGTCAAGTCTTGGTCTTCCTCACAATGGTGATTAATCACACATGGGCCTAGTTACATTGGAAAAGCTAGCTTGTGTCTCATAAAACACCAAATCCTGCATTACCTTAATCCCCCATTAAGGAAGCAAAGCATCATCAAGCATATGAACCGCATACGACCTTCAACAAAAATACCCTGAAGCAAACGCAGGCAGTTGTTTAAGTTCAGGACTTTTACAGTTATGTATGTGAGGGTGTCTGAGTAAAAATGCCAGAGCAAACTTTTTACTGTATGATGGTGACGGGAATGATGGGGCAGGGCACTAAATTAGGCTAGACCATTAATTACTCATTTTAATCATAGCAAAAATCAGTAACACTACCATTTTCCATAAATCAAGTCAAGAGGCTTTTTATTGTCATTTCATCTACGTACAAGTACACAGTGGAGTGAAATTTCGTTCCTCCAGGAACAACATGGTGCAACATTGAACAAAGAGTACAAAGTGCAAACGTGCATACACGGTTTTAACTAGAAACAATAAATACGATAAATTAACAGACATTAGACACAGTAAACAGGACAGTAAACAGACAGAACAGTGCAGCAGTGATTTGTTATGCAGTCAGATAAAATACATACACACAGCAGTTACTGAGGTAGTACTCAGTGACAGCAGCAATGTTCCAGACAGTGCAAGTAGAGCATCAAAAGAAGTGTATGTCTAGGTTTAGAGTACGTGTATGAAGGGGTATTCAAATCTGTCCCTGTAAGTTTAAAAACCTGATAGCTTGAGGAACAAAGCTGTTACAGAGCCTGGCAGTTGTGGCATGGATGCTCCGGTACCTTCTGCCGGACGGCAGCAGAGAAAAATGTCTGTGTGAGGGATGGATGGGGTCGTCCACAATGCTGGTGGCTTTGCGGGTGCAGTGCGCAGTGTAAATGTCCATGATGGAGGGGAGAGAGACCCCGATGATCTTCTCAGCTCTCCTTACTATTAGCTGAAGGGTCTTGCAGTCAGAGGCGGTGCAGTTGCCAAACCAGGTGATGATGCAGTTGCTCAAGATGCTCTCTACAGTCCCTCTGTAGAAGGGGGAGGGAATGGGGGAAATGAGCCTTCTTCAGTCTCCTCAGGAAGTAGAGGTGCTGCTGGGCTCTCTTGGCTATGGAGTTGGTGTTGAGGGACCAGGTGAGGTTCTCAGTGATGTGTACACCAATGAACTTTGTGCTCCTAAAAAGCACAGCAGAGCCAGTAATGTTCAGTGGGTGGTGTTGAATGGTGAACTGTAGTCTGTAAACAGCATTCTGATGAAGGTGTCTCTCTTGTCCAGGTGAGTGAGAGTGAGGTAAAGCATGGTGGAAATGGCATCGTCTGTTGAGCGGTTAGGCCATTTTCAAATTGCAGTCCAGTGAAGGAGGGAGTTGGTCTTTAATGTGCCTTATGACAAGCCTCTCGAAGCACTTCATGATGATGGGAGTGAGTGCAACGGGATGGTAGTAATTGAGGCAGGACACAGGAGACTTCTTTGGCACAGGGATAATAGTGGTGGACTTGAATTACGTTGGAATGATTGTAGTCCTCAGAGAGATGTTGAATATGTCTGTGAGAATGTCACCCAGCTGTTCAGCACATTGTCTGCTGCCAGATCCTGGAGTTTTTCAGGGGTTGACTCTGTGTAGAGTTCTACGCACATCAGCAGTGAACAGACACAGTACCTGTTTGTTCGGAGGAGGTGTGGTTTTCCGCACTGTGGTGCCAGTTGTGCTTCAAACCGACCATAGAAGTTATTTAACTCATCTGGAAGGGAGGCATCACTGTCACATGCAGGTGGAGGTGACTTATAGTTGGTGATAGCCTGGATGCCCTGCCACATGCGCCGTGTGTCAGCAGTGTTTAAAAAATGTTTTTGGATTTTATTTGAGTGGGCATGTTTAGCCTTCCCAAAAGCTTGGCTCCTGCTACCCTGACTTGAAAGCCTTCATGATTTCTCAGTAGCTCGCGCATCTCTGCAGTCATGCATGGTTTCTTGTTAGGGAGAGTTGTGACGAGTTTGGAGACATCACGCTGCGTCTCTGAACATCTCCCAGTCAGTGTGCTCAAAACTCTCCTGAAGAGGTTTTCAGGTTTTTCTGGTCCGTTATGGAACGTCTGACGAGTGGTCTGTATGCTGGAGTAAGCATCACAGAGATGTGATCGGAGAAGCCGTAGTGGGAGCGGGGCTCGCCAGGGATGTTTGTGTAAACAAGATCCAGCATGTTAGACTCTCGAGTTGTAAAGTAGTCTGCTGAAACTAAAGTAATTAGCCAGTTTTCTTTTAAGTAGTAATAAAGTGAAGTAGTAGTAAAAAGTATAGATTTAAATGTCGTGAGTAAAGATATTAAGCATCAGATGAGAAAAAGTAAAAAAACTACTTAAGTAAAGTACTTTGTCACCTCTGGATTTTCCCTGTAAACAGACAACATGTTGATCATTTTGAGCTCTCCCATTTATATTCCAATCAGCTATTGGACCTCTCTGTATGCATTAGCGAGCTACAAGGCTAGCTAGAATATCTGCATTAATGATAGCAAGACAGCACCTAGATCATCATTTGCTACTGAAATTATGGGCAAAAGCATTGCCACTGATTTGCCACAATAAATAACATAAACTAAAAAACATTTTGAGCATTTCAGTATTTTTCTACCAGTCTGTCAAATCTACTCGGCCTAGGACACTTAAGGTGTATACTGGGTATACTAATCGTGTTATTTTCACCGCTTTTCCAAGACAATGAAGTATATTTGCCTTAGCTGCTCAGTTAAATACTAAAAATACATTAAACGTGTGCTTAAAATATTCTTAATAATACTACCACAGTGCTCTTTAATCACATATTTAGTACATCACATTGTGTAGTCCCAGTATGTTTACATTTAACATTCTAGTATTTTAACCAAACACCTTGTTATTACAATAAAGTTATATACCTAAAACATGCTTAGTGTAAGTCATATTCTTCTAAAGTGCTTAATTTATTTTACTTGCTAGTTACATCAACATCTTTAAAGTGACTGCAAATATTTCTTAATATACCCAACTTATGCTGTAACAGTGCTTTGTGAGTAAACCTAAAAATAAGCGGTTAACTAGTTTTATTAGGATTTAAAAAGATGTTAATTCAAAGTACTTATTTAGGTTCAACAAAACTAGTTAATTTACATGCTACCACATTAAGTACTTTTAAGGTTTACTTATGAAACACTTCAATGTAACATAACATTGGTGTAATTATAATGTATATCTCTTGTCAAAACTAATTTTACTCAGTTATATTAACTGTCAAGTGACAAATTATACTCTATTCTGCATGGTGTTCCACTGCAGACAACAAACGAGAAATGAGAGCTTCTGCTAGTAAGACTCCAATACTATGTCACTCTCTCATCCATTACTCCAACCAATCACAGGCTGCCACCTGTCTTTAAAAGGATTTAACTCATGCTCGTTCTTTGCTGCCCTTAGATGATGACGTTTCTGCGCGCTCTCATGCTGTTAGTTGTAGCTGCTGTGTCCTTCAGCGTCATTGGAAAAGTATTCCCACTTCGGATTCGCTGATCTTGTTGCCCCGCCTCCGCTGTTTTTTTTTTGTACTTCGCCGTGTTCATTTCCGCGTGCCTTCCTGGTCTTCTTGGTTTTCTGAAGCGATACTAGGACTTTTGGGGGGAGCGCGGGATTCTGGTTGCCAGCGGCTTGTCACAGGAAGACCTCCTTCAGCTGGCCGCTACCATTTTGCGCGATCCTCCAGTTCCTCCTGCGGACTTTCTCTCAGGCCTCGACTACTTCCACGGCGCCCGCTCAAGCCCACAAAGTCGTGAGAAGTGCTCTGCGAAGTTGGCCTCACCACGAAGATCTAAGCCCCCTGCTAATCCAAGCTCTCTGCCTCCAGACTTCGAGGATACTGCTGCCCCGAATCTCCTATTGGACCAGGTCGTTCGGCGTCTCGCCGACTCTGTCAGGAGCCTCAAATCCAGGCTGGTTGTGTTGAAAGTCGCCTGGCTCCAACCACGGCTCATGTTTGCGTTGGTTTTCGATGACCCTGGCCCCTCTTCCACCGCTCGCTCCGCTTTGCTCTCCACCCCCTGCGTGACTACTGTCGTTCTGCCCCTGGACGCCTCAGCCGGTTGCACAAGCTCTCGGTAGGATTTTCGTTCCTCCTGCTGCAGCGGCTGTCTCTCCTCGCGTAAAAGTCAGACATCCTTCAGAGTAAGATTGTTTTTAACATCTCTGCTCCTCCCTCCTCCGACTATCGGCTGTTAAATGGTGGATTACGGTAACGTTTCGGTCTTTCTTTAAACCGCCGATCCTCGGCTGCTGCGCAGTCTGTCCTTCGGGGACTCCGTGGCCGTTTTGCGTTTACACGGATATTTTGCGTCAGGTCTACTTCGAGCATCGAGGAACCTAGACCTATACCTGGCAATGAAGGCGGATTTTTATTTATTTTTTTTAAATTCGAGGTTGTACTGGTTAGTCAAAGACACAGCAATCATAGCACTCTGGCGTGTGCTCTCTCTAGTTCTCATGCCACTCTAACCCGATTCGCATTTCGTAGAAAATTAGCTTACTGGGCTTTCGCCAGGTTTTCATTTTGGCGTTCTTTCTTCTGTTAGGTTTTGTCGTTTAAAAACCTCCGATCGGCACTGGCTCTAACCAACGCCACGTCTGCTCCCTTGGTAACAGGAGTAATTAAAGTTCGTCAGCCTTTTTCCCCTCCTTCTCTCCCTTCATGTGTATACCGTTGGTGCTGCTACTCGCAGGTACTCTAAGAAGTGTTTGATTTTGACATATCCTCTACCTATTTAAAGGTTGTCGCTAATGTTCAGTGTATTCTTCTCGTGCCGTTTCTCTGGATTAGGCTTCGGTAATCGATGCTGTTCAGTTTATTAAAGCAGCAGGTCGCAGCGGTTTTTTTAAATTACGCCTATTCATTCTGCGCTCTGGCCTCTTTTGCCATTTCAGTAGTAATTTATAACAATACAACTTTCGATTGTAGAAGCAGCCCTAGTACATTGTCTGCCATTTGACTTCATTCTAAGGTGTTATGTGCTCGTACAAATAAAATTCCTTTGGCTTTCTTAGCCACGGGTGCTCTAGTAAGGAGTGTTTAGCTCTGACTTACCTTATGGGAATGTTTTCATCAAAATATCGTCACTAGCATTTATGAATTTATTCCTTCGTGCAGTTTTCTCTGTATTAAGCTTTGTTAGATACTGTTTGGCTCATTAAAGTGGCAAGTCGTGGCGCTTTGCTCACAGGAACTGACATTATGGACCCTTTCGAGATCATGCTCATTCTTCACTCCGATCTCATTCTGGCATACGGTGAAACCTCAAACGGGTTGCATTTTTGGGTGAGACCCTAACATCTCTGCACTAGTAATTACGATTGCAATAGCACAACTAACTCTAACCTCACCATCTCCTTACTTGGATCACATAGCTTCATCTTCTGACTTGCAGCTCTTAGTTTGTACAAACTCCAATTATCTTGTGTTTTATTTGCTCCAGGTAAATCCCTCCCTGGTGGGTATACTTTATAAATTTCCATTCATCTTTTGGGAGACAGCTTCGCCCCTTGCTGTCCATATCCAGCAGGATCTGCGAGGGTCTGCACGCTTACAAAACCTGGACCTGGGACTGGGCTTACTCCAAAGACTCTTCTTAATATTCTACAATAACTAACCTTCTAATTGTACACCCTATCAAAGATTAAACCTTGTTTTACATTCCTCTACTCCTGGAGTCTTTTTGGCAGAAATGTGAATTATCAGCACATTTCTTAAAATTAAATTTTTGAAAGTTCTCACTCAATCTCTGTTGTCCGGACATTGAGCTGTTGGCTGTTGGACTTAGGCCATATTATTTGCCGTGGGAGTTTTCCCATGTTGTCGTGGCTATTTATATCCCCCCCCTCTGCAAACCCGACGTCGGCGTCACTCCACCATAGCGCGTCTCCAAACTCAACACCCAACTGCCTTCATCGCCATATCAGGTGACTTCAACCATGTCACTATGGCCAGGACATTACCAAACTTCACTCAGTATGTGGACTGTCCTACCAGAGAGGAGAGAACACTGGACCTGCTGTATGCTAATGTTAAGGATGCATACAGCTGCTCCCCCCTCCCCCCTCTGTGGATCTGATCACAACTTGGTCAGCCTTAGCTCAAAGTATGTGCCTCAGGTGCAGTCAGCCTGTGACCACGAGGACAGTGAGGAGATGGTCAGAGGAAACTTCTGAAGTGCTGCAGGACTGCTTTGAGACTACAGACTGGACAGCACTCTATAAGCCTCATGGAGAGGACATCGACGAGCTCACAGAGTGCATCCCAGACTACATCAATTTCTGTGTGGACTCCACTGTTCCAACCAGGACTGTTAAATGTTACCCAAATAACAAGCCGTGGGTAACAAAAGACATTAAAGCCCTCCTCAACAAGAAGAGGGCTTTCAGAGCTGGAGACCGGGAGGAGGTGAGAACGATTCAGAGAGAGCTGAAGAGAACCATCAGGGAGGCTAAGAACAGATATAGAAGAAAGCTGGGGTGGAAACTCCAGCAGAACAACATGAGGGATGTATGGAGTGGTATGAGAACCATCACTGGCTTCAGGTCCAGCAACAACAGGGGAGTAGAGGGCAGTGTGGACAGGGCCAACGAGTTAAATTTGTTTTTTAACAGATTTGACATTGCAAGCCCTGACCTCTCACTCCCTGACTCCTCTGCGGCCAGGCCTCAACAGCCCACTCCACTCCCTCTCCCTCCCCCTCCTGATGGCCTCCCCCACTGTGATAGTCCACTTCACTCCTCTTCTCCTCCGCGCCCACCAGTCACCTCTACAGTGAATCTCACAGCTGACCAGGTGAGAAGACAGCTACAGAGACGCCACATGAACAAGGCTGCAGTCCCTGATGGTGTCCCCCCCCCAGGGTGCTTAAAGCCTGTGCCACCCAACTTTGTGGAGTCCTGCAGCATGTCTTCAACATGAGCCTGAGTCTCCAGAGGGTCCCTGTGATGTGGAAGACTTCCTGCATTGTTCCTGTGCCAAAGACTCCGCGGCCCAGTGACATCAAGGACTACAGGCCAGTGGCACTAATGTCCCACATCATGAAGACCATGGAGAGACTTGTCCTGGATCAGCTCCGACCTATGGTCCAGCCACATCTAGACCCCCTCCAGTTCGCCTACCAGCCTCGTCTGGGAGTGGAAGATGCCATCATATACCTGCTGAACCGAGTCTACGTTCACCTGGATAAGCCAGGCAGCACTGTGAGGATCATGTTCTTCGACTTCTCCAGTGCATTTAACACCATTCAGCCTGCTCTTCTGGGTGACAAGCTGAACGTGATGCAGGTAGACGCCCCCCTCGTGTCCTGGATTGTTGACTACCTGACGGGCAGACCACAGTATATACGTCTGCAGCACTGTGTGTCGGACAGAGTGGTCAGCAACACTGGAGCCCCGCAGGGAACTGTCCTCTCTCCCTTCCTCTTCACCCTCTACACCACTGATTTCAACTACTGCTCAGAGACCTGCCACCTTCAGAAGTTCTCTGATGACTCTGCACGTTGGATGTATCAGCAGGGGTGATGAGGTTGAGTACAGGGCGATGGTGAACGACTTTGTTGCATGGTGTGAGCTGAACCATCTGCAGCTCAACGTGACAAAGACAAAGGAGCTGGTGGTGGACCTGAGGAGGGACAAAACGCAGGTGACCCCTGTTTCCATCAGGGGGGTCAGTGTGGACACTGTGGAGGACTATAAATATCTGGGCGTGCACATTGACAATAAACTGGACTGGGCTAAGAACACTAACGCCCTCTACAAGAAGGGCCAAAGGTCCTTCAACATCTGCAGGACTATGCTGAGGATCTTTTTGAGTCTGTAGTTGCCAGTGCCATCCTATACGCTGTTGCATGCTGGGGCAGCAGGCTGAGGGTGGCAGATGTCAACAGACTTAATAAACTGATCCGCAGAGCCAGTGATGTTGTGGGTGTGGAGCTAGACTCGCTGACGGCAGTGTCTGAGAGGAGGATGCTGTCTAAGCTGCAGGCCATCATGGATAATGGCTCCCACCCACTTTATCACACAGTGATGAGACGCAGGAGCACATTCAGTGCAAGACTCATTCAGCCAAAATGCACTACAGAGGTCACTCCTACTATTGGCTATCAGACTTTATAACTTCTCCCCTAACATACGACACCTTTCCCATGTACAGTAATAACAATAGAACTATAATTTAAATATGTGTGCAACCACTCAAATGTGCAATAACTTTCCTACTTCTAAACTCTTACTGCTGTATACAGTATATCTGTACTTATTACTATAGCCACAGTCACTTTACATTTTATTATTCTATTGTAATATAAGACTTGTATATGTGTACATATGACATATTTCTTTTGTCGTCATGTTGTAAATTATTACGAGCGTTTATTCTTCTAACTGCAATTTCCCCCTGGGATCAATAAAGTATTTCTGATTCTGATTCTAATAGTCCATCAGTCCTAAGTGTCAGAGTTTGCTCATGAGCAGCATCTCCATCTTTACAATTTGTTGTATTATTTCAGAAGTGTACTTCAGTTCTCCAGTCAGCATGGCTTAGGCATTTGGCAATTTAGGCAAGTTTTCAATTATCACCTTTTTCTCCTTGACTTGGCCTACACCGAGAATATTAACAGAAAGCATGAACTCGTATTCATCTTCTGCCACAATCAGGCTGATGATGATCTTAATCCCTTAACTTTAAGACAAGTTAAGGGACTTTAAGACAAACTTTAAGACAAAACAATAAACATAGTTTATGTCGTCACATTTCAATTATGCCATTCGAAAGCATTTGCATCAGAGTAAGGAATACTGCATCAGAGTGTTGGTGAACCAGACTTCTAAAGAGGTTAATGATTCTACAAGCTTCCTCATACTTACTTGAAATCGATATGAATGCTCAGTCTGATGCCTGTGACATTGTTGTATAATTAGATTTATGATGAAGTTTTGGCCTAAAATGTATACTTTCTAATCCATTCATGGTGGAGGGGTGCATGCAGGGTGTTGTAGGGCAAAATAGTAAGAACATTTATTTTTAGCTTTTACCAATATCAACATTACATATAAAGACATGTGTTGCAGAGATGGTGAAATATCAGCTCGTAGAACATTTACTAAGCATATCTTTTTCAAATTAGCACATGGGTACCCTGTTGTATTGTGGTTTTAAAGGCACACTGAGAGAAAATGATGCAAAATGCCCCGTTATGTGGCCATATTGCATTCACAGATCATGTTTTACCCACATGCTATTTTTTTTGCTATTGCTGATTCTTTTCTCTTTTGTCTTGAACCTGTTGACAACATCACTTTCACTGCCTCTTTTAAGCCACTTGATTGCAAAAGCTGTTCCTGAGCAGTTTGTGTGATTAGCTTCAGATTTTAGATGCATTCTAAGCACATATTGCAGCTAAATTAAGGCTCGTTTTCCACTACGCTTGCACTGCAGAATCAAATCTCACAGCAAAGAGTGAGGTATCTTTCATTGTTAAGTTTTTTTTTTAGAGAATATACAATTTTCCAAAAAAACATTGTTATTCTGCTCATGCAGTTATTTATGCTGAAATTCATTATTAGAATTTAAGGTGTTGGAGCAAAAGTGTATGTTTAATAAAATAGGGTGTATGTGTGCTACACTTGCTGCATTGTTCGAATGCCTCAGCACATGTATGTTAGAAGCTGGTCTCAGCTGTACAGGGTCATGGCACCAACTAGCATGTAAACTCCTTCAGGCATTTTGTGCCAGGCTGTTGCCATATGTATTGCTTTCTCTTTCTGGGGTCTGCTCCACATGGTGTTTCCACAGTATGCAAGCTTAGGGGTCAAACAGGACATGCTGGCTTCCACACTAATGCTGACATTTGTGCGGTCTGCTGACAATCCGGCGTATACACACTAGCCCCAGTGGCACAACTTTGGCACATGCCTGCAGTGGAGGCTTGTGATGTCCAGCTCTGTGTGTGCTTTCAAGGGTGGATTGATGAGTGTAACAAGACACCTGAGAAGCAGCACAAGCCTCGTCCTTGTAAGCTGATAGACTGCATTCTTTGGCTCTGTATTATGCCATGGGTAAACGCAGCAGGTTATATTGCGACGATGAAAAAATCACAGTCCACAATTCTGCATGCAGATCCTCCCAATATACACAGATTAGCATTAAACATTAAAACCACCTTCTTGTATCTACACACATTTTATTCCATTTTATTAGCTCCAACTTTGTAGGAGGAGCACTTTGTTGTTCAACAATTACAGAATGCAGTCCATCAACTTTAACATTGTTTTTTAACAGTCAGGACCCCCACAGGACCACCACAAAGCAGGTACTATAGAGGTGGATTATTCTAGGCAGTGAAATGACACTGACATGTTGGTGGTGTGTTAGTGTGTGTTGCGCTAGCCACCAACCAGCAACATTAAGTAAACAGATGCTGTGGGCAGCATCCTTTGACCATTAATGAAAGACAAACTGATCAGCAGCAGATGAGCTATTGTCTTTGACTTTACATTTACAAGGTGGACCTGCAAGGCAGGCGTGTCTAGTTGAGTGGACAGTAAGTGGACACAATGTTTAAAAACTCCAGCAGCACTGTGTCTGATTTACTCTCTCCAGCCCAACACACATTAAAACACAATCACCACGTCAGGAGGTCCTGATCATTGAAGATGATATATATATAATGTGTGTATGTGTGTGTATATATATATATATATATATATATATATATATATATATATATATATATATATATATATATATATATATATGTGTGTGTGTGTATATGTATATGTATGTACTATATGTCAGAAATGTCCAGAAGTTGTTTCTCAATTCTTGAGTCTCAAATCTTTAGTAGAGAATTTTATTTCAGTCTCATTATTACCTGCAAGATTTGCATTTATGGATGTGCTCGCGGTACTCAGTTTACTGTTTCAGGTGCCACTTTTTAAATATTCAAATTGTTATTGAGTTATTTGTTCGTAGGAAGACAGAGAACATATCCAAACCAACAGTTCAGTGAAACATACATTTTATAATGTAACAAAACTGTAAAATGTGAACATTTTGTTGGTATCCGTATCCGTGTAATACTTTGCTATTCCAAAATGCAAGTGCCGTAACATTGCCACACTGCCAGAGAGATATTGGATCTGATTAAGAAGCAGGCATTGCTTTTATTGTTAATAGGCTTAGCTGATATTAAGTACAGAAACAGTTAAATCTATTTTTCTGACAAACTACCATGTCGAAACATTACATGCTGAAAAGGAAAAACAACACCTGTAGAAGACAGAATCTCCATTAGCATCCAATGTTGCACTGGCTGGTTGTAGTTCATAACTGCCAATTCACCTGAAGTTTTAGTGAGTTTTGATCTGAGTGTGATCTGTAACTTAGTAAAACATCAGCTGGATTAGCTGACAGCTTGAGTTAAATTAGCTATTGTTCTTCCAGTGTTCCAACTGGTTCCTGGTTTTATGCCTTGTTCCTTCAAACACAACATTTATTGCATGTAGCGCTTCACTCACATGCCCAGCATTTTCTATAATGAAAGGCTTTTTGTGTGAACCTGATGCTGCTGCGGCGGCCTGTGGGAAAGAGGCACTGCCCTCTGACCGCTTATGACTACAGCAGAACTGACAGAACAGTCAAGAACATAAAGTTCTAAAAGACAGGTTTTATTCCTTTTGTATTTGAAGGTTGGCATTCAAGCTGGTAGTCTAGTGGTAAGGCTTGAGCATGAGTCGAGTCCTCATCTTTGCAATGTGCAAAAAGTCATAAGCCCATGTGCATTTCAAGTTTTAATTTACAATTCAACTGGTGTATGATGAAGGGTGACAGTTTCCCTGAAGCTTTACCAGTCTACAAAATCAAACATGCCATTTTCAATGCATCAGACTATGTTAAAAAATGAGAAAACATAACACTCCATGAGCCTGGCAGCCTGATACTCTTCGTCTGAATCAGGCTGCACAGCGGCTGGAGCTCAGACAATAGATACTGCCATCAGCTTTTTTCTGCTCAATGTCACAAGCACTTGTCCACGCAGCGAAGTTTCTGCAGATGTAAATTGATTTCATGTGTGCCATGCTGTTGCCATGGTGATCAGTAAAAGAACCCCCCCAGCAGTTTAGCAGAGGGTGAAGGTCTAATCCTGAAGCGGGAGAAAAAATGACATCACAAATGCAGCACAAACTCTTTTCTGAACAGAGGTTTTCCACCTACGTATGTAAAGTCCATTAAATCAGCCCTGTAGCCTCAAGGCTACTCTGTTATCCAAAACTCTGCTTTTATCTTTTATTAAGGATATTATGACTACACAGTGCAGTGGACTTCACTAGGATATTTATGATTATACATGATTCATATGCATCCTGCTATCTCCAGATTTATTTCAGTGTACCTTCTGCACATTATTGATTTCCCTGCCTGTATAAGTAATACTCTTAAAGGAACACACCAACAGCCGAATCTCTCTGCTGCATTGGCTGCATATAGTTAATGTAAGATGACACAACCTATCAAATTTATTCTCCAAACAATAGGGGGCAATTTTTTTTGTAGAAGAAACATTGCAAGTTCAGCATCGAATTTCATTCTCTTTCAACCACCCCCAAGAGTAGCAATAGAAAGCAACACCATTGTTAACCGTAATGTTCATCGTTCATCGCTCATTGTAATGGTGTCTTGCCAAGAGCTTCAGCCATTATTACAAATAGTTGTCCTTTCATTGGTTAATTGTCCTTAAATAATCTAACCAGGAGCGGGACCTTCAAAATGATTGACAACACTGTCAACCCAGCACAGTGCTCTACTTAATCCTCTCATGTTCCACTGATTGGACTCAGCACTTTAGTTACTCACTATTACCTCTTCAGGTACATAGAGGTATTATGAATCCAGAGGAGCTGTATGGAGTCAAAATAGGGTCATAAAGATTTTGAGTTTGTAAAACAATAGTCACAAAGGTACTGAAACAGCTGCGTTTAAACAACTACATGCACGTAAAATCCAAATCCACAAATGAACTGGAATGTGCAAACTTGAAACAAAAAGTAATATTAATAATAATTCAAATGTACAAATGTGGAAACATATTTTAAATATATAAAAATATATATTTTTTTAATTTGCAGAAAAGATTTGCAGTTGTGAATCAGTACTGCTAATTGTGTGGAGGTAAAAATCCTCACATTCACCTTCTCTGCTGCAGTTGCGGATTTTGACCCTGTTTTGACGGCTAATTCATGGATCAATAGAAAAGCTTAAGCTGGACCAATCAGATTGCGAGGTTTGGTTAGCCAATCAGACCACTGATTTGGTGCTGTCACTCAACTTCTGCGCGCTGTTGGAACATGCCTCCCAAACTCCGTCATGGCTCTTCCAGGCACAGATACAATGCTAGTTTATGTTTCTTTAGCAAAAAGTTTGTTTTAAAGAAGATAACAGGCAGGCTCTGTGCAGTGGATAGTTAACTAACACAGGCATTTGCTGAGCTTTGGTCAGCTTTTGCAGTAGTAAAAAACACTGTAGGACACTAGTTAGCCAGTATATCTGAACACACAAAAATTGTATACCTGTTTTACTAGTAGTGAGCATGATCAACATCACTTTTAATGAACTGACATCAGAAAATTCTGAAAATGCATGAAATTACTCATCTGCCAGCCTGTTATCTTCTTAAAACAGACTTTTTGATAAAGAAACATGAACTAGGATTGTATCTGTGCCTGACAGAGTTTGGGAGGCGTGTTCCAACAGCACACAGAAGTTGAGTGACAGCCCCAAATCAGTGGTCTGATTGGTTAACCAAACCTCACAATCTGATTGGTCCAGCTTAAACTTTCCTATTGGTCTATGAATTAGCTGTCAAAACAGGGTCAAAATTTGCAACTGCAGCAGAGAAGGTAAATGTGAGGTTTTTTACCTCCACACTTCAGCAGTCCTGATTCACACATTGACAACATTGGATTCACAAATGCAAATCTTTTCTACAAATAAAAAAATATATATTTTTATATATGTAAGATATTTTTCCACATTTGTACATTTGAATTATTATTAATATTATTTTTTGTTTCAAGTTTGCACATTCCAGTTCATTTGTGGATTTGGATTGTGCGTGCATGTAATTGTTTAAACGCAGCTACAAGTTTCAGTACATTTGTGAGTATTGTTTTACAAACTCAAAATCTTTATGACCCTATTTTAACTCCATTGAGCTGGGCTAGCTGGTTCGCATGTTAATTTCAGTAGATGTATATTCAACGCAGTGCAGAGACACCTTTTATGTACTAACAGAATGGTTATTTAATCACTCATTTAATTAAGCCACTCCCCTGAATCCCACATGGCCAAACGGTGAGCAGTTAGATCACATTGTTTTGTAGTAAACCTGTCACAATCTGTAACAAAATGGAATGTTCAATCATGTATCCACAGCAAAAGGTTTTTAGTTCAAATCAGTTTTCAGCTCTGACCTTGAACCAATTCTATAGGCAGAATACACAATGGTTGCTGTTATAAGTGTGTTTTGAGTTAACAGGTTCTGCTTTTTTTTCTTGGTACAGGAAAATGCATTATAGGGATTGTCTGTGATAATTGGGTCATGCCATACAGATGTGGCAAATAAGAGATTAGGTTGATCAAAGCCTTAGAATTCCTTTACAGTAGTGCAAGAGTAGTGCAAGAGTAGCTCGCCCTGAGTAAAGCCCTCCCCGAAAGTAAGCTTTGCCCAAGGCTGCCACTCTCAATATGTTGTGCTTTGTCTCCAGCCTGCTATTACAGTATGACAAATATAAACAGGAATTAATTTCCCCCAACAGACCATTGCCAGATTTGCTTTCTGATTAGCTGGTCCCTAGTTCTCCCCCACTCCTATTACATTAATGCCGACAAAATTACTTTTGTTTCAATAGGATGATGAGAGAAATTAATTAATCAGCCTATTCATAGACGAAAAACAGAGGACTTATGTGAACACTGCCTCTTTTAGCTTTGCTTTTCTTATGGTGAACTATTGTTCCGGAATTACCAATGGAAAAAATAAAATATTTCAACCAAATTCATATCTTTGCCACATCTGTAGTATGCCATTAATTGCCACAGACAATAATATAGACACCTTTTGCTGTTCTTACCAAAGAACAGACTAGCCACATCCTTAAAAACTTAATTATAATAAAAAAGTCTCATTTACATAGTACATAAATGTCTAAATCTAGGCTTGTTGAATCCTTGAAATAATGAATTGTCATTAATCATATTCTGTTGTGTAGTTAATCATGATTAATTAGAACCAAATGTCTGTTATTTGTTGGGTAAGCTCAGCAGTATAAGCTTCTTTCTGTATTTGTTGCGTTCAGTAATTCAATAACATTATTTTTATGTATGAACACAGTTTTCTTATGAACTTGAATATAATATCATGTGATTTCTGTAGTGCAAACCAACATCCAGTGAGAGCAACAATGACCGCATGTGATTGTAGACCTCTTGTTCGCATATATCTATTTTTTCATGAGAGCATTTCATTTTACTGTTGCTTTGTAAGTTTACTGCTCATTGATTTTTAATCTCCTTCATACATAGTCTCATGAATAACTGATATTGGCAGCATTAGCAGCATGTTTTGTTTGTAGTGACACTTCTGATTCTATGTACTTTAGTGGTGAACAAATTAATAGCATTGCAGTAGCTGGAAAAAAAACTTTATTAAAACTTTTATCAACTTTATCAAGAAAGTCAACTTGCCATTTAAAAGGTGCATTTGAACAAGAGGCTATGGGCATAGCAATGGTGCATAAGCACCAGGCTTCAGGGTTAAATTACAAATAATTTCAGAAACACATTAACAGCATAAAAATGAATATCTATCATGTATCATAAATAATGAATGGATAAGTTAACATTAACACCACAATTTGAGATATGGAGCTATGTGTCAAATTCTAACAATACAGGGTTTAGGCCAGACATAAAAATGCTCTAACAAAGCTGTGAGGTTTTATTCAACTTTACACCATAGGAGCTGCCCAGTAAAAAAAGCAATTCTGTAACTTTTTCTACTATCCATGTGTCACCAGGCCTGTTTAAACACCACCAATGTCACTACACATTTAGCTATTATGGTAAAATTCGGTAACACTTTACTATAGTTGTGCTACATGATGGCTAACTAAAGTATAATAAGCAAATATTAACATGTGTCATGTCTGCTAGGAAAACCAACCCAGCCCAGCATGGCTGGTCACCAGCAAAACCAGTATATGTTCAGCTTTAGATGCTGGTATGTTGGTCAGCCAACAACTAACCTTGCTTAGTGTCCAGCTAAACCATCACCAGATCAGCTTAACCCAGCTTGGATCTAAGCTGGCCTTTCTACAGGAAAAAGCTGTCATGGCATTACACATTATGGCGTGTCATGACAATTAATGGCATGATGTTTTGTTACTGGATAAATAAATAGGTTTTCATTTCTATCGAAGTACAGGGAAATGCATTAAATTGATTGTCTGTGGTAAATTACCACACAGGTTCATCAAATTGTTGGTGTATTCCTTTAAAAGAGAAGGCAGGTAGACGTGGAGCAGACAATGTTGTGGATTTTGGAAGCTGTCTGGAAAAAGACATTTGTTCATTACTAAGGTGCTGCCTGAGATGCCTCAACATGTTGTTTATACACGGCAGAGGCAGCAGCTCTGCTGCAAAGAGCTCATTTATTAAATCAGTCCGTTTACCACAGACACAAATTTTCCCCACATTATAAAGGTGTTGTAGACAGGTGATGGCCTCACTGCTTTCTCCCAGCGATAAATTCAGACAGGATGTACTCTAAAGCGTTAAACACAGTGTGCAGATATACTTGCATGCACCTTTTACTCAAGTAAACACATATTTTGCTTAAAAATAAATGTTTACTGGATTAGATTTACTGTTGTAGAAAGGAAAGAAAAAAAGATGGAATAATTTAAGGGTTATGTGGATGTTCTTTAAACTTAAACTTTTAGAGGTCAGTCTAAAATTAAAATTTAAAAAGTACAAATAAAAATTTTCTACCTTATTTATTTCATGTGTTTATGTCTCTGCAAGCCTCTAAAATGTCTTGTGATTTTTTTTTATATCACTCTGTACTAGCGTGGAGAGAATTTGTTGAATCAATTTAGGTTTGGTTGTTCATCCTGCATTAGGCTGCAAATATAGAATCTTTGTTTTTTTGTTGTTTTTTATGGGGACAAATTTATTTCTAAAGGGGAAATGTATAATTGAATCATGTTACTGAGAAGACGAATGTAGCGGTTCTTCTCCAAGTAAGATGGACTCGATGGACAAAAAGTGTACACTAACCCAGAACACACTGGGTTAGTAAGACATGTTGATTAGGTGGCCATACAACATTTGGTTCAATATAAAACTACTATGGAAATTTGGTTCAATTACTATAAAAGTGTTTAGACACAATCCAGAGGTGATGTGCCATGAAGTATGCAGCAGATTTCACTACCACATATGAAAAGTGCCCAAGATCTTAATTGAAATGTGTTTGGGGGGTTTTATCATCGCTCAATAGACAAATCTCTGTCACATATAAACAAGTAGAATAGATCTGTGCCACTCAGGCTACCCTTTGTGTTACCTTTTTTTTAAGATTATACTTTGTAGCGTCTTCTAAGATGCACTCTGAACTCAGAAATTTAACACGCGTGCATGAGCAATCACCAACAGGCTTTGTTTTGTAGGCATTCTCTGAGGAGCACAGCTCACAGCCTGGAGAATTGTGCTAGGCCAGAAACTGGGCCTTATTTTCACACATCAGTGGGTGCATTATATACTTCATTAATGTGCCATGCAACACAAGAGCAGCTGAGTCTGACCTAACCTATGCGTGTCTTTCGAGAGATTAGAAATGTAGGTCTTGCTCCATGTGAAAATGAATTCAAACAGATCAACACAGAATGTCCTAAACCTGCTTTAGCTCACACAGTTCATACCTTGCGTTAAATCCATACATCACTAATACAGCCGATGTTCTTCATTGCTAAAAACCCATCTGTGTCAGTGGCAAACCATGACTATTAGAGCTAGGTCATGTCAAAACTTTGTCAAAGCATGAAGAAAAAAAATGTTAATATCTGTTAGCATCCCTATGGAATTTCTTTTGATTTGTTAAGAATCAGTGATTCACATGAACATTTTCTGGCTGTCCTAGAGGCAACAAACCAACAAAACTTCTAAAAGAAATTCCATGTTTTACTTGAAGTTTGTGACACATATTTGCATATCATCGTTGTCAGGAAAAAAGTTTTCTGCATAATTTGAGCAAAAGTTTTATTGAAATTAGTCCTACTACAAATCAAATGTGGTTGGTTGATTCCTCTGTCAGTTCATAAGTACACTAATGATTAATCTAGTGTGTTAGGTCTACTCTTCAGTTCTTCATGTCCTAACCAATAGGAAATCTTGCTGGCTAAGCATCTATCTAATACCACAAAAAAATCCTGATTGGCCAGTTTTACACTGGGTATTTGAGATTTTAACACTTGTTTAACAATGAAAGTAAGTAACACTGTAATACTTGCAAAATTTAAATACAAGCATAATATCATTGAATATAAGTTAACAAACTTATTAGACATGTTTTCTTTTTCTTCCTAGGTATCTGTTGACCTTTAAGTCTATAATCCATGAGGGTCCCCCTCTCATGTGTGTACAGTATGCTTACAAATGGGGTTGTTTGACAAAAAATGTCAGCATTAAGTGCATTTTATGTTGGACTCACAAAGCCGGTATGCTGACTCCACTCTACTTGACTGAATGGAAATAAATGGTGTAAGTCAATTAGGTTCATTTAATGATTTTCTTTTAGCTTTCTTTTTAAGCCACAGTTACTCAGTGTGGTTTTGCCCTTCTCCATGGGTTGTCAATACTGTAAAGTCTATAGTGAAAAACAAAGTCAGAGTGATAAATGAAAGGCTGTGACACACTAGGAAACAGTGTTGTGATTTAAAGGTTGTTTTTGTTGTTGTTGTTGTTGCTGTTGTTTTTGTTGTTTCCAGTGTTTTGTTTTTTTTTCTCGCCTGCCTCAGCGAGTGTTGGGTTTGGTGCCGCGGGACATGGTCGAGGCTTGTCATGGAGGAGCTGGCATCATTTACCACCTGGGGACCCCCCTCACTTGTCTGGCTCCTAGAAGCCCAGGAGGACCTTGTTTGGTTTTGGGGGGGAGGAGGGAGGGGTTGTTTGAGAGGAAAGAATGGGCTGCAACAAGGGGGAACAGTTCAGCAGGGTGGAAAGATAGTGCTTTGTCCCCATCAGCTTCTTCGTGGCACAACGCTTATCGAGGACCCTGGTGTGTCTAGCGTTTCCACTCGACTGGGGCTGCAGCCAGCGAGGAGGATATGCAGAGCAGGAGGGGTAGAGGGGTGGGAGGTGGAGGGCTGAGTTATCACCAGACAAACGCTCTGCCAGATAGATTGCTGTTGTCATTTCTGTTTCATTTATTTACCCTTCGCCCTTATCACGCTCGCCGCGCTAGCATACATGTCCAAACACAACACGGTCACAATTAGGAGCACAGAGCACTGCTCTAATGAGGGCAGGAAAATAGAGAAATGGGCAAGTCAATGCGAAACAGGCAAGCTTAGCCATACAATCTGCCTTTCTATTAAAGCTTTATATCATTGTGCTGTGCTGGTGGACAGCACCCGCAAAGTCCCAGTCACTATTACAGGATAATTCCACGCTTGTATGTGCATATATTGGTACACAGGTGTATGAAATGCACCATAAATTGAATGTTGTTATTACCAAAAGTAAAAATCGTACATATAATAACTAGAAAAACAGCTGTGTGGGGAATTCCATGTAATAACAAGAGGATAACAGACAACCTTTGGCCCACTGGTGTCCATCAACTGTCTTTTTCTGTTTTCTGGGCAGTTCACAACAGTTTTGCCCGAAAGTAATCCTATTGTTTGTGTAAATTTAGAGTGGCAGTTTAGCCACTCCTGGTGAAAATTTCTAATACTATAAATTGTTTAATTGTTGTGATTCCAATTTTTCAAAAAAGGTAAATGCTACCCAAGACTACCCAACAATGAGCACCACAAGCTTTTCTAAAACAGCTGCTTAGCTTTCTAATGTCTACATGTGGCTAGAAAAAGGCTAGAGCATGCCATTTTAGCCATGTCCTCAATTCATAATGTAATTGAGAAGAGAAGTTAACAGGAATGGCAGAGAATAAGTTGAAGTAGAAGACCAACAAACCTAATTTAATGGTTTAATGGAGAGCTAGAAAGGTAAAATAGAAACCATGTTTTACTGCAAAAGACCTTTAGGAAGACTCAGGAAGGAGTGCGCTTTAGCACTGCCTAGCAACACCTGAAAAAATGCCTTCATGGAAGAAAAAACCACTGTTTTCCCAAAACAATACGTCACATCAGTTCAAACAGCACAAGCACATTATTACATTATATGATGAATGTTTGTGCCAAGTTTGCTCAAAAATTGCAGATTATATAACACTGACAAAATCAACATACAATTAAATTTACATACCTACTGGTGCATTTACTGGTTATGTGATAGTGCTGGGCAACTTTACCTTCATCTGGAACAGTAATCTGTTGCTTTCCCAACCACAGTGAATCCCTTAACGTGGTTAGTACTAATAGTGGTTTTTGAAAAATTTTATTGACAATTTCATGCTGACTTAATTCAGGTTAACTACCTGAAAGTGTATCCAGCCTTTTTGTTTACAAACATTCTAATTTTGTCTAGAATATGTAATTCACAGAATCAATGGAATGTCTAAACTAAATATGTGATCGAATTAAGAAAAGAAATTTGATGAACAAGCCTACAGGAAGATTGCTGTTTTTAGGTAGTTGGTTCTTCTGTTCATAATGCAATTAAGAATTTGCACCTAAGAGGGAGTTAGAGACTTAGAAAGCTTTCCAAGTGAATTGCTTATAGAATTACTGAACATGGACTGATGAAGGTAAAATAGAACTCTCTGGCCATGATAAGCAAATGAGCAAAACTTCCTGATGAGCAGTCTCATCAGATCTGTTAAACTCTTGAACATAGACCTACTTCATACTCAGGTGGTCCTCCACTTAATGCTGCTAATTTTGTGCAATAGACTCATTGTTTCTTTCTTAACCTAAGCACTCTTACACCTTAAAATGTTTAAATTTACAGTCTCATGTTTACATTGTTAGTGTGCAATATATTGTCAGAACTGTGCAATATATATATATATATATATATATATATATATATATATATATATATATATATATATATATATATATATATATATACTCCCTTTAAGTGCAATATGTCTGCAAAAACACTTTTTTTACAGTATATCTATCTATTTAGAGTATATCTCACTATTTATCACACACACTCTTTCTATATTCTCCACTGCACTGTCATGTTGTTATTTATTTGTCATGTTAGTTATACGTCTTGTGTTTTTATATATCTGCACATTGGAGTTTGGAGAAACGCAATCTCGTTCAGCTATGCACTCAGTTGTAAAGTCTGAATGACAATAAAGTTCACTTTGACTTTTGACTTGAAAAATATGTTTGTGAAAAAAGTGGGGCAAATCTCATGAGATGCATGTGTAAAAATGCTCTTAGGATTTGATCTAGTAGCATTAGCAAGGTCAGGTACTGATATTGGGAGATTAATTGTGGAACACAGGCACTCTGACTCATCCCAGAGGTACTGAATGGTGCTCAGCCCCTACAGCCCAAAGCTGGACTTTATGCCCCTGTAGCTCACTCTTGGCACTGAGCATGGTGACCTGAGGTGTATGAGCTGCTACTTCAAGGTTTCTCATTCTATTACCTATGCTTATGGATTATGTAAATTGTGTGTGTGCAATTCAACACCTGTAGGTGTAATGTTGGGTGCACCGCAAAAAAAAGCAAATTCATATTTTTAGAAGGAAGTGTAAATATTTTGGACATACACTGTAAAAAGCAGCCATGCACCACAACATCTCCTAATTCCTCATCTAACTTGGTATTCTATACTAAATATGTCAGATAAGATGATATTGGGCTTTTGGAATACTAATGCATTTTAAGTCAGAACATAGTAACATCTAACTATATGTCTTCAATTGTCAGAAAAATGCTTTTCACCTAATAGACCCAGCACAAGTGGGCTACCTTGAATGTATAAAGGAGAATCTGATGAATATTACAGGAAAAAGAGGCATCTGATTTTTTTAATAGTTTTACAGTCTCCTATATGTATTACAGATCAGATTGAGTATGCAAAAATGGTAAATCAATCATGTTAATTGTTTCATTCAAGTGAAAAGGCAGTGGTTAATAAACTACAGGGGAAGTTTTGTGCAGAAAAAAGCCAAAAAGACTATAATGGGGACATAGTGAGTTGCTGTGCTCTAGTCAAGCCAATAACGCTTCCCCACGTCCCCACGTGAGCAAACAGTAGATGTTTTGTTGTTGTAGAAAATCAACACTAATTTATTCCATAGGTCACATACCTTCCTTACAGGCTTCAAAGTAAAACAGCAGCTCACTGGCACCATACATAATATCCTAATTGTTTTCAATATATGAATCACCAGTGGAAAATTATATATCCTCCCACACTTACTGAGATACTATTAAAGCATCAGTGTTTCTCTGTATTCTAGATGCCAGTAATAGACAGTGTGAAAAAGAAAGGGATTCTAGTGGTTATGTAAATTTACAGTGCCATTTACAAGTTTAGGCACTCCTGGACAAAATTTCTATTACTGCAAATTGCTAAATAGTTTAAAAAAGGTAAATATTCTGACTACCCAAACCTTGTCCCAGCAATCAGCAGCCACAGGTTTTTCTGAACAGCTGCTTAGCTTTCTGATGTCTACATGCGGCAAAAAAGGCTACAGTAAGTAAATATCTAAACAAGCTTGATGCATTTTGAAAACAAGTTCCATGGACTCAAGGGCATAGGAGCAAAGCCCATCTCCTATCTATTACCTATAAGCTGATTCCACTGTAGGTAAGGTAGTAAATCACTGTATTTATAGTGACATAGAACAACATTAGTGGAATTACAGTAAATTACAAATAAATAAACAAAATACAACATTATCTGTACGTCTGTTTATTATTAGATAAATCCAGTTAAAGGTCACTTTACAAACTAAACAAGATACTCCACACTACATGTACTGTTGTCAGAAAACGTTTAAATTTTACACACAATGTCTGGATTATGTTTCAGAGTGCTTTCTGACTGAAGTTAATATAAACGTTAGCTAACCCAAACCCTCCTAGTCTGTTATACAAAATACAGTCTGTTATACATTATACAAAAGACGTTTTATTACAGTATATATGGTCATCGTTGCTGTTCACTGCTCTCATAACTGACCTCACGTTTAAAGCTGGCGTGATCTACCCGACGCTCCAGCGAAGGCAAGAAAAGTGTTTTTAAACAGCTTCTGCCTTTCTGAGATTTAATTTTTGGGTGGGACAAATCTGCCTGTTTCTGATATTGGGGGGGGACACATTGGGTGGGGAATGTTTCTCCACTACAAAGTTCCTGATAAATGATTTTTGTATATATGTACAACCACAATTCCAAAAAGTTGGGATGTTGTTAATAAATTTAAATAAAATGATTCAAAAAATCTCACAGACCCAAATCGTATTCACAATAGCAGACTGAACACAGAAACAATTTCAGAAAACTGTTCCAACATAAAATTGTAAAGACTACAGATACACCACCTACTACTGTATATAACATCATTAAAAGATTCAGAGAATCTGGAGAATTCCCTGTGCCCAAGGGACAAGGCTGACAGCCAATATTGGATGCTCATGATCATGGGGCCCTCAAGTGGCACCACTTTAAAAACAGACATGACTCTGTAGTATTCCACTGATTTCTTTGAAAAATCTGCATGATTTAAATATTAAGATGTAAAGAAGGAATTCTAATCCACAGAAATATACTGAGTCAGAATTTTGCTGATGGTAATAGTAACCAGATGTCCCACACATTTAATGCCACACAGATATATATAAATGCAAGTGAACATATTTTTAGCCTATATATTTTTATATAGATTTATGTTCGTGGAAATAGTACTGATATATATAAACTGACCATTTCATTAGATACATGTCCTTGTACACCATTTAGGAGCACTTCTATGTTCTATGACTGTAGACTGTAGTCCATCTGATTCCCTGCACACTTTGTTCATGCCCTTGCATCCTGTTTTTCAGTGGTCAGGACCACCACAGCACATGCGACACTGAAACTGGTTGGTGTAGTATTGTGTATTGTGCGGGTATGAGTGGATCAGCCACAGCAGTGCTGCTGGAGTATTTAAACACCTCAGCATCATTGCTTGACTGAGAACAGAAACTGTCCAGCCGACAGTGTCCTGTGAGTAGGGTCTTGTGACCACTGACAAAATATTAATGGATGACCAAAACAAACTATGCAACAACAAATGAGCTGTCTTCTCTGACTTTACATCTCCAAGATGGACCAGCAAGATAGGCGTGTCTTCTAGACTGTACAGTAAGTGCGCACAGTGTTTAAAACTCCAGCACAAGATGCTCTAACACATCACAACTATGTCACTGTCACTGCAGTGCTGAGAATGACCCACCACTCAAATAATACCTGCTCTGTGGCAGCCTGTCAGGGTCCTGACCACTGATGAACAGAGTGAAAGGGGGCTAACAAAGTATGCAGATTTATGATAGTCTATAATTGGAGAACTACAAAGTGCTTCTAAGTGGAGTTGAAAAAATGGGCAATGAGGGTAGATACAAGGAGGTGTAGATGGCTGTATTTACATTGTAGCCCTGGTTCCTATCACCACGATCAGCAAGAATTTTGTGTCTCTTCAATGCACCATTTCACATCAGACCACTTTGAATGACTTTGTTTACACTTCTATTATTTAATTATGCAGAAAGTGTGAAAAATTCACTTTAATAAATGTTGGACAAGTTAAACAATGAATTGTAGCATACAGTTATTAGGAACTTTCTAATTACTTGCTAATTATAAGTAACTCTTTAAGGTTAGGCTTTAAGGTTTAATTACCATGTGACAGCAGCTCACGCAAAGATATTAGGGAGCACTAACTTTCCAATGAACAATGAACCCATACAGAAATGTAATATATGACATATATGGACTTATATTAAGAGTGATTTTTCCATATATATTACCAATAAGGCAATATATGATCACATACATACATACTCTGAATATATGTGGATATAAGTTTAAAACATATACAATTCCAATATTAAAATGTATATGTGTACATATACTGAATATACATATAAGACTTTTGTATATGGTGTTATATTGTTCAGGACCCCCACAAGACCACCATAGAGCAGGTATTATTAGGAATGTGGATCAGCCATAGCAGTGCTGCTGGAGTGTTTAAACACCTCAGAGTTCAAAGTAGACTGTCAGCAGCGTCCTACCACTAATGAGGGACTAGAGAACACAAACCGTGTAGCAGAAGATTTTACACCAACACAGTGGACCAGCAAGGTAGGAGTGTCTAACAGAGTGGACAGTGAGTGGACACAATGTTTAAACACTCCAACAGCACTGCTGTGTCTGATTCACTCACACCAGCACAACACACACTAACACAACCACCACGTCAGTGCCACTGCAGTGCCAATAATGGTGCACCACAAAAATAATTCCTGCTTTGTGGTGGTCCTGTGAGGGTCCTGATCATTAAAGAACAGGATGCCAAGGTATACAGAACAAAATTCCATGGGGTTCTATGTAGATATAATAAACATATGAAGGATGCCAGAAGGTTGTGACAACATACTGACATTACCAGAACATTGTCACAACATTGTTACAACATAACTGTTTGCAGGGTTCTGCTTTGCAATGATCTTCAGTGTAATTTAATCAGAATAAAAAGTAAAATTTCATTCAAATAACAAACTGCGCCACTGAGTCAATCCAAAACAGCTTCCAGCCTATTCGTTAGTCAACAGTACAATAGCATTAACATATTTCAATCAAAAAAAGATGTTTGCTGTTTCATAATAAAGAGTAATAATAAAAAAAACATGTATTAATTCATAATATCAATAAAATATATGAAGAATGTATGCATTGTACTTGTATTTCTACATATATGTCATTTGTAACTTATGTGTATTTCCACCATATGGCAAAAACTATGACACATATATGGGTGACATGTCACGTACATAAATATAGTGTGTAAAAGATATTCTTTCTCGTACTTACAACATATTTCATCACTAAAAATTAAATACTGTAGAAAATGTGCCCAAGTCTCACAGTAAGAAAAGACGGCCGCTCTAGCAGCTGCAGTGCTAGTCTGCTGTATCGGCCCACATGTGGGAAGTTTGCTTTTGAAGGTTTTCCTGCCTTTGCGGCCTCGTTCTCTCGTTCCCTCGCTCTGTATTTGGGTAACTGCTGTGCTGATTAGCTGCTAGCCGCACTACATAAAATCTTACCCAATCTACACTCTCCTAAGAGTCAACTCCAGATATTTGGACCAAAGTCGAGTGCTAAAGCCGAAGAATTAACTCTTTTGGAATCGACTCAAGCGTTTGTGTGTGTTTGCCAGTAAGCGGTGGACATACGCGTATGATTTCTTTGTTTTCAGGTATTTAACCGATGTCTCTCACCTGTTGGCACCAAAATTTTTCAAAACGCTTTGCGACATCCCCAGCGTATGACTGAGGCCACCAGAGGCTGTTTCGCTGAGCTCAACACAATCAGCATTAACATATTTGCTCTCTTCGCGTGGAAAGATGGAAATGAGGTAGTTAATTAAAAAAGTTTTACGGACAGACTAACATTGTCGAGTGGAGGACTGGACTGAAGAAGAAACCCAGAGGCGAGTGGCTCTTGTTTAAGGCCACAGTGTTCAAACTCGCAGGTAATGTAGGCAACTCTTTACTGTAGTTCATATGGTAACATTGTCCTCAAACTGGGTTTCTAGTCAAATTAAGGATCACCATTACCACTGGTACATTTTTGTGTTTGTTTCTTGAGCTTGTCATGTACAGTCATTGTACTTACATAGCCGACAGCACAGCTAAATAAAATGTATTATGTTTCTCTTCAAATATAGACTGTTCAAATAAGGATAATAAGTAATAAATTAATTTTTTTATGGAACTAACAAATTTAACATCTAAGGTGTGTCATGTACCTTAGCAGTATACATTGCATTGCAACACTGTAGGTAATTACTGTATGTATATAACACAGTGGGGAACAATCATGGCCCTCTACGCTCTCTCAGAGGGCCTAAAATATTTTTAACACACACATATATATATAATTTTATTTTATTTTGCCAATCAACGTCTAAACAATTACAAAAATATAGGCAAATAAATTATTCCAACGTGTCTATTCAATCTGTGTTGGAAAGTGAGGGGTTAAGTGGAAGCCTGTGAGTCTGTGTCTCCCCCTATAAGGACTGTGATGCCTCCGCAGAATGTTGGTGATTGGTGGTCCCACTGTTCATGTACAGAGGGCCAGGCAGTCATAATTCAGCTCGATACCAATTTCAAATGACAGTAAAATTGACCAATCATATCTTTCCTCTAAGTGGGCGGGCTTAACTGTATGATCATTTCTGCCCGCTGTGGTGACGCTAGCTGGAGAAACAGCTAGCTGGCGCTAGGCTACCACCGCTAGCTAGTTTGCTGAGTCACAATGGAAGCCTAAGCTAGTACAAGTGCTACAGAGGAGGACACCTTTGCAGGTGCCATCAACCAATAGTGTTCAGCCCATGTTCTGCCCCCAAACTGTCAAAACCAACCCTTCTGAAAACTTGAGCGCAAATATTTCTCTGGCACGCAGAGAGCAGCCGACGGTATTGTGCTTCGCACACAAGGAAAAAATACCAAATCACGAGAGCCCAAAAAAAAAATTAAAAGAGGAAAAAGACAGTTTAAGCGCGTGTTTATGAAGATTGCTTGTGCGGTTCCTCTTTCTGTGCTCACGAGTTTCGCGTGCGCCCGGGGGGGGATGATGAGGCTTAAGGGTCACGGTTTGCGACTTATATAACCTGTATGTAATATCATATGTAACATAGATAAGTAAATACTTGTTAAATGTACCACATCTCATATATTTGTGTATAATGTCCTACATCAGTGCAAAAATATTTTGTAATTGCAATCTATATATGAATTCATAATGTCAATAAATAAACATATATGAGGGATATATACATTGTACTTGTGGTTTTACATATCATGTCATTTGTATTTAACTTATATGTATATTTCCACCATATAGCATATTTATGTATGTGTAATTTATATATAATTATATATATCAAAAAATAAATTACCCAAACATAAGCATACATATTTTTTATGGGCCAGACATATATGTCAATATATGAAATTGTCCAATTATCAATAGGTTTCATATGGACATCTATTACATATATGAAAACATTATATATATACATATGCTACGTTTCCATATGGAAATTAATAAACAACACTGTATTTAGATGAAACTATGCAGACAATACTCTGTGTAATGTACTTTTCACTAAGTTTAGCTACTGAAGCTACTGTGTTCCAGATTGGGCTACTTTGAGCCTATCCAGAGACAATGTCTATGCCATAATCAAGCACATACAACTGATATGCAAGACAGTAGTTACAAGGGATAGTTTTATATACAATAATATAACATTATGTAATAAGCCTTTACCCACACAAAACACAGAGGAAGAAAGAGCAAACACAACTGAAAGGAAAAGAAAAAGAGCAAACACAACTGAAACACTGTAATGATGAACACAAAGCAAATTAGAATGCTACTGAGATCTAAAAGGGGAATATGAATTAGTGGAAATTAGCATCTCATTACTGTCACAGATGGATACTTACTTAAAATGGGCTCGGTCAGCACAGCCTAGCGTAAAGAAAGGTTGACACAGATGGCCAATTACATGGACATGGATTAAACATAGTCTTGGATTAAAGGCTACATGACACCTGCATAGGCTCATTATGACAGCTGAAATAAACCTACATACACCCACATAAACCGGTATAATGGTTTGTCTGCTTTTGTCAGGTTTCATGTCAAGTTGACATAACACTATGTCTTATCTAACATTACGCTCAAGACACTTGTTTTTCGAGTCAAATGAAGTGGCATAGTGTAACAACTGACTTTGCAGCTCAGTATATATAATGCATTCTACCAAATTAGTTCAGTCTGTGGGTCCACAGTAAAATCTGTTATTCATACCTTATATACCTTAGATACCTTATATTATATATATATATATATATATATATATATATATATATATATATATATATATATATATATATATATATATATATATATATATAGGATCATGTTATGATGTAATTAAACCCAAGGCACTAAGTTTAGAATATATTTTTGCTTCTGATTTTAAAGCGAAATTGAATGATTAATAATGAGTTTGATTCACTCACTTTCACATCTTCTAAACTGCTTATCCTTCATGGGTACTGGAGTCTATCACAGAGTTCATTGGGCAGAAGGCAGGAAACACCCTGGACAAGCCACTAGTCACAGGGCAGAAAAACAGAAAGACACAGTCACATCCGGCAGCAGTTTAGCATCCGCATTTGTTGGGAGGATATCTACACCGACATGGGGACTCTACACACGAAGCACAGTAGAGGGGGAACTTAATCCAGGTCCTTTTTGCTGTGAGGTGACAGCGCTGCCCACTGCAGCACAGTGCCACTGAGTATTTTTTCTTAAATGAAAAACCAAAACCAATTTTTAAAAAAATTAAATGCTTTCCCACACTTCCATGTCACTACTGAAACACTAAAGTGTTTTAGTCTATAGGTGGAACCAAAACCTCTGCAATTTAGGACACATCCAAATGTAATGTGATCCAAAGTCTAAAAAATCTGTGTGTAACACGAAAAATGGTCACTACCAAAACAAATATTTTCCGTTTTATTTTAGTATTATTATGCAATATTATGATTTAATTTGTGTATAACTGTTCATGTACGAGCTAGTGTTTTAGCCAAAATTGTCCAAGAGGAATTGTTATGAATATTTTGATAGTGACAGAATTTTCGTAACATTGTGTTACGAAATGTTAACCAGTATTATCAGAAATACAACTTTGTATAAAATTAGACTTAATCTGAGTCTTGATGACTGGCCAATATGGCATTATTAAAGTCTATACAATAGCGCCAGATTTATTAATGTAAAATATCACCTCGTTCTAACATGACATTTTCTATCAATCAACTCAAGCACTAAAAACCATGTCTGCAATAATCTACCTCAGTTAATGTGTAAAAGCAAGTTTAGCTTGGGTTCAGTTTTGTTTCGGTTTCTACAGTAGTACCACTAAATGGGTGGGTACTGATTGGTTCTCAAAGTAGCAGGCATACGCGAGGCACTCAAACATACAAGAAGCAGCTCTGAGTAAGTTGATGTCATAGCCAATGTAGCAAAAATGAAGGTGAAATGAAAAGGAATGAGAGTGGCTTTTGGTTTTGAGAATTGTTAGAATTACCCTCTAAATGTTCCTCTGATGCTGGGCTGATTGTCAGGCTTGGTGAGGTAAAGTGGCTGGTAATATTGACAACAAGGGTGCAATCATTTGAATATTGTCACTGTCTAAAGAAAAACAAGTATCTAAATTGACAAGTCTACAACAGAGGGCCACAACATATTTTACTTTAAATTGTACATCAATGGAACCAGATTTTTTAAACAGGCATGAAAACAGGCATAAAAAAATTGTATCGGACCTTTGTAGAAAATTCAACTTTTTTTCTTATGAAATAAACATGCAAAAATAATCACAACACAGAAGTAAGTCTACAACCAAATATAATTTCAAAAGCATGCTTTGGTGAACTTTACTGAAAGGCGGCACACAGCAAAACACCAACGCATTAGTCTTGAAAGATGCAAGTAAAAACTGTGGAGTTGTACATTTTAACACAACAGTTTCTAGAGGCTGTAGTGATTATTGTCTAACAAGTGAAGGTTCTTTGGCGGTTGGCATAAATTGTCATTAGTGAATTACAGAACACCCTTAAATGCCACAATAGTATGTGTTGGCCCTAAGCAGATAACAAAAAAACATAAAACTGAAATCTTTCGTAACAGACTTTTTGGTTTCTGAACCATTTTGCCCATTTGTATTTTTTTATTTGAATTATTCGAATGCAGCAGCTGCTATTTATTTTGAAAATTGTGAGAATTTCTTAATGAATGGTCCCATAGAAATGCTCCAAAATAGCTTGGAAACTATTCCGGTTCCATTGACTTACATGAAAAGTAAAATATGTTGTGGACCTGTGCTGTGAAGTTGCCATTCAAGAGAGTTTATCTTTGGACGGTGACGATATTCAAATGATGACTCCCTAATTGTCCATATTAGCACTCACTCTGAACCAGAACCAAAGGGACAAAGCTACTTTGGGCAGATGGAAAATCATGTTCATCATGAAAATCAAGTATTGTGCCAAATCAGAGACTCTTTTATTTATTAAATAAAATGTTGTATGCAGTTTCCAAAAAGCTCTACAATAAATCTTATTTATCCAGTTGTTCAGTTTTACAAGTTCTGCTTCTCTAAACACATTCATGAAAAGAAACAAATGAACAAATGATTTAGCCAATACTTTATATATTTTTTTAATTTTAATTACATTTAATTTAATAATTAATTGAATTTATTTTATTTGGTTTGCTTAAGAGGAAAACTGATATATTTCTAATTTCAACATAATGACTGCCACATATGATATGTCTTCTTTCCTAACACAAGCCTGGAAAAACAAAAACAAAAATATACATTAAGAAACTTGAAACAAGACCATGCATGTACACATATACACACATCTGTGTCAAGAGTGCACAGAAAGGATATGAATGGAGTTCTATTCAGCAAGAGAGGGAGCTACACTGTCAGATCTATGCTGCATACATTGGAGGAAGTAAAAATATGAATGTGACAGCTAATTAGGTCCACTTAACACAGCTGTGAAAAAGAGTTCATTCACAGTATGATAAGCTGACATGGAATTTGTGCCTACTGCAAATAGCTAATTCCCAGCATACATTAATACTCCTCTGTCCTCATGCAAGTATTCACCACAGAGAACGTTCTCTCTCCAACAGCCATGTTTTATATTGCTGACCCAGCATCTACTGTATGTCTTTACTGAAACACCACAGCAGGTTATGAAATCCATGATGCTGACCTTTTCACCCATCCAAAATAGCGGCTGCAAATGATCTTTGCCTGGCAGAACCTCTATCCACTCTCCAGATAGCATTTACATTTAAGGCTGACCTATGAGCAGCATGCATAAATCCTCAGAATGGCAAAAATCCTCAACTGTTCGTAGTCATCGGTGTTGAGTGGAACAATACTGACTCCTCTTTTTGTAAGATATTGTCTGCAAGTTTACCCCCAAAACTTCAATATATAAATAAATTAAAGAGGAAAGCTATCCTGTACCATGACACTTATTCTGTTTGTTTAATGGTCTGGTAAATCAGTTAAAAACCTAATTGCCATATTAGACTTTTTATTTTATTCATTTATTTGCCCACGAGTTTAGAATGGGTCCTACTGAAGATCTCAGTGACTTCAATTGTAACACTGTCATAGAATAACAAGTCATTTCTACCCTGCTAGACAGTTAACTATAAGTGCTATTATTGCAATATGGAAACATAACAAAGTGTAACAACAGTTCAGCTATAAAATTGTAGGCCACAGAAACTCACAGAGTTGGGCCACCGAGTGCTGAAGTGTGTAGCATGTAAAGTCACCTATCCTCTGCTGTTTCACTCAATACAGAGTTCCAAACTGCCTGAAATGGTGTAAAGTAAGCCACTGGGCTCTGAAGCAGTGGAAACATGGTATCTGGAGAAATGAACCACACTTTACTATTTGGCAGTCTGATAAATCTGGGTTTGACAGATGCTAGAAGAATGTCATCTACTGAAATGCAAAGTGCCAAAATTTAACATTTGGTGGAGTAACCATGATAGTGAGAGGTTTTACAACATTTTTGCTCAGCTGCTCAGTTCTAGTAAAGTGCAGTGTTAATTCTACAGCATACAAAGACATTTTAGGCAATGTTGTGCTTTGAGACATGTAGGGAAGGTCATTTCCTGTTATACAACCCCAACTCATCACCAAAGTCAGGACAGAATAAAAAAAAGCCAATAAAAAGTATTTCTTAAATTTACTTAGATTTTTATTTGATTGCAGACAGTATGAAGACATCCTTTTTTATTTGGTCAATTTCATTTTATTTGTTAAAATACAGTACATTGATTTTTGCATTTAAGCCTGCAACCACATTGACATGGTTTTAAACAGGTGATTTTAACAGGAGATCATAGTCATGATTTGATACAAAAGCATGAAAGTCATGTCTTTGAAGAGCAATGGTGAGCAGAGGACAAATGTGTGAGAAAATGATTGAGATGTTAAAAAGCACTGTTCCTTAAAGAAAGACTGAAAGGGACCTCTCTAAATTGCATAATATAATTAAAGGATTTAAGGAATTGGGAGGAATTTCAGTGTGTAAAGGGCAAGGGTGCAAGCACAAGTTGAACATCTGTGATCTCTGAGCTCTTAGAGTGGCATATGCTACCTTCAAGAAGTAATCTTTTTTCCAGGGACGTCCATGCATTGACAGTGTAAAACCACATGCTGCATATGTTGCATGGTTGCTAAAGAAGAGGGTAATACTACTGGACTGCCTGTCTGCAGTCCTGACCTGTCCTCATAGAGAATGTGTGGAGAATTTTGAAACATGACAAATGCGACAACAATGACCCTGTATCATCGCACACATTAAGACGTTAATGTAAGTAACACCTGAAACACTTTTTTTTCAAAATATGGGCTGTTAATAAGCCATGCACTAATAAATCATAAGTAACGTTACAAAAATAATTAACTCTTGCATTAGTGTGGTATTAAAATTTCTTCCTCCAAGTTTCAGGTATTAACCACGTAAGTGTAAGACAGAACAAAATTGTTATCTTGGGTGACATGATAGTGAGTTCCTAGACTAAAGTATATTCTAATTTTATTTACAAACTGAACAACACTGAGATTTCTAGAAATTGGTTAAATTTTGAAGATTAACCAGTGATTAGACTTAAAAACTAGTGGTACACTCTATGTCTGGGATAGGGATGCACTTTGCATATCCAGTTTGAGGGTTGAAAAACAGACAACTCAGCTAAAAAAGCAATGCAATTTCTGGGGAAGCAGCCAAGTTCTAAATGGAAGTCACATCTTATTTGTCAGGATTCACCCATGAAATATTGACACAGTAAAAGACTGAGAACCTCTTTTGACAATATAAATAGAAATTGTTGATCCTCCTTTCAGACAATATGACTTATCAGATCAAGCCTACAGACGAGCTATCAATCTTTAATCAAAGAAACACTTGTCGATACCTTTCTTTGTTGGCCCACTCTTTAACTTGTGTATTTCTGTGGTTCCCCTGTGGCAGTACAATTCAACTTAAGGTTTTATGGTGTTTTATTGGTAATTTCTCCCTCTATTTAATTTCACTGCAATTCATGTACAGACAGCACATGAGCTCAAAGGCAGAGGGGCAGAATGCAATTTTGCAACCTGCTAATTGTTAGAAACAGATTGAGAATTAGCTGAATACAGTCATATGCAAAATGTAAACTGTTTTAAAAAACCACAAGCCATAAGAAAGAAAAGTATATGTACATATTTTTATATGCACTATATACGTTTGTCTGTGCTATTGTTTTTGAACATGTGCCAAAAGATGCACATATATGTCAGTGTAAGTTTTTGCACATAGGTGGGTGTAAAACGAGTAATAGTGACTCATTTTTTAACATTTATACACGGAAATGATGTAAGGTAATAGTAAATATATATAACTTATATACATATACTTGACATACAATTTGTAAAATATCTGGTTTATTTATGTAAATGTGTAAGTACTATATAACTTAACATAAATTACTTAAATAAGTAGTCCTTATTATATGGAAATACATTTTCTTTGCAAGTGGAGAGTTTTATTGATAGTGAAGATCACACTTAAATATAGCTGTTGAGGATGTGTTAACATATTTGCAACAAAACATGTAATTTGACCAGGAGCGCCTAACCTTTTGCATATGACTGTAAGTAAGAAAAAGTGTAACTGTGCATTACATGATCAAATAATCCATTTGAACCAGATGATTTACAGACATTCCGGTACAAGTGCTGTGCTGGAAAAACACTGACTCAGTCTTGTGTAACAGCTGTTAACTCATAATAACACTAAAGACTAGAGAAAGAGATTCTAAAAACTTTTTATTACACACTCATTAGACTCATAAGCTATTGCCAATTAGCTTTGATAGCATCAGAGATGCCGCTCACAAATCACACTTGACATTAAAGTAAGACCTCAGGGGAGACTTTTCTCTTAAAATGCAGATTCTGGATCCTTCTTGTGTTAATGAAGCTTGTGGGGGTCAGTTTTACAGCAGAAATGGACAGTGAAGATGAGAGGTGTGTCATAAACAGTGATCGCGAATCATAAAAAAAATCCAGCTCAAGAAAAGTGGATGGTTGGCCCAAACTCGAGGGAGATTAAGCAAGATTAAAACTGCTTAATACCTGCAGCACTTTATTGGGCAGCTTTCCACGCTACGGTGACATTGGAAGGTGTCTTTCACGGAAACGGAATCAGCTGTCTGGATTCTCCATCACCTGTAACACTTTTCCACCCTCAGGTGACACATCATGGAGGCTGACAAAGAGGTAGAGAGGACAGTCTGAGTTAAAGACACTGAGAAAAAACACTGTGTTCATGTAAAATACATAACTAGTTGCCAAGTTTATTGGTTACACCTATCTTGTACCCACACTTGTTGGCCTTTATTTCTATACACAAAGATGCAATTTGTAGGTTTACAGTTGTAAGTGTATCTTGTCTTTCATCTATCCGTAAATGTTTCTGAAGTATCATAGATGCTGCAACCATGTTTTCTGGCATGTGAGGCAGAAATATCTGTTTTTGGCAACAAACAACAAATAAAGTGTAAAAAGAGGGATGGTTTTACAGAAAATAACCAGATATTTTGAGGCTGTTGTTATTACAAAAGGGGTTGGAAACCTTGCAAGGCATCATTTACAAAAAACAAGGAGATTTTAAACGACACTGTATCTGTCCAAAAAGTCAAATCTGGGTTATGCTTGGATCTTCCAACAAGACAAAGATCCACAATATATGTCCAATTTTACATTGTCCAGAGTTGACCAGAGTCTCAATGTTTTTATCCTACCAGTCACCTGACAAAAACCCGTTACGGTTTCTGTGCAGTGTTTTTTTTTTGTGCATGTTGTCTCTTTTTTTCTTTTTCCTCTCCTCCTATTCCCCTCCCTGATTCCAGATGGAGCTGTCTCCAGATTTGGCTGCTGTGGGCAGAGTCTTTCCCCCAGATTTGGTTAAAGGTGGAGTGACTCAGGAAGTAATGGGGATGGAGTACTCTGGGCTTTTTAGGAGTTTTTGCAAATAGACCAGTGTTTTATAATACCTGACTTTTATATGTATATTTATAAATACTATTGTTCACTTTTTTTACCTCTTGTATATAAGTGCCATTTTGTTTTAAATACCTACCTTTTCTCCTGGTTTTTAGCTTAGTTAGGGAGCTAGGCTGAATCCTTGTCTTTTATTTTTTGTTGTTTATTTGTTTTGTTAGGTAAAGTTAGTCATGTGGGTTTGGAGTTAATGTTGGATTTTGTTTATGTTGGCTTTCTTTTTTCCATGGTGTAAACTTTGATCAATACCCTTAAACGAATGCACAAGTGTTTTCTGTGGTTTAATTATCTTAGTAGACACACATACCTCCACCTCATCCCCTAGACTGACTTGTAACAACCCCTCTGAGAACCTGTGGCATGAGGTAAAGAGAAAAGTCTATATGAGAGGACCTTGGAGGATCTGAAGAGACTGTATTGAGGGTTGCTGTCATGTTGAAAAAGGAAGGTTGCAAGGTAGTTAGTTTCACCAGGCTGGAGAAGAGGATTGAAGCACAACTGACATTTAAAAATTACCAAAATGTACAAAGACATTTCTCCCCATTTTTTAAAAAGGATGCCAATAATAATGGGGCTGACAGTACCTTTCTGGTACACCTTGTAGGTTTAGGCACTATTGCTCTTTTCCCATACAGAAAATGTGTTAACCAGTCTTTATCAGTTCTTCATCAGTGGCCAGTGTCTATATCATATATCAAATGATATATGAACAGTAGTGATCCTATGATAATCACTTTCCATTGACAGGTGGTGTAGAGGACTGCTGGTAAATTGCGCCGCACCAGATGGGCCTCAATCAGAAATTGTAAACCTGATATGGCCAATGAGTTTAGGTACAAAGCTGGTGCATATAATAAACTAGCAACTCACTATTTGTACTGTTCTGATCTGCACAACCATATCAGGTAGCGAAATCTTAACACCATACATGTAAAACTCATCAGTTGCTGAACACAGCAGTTTTTGTTCTAGCAGAATCATGAACAGCCTTGTCATCTGTTTTTTGTTGACATTCGCTCAGATTGTCACATTACAAACTACTTGGGAGAGATAAAATATGCTTTGGCAGTGGCTGTAGAGTATACATCCTCCACAAAGTGATTTCCTGGGGGCAAAAAATCAATAGCATTGCTGTTATGTTTCTGCCAAGGTTATAGACGAACACGTACATGACTAGGTCTAGTCTAAAATCAATCTCTTACAGTCCGTCTCATCTGTGGTGATGGAGAACAGAGCTTAGTGCCTTCCATAAAGTTCATTTTCAAAAAATAATAAAGATAATGGATAAAAAAAGGATAATGCAAAGCATGGGATGATTGCACAATCTCCTATAAAACAAAACTTACTTGTTAACAAAAGCTGTGAAGATTTCTCACTCTTGAAATCTGTGCATCATGCAGGCGTGGACCTGTACACAGATGTCACAACCAGAAAGACTAGATTTATTATTTGGTTGGTGGCAGACACTGCATGGTGGGTATAAAACACAGTCAACAGTATGAAGGTGAGTTCAATCTTTATAACCAGTTATAACCAGCAGTGATTGTTTTATCCATAATAGTATCCTGCAGACAGCAGCAACATAAAGAAGAGCTTTGGTTTGCTAATATTATTCTAAGGAGCTGGCTGATTAATGGGAAGCTAATTAATAGAGTGTTTGTATTATTTAGTTAGCTAAATAGCATTGGACAGTTTTTTGTGTGAGATTTTACTGTTACTTAAGTCTATGGCAGACCACACAACTGATCACAAAATCTTCTGCAGACCACCATATATTATTAACCAGATCTTTTAAAGTGCAAACAAACACAAAACAATTATCAATATAGTCTGTCAATATTGCCTAAAATATTAATTTTATAATAATATAGCACTTTTAAACTGGATTAGAGATATTTGGTTCATGCTTCATGTATTTTGTAAGTGGATCCAAGATATAGAATGTCACCATTTAGTGGCATTTAATAATGCCAAAAATCTCATAAAGGCTCACTATTAAATTTTTCATTTATCACCAGTACACAAACAAACAGAAACTCAAACATTTGCTTAATACCTTCAAACTCCTTGTTCACCACTATGTTAAGGGGACATCACATAATTACATTTGCTTAACATTGGCTTACATTACAACATGCATTTCAACTGACCAAAGCATTAACCTGATAAAAATAGCCTAACAATCTCATTTTGTCCCTTATCTTCCACGCAAAAGCAGGTTTTTATGTGTAGAAATGCTGGAAATGTAACTGATTTTATATTGTGTTCAATTTACTAAAGTTTGGAAAACTAGTAATCATAGCAGTCACAATCATAGCAGTGTCACAGGCCTCAGATATGTGCTGAAAGAATAGTTATCAACACAATAACACTATTACAGGGCCGGGCGAGAGATGTAGACTCGATATGTGCTCATAATCTGTTGTTTCCAGAATTGTATTTTAGAGCTGGAGTTGAATTTACTTAACACTCTTGAAATTTCTCTTTTGTTTCGAGCTGGTTGATGACTCCACAATTCAAATGGGCCATTTTAACCCCGCATTTTGTATGCAAAGTGCAATTAGTAAGCCATCCCATGAACAGACTGCATGATTAGCGACCGCCTTATACCTGGCCCACACTACAAGATAATCAGGTCGTTTGAGGCTGATTTGTTCCTCCCAACAAAAGCAAAAGATAGAGTGATCTGAAACCATAATTTCAACATATTGTTCTGTGGTGTGCTGTGTTTAAAATCCAATCTTTACTCCTCCGATCTATTCCCAGTCCAGTCAAGGCTGCCCCGATTGTAAATCATTAACATTAAACATATTCAATATTTACAACTCAGTATCCTGTAGTGTGGGGTAGACACGAATCCTCTGGCAAGAAATCCGATGTTGACTGTCACGGGATCTCAGCAGAACGGACACAGAGCTTTATAAACATAAACTGTACTTTTAATGAACTAACTGAAACACAAAAGGTAAACAGACAGGATACGTCAAGACATAACACGATAACCTCACAATCACCATGACACTAACATCACAATCAACATTGAGCGACCAGGGAGAGGGCAAAACAGGCGGACTAAATACACAGGATAACGAGAGGAAAACATGACGAGACACAGGTGGAGGACGGAGGCAAGGAACACATGACAAAAGGTAAACAAAGACCACGTGGACTTGACAGGACGTAAACAGGCGAGGGACGCAGGGAACAGGGTGGAGTATGACAGTACCCCCTCTTGAAGGACGCAGCCCCAGAGGCATGAAAACGAACACACCCCAGGAGCCCGCCTCGAGGGGGAGACAAACAAAACAGGGACAAGACACAGGACTAGGGCAGACGGAAACAGACAGACGGACGGACCAGACGGACAGACGGAGACCAGGAACAGACAGACCGACGGACCAGACTGACAGATGGACGAGGCAGAAAAAAAAAAAAAAAAAAAAAAAAAAACAGACAGGCGAACCACAGACAAACATAGCGGCGAATAGACAGGCAAGACGACGAGAAGACAAAAGAGGAGGATGACGTGGGAACACCAGACTAGACAGGGCAACGGATATTGGACCAAACAGGAAACCGGACTGGAGACTGGACAAAAGACGAGAACCATGATAACAAGGGAACTGGAAGACACACAATGACTGGGACAAGGATGGACAGACTAACAGGAATGGGGGCAGATAAACCTGAGGGCAAGGAGACAGGAACACAGACAATGACAGGGACTGAGACAACCACAGGAACTGGGACGAACACAAAACCAGGAACAAGGGGCAAGACTAGAGCAGAACGAGGAACGTTAACTGATCTGGGAACAAAGTCACCAGGTGCCCGGATCACCGTCCGGGGGGGCGGAGTCAGCAGCAATGCCCACGGAGGCAGCGGGAGCTGCGGCGACACCCTCGGAGGCAGCGGCAACGCCCTCGGAGGCAGCGGGAGCTCTGAGCGGCCGAGGGGTCCTAACAGGGGGGAGGGGCGCCGCGACGCTGTGGATGAGCTGGCGGATAGCAGCGGGGGTAACAACCGCAGCGTCGTTCTCCGGAGCGTCCCAAAGCCCCTCGCAAATATTGTCCTCCATCCAGAGGGCCTGGGTGTACCTGCGTATCTCCTTCCGCTGCTTCCTCTTAATCGCCCTTTTCATAACCAGATTGATGGGGTTTCTTGCTTTGGTCATAATAAACCTTACAAAAGCCTCCTCGTCGTTCAGGTCCTCTTCATCCGCTGTATCCACTTTCAGTCCTTCGTTCTGCAATGCAGGACCACCGTTCGGGGAGCAAGCACGGGACAGTTCGCACCACTGGGTGGCGCCGGCGGAGCTGGAGAGCGGGGTCGCAAAGGAGTGGTCACACGGCCGCGACACTGAGCAGGCGGTGGTGTGTAGCTGCTCCTTATGAGCGGAGCTCGGCCTGAGGGCTCGAGGCTGCCTGGTACCGGGAGCCGACGCGAGCTGGAGACTCCCCATTCGTAGCTCGCCCTGGCTGGGCGAGCTATCCCGAGCGGGGGGAGCTTCTGAAGTGCGCCCACGTCGCCGGTTTTTCCTCCGGTGTGACTCCTCGGAATAATGTCTTACGACATGGGCCAAAATGTCCAAACCGAAAGGCTCCAGGCGAACCGCGAGCCTCAAGCCACAGAAGCTCGCTGTGTCCTGGATGAGATCGCTCATTCTGTTACGGGTGGTCTCAGCAGAACAGACACAGGCGCAGAGCTTTATAAACATAAACTGTACTTTTAATGAACTAACCGAAACACAAAGGTAAACAGACAGGATACGTCAAGACATAACACGATAACCTCGCAATCACCATGACACTAACATTACAATCAACATTGAGCGACCAGGGAAAGGGCAAAACAGGCGGACTAAATACACAAGATAACGAGAGGAAAACGGGAACAGGTGGTGAACATGACGAGACACAGGTGGAGGGCGGAGGCAAGTACACATGACAAAAGGTAAACAAAGACCATGTGGACTTGACAGGACGTAAACAGGAGAGGGACGCGGGGAACAGGGCGGAGTATGACATTGACCTTATGCCTGATAGGACGTGAACCAAAGCATCAGTTTGTATAGTTAGTTAGTTAGTTAGTTAGAAAGATGAAACAAATGAAATGAATATAAATTTTTTAAAAAATCCAATGTACAAAATAAAGAAAAAGAAAAGAAAAAGAACTGGGGAGGTATTGCACTAACTGGGGAAGTATTGCACACTATTATTGCACTTGTTTAATGTTTAATGTTACCGATGTTATTGCACTTGTTTAATGTTAACTAGTGTTATTGCACTTAGTCCGGTTGTGTTATAATCAGTCTACTGCTCCATCCCATCCTCTGTCCTCCTGTGACCCCTCCTCCCCTGCAGAGAGGAGTTGTACAGTCTGATGGCATGAAGGACAAAGGAGTTTTTGAGTCTGTTGGTTCTGCACTTGGGTAGGAGCAGTCGGTCACTGAACAGACTCCTCTGGTTGCTGATGACGGTGTGCAGAGGATGACTGGCATCGTCCATAATATCTAGATGTTTGTCCATTGTCTTCTTCTCTGCCACCGTCACCAGAGAGTCCAGTTTCAGGCCGCCTGATCAGTTTGTCCGGCCTGGATTTGCCCTTCTTGGATGTGCTGCCTCCCTAGCACACCACGGTGTAAAACAGGACACTGGCCACCACAGACTGATAAAACATCCACAGGAGTTTCCTGCAGATGCCAAAGGACCGCAGCCTCCTCAGAAAGTACAGCCTACTCTGTCCTTTCCTGTACAGGTGCTCAGTGTTAGCAATCCAGTCTAGCTTGCTGTCCAGCCACAGCCCGAGGTACTTGTAGGACTCCACAGTCTCCACCTCAGCTCCCTCTATCAGAACTGGTTGTGACCTTGGTCTGGACCTCCCAAAGTCAATGACCAGTTCCTTGGTCTTTGAGGTGTTGAGCTGCAGGTGGTTGCTGTGGCACCAAACAGCAAAGTCCCTCACCAGGCTCCTGTACTCCTCCTCTCGATCATCCCTTGTAGCTACACTGGTCTAGCAAAATAATCGCCACACGAATCATACAGATGTCATCTGGAGTTGTTTTATTTCTTTTCTCTCTCTCTCTCTCTCGCTGTCTCTGTCTTTTGACACTGTGAAAACTACAAAAAAAATAAAGAACCTGGTTCAGGATGTGCATTTCTCAGTCTCTCTACTAGTGTCCGTAGTTAAACAGTTTCAAAACACATTAGCACAACAAAAATAGCAAATCTTGCACAAATCAACAGTCTGCTTCACATAATCAATGTAGAGACATATTAAACAACATTATAAACAAATATACACATTTACCGTGTGCGCCATTTAGACCATGTGTAGAACTGAATTGGTTTGGTACCGCATGTCTCTCTCTCTCTGCAAACACGCTGGATCTGACCCATAATCCAACGGTTCTTCACACTAGATTCCAGTCATGTGACACATCCTTTACCATTAAACAAATTGTTTCACAAACAGAAATTCTTTTTTTTTTAACCAAAATTATACATTCCAAACATTTTTCAGCAGATTGTGAACAGAAATAATCATGATCAAATGAATCAATTCAAAAATGAACAATTTAAACAAAAATATGTCTCTGGGACAGTTACACTCCCACCAAATTACTGATTTATGATAAGCCTTATGCAAGTGTGAATAAATCTAGTAATTTCCCAAACTGTCTCTGCCAACAAACTCATTTGTCAAACAAACTCTCCTCAAGAGTTTTTTTTTTTTTTTTTTTTTAATCCACTCTAGTTGTTTTCTACAAGTACAACTAACTTGTGAATGGGACGTTCAATAATGGATGGCTTAATTAGACGTTGGCCCTTTACTCCAAGCTTTCTAGTTCCTATTTGTATTTTAGCCTTTCGCACCAGTTCATCTTCATCTTTACAAACATCAACTACTCTTCCAAGCCTCCACTCATTGTGGGGCACATCATCTTCTTTGACAATGACAATATCCCCAATCATCATGTTTCGTCTTGGAGAGTGCCAGCGTTGTCTGAGTGTTATGTTTGCTAAATATTCCTTCCTCCATCTACTCCAAAATTGTTCAGTCCGATATTGCACTCTCCGCCACCTTTTCTTGGCATACAGATCTTCTGCAACAAATTTTCCTGGAGGAGGCAGCGGGACAGAAGACTTCATAGTGATTAAATGGTTTGGTGTAAGTGGTTCTAGGCCTTTCGGATCACTGAGATTTTCGGTGGTAAGTGGGCGGCAATTTATAATTGACATGGCCTCATAGAAGAATGTTCTTAAAGAAGCATCATCTAATCTTCCAGTGCTCTGTGAAAGGACACAGTTTAGAACACTCCTGATTGTCCTGATCTGCCTTTCCCACACGCCTCCCATGTGGCTGGCATCAGGTACATTCATAGTGAAGTCACATTGTTTCTCAGCCAAAAAGGCAGCCAGTCTGTCTTGATCTGATTTAATTTGTCTCACAGCGCCGTGAATAGCTATAAAACACCTCAAAGCATTTATGAAGGCATCAGTTGTTAAAGCTTCCAACATTTCTATATGAACTGCCCTTGACGATAGACAGGTGATTATAAGTCCATATCTTTTACTTTCTTTACGACCCTGTTTTGAATGAAAAGGTCCGAAGCAATCCATTCCACAGTAGGAGAATGGTGGCGAAGGTTCCACGCAGTCGGTAGGAAGATCTGCCATCTTTTGCGTTTCTGTTGGCCTGCGGGCTCTCCTACATGTAACACATTGTCTAATGTGGTTTGCCACAACTTTGCTGCCACCTAAAATCCAATAGCCATTTGCTCTCAGTTCGTTCAGGGTCTGCCCTCTGCCTTGGTGCTGCGTTTTCTCATGGCAGTAATCTAAGATCAAGCGTGTGACTACACCATCTTTTGGCAGGATTATTGGATGCTTCAAGTCGAAAGGTAGAGAAGCATTCTTTAATCGCCCTCCCACCCTGAGAATACCATCGTGCATTATTGGGTCGAGCTGAAACAATTGATGGCTATTTGAAAGCTTACCATTACTCTTACCATAACGCATTTCCTCTTTGAAGGCATCTTTTTGCGCCAATTTCACAAGGGCAAGACTGGCTTTCCTTCTGTCTTCAACAGATATGAGATCTACAGTTTTGTCTCTTTTCGCTAGCTGTTGAATGCGAGCTATAACATTCAGTACTTTATGCCATTTTGAGAACCTTTTGAGGCTGTCCAAAAAATTGTCCTTTTGTTTGTAGTACTTGTGTTGTTTTGATTTCAGGATCACCTACCAGAAGCTCCGGGATGGTTTTCGGCATGACAATCTCCTTTTTCCACAAGAACCTGGGTCCAGTAAGCCAATTTGAACTCATCAACTCTGCCACCTTGAGGCCTCTGGAAGCATGATCTGCTGGATTTTGGTCAGTGTCTATATAACACCATTGAGCAGGGTCAGTTACTTCTCTAATTCGTTGAACTCGATTGGCAACGAAAACATGAAATCTTCGGGCTTCATTGTTAATGTAGCCCAAAACTACCTGTGAATCTGTCCAAAAATACTCCTGGTCAATTCTGAGCTCTAGCTCCTCCTTTAGCATACCACTGACTGCTGAGGAGACCACTGCAGCTGTTAACTCCAGCCTTGGAATGGTTACTACCTTTGTGGGTGCAACTCTTGCTTTACCTATGACTAATGAGCAATGCACATTTTCTTCACTCACCATTCTTATATATGAACACTGACCATACCCACGGCTACTCGCATCTAAAAAGTAATGCAATTCAGTCCTCTGTACCTTCCCTAGGTTGTCAGGGATGAAGCACCTTGGAATATGGAGTCTCTAGGTCATCTAGCCAGCTCTCCCATTGTGGCTTTAACTCTTTGGCAGTGGATCATCCCACCCAGTGCCTCTTTGGCACATTTCCTGTAGTACCTTCTTCCCCAGTAGGAGGAAGGGAGCCAGGAAACCTAGCGGATCAAATATAGACGCTACAGTTGAGAGGATTCCTCGGCGTGTTGCTTGTTTCTTGTCCAGGGTGACTTTAAAGAAGAAGGTGTCATTGTTTGCACTCCACTTTACACCCAACACATTTTGAACTGGAAGTTCTTTGGAATTCAAGTCTACATCCTGAATTTCATTAGCTCGTTCACGCTGAGGAATTGACTCCAGAACTTCTCTGTTGTTGGAGATGAACTTGTGGAGGTGTAATCTCCCTTTTGCACACACGTTTTGTGCATCTTTGACTAGTTGAATGGCTGTGTCCACAGACTCGACGCTAACAATCCCGTCATCAACATAAAAATTCTTCTTGATAAAGTTGGCTGCTGCAGGATAATCCATTTCATACTGGCTTGCAAGATACTTCATTCCGTAATTTGCACAGCCAGGAGAGGATGCCGCTCCAAAAAGATGGACCTTCATGCGATATTCCTTTGGCTCTGAACTTGTATTGCCTTTCTCCCACCACAGAAACCGTAAGTAATCTCTGTCGTCTGGGTTTACATGAAACATGTGAAACATTTTTTCCACATCACATATCACTGCTATTGGATGCTTACGGAATCTGCAGAGCACTCCTGTTAGCCCATTTGTAAGATCAGGGCCAGTCAGCAAGTGGTCATTCAGAGATGTGCCACCATACTTGGCAGAGCAGTCGAACACAACCCTGATTTTTTCTGGTTTTCTAGGGTGATAGACCCCTTGATGAGGAATATACCACACATTTCCTGCTTTGGGTTGGAATTCAGCTCTTTCTGCCTCGCCGTCCTTGAACACACCTTCCATAAACTTAAGATAGTCGTTTTTGAATTTGAGATTTTTCTCAAGTTTGATTTTTAGACGGTTTAGACGAACCAGAGCTAAATGCTTATTTTCTGGCAGTTGTGGGCGTGTCTTAAAGGGAAGGGGCATTTCTAAGTGACCGTCTGCATTCTCATGTATTCTCTTTTTCAGTAATTGCATGAACTGTATATCATCTTGTGATATATTCTTTTCCCCATGGCTTAAGTCTTTGAAATCTGATTCAAGTGCTCTGATAATAGTGGCTGGTGTCAATAGTGGAAGCTCCTTCACTGATACACGATGGCACAATCCAGTCACTTCTGTTGACGTCGTGGCTTGTGGTGGACTGCCTACGATGCTCCAGCCCAGATCAGTCTTGACTGCGTATCGCTCATCGTCGTATCCTGTGATGACCTGTCGTGGAGCCAATGCTCTGGAGCAGTTGTAACCAATCAGTAGTCCAACCTCGCAGTCCATCAGCACTGTCATTTCTTGTGCTATTCTTTTCAGATGTTTCCACCCTTTGGCCGTTTCAGAGGTAGGAATGTGAGAACGCTCAAGTGGAATGAAATCTCTGGTATAGGCAGGTGGCAAGTTGATAAAGCATGGTGAGGAAAACCCTCTTACTCTAAGTCCACTAACTCTCTCACTCTGAACAATGGAATCTTTTCCCATCATAGTGGTAAGCTTTAATTTGATTGGCTCCAAATCTGCCCCCATCCTTTCACATATCTCTCTATCCACAAAAGTGTTGCTACTCTGTGTATCCAATAAGGCGTACACTAAGATCTCTGTTTCAGGGAAGGTGGTTGAAGAAATCCACACAGGCACAATCATGGATGTGCTCCCACCATCACATCTGTTTAGGCAGCAAGAAAGGGAAGATGTGTTTTCTACCACCTGTACAGCATTAGGTATGTTTGTAGCAATAGGACGGTCTTCGTGCAGTGGCGTTGGATGATGTTTCTTACATATGCCACAGGTAGCTTTATTCTTGCATTCCTTTGATTTGTGTCCTTTTTTTAAGACAACCAAAGCATAGGTTGTTGTGAAATATGAAGTTTCTCTTGCCTTCTGCAGACATTTTTACAAGCTTTCTCCACAGCATGTACATGTTATCGTGACAGTACTTAATTTGTCTGATGCCTTCACATTTGTGATGAATGCATTAGCCTTTGGACTCTTTATTTCTCTACATGGCCTTTCATCATTGCACTTCAATGCATGAAAGGATGTTATGGGATTGCATGCAATCTCTGCCTCTTGTGCCATAAATTCAGCAAACTCTTTGAAATTGGGGTATTCTTCTGTTTGTCGCAAGCACATTGTGACATGACGATTCCAGCAAGAGGTCAGCCAGTCAGGGAGTTTCTGGAGCATTTTTTGGTTTTCCTCACAATCATTTAACACCTGAAGCCCTTTGATGTGAGGCATAGCATTACTACAGGTCATTAGAAAATCACTGAATTTTCGCAGTTTAGCTGATTCCCTTGCACTAATTTTTGGCCAGTTGTTCAGTTTTTCTCTAAATGCACGCTGGATTACAAAATGGTGGCCATAGCGAGAGTTCAATGCCTCCCATGCTTGGTCGTAAGCTTGATCATCCTTTCTGTAGAAGCTTCCTTCTAATACAGACCGCGCCTCACCGCCAATGTATTTTTGAAGGTAGAACAACCTATCAGCTGAACTTGTGCATCGTTGTTCAATCAGTGTCTTGAAACTTGTGCTCCACTATAAGAACTTGAGTGGGTCTCCTGAGAAGACGTCAGGTTCAGGTGTGGGAAGTCTGGTAAGAACTACTGTGTCATGCAGGACTTGTGCTAAAGATGCCTCGTTGTTTGTGTAGTTTGTTTGATAATTATTGTTCTTACATGTCTTTTCCCTTTTAACACCTTTATAAGGCACTTGGGAAGAATTAGCCATCTCACTATGCACAGTTTTATTTTCGTGACAGGCCTCACTTGAGTCGGCTTCAGAGTACACCTTAAGCTTAGCAGCTATTACTTGGAGATCTCTCTGATTTTCTAAAGAAGGATTTCAGCCTTCTTTGCGGAATACTGTGCGGCACACTCTGCTCTTTTTGCTGTCATGCTTTGCTGTTCTATTGAATGAGAGTGGTAACTATGAACAGTGAATCTGGAGGTTGTGGTATCAAATATTGACTGGGCATACTCTCTATCAAGCATCATATGAAGCCTTGCATTTTCCGCTTTAGCATCAAAATCCTCTTGCCCCACTTCACTCAACCGTACTTTCATTAGACCCATCAAATCTGTTGTGACTGCTATGCAGGAATCCATCTTTCTTCTAACCTCTGTGGAAGGCGCCAGCTGAGATCGTATATTTTCATACATCTCTTTTAATTTTGTCTCCAGCCCTTCAACAGCATCCATCATCTCACTCAAGTCTTGGTCAGAGCACTCAGCCTTAAGTTTTGTTCGTGAAGCTCTCACTTGTTCTTTCCAGCATTCATATAGCTTGATGAATTTATTTTCCCATTGGGAAGCCTCTCTATGCTTTAATTCAAGCATTTTGGTGGTAAACTTTCTCTCCCGTGAAGATTTCCTGGGACCAACTCTCTTTGAAGTGGTGGAGGTAGGCTCCATCATTGCTACTTGGTGTGATTGTATTTTAGCGTGACTATCACCTATGAGTGACTCTAATTGCTCCTGCTCAATCTCATCTTGTTCACTTTGTTCCCAGATTCATCACCTAATGATTTTTCACCTTGAAATGACATTGTAGAGATTTTAGAGAAGGCACTGTGTATATGTGCAACTATTCAATGTTTGCAGTTCAAGAACTCAGGTAATGCATTTTCCTTATAATACGAATTCTCGAAACAAGGTGTAACCAGTGAAGCCCTTGCCTAGCTATGAGCGTCTTTTGAGCCCTGTCTGTTACTGTTGCCAAGGTGATGCACCGTTTCCTCCCCCCTCCCTCTTGCTCAAGCGTATGTTTTATGGGCCCAACCAGCCACCGTAGTTGGAGCACTGCGTTGTTTCCCCCTCCCTTTACGGAGGCGCCAGGTGAATACAATCGGGGTTATCAGCTTTAGTATATTTAGCTGTAGTAGCATTGGGTGTAGGCATGGCGTCGTTCTGCTGTGGTCTGTTGTGACTTGGGTGACGGTTATCAGACGGTAGGTTGTTTCTATAAGTGGTGCTATTTCTAATTATGGTTTAATAGTAAGGTGTAATCTCCCTGTGCAGGTGGGTTGGCGTGCTGGTCTGTGCAAGCTTCTCTGTTTTGCTGGTTTGTTTAGTTTTGCTGTTTTGTTTAGTTTTGTTTCGGTTTTCTTGTGTTGCATTGTTTTGTTTCGATTTTGTTTGCTTTGGCTGAATGTTTTGTTTAATTTCTGGCTTGGTGGTTCTACTAGAACTGATTTTGGTTAGTTTGTTATATTCTCTTATGATTTGGTCACGTTTGTTGTGGCTTATTTGATTTACTGCTTCATTGACTATTTTTACAGCAGTTCTAGTTTTATTGTGTAATATTTTAAATAAATACTGATTATCTTTATTACTGTGTTTTTTTTGGGAATCATTTTAGCTGTGGGGTGTTTGCTAGTTTTAGTGGTCATAGCCATTGTAAAGTTCTAATTGTCTCTTCTTCTTATAGGACATTTGGATGCTCCTTCCCTGTCCGTTCACTTGCGGTTTGGCACCTTACTTGCAGTGGTGTGAGTTCCCGTGCACGGCACTTCTGTGTGTGTGGTGTGATTATGTGTAGTGGAGACTTTAGGATGACAGGGCTAGGCCATCTCGAAGTGAATGCCCACAGCTGATATCCCAGTTTTCTGGAGCTCCGGTATTTTCTTTTGATTTTATTTTCTTTATCGTAGATATTAAATGATGAGTTTTTGTTGAATAATCCTTCTCATTACCTCAACTCACGTCTCTGCACATTATTCAGGCTTACCTGTGTGTCTAGGTGCCTTTGATTGCTTAGATTTATAGGATAGCTACACTGGTCTAGCGAAATAACAGCCACACGAATCGTACAGATGTCTTCTGGAGTTGTTTTATTTCTTTTCTCTCTCTCTCTCGCTGTCTATGTCTTTTGACACCGTGAAAACTACAAAAAAAAGAACCTGGTTCAGGATGTGCATTTCTCAGTCTCTCTACTAGTGTCTGTAGTTAAACAGTTTCAAAACACATTAGCACAACAAAAATAGCAATTCTTGCACAAATCAACAGTCTGCTTCACATAATCAATGTAGAGACATATTAAATAACATTATAAACAAATATACACATTTACTGTGTGCGCCATTTAGACCATGTGTAGAACTGAATTGGTTTGGTACCGCATGTCTCTCTCTCTCTGCAAACACGCTGGATCTGACCCATAATCCAATGGTTCTTCACACTAGATTCCAGTCACGTGACACATCCTTTCCCATTAAACAATTCGTTTCACAAACAGGAATTCTTTTTTTTTTAAACCAAAATCATATATTCCAAACATTTTTCAGCAGATTGTGAACAGAAATAATCATGAAATTCAAAAATGAACAATTTAAACAAATGTCTCTGGGACAGTAACATCCCTGATACACCACACAATAGCTGTGTCATCAGCAAACCTCTGAATGTGACACAGCTCAGAGTTGTAGCAGAAGTCCGCGGTGTACAGGGTGAAGAGGAGAGGTGCCAACACTGTGCCCTGGGGTGCCCCAATGCTGCTGATCAGTGTCAGACGTGGTGTCTTTCAGCCTGACGTACTGCGGCCTGTCGGTGAGGTAGCTGGCAATCCATGTGACCAGGCAGGGGTCCACCTGCATCCTGTTCAGTTTGTTCTGTAACATGAGGGGCTGGATGGTGTTGAAAGCACTCGAAGTCCAAGAAGAGGATCCTCACAGTGCCTTTCCCCTTATCCAGGTGTGAGTGGACTCGGTGTAGCAGGTAGAGGATGGCATCTTCTATACCAACACCTGCCCGGTATGCAAACCGCAGGTAGTCCTGTGCATGTTGCACCTGTGGTCTGAGGAGACAGAGGAAGAGCCGCTCCAGAGTCTTCATCAGGTGTGATGTGAGTGCTACTGGTCGGAAGTCATTCAGCTCGCTGGGCCGGTTCTTTTTGGGCATTGGAACTATGCATGACGTCTTCCAGAGGGTAGGCAGTTTCCCCAGCTGCAAGCTGAGGTTGAAGACGCATTCAAGTGGTTCACCCAGTTCAGCAGCGCAGGTCTTCAGTAGTCGGGACACACTTTGTCCGGACCTGCTGCTTTCCTAGGGTGAAGTTTCCTGAGTTGACCCATGACCTGATCTGCAGTGAAATATGAAGGACTTTGTGTTGGGATGGTGGTGGTGGTGGAGAAGACTGGTCCACTGACTGGGGGGAGGTGTGTTGAGGGAAGAGGGAGATATGGTTGCAGTGAGGGAGAGGGTGGGGGGGCATGGACTGAGTAGAAGTGGAAAAAGAGGATAAGCTTGAGTTGTGGCAACAGCATGAATGTCTGTATAATGTGTTGTATAAAACACCACAAGCAAAGTGACAAATTGTCTTTTTCTCTGTAGACAACACACAACACCTGCATAGCAGTAGTCTCATTGTCATCCGTCATGTTTGTTTAGACATAAAGTCACATTACTTTGTGAGAAATCCCACGGTGTTGTACGATGCCTGTTGTACGAAGCCTGTTGTACGGAATCAGAACTTTTGCTCATCTTGCATTATCTAAAAGATCATTCAGGGCACATAGTTGTGGGGACTAACATGTCGCCAACATCGGTTAGGATTAGTAAACTTAACATTTATTTCAGATCACTATGTGCACATGTTGCTGCATCAAAACACATTTTTTTCACATGCATACATCTGGTCTACCTTGCTTACTAGACTATGTGAATTTTTGTGAGATCACTGTGAGATCTTATTACAGCATTGATGGGACATGCACATAATTGCATGTTGCATGATTTCAATGGATAACATCTGTAAGAAATAACTTCATTTACATATGTCCCATGAAACATCTGTAGCTTTGTGAGATTTCCTGGTCAGCTTCTTAAGAAAGATTGGAATTTGGGGTTTTTTTCAAGCAATTCTGGAAAATTTCTTTAGGGCCTATGATAAAGTGTTCACACAATGTAACAAGTTACAATTGATGACATGAATGAGGCTTGATCTGGTATTAACCACTTTAACCTTAACATATTGGTATTACACCTTGCTTTTATGTTTTCAGTGGCCTGAAGGTCAGTCTGAATGTATTCGGAAGGCCGTGGTCACAAAAGAGTACCAAAGGCCTGATTGTAGAAGTGACATTTGCCAGAGGCATGACTAGGCTTTCAGCATCAGATCACAAGCAGTCACCACCAAACAGTGCCCCGATGACTCCAAATAAGCCAGTTCGACGTGACAAAGACGAATGGCTGTTTTGGCGGGCGGCCGTAATTGTGTGGATACGACCCATTATCTGCTCTTCCCAGGTGTAATTATTAAGCCAATGATCCTGAACAAATGAGTGGAACACAGGGACAAAGGAACAGCTGAGAACGCCCCATTCTCACCTTCAACACCAACAACTGTGAACCATGAGCCTCCAAAATGTTGAGTTCCCACGGCTGACCCACCTTGGAGCTGGGCTGTTAGGCAGGCTTCATAATGAGGGGCCTTATGGACTTCAGGAACAGTTAGGTAAAAATGTGATTTAATTGCTTGAGCACTTATAATTCAGTTATTCATCTTAAATGTGCATTAGTTGATTTATTGCTTTTATTATAAATACTATTTCTGCAAATAACAAAATATATAGAAGTTGATTTAGTAGTTTTAGTAGTTTTAGCTATAGCATCAAGTGTATTATGTGCCTGAGAAAGCCAGTTTGGAGAGAGAGAGGTAAAACGGCTGGTCTGTGTTAACACGAATCTTCAGTCGTTTTATAAAATTTAAATCATTACATATGAAGGGAAGTTACGTAATGATATATCAAGAGAAAAGGTAGCTGTCTTCCTGGTAAGATATGTAAATGCAATACATACAAAAAGTTAAACTATTTAAATTGCATTGAACAACAAACCATCACCTTTGAGTTGTATGTAATATCAGCCAATTGCAATCAGAGTTGGCCTTTTATTCAAAATTATTATTCCACCATAAATGCTACAGTAGAGGTGATATTTGCCTCATTACAAAGACAAACAGAAGAGTAAAGACATTCTTGCTTAGGAAATCAATCGGAACAGAATGACAAGTGTATAGGCTTGTTACCTCGAAATCAAAGAGACATGCTTGCTCTGGCCAAATGCTGTGTCTGATCTCTTCAGAGCAACATGCCACACTTTTAATAACAATGCTTGACATTGTTCATCGTTGATTTTATGAATGTGCTTTGCGTAAATAAATAGAAATGTGGGCAGGTCCAAAGAGATCCCTTAAGACGTATAGACATATGCAAAAGTTTGAACACCTCTAATCAAAGGCAATGGTATGGTGCTGTTATATGTGAAAATAATAATAATTCTTTACAGGGAACTATCTAAAATATGGCATTTTAGTTATAATTTTAACTCAAGTTTAACATATTAAAAGACATAAACATTGTGTTGTATTTAATATCTTTTTTTACATTCAGCAAATAAACATCATGTGTGTATTAAAATCTACAGAAGCGTGATATCTGTGGACCTATTTTTTACTTAATTGCACTAATGTAACCAACACAACATGTAATTCAGTCTCATAATGCACCCCATCATGACACCAGCATTGCATGCTTGGCTTCACTTAATCACTTACCACCTTCTCACATGTCATCTGCCGAATTCTAATCATCTACACCCTTTGTTAATTTCATTTGCTCTATATATACTCCTTAGTTTGTCCCTGTATTTTGTAAAGTATTGTCAGCCCTCTTGTTGCATAACGGGTGTTACATCATCTCTTGTTTCCTGTTTGTCTCTTTTTGTATGATCTTTCATTGGTTCCTGGTTTTGTCTTTTGGTTTAATCATTATGCTAACATTTGCATACAACTGTAAACACTGTAAATGACTTTCTTACATATTAAATCTTAACAATATATTTATACACATATTATAAATATATCAAATGGAGTTTCCCTTTAAGATTCACTATATTGTAACTACTATATGACTAAGAAAATACTATAAAACTAATATGTATGTTATATGGTACTGTAGGAGGAACTAAAGCATGGACCCTTAGGTCTGTGAGGAACCTACCAGACAAAGAGTAATTCATATGCATCACTGGATTACAATAAGTCATTGGCATACTCACTTACTTTTAGGACTAATCATCTTGTCACCTTTAACCATAAGCTAAAAGCTAATGTGTTTTGGGCCAATGGCACACAGAGGTTTTTATGATTTATTTAAAGTCAGCATGAATCAGAAATCATAAGATATTTTTTTCTTCTAAACTACAACAGTGAAAAACACACAAAAAAGTGAAACAGCATCAGTCAGGATCTCTCAGCTGAGCCTGAAAATAGGTGGGGGTGCTAGAAATAGGAGGTGAATGATACAAAGAATATGAGTTTCACTCCAAAACACTGTACATGTATTAAAATAATTGTGGATATAGCAAGTTTCTAAACAGAACAGCAGCTGGTATAAAATGGAAAACAGTGAATGTGTTTTCTAATAAATGTGTTATTAATCAAAATACAACACTGTTATTTCCAGCCTGTGTAAAGCCAATTCCTAACAATGAATATCCTGGAAAAAAAGGAAAAAAGAAATATAAAGTGGTCTTTATTGCTTCATGTCATTGATTATTGTTGTTTCTACCCACTGGCTGGTGTCCAGTGATGTAATCACTGTTAGAAAGAATAAAAGTCATTATATTTTGATGGAATTACAGATCATAGAAAACAAGGATTTTGACTTTTAAATGATATGATGAGTAATGCTTAATATGACCATAGGCATGAACTAACAAAGTAAAAAGGTATAAAAAGATTTTAATTCCAAAATTAACTTTAAGGCTCGTTCCACCATTTAGTAACTGCACCATACCAATATAGCCATTATGAAAATACATTGAGGACCTTTTTTCTCATTTTTTATTTGTGGGAATCACCCTCTATTACTGCTACATTGCTTGAAAGCCTTCAAACCGAATTACTTGCACAGACAAGGCATAATCCTAATTGTTTAATTCTGACTGTTACTGTAACAGTTGCCAGTAAAATGTGATAAAAAAGTGACAAAATAAGCAACAGCCTTGTTTGATGTCTGCCAGAGTTAAATATTTCATCAATGGTTGACCTTTATGAATCACTGTGTAAAACAATGCTCTTTGACATGTAATTAACTTCGTTTAATGTGTGCTATGTTTACATCCATGAATAAAAGTCAGGAGGTATTATTACATTTTAGACACATACTAGACAGAAGACATTTCTGTGAACTGCTCAAACAGCTTAGAGCTGTTCCTATCACATCTAAGCATGACACACCAGTAATAAACCTATGAAATATATAGAATGAACTGTGATATATATGGAAGGAACTGTGAAATATATGAAAAATACAGTTCATTCCATATATATTAATGTTCATTCTAGATATACAACCCCAGGCAAAAAAATATGGAATCACCAGCCTCGGAAGATAATTCAGTTGTTTAATTTTGTAGAAAAAAAGCAGATCACAGACATGACACAAAACCAAATTCATTTCAAATGGCAACTTTCTGGCTTTAAGAAACACTATAAAAAAATCAAGGAAAAAAATCGTGGCAGTCAGTAACGGTTAATTATTTAGACCAAGCAGAGGGAAAAAAATATGGAATCACTCACTTCTGAGGAAAAAATTATGGAATCATCCTGTAAATTTTCATCCCCAAAACTAACACCTGCATCAAATTAGATCTGCTCATTAGTCTGCATCTAAAAAGGAATGATCACACCTTGGAGAGCTGTTGCACCAAATGTACTGACATGAATCATGGATTTAACACGAGAGATGTCAATTTAAAAACAAAGGAGAGGATTATCAAACTCTTAAAAGAGGGTAAATCATCATGCAATGTTGCAAAAGATGTTGGTTGTTTACAGTTAGCTGTGTCTAAAATCTGGACCAAATACAAACAACATGGGAAGTTTGTTAAAGGCAAACATACTGGTAGACCAAAGAAAACATCAAAGCGTCAAGACAGAAAACTTAAAGCAATATGCCTCAAAAACAGAAAATGCACAACAAAACAAATGAGGAACGAATGGGAGGAAAAAAGTCCACGTCTGTGACCAAACTGTAAGAAACCGCCTTAAGGAAATGGGATTTGCAAACACAAAAGCTAAACAAAAGCCATCATTAACACCTAAACAGAAAAAAACAAGGTTATAATGGGCTAAGGAAAAGCAATCGTGGATTGTGGATGGCTGGATGAAAAGTCATATTCAGTGATGATTCGCGAATCCGCATTGGGCAAGGTGATGATGCTGGAACTTCTATTTGGATGTTTGGGATGATGAAATCATTTTTCAAGATTATAATGCATCTTGCCATAGAGCAAAAACTGTGAAAACATTCCTTGAAAAAAGACACATAAGGTCAATGTCATGGCCTGCAAATAGTCCGGATCTCAATCCAATTGAAAATCTTTGGTGGAACTTAAAGAAAATGGTCCATGACAAGGCTCCAACCTGCAAAGCTGATCTGGCAACAGCAATCAGAGAAAGTTAGAGCCAGATTGATGAAGAGTACTGTTTGTCACTCATTAAGTCCATACCTCAGAGACTGCAAGCTGTTATAAAAGCCAGAGGTGGTGCAACAAAATATTAGTAATGTCTTGCAGTGTTCTTTTGTTTGTTTGATTTTCATGATTCCATAATTTTTTCCTCAGAAGTGAGTGATTCCATATTTTTTTCCCTCTGCTTGGTCTAAATAATTAACCGTTACTGACTGCCACAATTTTTTCCCTTGATTTTTTATAGTGTTTCTTAAAGCCAGAAAGTTGCCATTTGAAATGCATTTGGCTTTGTGTCATGTCTGTGATCTGCTTTTTTTCTACAAAATTAAACAACTGATCCTCTGAGGCTGGTGATTCCATAATTTTTGCCAGGGGTTGTATATATATTAACATTCTCTGTTGGCTCTCTTTATACTCTCTGGACATTTCCCATAATACCACTCTCCCAACAGGCCACCGTCACCTGTCTGTTACAAGCCAGTCAGAGAGGCTCCTCACCACTGTTCTAACAACTTAGCTCTGAACTTCATTGCTCTGTTTTGTATAAAAACCTGTTAGTTTGTTTTCACCATTGCAAAGTTTTGACAACTGACTAGTCATTGCATACCGAGTGTTTTGTATTATTTGATGTCTTTCGACTCATTCCCTATGTGCCAAGCTCTTTCTGGATTTGTCTGCATCTCTGTTTTTGGTACTTGACCCTTGCCTGATTACCATTTATGTTTTCTCCTCACACATATCTATTTTCACTCAGTTTTTTACCTGGACTGTTTTTGTGACCACGGTCTTAGATTTCCCACATAATCTTAACGTTTACTTTCCTTTAATATCTGCAAGTGTTTGCTTCGTCTCAATACAAAGTAGCATACATATCTTACGTTAAAAGAAGTTAAAGAAAAAGGTTTAGGTCCAGATTCTCCTGGATGTCCCAGACATTGCATGAATTTATCAATTACATCCATCTACAATCTTGATTTAGCTTAATGAAGTACTGTGTAGTATATATCAATGTTTATTCTATATATATTGATGTCCATTACAAATGTCTTCAGTCTTCATTCTACAAAACAAGAATGTTTTTTTTTCTTATTCCAGGCTATCTATTTTATTTTCTAAAAATGATATAAACACATACAATGTTGACAACTGAACTCTGAAGCAGGAGCTACTAAGAAGCACCTCAAGGCAGCCTTAGTGGGCAAGTCAAACGGCAAGCCACTATGTTGGCTCATTGCAATTCACACTTCTGTTGACACATGTTGACTTCTGTGTGGAGAACACTGTTCCCACTAAGACTCTTTTGTGTTTCTCCAACTATATGCCATGGATAGATCCTGATATAAAGGCTCTCCTAAAAGAGAAAGAGGGCCTTCAGATTAGGTGACAAGGAGGGGCTGTACAGCAGGAATTGAGAAGGAAGATCAGGGAGAGGAAAGCCAGCTATAGGAGGAAGCTGGAAGTACAGTTACAGCAGAACAATGTCATTAGAGTTAGGAAAGGCCTTAAAACCACACATTCTTTGATTTCTCCAGTGTTTTTAACACCATACAGCCAGGGCTCCTAAAGGACAAGCTGCTACATAGTGGGGTGGACTGTCAGCTGTCAAACTGGATTCTGGACTACGTTCTTCACCCTGTACACTGCTGACTTCATGTACAGCTCACCAAACTGTCACCTCCAGAAGTTCTCTGATGACTCGACGATCATTGGTTTCATAACCAATGAGGAGGACAGCGAGTACAGAGAACTGATTCAGGACTTTGTGGACTGGTGTCTGCAGAACCACTTCCAGATAAATGCGGGCAAGATCAAAGAGCTGGTGGTGGATTTCTACAGGTGCAGACATCCCCCTCCATCAATGAACCTAAACAACAAGCTGGACTGATCAGATAACACCACTGCACTTTACAAAAAAGGCCAGAGCAGACTCTACTGAGGAGATTAAGGTCATTTGAAGTGCAGGAAAAACTCCTGAGGACTTACTTTCACACAGTGGTGGCATCTGCCATCTTTTACAGAGTGGTCTGTTGGGGCAGCAGCATCTAGACACCAGACAAGAAGAGACTAGACAAGCTCATAAAGAGCGCCGGCTCTGTCCTGGGAAGTCCCCTAGACAGAGGATGTTAGCCAAGCTGGCATCCATGCTGGAGAATGACTTTCTTCCCAGGTATAAGACCCTCGCAGCACTCAGCAGCTCCTTCAACGACAGGCTGCACCCCAAGTGTATGAAGGAGCGGTATCGCAGGTCCTGCCTTCCTTCCTGCTGCTGTTAGACTCTACAACCAGCACTGCTCCCAGCAGACCACATACACACCACACGTAAACTCTACACGCTTACAGGAAATATAATTTTTTAGTGTAACATAATGTGCAATATTTTTCCATTACCCCTTTGCAATTAAGAGGCAACGTGCAATTATTTGTAAAAATATTCTTAAGGGTTCTTGACTTTTTATTTTTTATATTGTATATACTGTACTGTTTATTTATTTTGGTACTGAGTACCTTGCTATCCCTTTGCTGCTTTAACACTGTGAATTTTCCCACTGTGGGACTAATAAAGGATTATCTTATCTTATTTTAAACAAAATTAGCCCCAGCTTGTATAGTGTATTATAACCTGTCTAGTCATAAACACGCTCTGAATGACATAATTTATTTTAATAGCTCACTTTCTGGAGCTATTCTGGATGTCTCAGATACGTCACTGATTAAGAATACATTCGGCAGCTGAAACAGTGAGTTGTTAGAAATGGAAAACAACGCCAGTATCCTCTCTACAAGTCAAGGTAAAACTGTGATAGGTAAAATATGTGCTTATATACCTGTCAAAAGCTTGAAGAAAAATACACATCACTCAATCCATGTGCACAAATGTCCTACCATATGCTGATAACAAGCCAGCTGGCCCCTTTCCTCTTTAGCCCAGAGGATATGGCTCGTAGGATTTCCAAAAAGATTTAAACATTATGATTGGGCGTACCACACAACATTCTTCCATTTTATCTAAGTCTATCTTAAAAGGGCTCAGAGAAGGCAGCAGTCTTTCTGAATCCTGTTTATACATGTTTTCTCTTTTTATACCTAATCACGTTTCTGACATTTTGCCAATTAACCTAATTAGGTTTTTTATACAACTTTACCAGGGCAGAGGTGTCCTGCAAGTATAAGGGTAATGGCCTCCCTTAATTGCTTCCACCTCTTTTTAGATTTTATGAGAACGGACAACTGCACAGCCAAACATTTTGTAGATTTCTTGCAAATCCCTGAAAAGGACAAGTCCTGGACTCTAATAGGGTGAACAACGTCAGCTTTCAGACTGCAAGTCTTTGAAAGTCTTATTTGAAATGCAAGATAATATAGTTTATTTATCAATAATTGATTTTGATTTTGTACTTTCATGTAGGGGTAGTAGCAATGGTCTGCTCCAATTAATTTTATAGCCAGAAAGCTTGACAAACCTTTCAAAAAGTTGTAAGCAACAGAATCAGTGATAATTGATATGTAAATTTAAATTTTGGGAGAAGTATTCATCCATGATATTGATATTGATGAGTTTAACTGCACTGCCTGAGCCAGCGGTTCAAAAGATAACTTAATTAAATATGGTGATACAGGACATCCTTGCCTCTGCCAAGTTTAAATGATGGGAACTGTTAGGCTGAGAAAACACAATAGGTTGTCTTACCCATTTTCCAGAAATGTAACCCAAAACCAAAGTGGTCCAGAACTGACCAGAGAAATTCCATTCAAACCTATCAGAAGCTTTCTCTGAGATATAAGAAAAAAACAGCAGATAATGCTATGTAGGTGATAGCCCCATCAATAATAAGAAGCAATCGGCTCAAAATATTTCGTTAAGGAAGCCAGTTTAATCATAGTTGCTCAAATCTCTGATACACAGATCAAGTCTAACAACTTGTGCTAGTACTTCACACTACTACAAGCCGATAGATATCAGGCTAATTGGTCTGCAGCTGGAGTGTAGATCACTCCACTTTTCCTTTCTTCAATAAAAGTCTCCATGCCTTAAAGGTTATGTAATAAACTCTTTGTTAATTATATTTTAATATGAAATGTAAAAATGTACTAGGTCATAAACACTTGAAATAACAGGTCAGTTTAGTTCTGTGTATAATACATTTGGCTTCTTAAAAATATGCCTTTTAGATGTTAACAATAAGATGTTAAAACTTTTTATCATTTTATTTAATATACTGGTGGGCAGAATCATACGGATAATGGAGGCCCATTATATCTTAGAGAATCTAGAAATTTTCTGTTTAACAGCACCATTTAGCCCATTAATGTTCCATGATATTACCTGAATAGACATAATGCGACCTCAACCCAAATCAAAACAATTAAACAATTAAACCTTCCCACTTTCCTACACTATAACGAAGGATAATCTTATATCATTCATGTGCTAAAAAATAACAAAGAAGAAGGTAGTGTCGAATAAGCTAGAACAAGCTCTCCAATCAGCCATTAAAGCAAATGTATTAGGATTCTGTTAAAACCAACTAGATCTCCATCTTGCAGAAGTAAATTTCTCTTATGGGTCATCACTTAACATGAAAAAAAGATTTAAGCTAAGGTCGCTATTTGAACAACTGTTTTTTTTTTATAAATCTTACTGGGTCATTTCACTTTTTAAAAGCCAGGGCTTTTTTTGGCTGGAAAGCTAAACTTCCAAAAGATCCCTTGTTCACATTTCAAATAGCATTTTTCTAAACTTTTGGATTTTTTCTTCAGAGACATCATTGACACTTGATATGTAGACATGACTAAGAGTGGTTTGTATTAAATAATTAATTGTTTCAAGTGGGGCAGAGAGCAAATGAGTTAAGCAGCCATTACTGTTGAAGGTCACATGATCTCCCAAGTGTTCTCTAATAGTCTAAATGGTGAGGTCCTGAGTAATCCCAAACAATCTCCTGATTTTTTTCTTCTTTCCAACACTCACAAACACCATGGTGCACTATTCAGAGCAAAGAACAATGTGTATCCCATCTAGAGGTAAAGCTCTGTCCTTGTTTTGACACTTGAGTCTCTGAAAAACACTGTAGCAGTGTATGAGAATATTGTGAATGCATGCTTGCCTAGCCCGTTACAGAATGCTGCATCTGTCTCAGAGCTTCTGAATAGTGGTGTGGCTGTAAATGCAGTTGGGAAAATCCAGTGTGCCACGGCCTGTTAATGGATGTGTGAGGCGAGAAAAGCATTTACTTCTCTGCGCCATATTCCTCTACACAGTATTTTAAAAAAGGTGTCCAATATCATTCATCTGCTAATGTTGTGTCAGATTTGGGCCCATCCCAGCATATAAAAATGCATTAACCTAAGCAGCGTTCTCCAAGACAGAGAGCAATGTCCTTTATTTGTGTTATACAATGCAATTTTCCGTCTGCTGTGCTTGGCCCTGGTTGTGGAAGTAGATTTTAAGCCCCTTTAATCATTTTACTGTGCTGGCTCAGGAAGACAGGAGAGTATATAGGAGCTAAGTAGTGTCTGTTGCTTCAAGTAATGCTATAAATTATAGTCAGCCCCCTACAGAAAATGAGCAGAAAAAAACACAGCAGTATGATATGCTTTCGGAAAGAGGTTAAATTTTAGACAGATAATGGTGGTCTAAAAGTCTCATTAAATGCAAAAAAAACCTCAAAATAGCAGCAGCAGACTGCAAATAAGAAATCCATATATGTATTCATTGCAAAAGAGAATTGCATATTCATACATGGGAACAGAGTTCCCTAGTTAGAAAAACATAGTCTATCTGGTCTAACACCTTATCTTTCTTAATCTAAATCTCTCTAGTGCCTCCTCTATAGCCTCCTTACTCAAACTGTACACAAATCCATAGAGAAGTCATCAAGATACACCATTGCCCATGTCCTGTTGCCCTGTTTTTAACATATCTGCTACACTTTTGCATTCTTATTTCTATGTGTTGAGAAAGGTAATGATTGCACCGATGCTTTGATTCCCTCTGCTCTTGTACTGCAGATGAAATATAGCTAGTTTTTCCCCTAGTAAACATAGAATTCCAATGGTTATACCCTTAAATGTTGTTGTCCTATAGATCTGTCACTAACTTAGGTTTATGTAATAATCTTTTCTTGATTTACACTGAGAGAAGGAAATATTTATAATAAAGAGTAAGATAAATAATACAAAAAAAGCATTTACTGATGGAAAATGAGGGTAAAAAACCCTCAAAACTTCTCTGAACCCACTCAAACCACATTTAGGTTTTCATTAAGCTTGCAAAGATTTGTTCATGTGGTTTAAAACACATTATGCCTTACTGTGAAAGACCTTGCCATCTAGCTAATACCTTTTAGACAACAAGGAGCAGACGTGTGGACTCAAGTCACATAACTTGGACTCAAATCCAACTCGAGTCACTAAACTGATGACTTGTGACTTGACTTGACAACATCACTAAAGACTTGCGACTTGACTTAGACTTTACCTTTACTGACTTGGACTTAGAATCGGACTTGAGCTTTAAGACTTGAAAAGACTCGCCTACGGCATGACAATGTCAAAACTTGAGCACAAAAAATGCGAGGTGAAAGATATAAAGCTGCATGTTTTAAAATTTTGTGCCCGTTAATGTTTCACTCATTAGCGCAAATGTGAAACTCATGAGCACAGAAAGAGGAACTGCACGCGCAATTTTTATAAACACGCGCTCAAACTGTTTTTTTCCCTTCTGGAATCTTTTTTTTGCTCTTACGATTTGATACTTTTCCTCACACGCAAAGTACAGTACTGTCGGCTGCTCTTTGCGCAAGACAAATGTTTGTGCTTGAGTTTTTAGAGGGGGTGGTTTTGAAAGTTGGGGCGCGGGACATGGGCCAAATGCTAATGGCTGATGGCACCTTGTTTAGTAACTGACTGCTCATTTCAACACACCTCTCAAACTACAGCAAACATGGCGGACAAAGAGAAGCCAACAGAAGAGATAGCTAGATAAAACTCTGGTTTATCTCACAGTAATGATTTAATAGTCTTATCACTTCTTATCAGCATGTATTTATTTGTTCACGCTGCAGCTCACTCAGTTAGGCTTATACATTTGGTGGATATTCTCATTTGGCCGCTGCTGTAGTTCACAATCAAACTAACTAACTAACTAACTAACAAACAGCCTCCTAAATCTCTGAAATTTTGTAAGTGGTGGTGAAGCAGAGAACAAAGTATGATCACTACATTTTCCCACAGCTCCCCATCTTTCCATTCTCCCAGTAGTTTCTGGTACTGTTCAATAACGTACAACATTTAGAGAAATTATGAATCTGTATGTGTTATTGCATAATTTAAACTGAAATACACAGATTATGTCAAAATCTACTACTTTTACAGAGCTGTGGTAAACAATGCAGACATACATACAGACTAAACCAAAACCTCCTAAAACTTTACTGAGACACACCTGCTGTAAAATAAAATCATGTGTAGGTTATTAAAACGCATCTTACAAACATACTACAGTCTTTACTTTGGTATGATATGCTTTGGTTAATATTTAGTAATTTATTAAAAGTAATGCATTGCTATTATGTTATAATTATTATTATAATACAAACATCTGTATGATGTACAAACCTCAAATTGCTTGTGTTGCTGAACAAAGACTGAATATACTGCAGCCTTTAATTTTGTAAGATAAGACTTGGTTGAATTTTAGTTGTATAAAGATAAATTACAACTGTTAAGACAGCCATATGATGTAGAGATATGAAGTTACTCTGTACACTACTGGCAATTTTAGATGTGTATGTCATACGTATAAATTATTAGGTTGTGCGTTTGTGAAGTGTACCACACTTATAGACGGTCCCTTACCGTCTTCAGTGTTGCTTCGACCTATTTAGATAGAAATTACTGTGAGAAATGGAAAGATGGGGAACTGTAGGGATTCTACTTTGTTCTCTGCTTCACCACCACTTACAAAATGTCATTTCAGAGATTTAGGAGGCTGTCAGTACTGTATTTTCCAAAGCCCCCATCTGACTCAACAGCAGTCCTTAATATATCCCAAGCCCCGCCCAGGCTAAACCATTTTACAAGTACAGATAAATCTACCAAAAATAAATCAATAAATGCAAGCACCAATTCATAAATCAATTCATGCATTATTGTGCACTATTTAATTTCTCTCCCCAGGTGTTCCAGTTTCCAGTTAAAATGGTTATTAAGGTTCTCATTGTATGTCTGTGTGCCTTTATAAGTTCCTTCCTTCTCTCTCTCTAAGACCTTTGATTTCTTTTCAAGCTAATTGTAACCTTTTCAAAATATCATATACTGGTTTTCTTTGTAATCATTATAAATGGTCGAATAGTTAGAACTTATCTAACAGTGTTTTAGAAGTTTTGGTAAAGTTTGCTGATCTTAGGAATATAGAATGTGTACTCTATGAATCCATGTGTGTCTATGAATCCAGACATGGATTATATGTAAAATGTTTCTTTCCTTTCTACTGGCATTTAACATTCAAATTTATAACGTACTATCTTTTATTACATGAGACACAAGCATTTACCACAGCTCAGAAATAATTCAGTGGCTAAAAGTTTACCGTTGCCACGGAAACGAAGACACGCGAGTCCACGTAATCCGCGCGAAGCAACCAAGCCGCGTGACCAGCGCGAACCCATGCAACTCGCGCAAAGCAAGCCACGGGCCTCCACCAGACGAACGACCCTTGACCAGCGCACAGAAGCCGACTCCCACCATTGCTCTCTGTGGTCCGGTCCGAGAGGGTGTTTTATTAAGGTTCTTTATTAAAATACCTATTTCCATTAATTCAGGTTATAGCCATGTTTCTATATAGCAAGTTCTGTTTTCTTTTAGTCTAGCTTCCTTTATTTGACCTTTTTTTACCTCTTCCATATTCATCCTTTTTGATATGTTCATCTAAATAAACCTTTTTTTTTATATGAGCTAGTTTTGGTGTGTTTTCAATACTACTGCAAGTGTGTGGATCCCTAAACCTAAACCAACCTCAACATCAGAAAACAAATATTTTATAAAGGTAAATTTATTGATTTGTCTATTTTGATTCATTCGATTAATACCCCTAATTCCATTACAAGCAGTTAGCTAGCTAGCTGGCTAAAAAACTAGCAAACTTAGCAACATGATGGTAAACAACAGCTAATGCACATTCTAGAGGTGCAAAGACATGTTCCCACAGCATATACGACAGAAAATACACCACAGTAATAAACTGGTAATGAGGTGATTAGAACTGCTTTAAATGATCTGCTATTATATGCAAGTTATTTTTGTTATAATACAAACTTTAAAAACATTAATGTTTTATTAATGTCCATTTAACATACTACTAATCAACTGCATCGATTGTATTAAATACTAAAATGACGTTACATCTGGTGACTTGACTTGGGAATTGACTTGAGACTTCCTTGTGTTGACTTGCGACTTGATTTTCAAGACTTGAGAGTTACTTGTTACTTGCAACTTGGTCCCAAGGAGCAAGGAGTGCTAGATCTAGAAGTTTTTATAACAACGTTTTTGTGAATACCAGCCCTGGTGTTTTCAGATGCGGCTGCCTGTCATGGTGAAATCTGGCTTTCTTTAGTTCCCAGTGAAGCATACTGTGTTCTAAACCATGCCTGTGCGACCTTAAATAAGATGCAAAACTGTACTCAAAAAAGTACTCAAAACATTGAGTCTTTGCTCGTAAACAAAATTTGAAAAGTTAAAACAGTGTAAATCTCATTTTTTAGCAAACTGCCAAGCTCCAAAAGAGTTTATACAAGGGCAGTCTAAGACATTGTGGGTGTTGTGAAACCTCCTTCATTCAAAGGATTAGCTCTCATGGCCTGACACAATGCAGACCCCCTCCAGACCACAAATTCTAGGGGGGGGGGCAGCATTTGGAGAGTCATCATAAAACTAGTTTCACACAATGCCTGGTCTGTAGATAAAGACCCCAGGACCAGCCTTTTTTAACCCCATTAGCCTGGGACCAGCCGTTTAAACCCATTAGTGCCTGCTCTAATGCAATAAAGGCCTCCCATGCAATAAAGAACTTCAGTCACTAATCTACATCAGCAAACAAGAAGATTCCTGTATCTGACCCTCTCACACCAGGGGAGCAGCTGCCATAAACTAGTAGGAGGTCAAGAGGTAATCAACACCAGAGAAAACCCATCTACAGGACTTTCAACTATACAGAACTTTAATTCCTACATTAAACATTGGGATCCCGCAAGGATCATCATCCTCAGGACAGTTAGTCGAACTTAACCATGCGTCGGACATCCCTCTCGGATGTTGCATTCCAAAATTAGCATATTTTCTGCAGAATTAACCCAGCCCTTGATGGAGCGACAGCGCATCCTGATGCCAACACTCGGATATGCAAGGTCGAGCAACGGTCACTTCACGGACTCTGATGAAGTCCTGGACTTTGTATAAGGCACCCAGTTGTGTTATTCTGTTGAGTATATGGGACTGTAAACTGCTTTACTGTATCCTACCCTATCCTCTGTATACTAAGACTCTTGAAATCAGTGTACCAAAGGTTTAAATTTGTACCTCATCCGTGTTAATCTGTATGCCTTTCTTGAATATCCTATCCTAGCAGAGAATCTCGGACTCATCAAATCTCATGAAAATATACTAAAGTTTATGAGTTTTGTAACTTTTTTTGTACTTATAAGATTTGTCTTCACTGGTTGTAATAATGTTCTATTTAGAAAAACAGTTCAATCATTTTATTCCCTTTTCGTGATAGGAGAAAAGCTTGTTTATTGTGGGGGAAGTCTTAGGAAAACTCACAGCCAATCAGAGTTGTAGCCTAGAACCCACCCGTATAGCGGTAGCCAATCCCGGCTGGACCCTGCCCTGGAGGGAGGAGTCCAAGTTCCAGATAAACGAACGGCGCGCAGCCGATAGAGAGAGAGGAGACGCAGAGAGTGGGAAGAAATTGAACCAACGACCAGAACTTCTAAGAGTGAGACCTCCAACTCAGCGTGCTTCCACCGTTCAAATCTGCAGAATTCTTTGTTTGTTGGCGCGTTTTATTTTTCCTTTTGTTTTAACCAAAGTCTAAGTCGCCTGAGTTAACCTAGATTAACTATCGCATGGCCAGCGAGAGTTGTCTTTGACCTATAACTCAGGGTTGTAGTTAAACTTCCTAGTTACTATTATTTAGCCAGAGAGAACTTGGTCTCAAAACCTCGAGCTCCACAGCACCCTGCTACAGCAGCTGTTCCGACCTACGAGCCGATTCCAGAGTGAAGATTCGAACAAAGACTTGAGTGAAACCAAGCGAGAACCGATTCCTGCGAGGCTAGTGAAACAAGCCGCTGCAGAGAACCAGGTCACGCCAGGAAGAAGGCCCGGCAACCCCTGCAACTAGTTCGCGAGACCGCACGGAGAATCGTTCCCGGGTCCAGGGAGAAGTCCCGTCCCGCAGACGACACCGCAAGGCCGCAGACGACACCTCAAGGCCGCCGACGCCAGCTCCGGGTCCCGAACGCATCCACGCTCCGACTCCAGCGACTCACCCGCGGCTGAGGCCACACAGCAGCTGAGTAAGAGTGACTATCTTTTCTGAGCTCAGGTGTTGACGCCAAGTTTAGTAAACTTATCTTTTACTAGTCTAGTCCCTCAGTGACATCTAACAGTTTCGCTAGACGACTTCCCCCGAAGCTCCTTAGGTGGGACTACGTTATTCCTGTGTAATCTTATTCATCATTTAATCCCTATATCCAGTCTTGTGTGCTTAGACAATCACTTGTGTTGTGGATTTTTTAGTTATCCAGTGATTTTCTTATAATAAAGTGGTAGTTGTTGCACCCAACCGTGCAGTAATTGAATATTGTTGTGATTCAGACAATTCACTTGAAATTGAGTAACCCTTCGATCTTAACTTTAATTAATCCAAATTGATTAGTTAATAAATTCATTAATCAAATTAAAGGTATAAATCAACCCTCTAGCGTATAACCTGCAACATGGGACACTGTAAAATGTTAAAAAATATCTTTAAAAATATCTTAAATAGCTGATGCAATCCTCCTTGGATATAAAACAAGCTTCCAAGAAAGGCCTAGTTCTTTAGAGCAAAGCCGGTTTGAGATTTGTGGCTCGATACATTTTTTAAAAATGACTTTCCTCAGTCAGGGATTGCAAGGATATTGGGTAATTCACCCTCTACAGTACCAAATGTCATCAAAAGACTCAGAGACTCTGGACAACTCTGTAGGCATAAAGCACATGGCTGAAAACCGCAACTGAAGGTCCTTGACCCTCTTTTCCTTAACTGCATTAAACTGTTCCATTTTTCTGGAATGTACATCATCACATGGGCTGAGGAATGCTGACAACTATTGTAATAAACATCGTTTCTTGCTGCATTCATAAATGCAAGACTATATTATGCACAGTGGAAGTCATATATTAACAAATTCCATATGGACTTAAGATCAGTGAAAATGTATATTGTGGTCTGATGAGCCAACCTCTCAGATTATTTATTGTAAGTCATGTTCTCTGGACCAATAAAGAAAAGGGCTGTCCCAACTGCTGCCAGCGTAAACTACAAAAGCCATTTGTAGTTGCTGTATTTGGAGTTCAGTTGGCCAAACACGCCATTACAAGCCTTCTGTGGCCAACTGATTAACATTTAGCCCCAGAGGATTGCCACTTCAAAAGTTCAAAAGTAGAATTCAAAAGTTACCCAGATGGTAACATAACAAGAGACCTCATCCTCTTTTCTTTGACTTTATCCCATATATGGAATCATGGACCTGCCTTTCTCCAGCAAGTGACTGAATGTTGAACTTGAATCAATTAAATCTATACTGTTAGCTCCTAAACGCACTTTAAGACTCTTATTCAAAACCTATGATTACACTATATGCCGTTGTGTCCCAGAAAAATTTGTTTGCAGAAATCCATAGACAATATTGTATCATGTGTTGCAGACACGCTGTAATGAAACATCAATGGTCTAGTGTAGACAACGGTGAGATAAAAGGTTAATGGTGGCTGTAAGGAGTTTTCAGCCCTGCATATTAGGGCTTGTTGTTCAGACAGCTAATTCAGTTTAATTTATATTCATGTAATATTTCTCAATTTGGTGGAAAATGAGAAGTAAGATCCATTAAAGCAACACTATGTGCAATACTTGATAATAAACAGTTAATTAAGTATTAATAATTAAGTATTAAGTCTAAAAAGTCAGTGAGTAAGACTATAAATATCATTTCATTTCCCAATGTAAACAATACTGGCCCTACCTGTGGCTATTATATTATGAATGTACTTAATTACAGACAAAGGTATAGAATTTCTTTTTATATGTTTAAAGCCACAATCTTTGAACAGATGTTCAGTTAAGATGGAGAAGTTCAAGCACATCAGCACTGTATAATTGTCTAATTAAGTTTAATTCAATTTAATTTGTCAATTCAATTTGTCAATTCAATTCAAGTTTATTTGTATAGTGCTTTTTACAACAATGTTGTCACAAAGCAGCTTTACAGAAGCTTGAAAACATACAGTTAACACATACAGTTACAACATGTATCACCTAGGGAGTAAGCCAGAGGCAACGGTGGCAAGGAAAAACTCCCTCAATGCTAGAGGAAAAAGCCTTGGGTGGAACCAAGACTCTGGTCAAAAGGTTTTTCCAATTTATGAGGATAAATTCAAAGTAAAGGCTAAATGAATCTCTGTCTGAGTGGTAAGAACCTGCACAGGTAGAGGAAGTCTCTGGTTGTAGTAGTGTCTAGGCCAATTTAGAACACTAGAAAAACTCATGATGTATATTGAAGGTGGCAGGAATATCTGAAATACTGCAACCTCTGCATTACTGGCTATGCTAACAGTCAGGATTTCTTTATCACAGTGGGGGGTTCCCAGAGGTTGTATGAAATGTTTGCATAATGCATGCTGGGCACTGCAGTGAGAGAACACTGATGAGCAAAAACATAAAAAGGATACACAATTGTGCAACCAGTCTGTGGATAAGACCATCTTATGCTTCGATGTAAAAGTCATTGCTACCTAACAATGGCTTCTCTGACAGCATCTTAAGTGATATTCATCTGTGGTTCTTCTCAGTCCAATAGTCTACTGCTTATAAAGCAGTTTGCTTCATTTGGTTTTATTTATCCTTGGATTTCCCCATCCCCCTCCTCTCATCATTTCTCTTCATTTAGCCTTCATTAATTAGATACCACACATTGGTAGCCTAATCAGGGTCATTAGTAATGTGGATAACTTTCAAAGGAGACTCTTTAGGCACATATCAGAAGTCACAGCCTTGTGTCCAAGGCAAAAGCTCATTAGATGTAAAAGGCACCTGGGACAGTCAATATTTCCATTAGCTAATGTTAGTGTTTACCAAGGTAAGAGCACAGATGATCAATTTACACACTGACCTTTTAAGATGATGTTAGCTTTGCTCTTATATGGATGAAGTAGGTTTCTGTGTTCCCAAATGGGGGTGTGATCTTACGCTATGTTCAGACTGCAGGCATATTAGATGGTTTCTCACATCAGATATTTTGAGATGACTATCCACACTGGTATTCGCAAGTAATCAGATTGCATTTATGTGTCAAGACATCATCTACACGAGTTGTAGTAGTGACGATGGCGCCAGTAATTGCGTAGCTTCATTGGTGATGTGGATTTTAAATGCAATTGAGGGGTATCGTCTAACCTTCAAAACAACCGCTCAGTTTACAGAGTTATTCTCTTCCATAATGCATACATGTAGAAATTTGTTTGCATAACTGTTAGTTAGCCGGCAGAGCAGCGTAAGTAGTTGCTGACTGTCCAGAGCCGAGACCAGGCAGCAGACAAACAGGCTAAACCGACCGTCTGCTCGCTGCCTTGAGACGTCACCAAGGTACAACTATATTGAGACTGTTTCACTGCCCCGAATTAAACACAAACTTAGAAAATCTAAATCAGTTTGTTTAAATAACTTAGTTAATATAAGAATATTAGATCCAGTGTCTAGCTGCAGTGTTTCTGAATTAAGGTTTGGTTTATTTCATATAAGATCACTGAACTCTAAGGCTGTCATTGTAAATGATACAATAATTTATCATAAAATTGATGTGTTATGTCTCGTAGAAACTACGAGGAATATTTGGCATTAAATGAAGCCACTCCCATAGGCTATAAGTATGTACACAGCCCCAGACTGTCCGGTAAAGGAGGGGGTATATGTGTCATTCATAAAAATTCATTAGACATGAGTCAGAAACACAATCTCACTTTCAATTCTTTTGAAATTCTTCTCATAAACATCACCAATCCAACCACTAATAGAAGTGTACTCACCCTAGCCAGCATTTATAGACCACCAGGACCTTATTCTGAATTCTTAAAAGAATTCAGTGACTTTGTTGCAGATCTAGCATTGAGCACTGAGAAAGTAATAATTGCAGGAGATTTTAATATTCACTTTGAAAACTCAGCAGATCCATTAAAAAAGGCTTTCTCATCTATCTTAGACTCTGTTGGTCTCACTCAGAATGTAATAGGGCCTACACATTCCTATAATCACACACTAGATCTAGTTTTGACCTTAGGTGTTGATATACATAATCTTACTGTTCTTCCACAGACTTCAGTAGTTTCAGATCACTACCTAATTTCATATGAATTGAGTCTTAGTAAAAATTTATGTACATCACCCTGTTATTGCATGAAACGTTCAATAATGCCAAATACATCTCAGCACTTTATTGAAATCCTTCCAGATTTATCAACCATAATTATTCCATCATCAGAATATTAGACAAAAAGTTCTACCAATACAAGTAACCTATCCTTAATCCGGTTTGGCTCAAACAGCACAAAATGTGGTTTTAGAAGAAAGACTAGAAACATTTTGTCCACTACAGCAGACAGAACTAGAAAAACTTATCTCTTCTTCAAATTCTGCTACATGCACACTCGATATGATTCCAACAAGCCTATTGAAACAAGTATTACCAGCTATTATTAAACCCATCTTAACTCTCATCAACTCTTCTCTTAGTCTTGGTCATGTACCTAAGTCTTTTAAACTAGCTGTGATAAAACCCTTGATAAAGAAGCCAAATCTTGACCCCAGAGAACTGTCCAGTTATAGACCGATTTCCAATTTACCTTTTATCTCTATTTTAGAAAAGGCTGTAGCTTGACAACTCTGTTCTCATCTACATAAGAACAACATATATGAAAAATTCCAATCTGGTTTTAGGCTAACAAGATAACAAATGATCTTCTTCTTGCCTCTGATCAGGGCCACGTATCTCTACTGGTGCAACTTGATCTAAGTGCAGCTTTTGACACTATAGATCACACTATTCTCTTGGACAGACTAGAAAATATAGTTGGAATCACAGGAACAGCGTTATCCTGGTTCACATCTTACCTTAGTGATCGCTTTCAGTTTGTAAAGATAAATAATGTATCGTCTAACTCTACAAAAGTGAAATATGGAGTTCCACAAGGTTCTGTTTTAGGTCCTCTGTTATTTACACTATATATTTACACTATATCATTAGGCTCAGTTATAAATAGACATGGAATTAGTTTCCACTGTTATGCCGATGATACACAACTGTACATATCAGCCAAACCAGATGATAAATCCAGATTAAATAAGATAGAAGATTGTGTAAGAGATATTAGACTTTGGATGCTACAGAACTTCCTTCTTTTGAACCCTGACAAAACGGAAGTTCTCCTCCTCGGCCCAAAGGCTGCTCGGACTAAATGTTCAGATTTAATTTTAAATCTTGCTGACTTCTCTGTAGTTCCTGGTTCAGTAGCCAAAAATCTTGGTGTAACAATTGACTCAGATCTGACATTTAATCAACACATAGGTAATATTACAAGAACAGCGTTTCTTCACCTGCGAAACATTTCAAAGTTAAGAAATGCGTTATCTGTGTCTGATGCTGAAAAGTTAGTGCATGCCTTTATAAACTCAAGGCTAGATTATTGTAATGCATTATTGTCAGGGTGCTCCAGCAGGAACCTGAATAAACATCAGTTAGTTCAGAACGCTGCAGCTAGAGTACTAACCAAAACCAGGAAATTCGATCACATCAGTCCAGTTTTATCAGCACTACACTGGCTTCCTGTTAAATTCCGTATCGACTATAAAATTCTATTACTGACGTATAAAACCCTGCACGGTCTCGCACCGGAGAACCTGCAAGATCTAATTTCCTATTATGAACCGCCACGTTCACTCAGATCACAGGATGCTGGTTTTCTAATAGTTCCAAAAATTCAGAAGACTACAATGGGGGGAAGAGCTTTTTCCTACAAAGCCCCAAAATTGTGGAATGATCTCCCAGTTAATGTTCGGGACTCCGACACAGTCTCAATATTAAAGTCTAGACTGAAAACATACTTGTTTAGTGTAGCTTTTGGTAATTAATCTTCTCTTTTAGATAAAGGCAGGAGATCTGGGGGTTCTTGGACACAGAGGTTTATGGTAAACTGAGATGTTGGTGCTGTTGTTCGACCACTTCACGCGATCACACAGGTTTGTTGATGGTGGAGTGGGGGGACCCCAGTCTCTCAGGTCAATGTTACCTTCTGGTTCTCTCCTTTTAGTTTAGGCTGTTATAGTTAGATCTGCCGGAGTCACCAGCCACACTCTAAAATTCTGAAAATTCATATTCTCTACAGTTTTACTCCCGAGCCCAACTAACTCTCTCTCTTTACTCTTCCTGAGGAAATGACTGTCCTCCCGTCTGTTGAACGCTGTTGAAGGACTGATCATCAGGCCATCACCCCACCATCACCAGCCAGCTCACCTGTCCATTTACTGCTACACCCTCAGTTACATCACTGTGCCATCCAGATGCACCAGCACTGAGATAGGGTGGGACTGTTTCAGCTCACGCCCACTTTACATAAAGACTCAGCCAGAGACTGCCTCAGTCATACACTGCCTCTATCTGTGCAGCTTCTAAAGCTTTGCTATCCAGATTTCAAACAGAGGCTCCTTTCTTTGGTATTTAGTTCAAACTGTAAATACTGTTTGACCAGAGGAGGATGGGTCTCCCCTTGTGAGTCTGGTTCCTCCCAAGGTTTCTTCCTCCAGTTGAGGGAGTTTTTCCTTGCCACTGTTGCCTCTGGCTTGCTCACTGGGGGATATATGTTATAACTGTCTGTTTTCAAAACTCTGTAAAGCTGCTTTGAGACAATATCGTTGTAAAAAGCACTATATAAATAAACTTGACTTGACTTGACTAATCATGAATCTTTGGCACTCATCTTGGAATTGTTATCATCTGTAATTGTAGATTTGATATTGTCATAGTCGGTTGCATTGCAGGTGATGCAAAACACACTTTAAAATCCAATGTGAATGACCAGAACCTACAGACTAAACTGCACCTCTAAAACACATCTAGATATGCTAGTAATCTGACTGGAGCTGGCAGTCTAAACAAGGCCTTACTACAGCACTCAAAGCAATTTTGAGCTTTGCAACTTTCAACTTTGGATGTCTATAATTCCCCTAATCACTGTGACCTAAACTGCAAAAAAGGTGTCTTGAAAAATAAAATTATTTTAAATCTATTTAAAACTAAATAGCACTCAGTTTAAGATTAACTATAAGATTATTTATTTATCAATTCATTTTGCTCATATATCTTTGTAATTTCATACCTGTACAGTTCTATTTATATTCACAATTTTGTTCATATTGCACTATTTATATCTGTAGTTATTGCTTACACTGTTACATGTTCAACATATGCTGCTCTGTGCAATCTTTGCATTTCACTTCTTACTGTATATATGTATAGTAATTTATATTCTATTTTTTTATACCACCCCCTTATCTCACATTCTGTGTACACCTACATTCTATATATTTATTTATATACCATCACATGTACAATAACCTCAAATTGTTAATCCTTTCTGTTTTGCACTTATTTGTAAATAATAATGTATTTTGCACTTCTGTTTGGAGGCTAACTGCATTTCATTAGCTTTGTACCTGTACTCTGCACAATGACAATAAAGTTGAATCTAATCTAATCTAATTTAACCTCTCTTTAGACATTTTCTACTTGTTTAAGTGATTCTAGTAAAATAAATGATTTTACTATGTTGGCAGATAATTTGTCTTGTTTCAAGTTGTCCTTTAAGTTGTCTTCCTCATTTTAGTCAAAATCTTAAAATTAGCAATATTCAATATATTGAATAGATGCAAGATAATTTCCCTTGACAAGATTTTTGGTTTAATAATTCTATAATCTCAGGTAAATCAACCACGATGGTTTCAAAATATCATTTCTTGCAATGTGTTTCAGACATAATTTATATAATGTTATCAATAGGGTTTATAGGTTGGGATAGGATCACTAATCAATTACTACTCAAGCCAAGTTATCCAACCTTTGGTATCTTTACAAGAGTTGCAACAGCATTAAGGTCATGTTATTACACAGCTACTACCACCCACATAAAAACTACACTGTGGACCTGAGGTCAGTAATATCAGCCTGGCAGAAATACAAGTCGATTCAGAGTTCCAATATGGAAGATCCTCCCAAATGCAGCAGGTCAAAGGCTGCATGATGTATGTTCTGAAACGACTGGAATTCTGATTATGACTCAGTGGAGAGTCTGCTGGATGAAGAGTGGAATTTGTGTGGATGCATGTGTGTGTAAGTGTGTGTGTGTGTGTGGGTGGGTGTGTATAGTCACTAATGCTTCACACATCTGTTCAGCAGCAGAGGACGTGCAAGGCATAATCTCACACCTGCTGCCGGTGGGAGCTCAGATACCCACAGCTGGTATGGATCACCAGTGCCACCATCCACCACAGTTCACTTCAGGCTTCAATTATAACAGAGGTAAATTATACCTACTCTTCTACATGCATGTGTACAGTTTCTACCAGAAGAACTATTGACATTAATTTATCTGGAATGATAATATACATTATAATCATTTTTATGTGTGGTGCAATCATAGGATTTCTTTGGCACTGACAATCACTGCATATAATGCATCTTGTTAACAATTCACATTGCATAATAAGCATGTTTTAACAGTGCATAATCATGTTTTAATTGCCTTACGGATGCATTTTAATGTGTTATGTGGTATTCACAAGTTCTTAAGGACATAGCATTCATAAAAAGATAATTCTTCTGCTTATGTGTATGGTCAACTCTGAATACTGCAAATTTTACAACAACATGATTCAGCTAATCAGAATTTAGACTTGTTTAATTAATTTTACTAAAAATCTGAGAAAGTTGTAGTAAGTAGGTAAGGCAAAAGCACTGAAATCTCTTAAAACAAGTACAAGTCTATAGAAATAAGGTTTTTTTTACTGATACTAAAATATGACTAACTTGTACTTAATGGCAATACTGACCGTTGCCTAGTAGTGTAAAAATATAAGTGCGGACACATGTACCTGCATGCACTCACAAGCACTCCAGTCACATATAGCTGACCGAATCGCCAAAGCTTTCCTACACAGTTTAACACTGATAGATTTTGAAAATGATACTGAGTGAAGAAGGGAAAGGGGAAACAGGGCAAAGTGTTCATCAGGTGCTGTGTCACACTTTATTGCTATCCATCCACCTGAGATTACTGCTCTGAGGAGGGTCTCGTCATTTTATCACACCATTTCATCTTTTCCTGCCTCCTTTACTCCAAAATGCCTCTAACCACGGAGAGCAGCAAGCGTAAAGAGGGAGACAGACAGACAGAGAAAAGTGAGATGTTCTTCATGGAGTGGCAGCAGCACATGAAAAATGCATCTGCCCCACTTTCGGAGGCCGCACAATTAATCTAATGTTTCTCGGGCAATCCTTTTACTCAGCTCCTAATCCTGCTCCAAGTGGCAGACTTCTAGCTGGGTCTTAGAGGAAGAGCTGAGGATTACAGAGGCATGGATAAGAAAGCTGAGCGTTCCCTGCCTGTCCTTACCCACCGCTGAGCAACCACAGGCAGCGGAGTGCCTACAAAGAATGGAAAGAGGACATGTGGAAATGTACAGGCTGGTGTAAACACCGGCCTGTGCATGTAGTAGAGCCAGCTTTCCACATAACTATCCACAATATCCTACAAGGTTATGCAGGACTCAGGTAAGAAGCAGGACAGATATCACAGCATGTTTTAGCAGCATAGGTACTGTGGTGCTAGATGCATAACTTTGCTATTACCAGTTTTCTGTTTCTGAATGTTCCAAAGAAACTGCATAATCCAGGATTTGTGCTATGCAAAACTACAAACCTTTACATAAGTAGCTCATTTACTCATTACTATTACTAGCAATCAGTAATTAAATAATTGACTAATCCATTTTATTCATACTACAGTATTTAATTGGGGGTGTTTATTTCCACTTTATTTCATGTTATAATACTGGAACCGGGTAGGGGACCTGGGTCTCAGGCATAGCCTTCACAGCTCACCCAGGCACAGATGTAAAAAGTACATTCACACTAACGTTCATAAAAAATAAATAAATAAAAGCATCACTGTGATGGATTCTGAAAACACTGCTAAGCAGTGATTAGAGGAGAAAATTATTTAACCTTCAGAAAAGATGCAGAGAACATAAGAACCATGATCAGTATATCATAGCAAAATTGAAATTATTTTTTGCTTGTGCTGGCAAAGCTCCCACCTAGAACAAGATAGTAATTTGCTTTTGGGGGCCTTCATGTGGCTCAGAATCTTGGGCACTAGGTCATAAAGCTCAGGGGACAATCCCTGCCTGCTTTTAGTTCCCTAAAATTGTATGAAATGCTTATAAAAATTCCACTGCAATTCATTTGTTATATACACATATTTACCTTGATATTAACGCTGCATTTTGACATTTCCATCATTTTAAACAATATGTCTCAGAATATACAGCCACTGCAGTTTCTTCTATTTATGTACTGGCACAGAATAACCTCTTTCTCAGAACAGAGAATGGGTGTATTACTGCTTTGCATGCATTGCCATTTGTACTGTACAGTCAGAAAATGTCAGAAAAATGACCAGACAACCATTCCTGTAAAAGATTGTTTAAGCCATACATAACACAAAAAGAAATTGTATACTAATGATACAAAACCTTATTACCACTCAAATAATGTTGGTTATGTAATTACAATGAAGGTTGCTATGGTCTGGGATATATTAGACAGTAACTGAACAGCTGATTTTATAGTAGATGTTAGGAACTGCAGCCAATTATTATAATATTGTTGTAGCCATACGACTGGAACATATCTTAAATGGCAGGGCTTGTGGGGTCAGTAGTGGTGTGTACCTGCTGAACTGGTGACGGGGTGCTGGACAACAAAGTCTATCCTGTCTGGACTCCAGAAGTCACAGACATTTCTTAATGATGGTTACAGGAGGAATGTGTCACAACACAACACAACACAACACAACACTCTTGTGTATGGGGAGATGTAACCACAGACTGATCCGATTGCCCCTGTTAAGGCACTTAAGCATTTAAACTAGACACCTGAACAATGGTTGCCTGCCCCGATAAGTGCCATTTTCGGGCAGGGCAGGTGTGTCACTCATTTGAGTAAATGATGGCATTTGAAGAAGACAAGCTGGTGGAGGGGATCTGAAGCCCTGAGCTATTTTTGCTGAGAAAACCTGGGTCCAGGCATTCATGTGGACATCCATTTGTCATGTGCTATCATTGTGGACCTAGTGCACAGCGTCATGGCATGGGCCTCTTTCAGCAGGATTAAGCACCAGGCTACATTGCGCTCCTTAAATGGGAATGGTTTAAGGAATATGACGATCAATCTGAAACCGCATCTGTAGGATCTGCTGGAATTAGTTTGATCCACCCCAAAACTTAAAGCATCTGCTGCTTAACATCACCACAGGGCAACCTTCAAAAGTCTCTTATAGTGACTTCAACAGATCAGAGTCATAATATTTGGCCTTATCGGTATATATTGCAGTAATTATATTTTAAAAAATCTTTTATATAAACATGTTTTTATTATTTTTAATTGCCAGTATGAGTTTATGTTTTCACCATTTTGCACAGAACATAGCTTGATACAACACAGCTGCACTATTGAATTATGTGTACAGTAAATTCTAAGTTGTCCTTTCAGAGTTTGTTGCTAACTGGCTAAGAGCAAGATTTATTGTCCTGGATTCAGCAGCAATGAATGAGACTAAATAGCACCTTGACTGTGGGACTACCCCACCTTTTCCTTTTTATCATCCTATCATGCTTTTGCCATTATTTATGGCAACACCTGTCTTTTTTTTTCTTTTCTTTTTTTTTTAGTCTCTGCAAGATATTTATGCATTAGAAGTCCTCCCACTGCCATTGCCACCACTAAAAACACCCTCCCCCACCACCCTCCACCCGCCTGGCCGCTCATCCAGCCTTCATTTTGCTTTGCTAGCGCTTTGTTGCTGTTATATACTTTACAGAATTCTACCGAAGCAGATGTAACTGTTCCACATCATCTATCTCCAAATGTCAAAGGATGTCTTCATAATACGAGGTAAATTAATGGACAGTGTCAGAATTACGTTATGCTGCATTGCACCTTATGTTGAAATTGAGAAGGAGACTTCTGATAAAGAAATTGTTTATTTTTAAGGGTGTTTTTTCATCTGAGCATATTTTCCATTTGAGCACAATTAACTGCATCTCCGTCAGGCAAAAATGAATACAGTAACAGTTGCCATTACATTTTACCCACCTCCTTGATGCTGTGTGTGGAGTGGGCTGAAGGGCGGACTAGTATAAAGCTAAGAGTAATTGTTGTGTTCGAGCGTAGGTGGGCAGGGATAACATCAAAGCAAAGGCCATCCACCAAAACAAACCTGGTGATTAAAAGCCTCAGGATGGGTTTGTCATTTTATACGTCCATTTCATTTTCTTTTTTTCCCTCACTACCCTGTGGTTTTTGTCTTCTTCCTGAAATGTCTTCATACCCTGTGGGGGTGGTATACAACTGGGGGGAAAAATAAAGCAAAAGATATAGGACATTATTACTACTCTGTGAAGGAGAGTGCTACTAGATTGTAGAATTTTTTCGTGCATGAAGATTAGTGACTTGAACAATAACCACTTCATAACATGGTAACAGATATGCAAAGGAATGCAAAAGCTCCTTGCCTTGTCTTTCACTGAATCATTTAGGGTTAAGGTTAAGGTTTTTTTTATTTAAATCCGCCCTTTACAACAGATGTTGTCACAAAGCAGCTTTACAGAAAATCCAGCTCCAACCCCTGCAGTGAGCAAGCCAGAGGTGACAGTGGCAAAAAAGAACTCCCTTAGATCAAGAGGAAGAAACCTTGAAAGGAATCAGACTCAACACTGGATAGCAAAACAAGTACAAATATAAGATAAAAATGTATTACTTTATGCATCAATTAATTAAAAAGGAAGAAAACCTGGGGGCATGGGGGGTAGCTGTTTGTAGAAGAGAACATCTAAATCTGTGAATGTGCCGTGGTCACGTACGCAAGTTTTCTACCAGGGACTGGGTAGTAAGAAGCTCCATGACAGGAAAACTGGTCAAGAAAGCAGGCAAATAGGGGCACCCAGTGACAGTAGAAGGAGCAGCAGCATCAGATCACAGGTTAGGCAGCTGTTCAGCATCACACGAGATGGGCAGTTGGTTTAGTTAGGACTTAAACCAAGAGAGAGCTACTTCTGTTACTCCTTCTCGTTTTTTTAATTTGTCTAGTAGGATAGAGTGGTCTATTGTGTCAAATGATGCACTAAGATCAAGCAGAACCAGTATAGATATGTTTCCTTGGTCAGCAGATAATAAAAGACAACAGGGGTGCAGTCTCACTTCTGCTCTAGAATTCAGGGGTGTGGTTAAAATAAAGCTTTTGACGTATTTTAGACAAAAATAAATAGATCAGTATCAATTTAACACATTTTTCTCATTGCATATGGAGCTTCTGTGGGCTAGGGTGACCAGATGAGAATCAGAGAAATTCAGGGCATGAGACTTTGGGTGAGTATGTCATGACAGAATAATTAGAATAATTTAGATCAGGCACCCCAATTCTAATAATCAGTTATCAACAGAGCATATGATCAAGATCATGCCGGCCTTACTTGAATATATGAATCAAATATCCATAGCTGACTTGCTGACCACACACACACACACAAACACACACACACACACACACACACACACACACACACACACACACACACACACACACACACACACACACACACTATGTTATAGTCTCATCTCTTCATATCTTATTATTCTGTAACATTATTTAGCTAATACACATACAGACAGCACTTCTCTAACACACTTAGCTTTGATAACACACAGGCTAAACAACAGCACCGCAGCTACATCTTCTCTCACTCCTTACAAAAATACTAATTTGCAAAACTAGACACACGACACCAGTCAAATAAAGCACTGACAGCGAGGTTTTATGGTTTTAACATTTACAGATTGTTAGAGACAAATTAACGTTAAAAGAAAAAGAAACTTTTTGCTCTACTATAATCTTTCCAGCATGAAATCAATCAATTACCTTACTCTTTCTATTAAAGCTTATGTTTAGATGACTGCCAAGTTAATTTGCTTCAGAGACTTTTGCACAGACATGAGCCCCTAATTCCCCAGACTTGAACCCAATTGAGCATCTGTGGGACCACCTTGATTGTCATGTTTGCTCTATAGATCTTCCCCTATGAGCCCTCCAGCAGCTGTGGAATGCACTGCAGTCAGCATGTCTCCAGATACCTGTAACAACCTGTTAGGACCTTATCAAGTCATTCTCAGTCCATCTAGCCACTTAGAGAGAAAGAGAGAGAGAGAAAGAGAGAAAGATTGATAAACATACATATTATTTTAAAGTTATTTAAGAGTTTTGCTGTATATATTTAGTAGCAAGTAAACAGTAAATATAACATACCACTTTGTTTCATGCAGGTCTGTTTTTTTGCCATGCTATTTTTGCAATAGCCTCAACCTATCACACAGAATCAGTTTGGCTTTCCCTTTACGTGTAAGTGTGTTGCAGTTTCCACATGAAGGTGGTTTTGCGTATAAGATGCTGATTTCTGCATCCTCTCCTTGTCCTCACATGACTGCTTGCTGCCACTTGCTGCTTGCCAGAAGCACTTAACTTCAACATAAATATACGTGGTACACCATTCAAGGAATGAGCTATGAATTTTCCCATGTATGTTGGACCAAAAAGCTAATGAGGCAACTGCTCTCTGGGTCTGTTGGTGGAATAGGTAATGCAAGTCTGAAAAATAAGCAGCATCGCAGACTGTTGACGCACTGCACTTCGATTCGGAGCAGAAAAAGGGGAGGTATGTAGGACGCTCCTTCATTCTGTTGAAGGGGAAGATATAATTTAGATGGATTACACCATAGCACCTCTGTTAGATTTCTGAGGGGCATCATCGATCTCTGTCAGTTTACATAACATTGATAAACCTTTTAGTCACGCGGGTGACGGTTGTGGCGTGATGAGGAGGGCAAGCAGATGATCCATCCCAGAGAAAGAGTTATACATAAACATTTACCAGTCAGTGCATTTTCTTCCTGCCATGAAAAGGGAGCGCGCAGCCTGCCGTTGGCGCAAGTACCTGTAGGCAGATGTGAATCATTGCTCTCTTGAGAGCGGGTCTCTAAAATCAATAAAATGCAAGGCGACGCGGGAGAATCTGTGCATTTCTTCAGTCTGCAAGGATAAAGCAGCGCGTATTAACTATTATCCAACTGGGTAAAGGTGCAATAGCACCTATGTGTATTGGCAGGGCACATCCATGGAAGGATACATATTCTTTACGCCCCTACGGAGGTGCCCCTATCCTCTTGTATGACTGTTTCTAAAGCTCATCTCTTCTAAAGGGAGGGAGAGGAGGCTAGCCAGGCTCAGAAAGAGAGCAGGCAGGATTGTGAGTGATTGCAGGGAACCTATAGGGATCTGGGTGCTGTGTGTGTGTGTGTCTCTACAGGAGCTTTAGTGGAGAGGATAGTGAATCTTTCTGGGGCACAAACAGTCCCCCACTGGCCCCATTCTTCTCCCCTGTGGCGCGACTGTGGTTTTGCTTCTAAAGCTGGCTTCTAGGTTTTTAAATGGTAACATTACAAGAGTGGTTCTTAAAGGGAAAAAAATATCTGCATTGTTAAATTGTTCATGTGAACAATTTAACATTGTCAATTGTGAAGGAAAAATTTAGTTGAATTTAGTTCAGTTTTTTTTTATTTCTGCATAATTTAATATTTCAGATATAATTTATTTATTCAGAATTGTTTAAGGTGGAATGGGGTAATTTTGAAAAAACTTGCATTTTCAGGTCAAAGCTTTGTGTATCTACCCTCACTTACTTACTCAACTTTTAAACTGCTTATCCTCTTGGGTCTCAGGGGTGGGGAGGAGGCAGTGGATTGCTGGAGCATATTCTTATACCCTTTGGACAGAAGGCAGAAAGCACCCTGGACAGGCCACTGGGCATGTATAATTCTTTATTATCTAAAACAGCCAGTGAGCTTACCAATCTTTTGTTTTTGTTTTGTCTCAACATTGCATGTATCTCTTTACCAGGAATGGAGCAAATCAATATGGATAAAAAATAATAATATGTACTGTAAAACAGTGTAACACACCAAGCAACATATTTGTAAGCATGCTATGGATTTACTGTAAAGGAAAACATTACTGTAAAAAGAAGCATTACATTTTGTGGATGTCTGCTTCCAATCATCATGACTGTAAATAATTCTGACTCAGAATTGCATCTTAATCTTTGAAAAAGCTGCCTCAGAAAGTTACTACATGAAATAGTTATGAATACGCTGCCTGACACCTGTGAAATTGTGTTGAGATAAGCTTCTAGTGTAAACATGCATTTTTAAAATCTATTTATGGTGGTGAGGTACATGCAGGACATGTTGAGCTAAAAGAGTCCTTGGAGAAAAAGTACTATTTTCTGATTTACCACTATTTTCTATTATACCCTTACCATTATACATAAACACTGTAGTTTCACTGGTGTGTTTGGGACGTAAATAAAATGGGAATATTTGTGTTTTAGTCATTGTTACTTCTGTTTCCCATCATAACCTCCAGCAGTACTTCTCTAAAATGAACATAACAAACCAATTTAAATATAATGTACATTGTAATGGTCCATGCCGTGGAACATTGTCCTGTTTTTTGAAAACCAACCCTATTTATCATGTACACTATTTTATTTGCTTAAAAGTAGCTTATTAGCAGCTTATTAGTTTATGAAATGTATTAGTAAATGACAGAAATGACTTATCAAATGAGAAGAATGAAAAGTTAAAAGCTAACATTATCAAAGCAGCTAGATACCTCAGTTTGGCCTCTTTTGGTCTCTAGTGTTAATTTTTTTGCTGAATAAAAACAGAATCACTTGATTCATGATTTTGTTCCATGGCAGTGGTAAAAGTTATGCTTGATGTATATACAGGTATATATTTGTAGTCTGTAGATCAGTGTCTAGACTAGCAGAATGGTTGAAACTAGAGATGGAATGATCAGTGTTTCAGCGTGATCGGCTGATAGCCGATACTGATTGAGGGTGGGGCTACATGCCATGGCAGGGCTACATAAAGTTATTAGCGCAAGCAAGTCATAAAACATGGTGGAAACTGGTTAATTACCATTTTTAACGAGCTCATGTGAAACAGCACAATATTTTTAACAAATTTATCAGTAAATAAACTAATCAAATAAAAATCAGTAAATCAAACAAATATCGCCAATACTACAATCATTAAAATTAGACCCTTAATTTTAAACGAAAAAAGCAAATTAAATACATGCAGTCAAAACTGCAGTCATTAAACGCAGACTGCAAACATTAAATGTAGATCTTAAATTGTTGCTGCTGATGTACTGTACGTACCGGTCAGATCTGGTCTGCACAGTTCTCTGGGTTATTTGCTTTGTGCTAGCTGTGCGTGCTAGCTCTGCTGTTTGCTGATACTTACTGTATTCAGCCACATGGTGTACTCCTAAGGGCCGATCAGATTAATAGTGTTAAATGTCTTTGGTTCCCCCACGAGACACGTTGATTTTATATATTTTACAAAACAGGATGAGTCTGAGTCACATACAGTAAAACACTGCCAGATGTACGACATGCTTTTGATCAGCGCATACTTTTTCGCGACGCCGCTGCTTAAGTCAGTCTGTCGAAAATGAAAGGGCATGTATTTCCACCTAGCCGTTTAGGTAGGAAATGTAGGGATCCGCCCGGAGAGGGGTTTCAGGGAGGGCTCCACTTCCTAGATAAAACGTTAGATGGAAATACAGAAATTAGGCTCTTGGGTCTCTTGGGTCTTGGGATCGACTAAATTTTCGAAATATTGGTGGATCACCAATTACATATTTTGATTAAAAATCTGTCGATACCAATACATAGCCGATCGATCCTTCCATCTCTAGTTGAAACCACAGAGATTTGTATGATATATTTGTGTAATGCATGCTAGGTAAGCAGAGAGAGACAATCAAAAAATAAATTCCTCCTACCATATGTTTTATTTACACCCCATAATCAGCTTTTTAAATGTAAGAGGTAAGGAGAGGTTTGACAAGTTTTAGTATAAATAAATTATGGCTGTTTTAGTGGAACAAATAAAATGCAAGAAAATGCAGAATATGGGCCACTTAATCATAACAAGAAGTAATTTTGTCTATTCATCATGAAATTGACAATGATGTTTATGGGATGTTGCTACTAGGCTTCCCTAAACTTGTTCATAGGTAGGGGAACTATCTTAATCTGAAAGGCAGCAGGTGTTTATACTGTGCTGAAAATAATGAGGTTATGATTTGACAGTGATGAGTTCAGATTTAATTGTGTGATTTATTTATAGATTTGGTTTTAGATGGAGGCTACTGTGCTCATTAAAAGGTGTTCACTGTTTTTCATAATTAGAAAGTCGAAGCCTCCCCCTTGTAACACCCCGGGCTAATGAGAGAGCATGTACTCCAGTAGAGAAAACACTGAGATGAAAATGGTACATAAACAAGGATGCATGGGGAGAAGTAACCTTGAAGTGCTCCCTCTACCAGTGTTCACAGCTGTTAGGCAGGCTGGGAATTTAAAAGGTGGTCCTGTGGATTTTAGATGTAAGTTTTCCATCACAATCAGTAAATATGTTGTGTTTTTCTTGCCCAGAACATGAAGCAATGAGCAAAATTCCCTCATATTACCAACCGTCATCAGTCCAGTTCCATGTTGCTATGTGAATACTAAAAAAAAAAATTCTTAATGTGTTGTTTTTGAGGACATTTAATCAGATGCATACAATAAAGTGTCATGCCAGATTACCATGTCCGGTAATATCTAGTTTAACACTGCATTTGTCGTAGTGGGTTTAGTGACTTTATTGTGTAATCCTGCTCAGGTACTATTTTATGAAGTCAATTTTATGCTGATGTCTTTCATTAAGTCATTTGGCTACTTTCAGTTAAGAGATTTCTGGAGTTCTTTGCCATCTCCCTCAATCTGTCCTGTGAGACAATCATTAAAGTGGATTGATTGCTTAGTTAGCCATGTTAATTTGCTCCATTAAACTTAGCCACTTTTAACGGACAGCACTGATGTATTATGGGTTAAGCGCCACACAAAGGGCAGTGGCTGCCTCTGAGGTTAAGGCTACAGAATCACAACCTGAGGGTTGCAGGTTTGATTCAGGGCATATATCATATTATCCTCTACCTGAAGGTGGAAGGATCTAGCCTTCACCCAAGAACATGGTACTTAAAGGTTAGTTCCACAGATTTTTAAATTCACTGGTTGAGATATAAATTCAGAGTGCTTTGTTGTCAAATGTTTCATTGTAGACTATCCAACTGACTTTACAAATTTATTACATTTATCTACCATCAAACCACTGAAGAATCTTACCCATTAAATTTTTTTTTTAATTTACAGTATTAAAAATATTTATATTGAATTCTTTCTTTAAATACATTGCCTTGGGGGTACAAGTTTCCTGCAAGACACAAGTCTATTCACTGGTCATTTTACTTAACAAGATTGTAGACTTCAACCAATAAGACAGCAGCATTTTACCAGGCAAAACATCATAGAGCCAATCACTGCTTCACATTTTTAAAAAAGATGTTCTATGGCGCAAAGTCACAAAAGTACCACTTTTGGTTCCCTAAAAAATACTTCAAATAATGATTCTGTAAATTCAAAAATTGTTCACGTAATGTAAAGCTTCTTTGTCAAATAGATCGTCAGTTATTTTGAGAGCCCATTATAGATTGTGTGCGGATGCTGAAACTTTTTGATTTTGCTTTAGCGTTATGTTTAGGATTATGTTTAAATTATGGTTACATTGAAGTTTAGGACAAGTTTTAATATATTCTATATATCAGTGTCAAGGTTAATGAGATGTTCAAAACATGTTAACACTATATAGATTATATGCAGCACAATCTTTTTAATGTGGCTAACAAATTATCCTATTTTGATCCTTTGCTCCATCCATATGTCCACCCTGAGTTCCAGCTGCTCTTGTGCTGTATATTGCTGTGACTGATAACCATTTCATTCAAATACATCTTTAAAAGGCCAAGTTCCATTGGTGGCTCTTTTGGTTATGATTCTTTTTATCACTGAAGCACATCAAAGCTAAGGCATCATTTCCAAGTAAAACTCATTCCCATGCTGATGCTGTGGCCAGGAGTCCAAGAAAGCAGAATGGACGGGATAGGATGGTCCACCCCCTGTCTCAACACTGTGCCAGCCAACATAGGCATCTGTTAGCTGACTTAACAGAATTGGCAGTTAGTGTTCTCCTCCAAGCGCATCAAGCTGTTGAAAGATGTTGCATTACCAGCAGTTCACAAAGAGTCACTGGGTGGCTTCAAATGTCTCGAAACTTTCCTTCCTGGACAGTATTTGATGGACAAATCAATGAGCAAAAATCAAGAAATAACAAAGCAGTAAGAGACAAAGAGGGTAGAAAAGACATGGCAGTGCTGCTGGAGTTTTTGAACACCTCAGTGCAACTGCTGGAATATAATAATAATGAAACAAATTAAACAAAACAATTAAACAAAACAAACCCCAAAGCAGCCTAATATTTCATAGTTTTTAATTTAAATAAGTCATGCAATGTATAAATGACGTTTCAATCATCTGTTCTATCTCTTGCTCTGTGTGTTTCCAGAGGTAATCTCAGCGTGTGACTGTGGGTGTGACATAATAAATCCCTGGGTAACATATGAACAATCTGATTGGTCAATGTTCGGTTAATTTGCATAAAGTTAATCCAGAACAAAGGAGCAGAGTGAGATTGTGTGACACCAGTTTTATGTGCCACTGAATGTATGTATAACCTCTTGGTGCATTACAGCACTATATAAAAAAGAAAAAGAAGGCTAATCATTTTAGCATGACATCAATGGCCACGTCACATATACCCTGCTTAAAATTTCAGCACACAAAGTTACAAATACCTTGCTGTATATCCCTGGGTAGGTGTGTCGAACATAGTGGCCAGTAAATGGACAATGGTGTTTAAAAATCCAGCAGTCCTGCTGTGTCTGATACACACACTAATACACCACCACCACATAACTGCCACTGCTGTGATCCACTGCCCAAATATTACCTCCTGTGGGGCTCCTGACCAATGAAGAACAGGCTAACAGTGAGGTAAAACATACACAGAGAAACAGAAGGAAGTCTGTAACTGTAGAAGTGCATACATGAAGTGTGTGTGGATACAATGAGGTGTACTTAATGGAGTGGCCTGTTAGTATATATGTATATGTTTATATATGTATATATATGATATACAGCCATTGCGGGCAAACATGCAGCCGCTGTCACTATACTGGATGTTGGTGATGAAACTGTCCTATTGAATCACCAAAAGCAATAAATATTTTTGATTAAGCTTCTTTTGTCCACTCATATTACTATAACAACATGTACCACTTTTAAAACAAACAAAACACATGCTCAAATAGAAAAACATCTGAAAAAGGCAATTAAAAAATAATGTGATTCATTTTAATTAAATATTATAATTGTTTGGCAACCCTATGTCAATTAGTTTCAACTTAAAGCTCAGTTGCATTATATTTATTATATTTATTTGAACAATCTACAATGCACTTTCAAGATAAAGTGTCTCTAAAGTTTTCCTAGAACTGTATCCAATCGCAGAATTTTTATTTTAAAAAATTGCAGCACAGGGTGTGAACTATATTCTGGTTTTCACCGCTACCAACTTGGTTCTTTTCTTTATGGCATCCTTCTTACAGTGTATACAAGCTGAAGAAAGATTTTATGAGTTTCGATGCACACACTTTAGCCAGTTAAAATATATAAACCTCTAAACCTCAAAGAGAGCACAGGCTCATTTCAAATGCACACCCAACAACAGGCAGGTTGTAATAATAATAAATCAGGAAATCGGCCCAGACAAATGAAATCATCTGCTGAGGCTGGATGCATGCCAAATTGACATAAATAAATTAGGAAACAGATTCACTTTGATTCCCCACCACTGGTAGGCTATAACTGCATCTGACATACTGTTTCAGGCTGAAAATGAACTCTACCTAATTCTGTGAAAGAGAGTACGAGTGGGCCTCTCTCTTATGGCCTTTATACAGGTCACAGCAGGCAGGAATTGGCCTTTAGTCTGTTTATGGATTATTTTACTAATATTGGTTCAAACACATTAAAAACAGTTAAAAACACATTTTGAACTTTTAACTGACTTTACAATAAAATCTTTTTGCTTTGAATTACCCTATACCTTCAATATGACTAAACATTATATATTTTGAGCACACTAGTTGGTCCAGAAGCATATACCAGAAACAGATAAAAAAAAGCAAACATAGATGCTTCAAGCAACTAAACAGTTTTGCACGTTGTTTCATTAACAATGTGTTACAATACAATTCATAACACAACACAGCAAAGGGTGCTATAAAAAAACAACCAAACCTGACGCAGCACTCACATGCTTTCTTAGCTGAGTCTTACGGAAAAAAAGATTTGTTACTATAAACATAAACATTTATGACACATTATCACTTATCACATTACTTTTTGATCAAACAGAACGGGTAAGGGAGTTGTGGCAGTTAATATGGTAGTCCATTGCACTACAGTACAGTACATGTGTCTGATTTATCCTTTTTAACCTCCATTTTAAAATTTTTGTACAGAAGGGCTGTATATTTGCAATGCACAGGCCAAATGTTGTTATTTGTACATGACGCAAAAAAAACTTAATTGCAGGAAATATATGTTTTAGTAGTAACCATTCTTAACGCTGCACGCTGAGTTTCAGGCTTTTAAACACACTTATGTCAAAACAATGTGTAACTGCTCCCCATGTGGCCGTGAGGGACAGGGAAGCAGCCTCACTTCCTGCTGTAAAATGTAAAAGTAAGACTCTGCATATGGACTAAAACACAGTGTTTCAGTGGTGACATGAAAACATGAGGTAGTATTTATTTAATCCATTTTATTGATTGTTGCTACAATCCTGGTGATAAAGAGAAAATCTGAGGTATGAGTTCTGTTGTGCTCTGTATCTGTTCAGACTGCTATTGTTTAAGGATTGCTCTTTTTAAAATAATAATCATATTATTTGGTAAACCTGTAAATCTTTATTTAACTAGTTAACAGCACACCTTATAGAATTGTGTTATTTTTGTCTGATCATCTAAAAAAGTCATGATAAATCTAAAATGTGAAACTTACCTTTAAAATAGTTAAACATAGTTTAAATAAAAAAAAAACATACAGATAATGATTTTGTACATTTGTAGTTTACTACCCTCTTAAATAATGCCTTGGGTTTAGCAAGGTACAAACACTTTTAAATCAACCTGGTGGCCTTCGTTAATCTGTTGTGGCAGATTAATTAGCGACAGTACCCCTTCACAGCTCAACTCAAAGACTGTGTTTTTAACACCCCATTACCATGCAGCATGCAGCTAATTTTCTTTCCAATTTCACTGCTCTTACACCCGCTTTTCCTCAGAAATGAGGGAAATGAAAGGCAGAGTGTGGAGTCTCAGTGGAGATGCAGAGACCAGGCAGAAAATTAACATCATTTTTGTGCGATTTTCTGCAGCGTCTGGTTCTGAACACTGAGAATCAAATGAGTATGTGACGTTCTTTCTCTGGCAGATTTGGACATGCATGCATAGATTAATTATCCAATTTTATACCAAAATGTCTGCCGTGTGGACTAATAAGCTGCAGTTAAGTATTGGCTGCTTAAAATGACTTCCTTTTGTCTGTCAGCTTTGTCTTAGCAGCAGCAGTACAAAGCCCAGTTAATAATTTCTGAAAGCAAATAAATCTCCCTGAGCATGTTACTGAAGAGCCAATATAAACTGAACAACTGAACAAAAATATACAGTAAGACATATATATCCAATCAGTACATTCCTTATTTCTATAAAACAGCATAAATGATTGACTGTGTTGCTCTTACAGGGGTCAGCTTTTTAATGAACGTACAGATCAGTTTTATGTGACCTGTGACTTCCTCCATATAGAAAAATTGTTCATGACTATATATCGGTTTTAGTTTTATTTTGTGTTTATTTGATTTCATTTATATGTTTGTTGCTATATTTAAACATGTACTGTAGTATATTGTATAGTACCGAAAGAAATTGTTTAAAAAAATAAGCTTATAAAAAGAAATAGAAATAACTCATAAAAGACACCAAATAGCATTATCATAAAAATATAAACAAACAGTAATGCAGTAAAAAGTAGGAATATTTGTTTTCAGAAAAGTATTTAATGTCCAAAGTTACTCTTTTTGACCAACAAGAGATTTTTGTAGCTGCTGGCCAGCATGGTCTATGCTGGTTTGAAGTCTCATTACATTTGATTAGATTTTCAGATCAATTACAAAATGCCACTGAATCATGTCTAACTCCACTCCCTCACCTATTAGTTCTGCGACATGAGCTCTCTTTCATTGGTAATCAACATTAGCTGTTTATCTATTACTTTTATTCAGCAAGTTTGCTAAATCTTCTTAAAATTATGAGAAAAATTAATTACTGAGAGAAGGGTATGCTCCTGATAACAAGGTTTTAGCACACAGACACTGACAACATTTTCATTGGCAGTCTAACTTGCTGGAAGTGGCCTTTAGTGGTCACTGTCTGTTTTTGAAAGGTAAGCAATAATGAGATGAAGGGAAACAGTTTTAGTAATAGCTAATAAGACTTGAGCCTAACACACATAATATATATTTGCTATCTCTGGCTCAGAAGGAAAGTCACTAATGTTGGTGCTGGCTCTAGTTAACTGTAACTCGTCTGTGAAATCTCTGTGTTTACCAAATGCTTTTGGATTACATCAGTTATTCAGGCATTTATTCATCTCTTGTTTGGGTTTTTGTTGTTTCAGTCTGCTTCAAATTTTAAAGGAGGTGAAAACCAGCGGAAGGAGGGCTGGAAGTTATGTCCCTAAGAAATGATTATTGTTACAATTCTGGTAATAAAGAGAAAAACTGAGGTATGAGTTCGGTTGTGCTCTGTATCTGTTCAGACTGCTATTATTTTGGGATTTCCCCTTTTTTTTAAAATAATCACATTATTTTGTTTTAACTAGTTAACGATACACCTTTTGTCTGATCTGACTTGCTGCCACAATAATTGTCAGCATTTTAGCATTGCAGGTGTTTCTTTTTTCTTTTTTTGCTGGTGACCAGTCTTTGTTTAGTTTTGAACCAGAGCATGTGAGAGGAGTGGGACGGCAATTGTGTCTGCTCTTCACTCAAAGCGTTTCTGTAATCACTCTGCTCCAGCTACATTGTGTTTTCTATTTCCTTCTCCATATTCTGTCCCCATTGACATGTCAAAGAAGTCACTCTGCTCGGTGTCTTCCCCTAATTACATAATTTATATAATAAACTATATAATGTATAACATTTTGTGCTGACTTTTATCAGAAGTCCCAGAAGTGCTATTTCAGAACGATAGAGCCCAATCACAGGTTAGAAAACTGTAAATAGTAAACAAACAAAAGTCATTTTAGCACTGTCTAGAATGTGGATGCGATCTGTAAGATGTAGTTTTGCTAAACAGCTCTGCAGAGCAGTCACTTTATTAAAGCCATGCAGATGTAGTCAATGTAGACAAAAAGGATTCTCCAGGAAACTGGTGCTGTTTCGGAGCAAGAGAGAACACTGATGTGTGCACGTTTAGAAAAAAACGCTACACAGGTTGCCAAAATCATGCTGCTCTGCTCCAACACTAGGATTTGCAGGTTTGCAGATTTTGCTGGTAACCAGCATTTGGTGTTTTTTTAATCCTCACTATGCAAAAAACAGCATGTGCTGGTTACCAGGACAAACTAGCAAAAACCAAAATGTGCAGGTCGCCAGACAAAACATTTTTTATTTATTCAACTTAACATATTTATTGACTAGATTAGATTAGAGACTGGGACTGGGGAAACCTGGTTTTCAGCAACTGTCCAAAGTCCTCATTTCCTGGGCTCCTTTTTCCAGAATTATGTCCGTCCATTGTGCAACCTCAAAGTAAAGTTCTTAAAAACTTGCACTGTTTATGGTGGTACACACAGGTGACACAGATAACAAGAAGGCAGGACAGGGTAAAAAACACAAAGCAAAACAAAAACACATGGCAGTATAAACAAATGCAAAGAGCAGAGACATTTGGGAATGGTAAACAAAGATGGAAACAGACGAGGGAAGGGCAAGAGTATATGACACCTGAGAGATATTTGGCTGCTGGCAAAAGCTATCTGAAAAACACAGCCTTTTAAAGGATTCCACCCCTCTGATTATCCTGAAAAACAGAGACTACTGAATGTATTTATTCATTTTTAAAGCTTCTGCAATCGATCCATAACCAAAACAATGGCTCTAAAGCTTACAAGGCTTGAGAATCCAAATTGGTCTTCATTCTAGCCTTGATTAGCATTTGCAGCCAGTCATCTCCTCTTAACCAAGGACATTTTTGTACTAATACACTAGTGATTTTAATATATCACTCCTATTTGATAGAACTGTATTTTATATACTGCATTATGTACAAGTGTTATGTGTTATGTGTTAATGAAACATATGCATGTATTTTTTTGAACCCTGTGATGCACAAGCCAAGCAAACAAAATCTTATGCACAACATGCGTCAAACTTGGCCCATATTCATTTAATTTATGAATTGCTCAGAATCTCTTTGGTGTATCTATTGAAACCAGTTTTTTTACTATTGTTTCACATGTTAAAAACCTTGTTTTGGATTACCGTAGATCCATCCATCCATCCATTATCTTCCACTTTACCTGCTAGTCAAGGTCACGGGTGGCTGGAGACAATCCCAGCGTCATCGGGTGAAGGCAGGGTACACCAATGAACAGGTCGCCAGTCCATCACATGGCCAACACACACTGGCCAATCAACCTAACATGCATGTCAGAGGAAACCCATTCAAGCGCAGGCAGAACATGCAAACGACCCAGACCGGGAATCAAACCCGAATAGTCTTGCTGTGAGGTGACAGTGCTAGTACCGTAAATAATTATTTACATTTTTATTTATTTACTTTATAAACACAAATATTTTTTGTTCCTGAATGTAAATGTTTACAAATGTCAATAGTTCCTATAAATTCCATAGTACATAGTTGTGGCCCATTAAGGGCAGTGATACAAAAAAAATATTTTTATTAAAGAAGTATAAATAAAAAGGATTTGTGATAATCAAAAACAAGTTAATTGGGGAATTTACAGTATTATCATTTTTGACTCATACTGCATATTGCACATACTTTTTTTACTTTAGGAAAAGTTATGCAAACATTACAAACAACAGAAAGAGAAAAATAGTGACCAAGCCTAAACTGATTGGTGGACAATGACATAAGTATAAATGAGTGAATTGGACTTATAAATTTGGCATTTTGTTTAATTCTCTGCTTAAACAATGGTGGCCACCCAAAAAGTACACCCAGTAAGTTGCCTTCACTGCGTCAACGGTGGGCAACCAAAGTAACAGGAGGTAGTGCAGAGTGAGAACTGTACAGAGCAACTGCTTGTTTTCCTTTGCATACAACAATAAACTGTTGAAATCTGAATCTTGACCTGGCCAAGCCTTGCTAAGCATTTAAAGCCAGCCATGACCGAGACCAACAAAAAAAAAACTTTATGTGGTTACAAACAATTGGCTTTTTATTCCACCTATAAAGGTATTTTGAATAAATAATTGTATCAATCAAAATAATTTTTGAGTTAAGTAAAACTACTTCAATTGCTTACCACATGAAGTATTTTTTTTAGATTGAGCCAACAAAGCATTTTTACAGTGTTATAAGCAAAAATCTTACAAGGCTTAGAACTCCAACTTAGTCTCCCACCCTGTCCATAACCAGATAAAGCCTTGCTTAGCATTTGAAGCCAGTCATGATCAAGAGCTGTTCTGCCACTGGTGAAGGCTGACTGACAAATGCAATATTAAAATATTTCACCCTCTATATATCTGTAGCACTCCTGCCCCCTGAACACCGGAAATAGGTTGAAAGCTAGAGGGTGAGGCTATGGGTTCGTAGCTTTAGAAATTATGCATCAGCGTTACACACATAATAACAAAATACCCAACCTGTGATATAAGTCACTGTTACACGAGTAACCAGAACCAGACACGTGAATAAATTGAAATTATTAATGAGCTTTACTGATTTGTATAGTCTGAGCAGAGTTTTAAGGGTTTAACTGCACAGTAATGCAACCATATAGTAAGTATTTACAAAACAACAAAAACAAATACCAAAAATAAATACAGTCCTTCTGTAAAGTAATAAAGCGCGCTGGATGAAATAAACCAAAATGAGACTACTTAAAGTCTGTGACGAGTTTTAGAATGCACAAAATATTCCTTGCTTTAGCTTATTACACTTCCTTAAACTGTAAAGTGAATAACCTCATGAACTGAGCAGTATTTACTAATGAACTTACACTATACACAGCGCCTTTAACAAAGATGCAGCAAGACGTCTGAATTTTAGAATATAAACACTATAAGTCACAATTATATGGAGTTAATTAGAATGTATCATATGTGTAACTTATGATCAGATTGTAAAGTACAAATAGAAAAATTAAGTTACATGAGTAACATTTTGTTCTTAGGTCTTTCCGTTACATTTACAGATATGCAATGCCATGAAATCTGAATCTTAATGAACTTAATCAGCTTTTCGAGTGAATCTACTCTTTTGCTCCATCCACAAGCTCCTCACCAGGCCAAGCACAGTCAGTACAGTCGTTGTGAGGATTTACAAAGACTAAATAAAACTTATTTAACTTGTATGATACTGTGCAGAAGTCTTAGACATCAAAGAAGTTATATGTAAAGCTATTTATTTGGACAGTAAGTATTTGTTTGTTTGAAAAATAAACTAACAATTAATTGTTGATGTGTATGTGTTTTCATGAGTGTGTGTTTTTAATTCTGTCCTTAAAACCCATACAGTGACTTTTTTTGATTTGGCGAACAGCATATTTTGTCTGTTCTAAGACTTTGTGTCAACCAGCGATTTCCACCATCCCCTTCTAGGACAGACCAGAGACAAGAAGTCTTCTCACACAGACACACACCACCCCCTCTCATCCTGCCTAAAAATCAGATAAGACAGAGCTAAAACTATTTATGACCCCTCTACCCCCACACATCCTGCTGACACCAGTTTAGCAGAGACCAGACTTTATTAGCCAAATTACCTTTTCATAGAAATGTTCCTCTATTTGTGGCCGTGAAATATGTAAAGTTGTTATGTGTCCACCTTATGTCTACACTGTGTCTTTTAATTTCCTTCTCTCGCTCCAAGACCTTTGATTTTCCAAGCAAAATTCTCTGAGTTTGATCCAAGCTAAATTCTTTAATTTATGTGAACCTTTGAAGAATGTTTTCATAACCTCATATACAAGTTTGATTGTGGTTATAAGTGGTAGGATTTAGCGGTGTGTTAAAAGTTTTGTAAGTTTATTTAATAAACTTAAAGATCTACTTAAATCCTTACGTTTACCAAAGCATTTACAGCAGCTCAGATGAACGCAGGACACTTGATTTTAATTGGAGATTTATGCTTATTTTCATTTTAATCTACTCTTTTGTTTTCTTTTCTTAATTCTGTTTGAATCAGCATTTTCCTCTGGTATGTAAGATTCAAAAGATGCCTGCTTTGCCCTCAGCCAATCAGGATAGTGTGATGTGATGCGCCCGGCTTGGCACGAATGACTGTATGTGTTAAATACGAGTGATGCATATGCATGAGAGGGGGGCCTCCACGTCACCCCTCCGCCTTCAGGAACTCTATAAACGAGAGAAACTTCTCTTCGTTCAACACTCTTCTCCTCAACTCTGGACAAAGACCTCCAAGAACTCCAAGGAGTTCCTCCTCAGGGCGTCGGCCCTTAGAGGCAGACTTCTCTCTTCATCCGGGGCTTTCAGCCGCGGGACTTCGAAAGCAACGACATGGCCTAAAACCAAGCCGCTCGCGAGAGAGCCGACAGGGGTTAAACTGATGTCAACCCGCAACAGCTCCACAAGACGGTAGTTTCACGGAGAATGAAGATCAGCCGAGACGGTCTACACAGCCCCGTCACTCAAGTTCAGTTAAGTTTCGTTTGGTGAACGGTTCACCGTGCGCACGTGAGTCATGCTTCATTTATCTAACCAAGGCCCACGACCCCTGCACGGCCCGCCGTCACCAAGGCAACCAGCGTCGCCCTGCAGCCCAAATGCATGAACCACGTGACCCGCGCGAAGCAACCAAACCGCCCATGTGCAGTAGAGGTCCACCCGGCCCGCCATCACCGAGGCAACCAACGCATCGCCCAGTCTAGCGGAGAGATCTGTGGTGTCTACACCAACGAGACCGCCGCCGAGGCCAACAAAGCCGCTTCCCTCAGACGGAAATGCAGTAAGTCGTGGTCCGGTCCGAGTGCTATTTGTTAGAGAAGCCGTTTCCACAGAGTGCATATTTCCATTCTATATAGCAAGTTCTGCTTTCTTTTAGTCTAGGTTCCTTTATTTCACCCTTTTTATCTCTTTTTCTTTTTATTTAATATATATATATATATATATATATATATATATATATATATATATATATATATGTCCTTTTGATGTGTTAATCTAATAAAGCCTCTTTTGTATAAGCTAGTCTTGGTGTGTTTTCAATATTATTGACAGTGTGTGGACCCCTGAACTCAAACCAACCTCAACCTCAGAAAACAAATGATTTATATGGGTAAATTTGATTCATCTAAATTAATTAATTTGATTAATTAATTAGTGGATTAAATAAATACCCCTAATTACGTTACAAAAATGCAGTTGTCTTTTAGTATTTGGAGTTTACAAGCAAATACATATTTATTACATACTTACATACTTCTAAACCATTTTGATGTGTTAAATAAACTGATTTGAAATTGCCTGTTTTAAATAGGAGCCATATACAGTCATATGAAAAAGTTTGGGCACCCCTATTAATCTTAATCATTTTTAGTTCTAAATATTTGGGTGTTTGCAACAGCCATTTCAGTTTGATATATCTAATAACTGATGGACACAGTAATATTTCAGGATTAAAATGAGGTTTATTGTACTAACAGAAAATGTGCAATATGCATTAAACCAAAATTTGACCGGTGCAAAAGTATGGGCACCCTTATCATTGTATTGATTTGAATACTCCTAACTACTTTTTACTGACTTACTGAAGCACAAAATTGGTTTGGTAACCTCATTGAGCTTTGAACTTCATAGCCAGGTGTATCCAATCATGAGAAAAGGTATTTAAGTTGGCCAATTGCAGGTTGTTCTCCTATTTGAATCTCCTCTGAAGAGTGGCATCCTGGGCTCATTAAAACAACTCTCAAATTATCTAAAAACAAGGATTGTTCAACATAGTTGTTCAGGGGAAGGATACAAAAAGTTGTCTCAGAGATTTAACCTGTCAGTTTCCACTGTGAGGAACATAGTAAGGAAATGGAAGACCACAGGGACAGTTCTTGTTAAGCCCAGAAGTGGCAGGCCAAGAAAAATATCAGAAAGGCAGAGAAAAGGAATGGTGAGAACAGTCAAGGACAATCCACAGACCACCTCCAAAGAGCTGAAGCATCATCTTGCTGCAGATGGTGTCACTGTGCATCGGTCAACAATACAGCACACTTTGTGAGAGTGATGCGAAAGAAGCCATTTCTGCAAGCACGCCACAAACAGAGTCGCCTGAGGTATGCAAAGGCACATTTGGACAAGCCAGATTCCACTCAGTATCAGCAGATTCTTGAGAATGATTTGGAGCGGTGATCCAAAACACCGCTCCAAATCTACTCAGGCATTCATGCAGAGGAACAATTACAATGTTCTGGAATGGCCATCCCAGTCCCCAGATCTGAATATCATTGAACATCTGTGGAACATCTGATGATTTGAAGCGGGCTATCCATGCTCGGCGACCATCAAACTTAACTGAACTGGAATTGTTTTGTAAAGAGGAATGGTCAAAAATACCTTCATCCAGGATCCAGGAACTGATTAAAAGCTACAGGAAGTGACTAGAGGCTGTTATTTTTGCAAAAGGAGGATCTACTAAATATTAATGTCACTTTTCTGTTGAGGTGCCCATACTTTTGCACCGGTCAAAGTTTGGTTTAATGCATATTGCACATTTTCTGTTAGTACAATAAACCTCATTTCAATCCTGAAATATTACTGTGTCCATCAGTTATTAGATATATCAAACTGAAATGGCTGTTGCAAACACCCAAATATTTAGAACTAAAAATGATTAAGATTAATAGGGGTGCCCAAACTTTTTCATATGACTGTACATACACTTTATTACGTAAGTCCAAGCACTGGTAATTGAAAAGAATGCAGCAGCACACAGAGGTTTACAGCCCCTCCAGCACTGGACTGTAAAGAAGTGGAGCTGTGTTCTCTGGAGTGATCCAATACATTTAGGATAAGCTTTAGTCATGTTTGTGATCCAGAACTAATCATTTAACATCAGTACCTAACTTCACTAATGGACAAAGTGTCTCTATATACATATATAAACATATGTTCCACAGATGCTCAGTTGGGTTCAAGTCTCGGGAATTAGGGGTCCAGGATAGTAATTGAGGAGTCTTGGTCATGCTCTTTCAACCAATGTCAGATATTTCTATCCTTGTAACATGCCATATTATCTTTCTGGAAGATCCCATCTGCCCCAGTGAAGACAATCACCATGTATGGTAAACATGATCTGCAAGGATGGATTCAAAACCAAATTGAGAGTGTCTTTCACATGGATGAGTGGGCTCAGAAAATGTCACGAAAACATTCCACACACCATAACGGTGCCATCTATGCACTGACACCGTTGAAAGTAGAAAGCGGTCCTAATAATATGACCCAACTGTGTAGCTTTTTAAGTACTTCTTAGGTAATATTTAAAGTCATGTTGTCATTTGTTAGGTTTAAAAACTACACTACTTTTTTATACCATGCTACAAAGGATGCTGTACATTTTATATAGAAATTATAATAACATCAAATTAGCACAAGACAGATAGCTTTAAGAGTATATTTACTTTATATTTGATGTGACATTAATCTCACTAATAATATAATACTGCCAGAACAGAATATTTAATTACATGCATAGTTTTAGCATCAAATAAGCACAGGTCTTTACAAGCACTGTTTCAACTCAAATGAACTTGCTTTTTAATGATATTCAGTTCTACATTTGTAATGCAGAAAACATATGTTTCTATGACACATTTGAAAAAAGAAAACATCAGCAAACTAAATATAGATACAGTCACACCATATATAGTCATATATAGTCACACCAAAGGAATGAATTTTGTATCTGTAAGTTTGTTTTGTTATTATGCCAAATGGGCCACATATTTCAAAGTATCACAACTTCTTTTTTCATTATTAGGCTGACAGATGTATTTTTGTGCTTTATGAAAGTGTACAGATGCTTCTCTCCTTTACCTGCACTTCGTTCTGCACCTCTCCTAATTAAGATGGAAGTAGAAAAAGATGTGCGACACAAACTTCTGTTGAATCTGTTCATGCAAAACATTCAGTTTCTTCCTCATTAGTCTACATATTTGGCTTGCTTTAGTAAAGATGTGCAGAAATGACAGGTTTGCTGATGTATAGTCTGTGCTACACGAGATTTTTATGAGCCAGATATTCTTGCTGGTAGGATCAGCCTAGTAATTGAGCATATATGTCTCACTTAATCTGGAAAGTGCTTCGAATAATATACATAATTCCAGTCATTTGGTATCACTGCAGGAAACTGAATGGAAGACGAATTTCACAGTGTCATGTTGAACTTGGGAGCTTCATGACCATTAATTTAGAAGCAAACCAGAGCCAGGCCAAGCATGCTTTTAATATATATAAAAAATAAAGCATAAATGTAGTCTGTGGATCATCAAAGCACAGTCAGAGATTCTCACACTTTTTTAAATGACTGCATACGTCTTTATAGCAATAATAGTGATAGTAGCAATAATGTTGCTACTGTTTCATGGCATGGCTTGCCAGTCTAAACTGAAATTGTATATACTGCACAGTACAAAAGTCAGAGACCACCTACATTTCTGAGAAAATTAAATAAATGATAAAATAATTTGCACAGCAGTCTCAAAACTGTTTGGTTGGCTTGGCAGAAAAACAAAAAGCAAGTCTCGCAAACAGAATGGAAATTGTAAAAAGGCAACGACTCAGCACAGTAACTTCTAATAACAATTATATTGTGTTTAGTCATTGGGGCTTCTGTGTGATTTTCTGTTGGTTTTCCCTGATGCCAAAAAAAATGAGTAACTTGTACTTAATTGCCATTTTGACAATTTAAAAAACAAAGTTTGTCTTTGATGGATGGTCATTATACTAATTTAAAACCTTGTTACTCTGAACATTTAATTCCATTGTTCATTGTGTATTGTAAGCAATACCTGACTGAGTTCTTATTTACCTGTTTAACTTTATTGCAACTCAACTTTTGAAGTGAGTCACATATCCTTAATGAAGTGAATGAATTGAGCGGATTTTTTTTGGCAGAAAAGCCACATATGCCTGCTTATGACTCCCTATTCATTCATTCTCCTTGATAAATGATAAATCTTATCATGTGCCTGTCTGTGTACAAACACCAGTTGTCACTTTAAACACTTTAAAAATTTAGAATCCATTCTCTTTCTCTGTAACATATTATTAAAACTGAATGTTTTATGTAATATAAATGTACAGAAAGAAAAGGTCTGGACAGAGCAGCCACAGTGCACTACCTGAGAGATGATCTGTCCAATTATGCTGCATTCGCCACAGAATCTTGGCCTTCCTAAATTAATCACTCTTATTAATAAGGGCCTTAATGGCTACAATCAGATGAATTTGGTCATTGTGGCTGGTGCTCCATACTCATTTGTTAGGTTGCTTTAAAGACAGTTAATCACTTTGTATATATTTTAGTTTCAAGCTGGTGCAACTTGTGATACTGGCCCTAAACTGTCTGGAAGCTGAAAGTCTGATATTTACAACAGTAACCTGGTTCATTGTATTATTTTCAATTATTTATTATGCTGTTTATATTACATATTAGATGAATGTAAGCTCTGTATTTACAAATTTAACTTTTGTTCTACAGCCTTTTATTCTGAGTACAAATAGGTACTTTCCAAGGTGAATTTGGGGCAGCCTTATTTAATTTTTAACCTGGGCTAGCTGGACATTATTTTAGTTAGTTTATCTTCCAATAACATATTTCCCTGCAAATAAGTGCTCTATTTCGTAAAGGCTTCATAGTACAGGACTATCACCCAGGTATTACAAAGATAAAGGCCACTCCTGTAGATTATAAGTATGGTGGCTTAAATTAAGCCACTCCTGTAGGTTATAAGTATGTAAACAGCCCTAGACTCTCTGGTAAAGAAGGGGATATATTTGTCATTCATAAAAAAAATTATTACACATACATCAGAAACACAGTCTCACTGTGAATTCTATTGAAATTCTTTTCATAAACATTCAACCACAAGTAGAAGTATACTCACCCGTATTAGCATTTATAGGCCACCTTTTTCAGATTTTTTAAACGAAAGAACTAATGTTAATGTAAACATTAAAATGATGCAACAAAAAAACTTGCTCCGTGGTACAAAAATGAAATACACACCTTAAGACTGACAGCATGGAAATTAGAGCACAAATGGCGAGTGACCAAGCTGGAAGTATTTCACTTTGCTTGGAAGGACAGCCATAGCAGGTACAGAAAGGCACTTTTTAAAACACGCTCAGCATATCACTTATTGAACACAACAAAAACAATCCTAGAGTTTTATTTAGCGCAATCGCAAAACTTACTAAAAGCCAGGCAGGAACGGAACCTCAAATACCCGCCAAATACAGCAGCAATGATTTAATGGACTTTTTCAATATCAAAATCGAAAATATTAGACAAAAAGCTCAACCGAGACCAGTAACCTATTTATTAGAAACATTTTGCCCACTTCATCAGTCAGAACTAGAAAAACCCATCTCTTCCTCAAATTCTGCAACATGCACACTTGACATGATTCCAACAAACCTATTGAAACAAGTACTACCAGCTATAATTAAACCCATTTAACAATAATTCATTATTCTCTTATCCTAGGGCATGTACCAAAATCATTCAAGCTAGCAGTTTACTTGACCCCAGAGAACTGTCCAGTTATAGACCTTTTTCAAACCATTTATTACCATTTATTTCTAATATTTCAGAAAAAGCTATAGCCCAGCAACTCTGTTCCTATCTACATAAGAACAACATATATGAAAAATTTCAATCTGGTTTTAGACCCCACCACAGCACAGAGATTGCTTTAGGTAAGATAACAAATGATCATCTTCTTGCCTCTGATCAGGGCCACGTATCTCTGCTGGTACTACTCAATCTAAGTTCAGCTTTTGACACTATAGATCATGTTATTCTCTTGGAAAGATTAGAAAACATGCACACAATTAAATAATGAATCTACTATTTATACAAGTGTGAAATATGGAGTTCCACAAGGTTCTGTTTAAGGTCCTCTGTTATTCACATTATACATGTTGCCATTAAGCTCAGGTATATGATATACAGACGTGGTATCAGTTTCCACTGCTATGCTGATGATACACAGCTGTACACATCAACCAAACCAGATGATATTATATCCAGATTAAATAAGATAAAAAAATAGACTTTGGATGCTGCAGAACTTCCTTCTTTTAAACCCAGACAAAACAGAAGTTCTCCTTCTCCTGCTAAGACTAAATGTTCAGATTTAATGTTAAATCTTGCTGATTTCTCAGTATTATTTGGTTTAGTAGTTAAAAATCTTGGTGTGGCGATTGATTCAGATCAGACATTTAATCAACACAGAGGCAATATTAAAAGAACAGCATTTCTTCACTTCTGAAACATTTTAAAAAGAGATGCATTATGTTTGTGTATGTGTTTGATGCTGAAAAGTTGGTACATGCTTTTATAACTTCAAGGCTAGACTACTGTAATGCATTGCTGTCAGGATGCTCCAGCAGGAACCTAAATAAACTTCAGTTAGTTCGGAACGCTGCAGCTAGAGTACTAACTTAAACCAGGAAATTTGATCACATCAGTCCAGTTTTATCAGTGCTACACTGGCTTCCTGTTAAATTCCTATCCAATATAAAATTCTCTTATTGATGTATAAAGCCCTGCACGGTCTCACACTAGTCATACTCACAAGCCAAACAAATTTTCTCTCTTTACTCTTCCTGAGATAATGACTGTCCTCTCGTCCTCCCTTCCTGTTGAGCGCTGTTGGAAGACTGATCATCAGGTCCTCCTCCTCCTCACCTATTACCAACCAGCTTTCCTGTACATTTGTTCCAACTGCAACACCCTCAGTTACATCACTGTGCCATCCAGATGTACAAGCATTGAGATAGGATAGGACTGTTTCAATTCACTTCCGCTTTTCATAAACACAAGTCAGAGACTGCCCCAGTCACAGACTGCCTCTACCAGTGCAGTTTCTAAAGTTGTGCCATCCAGAATTTTCTTTTCTTTGGTATTTAGCCTAATAAACTATAAATACTGTTTGACCAGAGGAGGATGGTTCTCCCCTTGTGAGTCTTGGTTCCCCCCAAGGTTTCATCCTCCAGTCTGAGGGAGTTTCTCCTTGCCACTGTTGCCTATGGCTAGCTTACTGAGGGATAACTGTTCTGTTTTCAAACTTCTGTAAGGCTGCCTTGTGACAACATTGTTGTAAAAAGCACTATACAAATAAATTTCAATTGAACTGAATTGAATGTGCCTCAGGGGTCAATTTTAGGGCCAGTTTACAGAGAGAGGAACCTTCCATACACTTTTTTGATATTTATTATACTTTCAATGCATACATAAACCTCGAATGCACACACATAAAGTATTTTGACTATGTGTTTAGAAATATAAGCAAAATGTATGTATTCATAGGCATAAATGAAGATAATAATTGAATAGAGAAAAAAATATTTGGACATTACATATTTCTAACTGAGCCTTTATTGCCTATTGCCAGTTTGAAACGTCTTTGTCCAAGAAGATCCAAAAAAAGGTCTTTAATTGTCATTCCACATCTTCGCAGGACGCACGCAGAGCTAAAGGTCGAATCAGATTTATTAACAAGATCGGTAATCAGACACAGCATGTTGAAAAGTTAACAGCTTCAGGTGGTAGAGGTGCCGAAGATGTCTTAACAAGTGGATTGGAGTTAATAACTATTATTAATTTGTATAATTTATTTGTAGAGATTGGTGTGAACAAGGTAATTAAACATTCTGCATTGTGGAGAGTAGGTGATTTCTGGTTATGTTATAAAAGTGTAGCAACTAAATAGAGAGAGAGAGGAAAGCAAAAGGTTTGTGTTGCACTTCCAAAAGGCTCAGTACACCATGCATAATGTTAGTGTGCACTAAAGTTAGTATAGATAGCTTCAGTGGTTAGTTACTCAAAAAAATCTATTCAAGTTGGTAATTACTTCTCTCAGATGTAATCTCATTGCTGATTACTTCACTTATATTGTACTCTGTACAAAATTGAAAGATAGTTTTGCTTCTTTCAAGCATATTTCCTAAAAGAAGCAAACGATTTTTCAATAGAGTGAGACAATAAAAAAAATATATAAGATATGACAAGTGGATGTGAGGCAGCTGTATTGATACTTAATGTGTATCCAAGGGGCCCTAATTCTGTCTTTTTCTTAGGGCCTCATATACACTAACCCTACTGAGTTTGGGGTTATCATGACATCTTTTTCCCTATAATTGGTTGATTAAATAAATTTTTCTTCTAAAATGTTCCAACTCTCCATTTATATTGCCTTTAATGTCATGCAATGTTCCAGCACCATTCGCAGAGTAGGACTCTGTTATCATCATGCTCCCACCTTCATACATCACTGTTGGTCTACCTGGGATGCAACTTTTCTTTCTCTAAACATGATGAGCTGAACTATGGTCACATTGCTAAATGTTTTATGCTATTTGTGAGTAAATCAGATTTGATTCTGTACTAGAAGTATATTAAATTACAAAAACAAAAGTGTCTGACTACTTCTTTGCCCTTAAGTTTGCTTTTCTATGGTGATGAAATTCTTTATTTTCAGTGTACACACTGTGAAACAAGCCATGCTGAAGCGCTTTCTATAATTTAGTACTCATTACTAGGCCTTAAATCAGTCCTTAACTAAGACCTAAGAATATGACTTTCTCCACAGTTGTACTATTAGTACTTTAAGTGGAAAATGAACTGAATGTGTTTCAGCCCATACATTTCTAGGCTTCTGGCTTTCTTTATAAATGTAGTTCTTGTTTTGCGCAAAAACAAAAAAGATTGTCTTTGATTGGGTTGTATTTTTATGATGAATTTACAGAGAGTATCTTTAGTGAACAAAAGCCAGACACTGGTTTTGTTTGAATGTACAGACCTAGTCTTGGATAGCTACCAGCTTATTAGTTTAATTTCTGCCAAGGTTGGAAGGCATGTGCAACCTTTGTTCTTTTTCACAGAAGTCTTTTGCGGCTCCTACTTTAAGAATGAAACTAAGAAAATATTTATTTTAATGCCTTCATTCATGATGGCACATTTCAATGAAAATAACTTGTACCCACAGATACTTTAAGGCCCAGGAATCTAAATCTCTGTTTTCTTTCTAATTTGGTTAGTCTTGTTCCTCTGGGTGCTCAATATATATGGATAAATCTTTATTTGGATATGGACAGAGGGACATATTTTTACCAATAGTTTGGGAGCACATGATTGTCTCCATCAAAATTGGAGCATATTTGTTTTCAATAACTTTAGTTATATCATTTTCGATCTGCTGCCCAGAGGCTACATCAGCAAGATTACCAATTTAGGATTGCAAGCATTTGGTTTTCTGAAGGTTTATATCACGACATGCAAATATTGTACTTACTGCCAATCTTAGCAATCTTTCTTTGTTTTCATATCTTTTTGCCTTTGTTTACCTTTTCTCTTACCCCTTTCTCTTACCCCTTGTGCTCTCCTGCCATGTGCTTCTGTTTCTGTTTTGGTCAATCAGCTTCTACTTTGCGCCTCCCCTTTGCCTTGCATCTCACCTGTGTGTAGTCTGTAGCCCTGTCTTCTCATTAGTCCCAGTTTCTCATTTGTTCTCTGTGTATTTATACCCCTAGTTGTTAATTTTTGCTATCCCAGTCTATTTTGCCGTGTCTCTGTAAAGGTAACATTAATGCCCAGCAGTCTTTTCTTTCTTTTCTTTCTAGTATCTTTATTTCTTGTGTTTCTTGTTGTTTTTTCTTACTCTTGTGGATTTATTTGGTTTATTTATCAGTAATAAAACTTTTATCCCCCCTTCACTATTCTTTAATATTGGAAGGTAGCACTTTCCTGGAATCCGCCAAAACCAGATTTCAGCATTGAGTTCAGTGGTTCTGTGCATATTATACCTTCAGCTGACACTTGACATTGCGTATAGACATTGCGTATGTGTGAAACTGCTTGGCAATAGAAACCCATTTATTGTACTATTGATGCTCCTAGCTGCAGTTTGGGACTCTGTAGTGTGTGATGCAACAGAGTGTAGGTGATTTTCCGCACTACAGCACTAAGTTGTGTTAGCTTGCATACTCTACTGTTACATGGGTGAGGTACTACTAGATTTCATGATAATAGCACAGTTTTGGCATTGCAGATCTGGCATGGCATAAATTCTATGAACTGACTTGACGGCAAAGGTGGCATCGTACGGCACTGCCATGTTTACTGTCACTGAGTTCCTAAGTATGACTCTGTCTAGGGAGAATGCATGTGCTTGATGTTATATACCTGTTAGCATGGATGTGGCAGAAATTTAATAATTACAAAGGATGTTTACATACTTTTGGTTATACAGTGTACATCCTTACCATGAAACAAATATAGCTAAAAGCTACAGCAACTCAACTTGAACTGATATGAAGTTTATGTTCACCAGGGTTTTGCCAGTGTGTGGTACAGTTAGTTTGTTTGGCCAACATATTATTCATTACGTTTGTTTAATTGATATAAAGAAGAATTTTCATAACCAGCTTGACTTAATGGAACACTGAACAGAAGAAACTGCAAAAATTCTTAAATAAAATGATCATTTTTCTTTGTTTCTTTAACTGTAAACTCATACGTTTGAGAATACGACCTTCTGCTACTCATCCTTTGCACTTTGCACTGCCTGTAGTGAAATTAATAAACGCACTTTGGCACCGGTCATTGTCCTGTGCACCCATGAAAAGTGCACCCACATTCATTTTTATTTGTTCATTGTCCATAACTTTACTAAGCTACTTTAAAATGTACATGCATTATAAGGTATATCCAGCCAGTGTATATGTGAAAATGCATCCTAAAATAGCTGTTCAATACTTTTTCAAAATTAACCCCCTGGGGTCGACAGATAACGTGGCGCAGAAATACAGTTTAAAAATTTTCTGAATCAACAGCGTCCGTCCTTGCATTACACCCAATCCTGAGTCTGTACCTCACTCACGTCCGAAGTTATGAGCCTATAAATAAAAAGCAACCCAGTCAGCCTCTCTTGTCTGACTGGTGGATGTTGTGTTTTGTGTGAAGCTGACCAATGGGCTTTCATAAAATCACTAATGACCCGCCCACACATCAAATCTATCAACATTCATCAGAGAGAGACGTACCGGGAAGCAGAAAGTTCACAGCTGCTGAAGCTGCAGCAGCGCTACTATAAAGCAGTGATGAAGATAGCGGTGCAACAGAGCCTGAGACTTTGATTCATATGATGAGGAAAAATATAAAAACAATCGGGATCCATTTGAACATCGCTAAGTGTATTTATAAAAACGTTTTTATGACGTGAGCTGGCTAGCAGGCTAAAAGGTGTATCTGTATGTGTGGAATTGATTTGTGAGCGCCATCTAGCTGGGTAGCTAGTTAGGTTACAACAGTCATGACCTAATTGATTTGTGTCCCATAGTAAATGTTTACTTTAATATATAAAAGTTAATTTTCTGCACATTAGTAAATGTTTGCTTTATAAATGTAATTTCCTTTATTAAAGCTTCACTTACAAATAGCAATACTGTTTATGACCACTGATGGACACAGTAAACATTTACTAATGTATTTCTTTATGTTTATGTCGAAGTTTATGGTTGTTGGCTGTTGTATCAAGTAGAGTGGCAACATTCTACTCAATAAACGTTTTTACAGAATTTATTTCACATTTGTACACTATTTTATTCATACATTCAACTATTGATGTGAAGCTAAGGTTCTGGTAAATCCATTTCAAGCACCAAAACAGTTTGTCCACATATGTAAAACACATTTTTTACAAGATATATGAAGAATTTTAAAATTGGACTTCAAGTTTTTCAGGTTTAGGACCAGATAATCTCTTCATACTTTCTCTAGGTCACTTATTTCCTCATTATTGAGACAGCAGAGACTGTTCTGAATATTTTGATATAAAATATGTGGGTATTATGTTACATGCAAGTGTATTTAAAGTATATATTCAAAAATCGAGATAATGTCCTTAGACCCCAAAGGGTTAAATAGACCTTAAAATTACCTTTCCATTCATGGATTTCCATAATCAGCCAATAAATGCTTAAATGTAGTGCATTACCTGCATTAAAATACATTTCAAAAGTATGTTTCTTCTTAAAAACTATACTTTACTTACATAAGGGGCCTCCGACCTTAAACAACAAAAGAAAAACACTCAAATTTGGCATATTGGCAACAACAGTACTTTTGACTGATTGCTGCAAATGAATCTAGGTCTCTAAAGCATCTAGACATTTTCATTACAGACTGTTTAATCATTAAGGGAATAATGATGCAGCTGCATTCCCATTTCAATTCAGCCTTCTATTATTAAACCGACTCTTTCAGTTCACACACATCAAAAAATAAATGTAGGATCAAAATGTCAGTTTATCTCAAAGTTAATGTTACACATATCAATGGAATTTTCAGGGAATCAAATGAGTTGAGTTCATGGTTATATGGTCTATATATCAATTATAACTTTCTATAACCACTGTCCAGAAATTAATACAGACAAACTATAGTCATATGACATTATTCACTTAAACAAATCCTCAACTCAAATATAAGAATGTGTCCAAATTACGCATTCATTTCACTTAATATTTCAGATTTCAGCTCCAAATCCAAATAAGATTCTCGTTTATTTGTTAACCCAGTACATTTTCAGGATGGTTATGTAACATTATAATAATAATTATATATTATATTTATATTATTTATTATTTTATTAATTTGTTATTTAAATTAAGTTTGTAATTTTTTAAAAACATTTTAAATGAACTGTCATGTAATAGCACTTTGTACTTTAAGATGCAATAGTGAGCAACCAACACTACTTTCTAGTGACATGTTGCCATCCATTTGCTTGGCATATGAATTGCATCATCTCACAGATTTTAACAAATTGCTCCCATAAGTTATAAGAGTAAGGAACACAAGACTGAACCCACCAGTAGTTAACAATAGAAAAGATTTTAAATGACAAGCATAATTTTGCATGTTACAGCTGCAGCAATACAAGCTATCTCTATCACAATTTTGCTTGCTTTACAGAGTAAATGGTTCTTTTCAGACACTAAATATAGCTGCTGTTGTTAAGAGAAGCATAATTGTCAGCTTCAGAAGTCCTTTTGGATGCTAGATGCTGTTCTCTGAGACTACTTTTTGCAGTATCTTCTGTGTGAGTTTATTTCTGGGAACTACAGGGCCATTAACTATTTGCTGCTTTTAGGCTGGAAAGACTTTTCCTGGAAATGTTTTGCTGTTTTGCTACTCTCAGCTTTTGTACAGCTAAGTTATTATCACACTGACATAATTTGTACTGACAGACACAACAACACAAACCACTTAAAAAGACATGTAAACAACTCCTGATAACACAACAACATAGAACACTTACTGGAATTCTTATTGTCCAATACATTGCTATCTCTGACAATATAATACACTGAAGCCGTAACAGATCTGTTCATTGATGCCAATAACAAAAACGCTGCCCTCCAGGCCTTGACTCCTATTGTGAGGGGGGCTTTCACAAGTGCTCCTTCTGTGGTAATTTTACAATCAATCTCAATTCTACCGCGACATACTGTTGTTTAATGACATGGGGAATAAAGTCCATCACACAAGGCCTTTTAGTTCCGTGCAGTGCCGATGCCAAATTGGGTGAGTAATAGCAGGGTAGGGGGCTGGAGACACACGCACACACACGCACAGCTGCATTCTGAACTCCTCAGCAAGTGATGCTATTTAGTTCTCAAAGTCAAACAATGAAAAGGAACTGGAGAGTTTCACTTTTTTGGCTTCTTCAATTGGACTGGGATACATTTAATTTATGCATGTGTAGGAGTGGGTGTGTGGGTGGATATGTGGAAAGGTGTATGTATAGTGGAAGGTGCTGTGTGTGTGCAAATTATTGTTTCAAGATTCAAGTTTTTTTTAAACGTACATGCGTACACACCAACAAATTGGTAAAAATCTAAAATATTTGTAGCACATTTGGTGTTCCAATCACTTTTATGGCCACAGGTGTATAAAACCAGGCACCTAAGCATGCAGACTGCTTCTACACACATGTGATAGGATGCCACCTGTGCAGCAACATTCATGGGTTTCCATGGCCGCGCAGCTGCATCTAAGCCTTACATCACCAAGTGCATCACAAAGCGTCAGATGTAGTGGTGTAAAGCACACCACCGCTGGACTCTAGAGCAGTGGAGACATGTACTCTGGGGTGACCAATCACACATCTCCATCTAATAGATAAGTCTTTGTTTGTCGATTAATGAAAATAAAATGTATATTAAATGGTATTTAATGTATATGTGTAGTGTAGACTACTAGTAGTGTATATTTATATATATATATATATATATGTATATATTTATAGACTACTGTGCAAAATCATAGGCATCTAAGCTTATTGTTTAAAATCCTTTATCTTAGCAAAGTACAATAAATGTCTTATTTTGGAAGATAATATTTGGTGCACCACAGATTTCTCCTGGACAGCCCAGACATTGTAATGTATTTATTTGCAAATAATATTGGGTTTCCACAAAGAAAAACTGGGAAAGAGTTAAATAAACACAATCACGTATAAAACCTCTGCTTAGTGTATTAATACTATTTGTAGCCCAGAGACAGCCTTCATCTGACGAGTTAGCTGCTGATGATCTAGGTGGGTAATGGGGTAGGTAAGTGGTTAGTGGGTGTTTGTCTGTGCGAAAGGGTAGGTAGTTGATTGGTGGCCGTTAGGATAGGTAGGTGGTTGATTGGGTGTTTGTGTGGGTGATGGGGTAGATAAGTGGTTGGTGGGAGTTTATGTGGGTGATGGGGTAGATAAGTGGTTGGTGGGTGTTAGGATGGGTAGCTGGTTAGTGGGTGTTTGTATGGGTGATGGGGTAGATAAGTGGTGGGTGTTTGTGTGGGTAATAGGGTAAGTAGATGATTGGTGGGTGTTAGGATGGGTAGGTGGTTAGTGGGTGTTTGTATGGGTGATGGGGTAGATAAGTGGTGGGTGTTTGTTTGGGTAATAGGGTAAGTAGATGATTGGTGGGTGTTAGGATGGGTAGCTGGTTAGTGGGTGTTTGTATGGGTGATGGGGTAGATAAGTGGTTGGTGGGTGTTTGTGTGGGTGATAGGGTAGGTAGATGATTGGTTGGTGTTAGGATGGGTAGGTGGTTAGTGGGTGTTTGTATGGGTGATGGGGTAGATACATGGTGGGTGTTTGTTTGGGTAATAGGGTAAGTAGATGATTGGTGGGTGTTAGGATGGGTTGGTGTGTGTGAGAGAAATTCTTATGTTAAAGTATAAGCTAAGCACATAAATAGGATCACATGTATTCAACAGACTGAAATATTGTATTTTGTATTGTGTAAATTAATATTTAACCTTATAGGGCCCTGCATGAAGCCCCGCAGCAAAATCTTTGGTTTTATAAATATATGACCTGCATTTTCGCTGTTTATCTGGAAGTTTATGAAATGCAGCATGGTCAGCATTCTACCTATTGGCCTGCATAATGTACGCTAGAGCAGACTGTACTGTAAGTAGGTGTTGTGTGGCTAAAGTCTTTCACTGGCATTCAGCTGAAAGGGATGTGTGGTTATACGAAACAGACAGAATTGAAAGTGTTGTCCCAATAGACAACTTCATTATTAACAGTTTTACTGACACATGATTTAGTGTGTATGTGTGTGTCTGATAGGCTGATTTCCCACTGGTCTGTTATAAAAGCACAGCTAGCCATGGCTGAATCTTCTAAGAATTTATATCCCTGGCTCCCCAGAACAAGATATGACAGCAAAATTTCATTTTCACTTCAAGGCTCAGTAAATGTGTGGGATCCATGGACAAATATTTCCTTACCCAGGCCCTGAACAAATTAGCCCATCAATTTAAAACTGACTGCTCAATATTCTGCAGAACCAAAACTCTTTTATGGAGCATGAAAAGCACTGCAAAAAATCATTTTGGTGAATTCTGAAATACCAAAGAAACAGATTTTTTATGTAGTTAAAGATGAATTCTAAGATACATGTATAATTAATTAGGATTTAAGATTCATTTAGGAATGAGATTTAATTAGGACGTAATTGCACCATTTTAGAGAAGCCGGCTCAAAAATGTGTTTTTTGCGTAGTTAATCAAAAATATTTACTTTGACTTTATTTGCACAAATGTGATCCTAAAGAAATAGTTTTGGATGTGCATTTTGTTATAACTATTTGAATAAAAATGAGCCCTGTCAGAAAGTATTTAACTTTGGTTTCATCATGGAAAGGCAGGGTTTATGTGCACTAAATATGAAAATTGGCAACATTTAGTAAAAGCAACAGGACCTACATGTTTTAACTGCTCTGCAACTGCAGCCCTGTCGCTTTTAGGTCTTCTTTCACTGTTGCATCTTGTTTAAATGTATAACTGCAGTTTTTCACTTTGCTATTGCTTTTCTTAGTTTGTTGGTCAATTGATTAGCTACAGCTCTCATGCTTGTCTATAACAATATCACCATGGTAAAATCAAAGCTGGAAGAAAATTCTCCCTGTTGCAAGGCAAAGCCAAGAGTAATACCCATGCAAGTGGATGGGATTTTAGTTGGAACTGCAGATTGTTTGAAAGGTCAAACTAGAAAAAGGTTTAAATGCACTTATAGACAGGTTAACTTTGATTCCACAGTCTAAAAAATAAAACACTTTAGACTTTTTGCTTAGACTAACCTTATTAATTAAAACAAATGATAGACGATTCAAATATGTCACTACTAAAACAAACATATATTACCAAATGCTTAGTGATAATTTTGAATTAACTTGTACTTAATTCAAAAACAATAGAAAGTGCAGAACTAAAAACAAAACAGCTTTGAACAGTTCTGCACACATTAAATCATATTTTTTGGACTAAAAAGCTTTGTATTTCTGTAGTGAATTGAAAATGTGGGATTTTTTAAAAACTCGTTATAGATCTAAATCTTTCAACTCTGCTTAAAGAAAAAGCAGAAGAAAATAAGAAACATATTATCTCCACAAGTGTTAATCCAGGAGTTTAGACATGGGGCAGTCACTCCCTTATGAAATGTACTCTATAAATGATGACTTTGCATATATTTAGATTAATACTGTCTCAATTACTGCACTGGGTTTAAAAAGAGCATATTCTTGTACATTTTTTTGTGTGTGTAGAAGTGCAGTTTGAACTATTTTGAAAGACATATATAAATATTCATGGTGGAGAAATACACAAAAGTTATAGAATGCTACTGGTCAAACGTTTCAAAACACTAGTGGTCAAAGGTTTTAGAACACAACTGGTCAACATTTTTAGTACACTACCAGTCAAAGATTTTAGAACACTACCAGCCAAATGTTTCAGTACACTACCAGTTAAACGTTTTTGTACACAATCAGTAACACGTTTTAGTACACTACCAGCTAAACGTTTTTGTACACTATCAGTCACAAGTTTTAGTACACTACCAGCCAAACGTTTTAGTACACTACCAGACAAACATTTTAGTACACTATCAGTCACATGTTTTAGTACACTACCAGTCACATATTTTAGTACACTACCAACCAAACGTTTTAGGACACTATCAGTCACACGTTTTAGTACACTACCAGCCAAACGTTTTAGTACACTACCAGTCAAACATTTTAGTACACTACGAGTCAAATGTTTCAGTACACTACCAGCCAAACGTTTTAGTACACTACCAATTACATGTTTTAGTACACTACCAGCCAAACATTTTAGTACACTACCAATCACATGTTTTAGTACACTACCAGTCAAATGTTTTACTACACTACCAGTCAAACGTTTTAGTACACTACGAGTCAAATGTTTCAGTACACTACCAGCCAAACGTTTTAGTACACTACCAATTACATGTTTTAGTACACTACCAGCCAAACATTTTAGTACACTACCAATCACATGTTTTAGTACACTACCAGTCAAATGTTTTACTACACTACCAGTCAAACGTTTTAGTACACTACCAGCCAAACATTTTACTACACTACCAGTCACATGTTTTAGTACACTACCAGCCAAACGTTTTAGTACACTACCAGCCAAACATTTTAGTACACTACAAGCCAAACATTTTAGTACACTACCAATCACATGTTTTAGTACACTACCAGTCAAATGTTTTAGTACACTACCAGTCAAACGTTTTAGTACACTACCAGCCAAACATTTTACTACACTACCAGTCACATGTTTTAGTACACTACCAGCCAAACGTTTTAGTAGACTACCAGTCAAACATTTAGAACACTACCAGCCAAATGTTTTAGTACACTACCAGTCAAACATTTAGGACACTACCAGCCAAACGTTTTAGTACACTACCAGACAAACATTTTAGTACACTATCAGTCACATGTTTTAGTACACTACCAGTCACATATTTTAGTACACTACCAACCAAACGTTTTAGGACACTATCAGTCACACGTTTTAGTACACTACCAGCCAAACGTTTTAGTACACTACCAGTCAAATGTTTCAGTACACTACCAGCCAAACGTTTTAGTACACTACCAATTACATGTTTTAGTACACTACCAGCCAAACATTTTAGTACACTACCAATCACATGTTTTAGTACACTACCAGTCAAATGTTTTACTACACTACCAGTCAAACGTTTTAGTACACTACCAGCCAAACATTTTACTACACTACCAGTCACATGTTTTAGTACACTACCAGCCAAACGTTTTAGTACACTACCAGCCAAACATTTTAGTACACTACAAGCCAAACATTTTAGTACACTACCAATCACATGTTTTAGTACACTACCAGTCAAATGTTTTAGTACACTACCAGTCAAACGTTTTAGTACACTACCAGCCAAACATTTTACTACACTACCAGTCACATGTTTTAGTACACTACCAGCCAAACGTTTTAGTAGACTACCAGTCAAACATTTAGAACACTACCAGCCAAATGTTTTAGTACACTACCAGTCAAACATTTAGGACACTACCAGCCAAACGTTTTAGTACACTACCAGACAAACATTTTAGTACACTATCAGTCACATGTTTTAGTACACTACCAGTCACATATTTTAGTACACTACCAACCAAACGTTTTAGGACACTATCAGTCACACGTTTTAGTACACTACCAGCCAAACGTTTTAGTACACTACCAGTCAAACATTTTAGTACACTACGAGTCAAATGTTTCAGTACACTACCAGCCAAACGTTTTAGTACACTACCAATTACATGTTTTAGTACACTACCAGCCAAACATTTTACTACACTACCAGTCACATGTTTTAGTACACTACCAGCCAAACGTTTTAGTACACTACCAGCCAAACATTTTAGTACACTACAAGCCAAACATTTTAGTACACTACCAATCACATGTTTTAGTACACTACCAGTCAAATGTTTTAGTACACTACCAGTCAAACGTTTTAGTACACTACCAGCCAAACATTTTACTACACTACCAGTCACATGTTTTAGTACACTACCAGCCAAACGTTTTAGTAGACTACCAGTCAAACATTTAGGACACTACCAGCCAAACGTTTTAGTACACTACCAGACAAACATTTTAGTACACTATCAGTCACATGTTTTAGTACACTACCAGTCACATATTTTAGTACACTACCAACCAAACGTTTTAGGACACTATCAGTCACACGTTTTAGTACACTACCAGCCAAACGTTTTAGTACACTACCAGTCAAACATTTTAGTACACTACGAGTCAAATGTTTCAGTACACTACCAGCCAAACGTTTTAGTACACTACCAATTACATGTTTTAGTACACTACCAGCCAAACATTTTAGTACACTACCAATCACATGTTTTAGTACACTACCAGTCAAATGTTTTACTACACTACCAGTCAAAGGTTTTAGTACACTACCAGCTAAATGTTTTAGTACACTACCAGTCAAACGTTTTAGTACACTACCAGCCAAACGTTTTAGTACACTACCAGCCAAACATTTTAGTACACTACAAGCCAAACATTTTAGTACACTACCAATCACATGTTTTAGTACACTACCAGTCAAATGTTTTAGTACACTACCAGTCAAACGTTTTAGTACACTACCAGCCAAACATTTTACTACACTACCAGTCACATGTTTTAGTACACTACCAGCCAAACGTTTTAGTAGACTACCAGTCAAACATTTAGGACACTACCAGCCAAATGTTTTAGTACACTACCAGTCAAACATTTTAGTACACTACCAGCCAAACGTTTTAGTACACTACCAGTCAAATATTTTAGTACACTACCAGCCAAACGTTTTAGTACACTACCAGTCAAAGGTTTTAGTACACTACCAGCTAAATGTTTTAGTACACTACCAGTCAAACGTTTTAGTACACTACCAGCCAAACGTTTTAGTACACTACCTGTCAAACCTTTTAGAACACTACCAGCCAAACATTTTAGTACACTACCAGTCACACGTTTTAGTACACTACCAGTCAAACGTTTTAGTAGAATACCAGTCAAACGTTTTAGTATACTACCAGTCAAACGTTTTAGAACACTACCAGTCAAACGTTTTAGTACACTACCAGTCACACGTTTTAGTACACTACCAGTCAAAGGTTTTAGTACACTACCAGCTAAATGTTTTAGTACACTACCAGTCAAACGTTTTAGTACACTACCAGCCAAACGTTTTTAGTATACTACCAGTCAAACATTTTAGAACACTACCAGCCCAAACATTTTAGTATACTACCAGTCTAGCGTTTTAGTACACTACCAGCCAAACGTTTTAGTAGACTACCAGTCAAACGTTTTAGTACACTACCAGCCAAACGTTTTAGTACACTACCAGCCAAACGTTTTAGTAGACTACCAGTCAAACGTTTTAGTACACTACCAGCCAAACGTTTTAGTACACTACCAGTCAAACATTTTAGTACACTACGAGTCAAATGTTTCAGTACACTACCAGCCAAACGTTTTAGTACACTACCAATTACATGTTTTAGTACACTACCAGCCAAACATTTTAGTACACTACCAATCACATGTTTTAGTACACTACCAGTCAAATGTTTTACTACACTACCAGTGAAAGGTTTTAGTACACTACCAGCTAAATGTTTTAGTACACTACCAGTCAAACGTTTTAGTACACTACCAGCCAAACGTTTTAGTACACTACCAGCCAAACATTTTAGTACACTACAAGCCAAACATTTTAGTACACTACCAATCACATGTTTTAGTACACTACCAGTCAAATGTTTTAGTACACTACCAGTCAAACGTTTTAGTACACTACCAGCCAAACATTTTACTACACTACCAGTCACATGTTTTAGTACACTACCAGCCAAACGTTTTAGTAGACTACCAGTCAAACATTTAGGACACTACCAGCCAAATGTTTTAGTACACTACCAGTCAAACATTTTAGTACACTACCAGCCAAACGTTTTAGTACACTACCAGTCAAATATTTTAGTACACTACCAGCCAAACGTTTTAGTACACTACCAGTCAAAGGTTTTAGTACACTACCAGCTAAATGTTTTAGTACACTACCAGTCAAACGTTTTAGTACACTACCAGCCAAACGTTTTAGTACACTACCTGTCAAACCTTTTAGAACACTACCAGCCAAACATTTTAGTACACTACCAGTCACACGTTTTAGTACACTACCAGTCAAACGTTTTAGTAGAATACCAGTCAAACGTTTTAGTATACTACCAGTCAAACGTTTTAGAACACTACCAGTCAAACGTTTTAGTACACTACCAGTCACACGTTTTAGTACACTACCAGTCAAAGGTTTTAGTACACTACCAGCTAAATGTTTTAGTACACTACCAGTCAAACGTTTTAGTACACTACCAGCCAAACGTTTTAGTATACTACCAGTCAAACATTTTAGAACACTACCAGCCAAACATTTTAGTATACTACCAGTCTAGCGTTTTAGTACACTACCAGCCAAACGTTTTAGTAGACTACCAGTCAAACGTTTTAGTACACTACCAGCCAAACGTTTTAGTACACTACCAGCCAAACGTTTTAGTAGACTACCAGTCAAACGTTTTAGTACACTACCAGCCAAACGTTTTAGTACACTACCAGTCAAACATTTTAGAACACTACCAGCCAAACATTTTAGTACACTACCAGTCACACTTTTTAGTACACTACCAGTCAAACATTTTAGTACACTACCAGCCAAATGTTTTAGTACACTACCAGCCAAACGTTTTAGTACACTACCAGCCAAACATTTTAGTACACTACCAGTCAAAGGTTTTAGTACACTACCAGCTAAATGTTTTAGTACACTACCAGTCAAACTTTTTGGTACACTGCCAGTCAAAAGTTTTACTATACTACCAGTCAAAAGTTTTACTATACTACCAGTCAAAAGTTTTAGTACATTACCAGCCAAACGTTTTAGTACACTACCAGCCAAACATTTTAGTACACTACCAGTCAAACGTTTTAGTACACTACCAGTCAAACGTTTTAGTACACTACCAGCCAAATGTTTTAGTACACTACCAGTCAAACATTTTAGTACACTACCAGGCAAATGTTTTAGTACACTACCAGTCAAACGTTTTAGTACACTACCAGCCAAATGTTTTAGTACACTACCAGTCAAACATTTTAGTACACTACCAGGCAAACGTTTTAGTACACTACCAGCCAAATGTTTTAGTACACTACCAGCCAAATGTTTTAGTACACTACCAGTCAAACATTTTAGTACACTACCAGCCAAACATTTTAGTACACTACCAGCCAAACATTTTAGTACACTACCAGGCAAACGTTTTAGTACACTACCAGCCAAATGTTTTAGTACACTACCAGCCAAATGTTTTAGTACACTACCAGTCAAACATTTTAGTACACTACCAGCCAAATGTTTTAGTACACTACCAGCTAAATGTTTTAGTTCACTACCAGCTAAATATTTTAGTACACTACCAGCCAAATGTTTTAGTACACTACCAGCTAAATGTTTTAGTTCACTACCAGCTAAATGTTTTAGTACACTACCAGCTAAATGTTTTAGTACACTACCAGCTAAATGTTTTAGTACACTACCAGCTAAATGTTTTAAAAAACTACCAGCCAAACATTTTAGTACACTACCAGTTAAAAGTTTAACTACACTACCAGCTAAAATATTTAGTACACTACCAGCCAAACATTTTAATACACTACCAGTCAAATGTTTTAGTACACTACCAGTCAAACGTTTTAGTACACTACCAGTCAAACATTTAGGACACTACCAGCCAAATGTTTTAGTACACTACCAGTCAAACGTTTTAGTACACTACCAGTCAAACGTTTTTGTACACTACCAGCCAAATGTTTTAGTACACTACCAGTCAAACATTTTAGTACACTACCAGGCAAACGTTTTAGTACACTACCAGGCAAACGTTTTAGTACACTACCAGCCAAATGTTTTAGTACACTACCAGCCAAATGTTTTAGTACACTACAAGCCAAACATTTTAGTACACTACCAGGCAAACATTTTAGTACACTACCAGGCAAACGTTTTAGTACACTACCAGTCAAACGTTTTAGTACACTACCAGTCAAACATTTTAGTACACTACCAGCTAAATGTTTTAGTTCACTACCAGCTAAATGTTTTAGTACACTACCAGTCAAACATTTTAGTACACTACCAGTCAAACATTTTAGTACACTACCAGCTAAATGTTTTAGTACACTACCAGCTAAATGTTTTAGAAAACTACCAGCCAAACATTTTAGTACACTACCAGTTAAAAGTTTAACTACACTACCAGCTAAAATATTTAGTACACTACCAGCCAAACATTTTAATACACTACGAGTCAAATGTTTTAGTACACTACCAGTCAAACGTTTTAGTACACTACCAGTCAAACATTTAGGACACTACCAGCCAAATGTTTTAGTACACTACCAGTCAAACATTTTAGTACACTACCAGTCAAAGGTTTTAGTACACTACGAGTCAAATGTTTCAGTACACTACCAGCCAAACGTTTTAGTACACTACCAATTACATGTTTTAGTACACTACCAGCCAAACATTTTAGTACACTACCAATCACATGTTTTAGTACACTACCAGTCAAATGTTTTACTACACTACCAGTCAAACGTTTTAGTACACTACCAGCCAAACATTTTACTACACTACCAGTCACACGTTTAGTACACTACCAGCCAAACGTTTTAGTACACTACCAGCCAAACATTTTAGTACACTACAAGCCAAACATTTTAGTACACTACCAATCACATGTTTTAGTACACTACCAGTCAAATGTTTTAGTACACTACCAGTCAAACGTTTTAGTACACTACCAGCCAAACATTTTACTACACTACCAGTCACATGTTTTAGTACACTACCAGCCAAACGTTTTAGTAGACTACCAGTCACATGTTTTAGTACACTACCAGCCAAACGTTTTAGTAGACTACCAGTCAAACATTTAGGACACTACCAGCCAAATGTTTTAGTACACTACCAGTCAAACATTTTAGTACACTACCAGCCAAACGTTTTAGTACACTACCAGTCAAATATTTTAGTACACTACCAGCCAAACGTTTTAGTACACTACCAGTCAAAGGTTTTAGTACACTACCAGCTAAATGTTTTAGTACACTACCAGTCAAACGTTTTAGTACACTACCAGCCAAACGTTTTAGTACACTACCTGTCAAACCTTTTAGAACACTACCAGCCAAACATTTTAGTACACTACCAGTCACACGTTTTAGTACACTACCAGTCAAACGTTTAAGTAGAATCCCAGTCAAACGTTTTAGTATACTACCAGTCAAACGTTTTAGAACACTACCAGTCAAACGTTTTAGTACACTACCAGTCACACGTTTTAGTACACTACCAGTCAAAGGTTTTAGTACACTACCAGCTAAATGTTTTAGTACACTACCAGTCAAACGTTTTAGTACACTACCAGCCAAACGTTTTAGTATACTACCAGTCAAACATTTTAGAACACTACCAGCCAAACATTTTAGTATACTACCAGTCTAGCGTTTTAGTACACTACCAGCCAAACGTTTTAGTAGACTACCAGTCAAACGTTTTAGTACACTACCAGTCAAACGTTTTAGTACACTACCAGCCAAACGTTTTAGTACACTACCAGCCAAACATTTTAGTACACTACAAGCCAAACATTTTAGTACACTACCTATCACATGTTTTAGTACACTACCAGTCAAATGTTTTAGTACACTACCAGTCAAACGTTTTAGTACACTACCAGCCAAACATTTTAGTACACTACCAGTCACATGTTTTAGTACACTACCAGCCAAACGTTTTAGTAGACTACCAGCCAAACATTTTAGAACACTACCAGCCAAACATTTTAGTATACTACCAGTCTAGCGTTTTAGTACACTACCAGCCAAACGTTTTAGTATACTACCAGTCAAACATTTTAGAACACTACCAGCCAAACATTTTAGTATACTACCAGTCTAGCGTTTTAGTACACTACCAGCCAAACGTTTTAGTAGACTACCAGTCAAACGTTTTAGTACACTACCAGTCAAACGTTTTAGTACACTACCAGCCAAACGTTTTAGTACACTACCAGTCAAACATTTTAGTACACTACCAGCTAAACGTTTTAGTACACTACCAGCCAAACGTTTTAGTACACTACCAGCCAAACGTTTTAGTACACTACCAGCCAAACATTTTAGAACACTACCAGCCAAACATTTTAGTAAACTACCTGCCAAATGTTTTAGTACACTACCAGCCAAACGTTTTAGTACACTACCAGCCAAACGTTTTAGTACACTACCAGTTTTAGTACACTACCAGCTAAATGTTTTAGTACACTACCAGTCAAACTTTTTGGTACACTGCCGGTCAAAAGTTTTACTATACTACCAGTCAAAAGTTTTACTATACTACCAGTCAAAAGTTTTAGTACATTACCAGCCAAACGTTTTAGTACACTACCAGCCAAACATTTTAGTACACTACCAGTCAAACGTTTTAGTACACTACCAGTCAAACGTTTTAGTACACTACCAGCCAAATGTTTTAGTACACTACCAGTCAAACATTTTAGTACACTACCAGGCAAACGTTTTAGTACACTACCAGTCAAACGTTTTAGTACACTACCAGCCAAATGTTTTAGTACACTACCAGTCAAACATTTTAGTACACTACCAGGCAAACGTTTTAGTACACTACCAGCCAAATGTTTTAGTACACTACCAGCCAAATGTTTTAGTACACTACCAGTCAAACATTTTAGTACACTACCAGCCAAACATTTTAGTACACTACCAGCCAAACATTTTAGTACACTACCAGGCAAACGTTTTAGTACACTACCAGCCAAATGTTTTAGTACACTACCAGCCAAATGTTTTAGTACACTACCAGTCAAACATTTTAGTACACTACCAGCCAAATGTTTTAGTACACTACCAGCTAAATGTTTTAGTTCACTACCAGCTAAATATTTTAGTACACTACCAGCCAAATGTTTTAGTACACTACCAGCTAAATGTTTTAGTTCACTACCAGCTAAATATTTTAGTACACTACCAGCTAAATGTTTTAGTACACTACCAGCTAAATGTTTTAGTACACTACCAGCTAAATGTTTTAGAAAACTACCAGCCAAACATTTTAGTACACTACCAGTTAAAAGTTTAACTACACTACCAGCTAAAATATTTAGTACACTACCAGCCAAACATTTTAATACACTACCAGTCAAATGTTTTAGTACACTACCAGTCAAACGTTTTAGTACACTACCAGTCAAACATTTAGGACACTACCAGCCAAATGTTTTAGTACACTACCAGTCAAACATTTTAGTACACTACCAGTCAAACATTTTAGTACACTACCAGCCAAATGTTTTAGTACACTACCAGTCAAACATTTTAGTACACTACCAGTCAAACATTTTAGTACACTACCAGCCAAATGTTTTAGTACACTACCAGCCAAATGTTTTAGTAAACTACCAGTCAAACATTTTAGTACACTACCAGTCAAACATTTTAGTACACTACCAGTCAAAGGTTTTAGTACACTACCAGCTAAATGTTTTAGTACACTACCAGTCAAACGTTTTAGTACACTACCAGCCAAACGTTTTAGTATACTACCAGTCAAACATTTTAGAACACTACCAGCCAAACATTTTAGTATACTACCAGTCTAGCGTTTTAGTACACTACCAGCCAAATGTTTTAGTAGACTACCAGTCAAACGTTTTAGTACACTACCAGTCAAACGTTTTAGTACACTACCAGCCAAACGTTTTAGTACACTACCAGCCAAACGTTTTAGTAGACTACCAGTCAAACCTTTTAGTACACTACCAGCCAAACGTTTTAGTACACTACCAGTCAAACATTTTAGAACACTACCAGCCAAACATTTTAGTACACTACCAGTCACACTTTTTAGTACACTACCAGTCAAACATTTTAGTACACTACCAGCCAAATGTTTTAGTACACTACCAGCCAAACGTTTTAGTACACTACCAGCCAAACATTTTAGTACACTACCAGTCAAAGGTTTTAGTACACTACCAGCTAAATGTTTTAGTACACTACCAGTCAAACTTTTTGGTACACTGCCAGTCAAAAGTTTTACTATACTACCAGTCAAAAGTTTTACTATACTACCAGTCAAAAGTTTTAGTACATTACCAGCCAAACGTTTTAGTACACTACCAGCCAAACATTTTAGTACACTACCAGTCAAACGTTTTAGTACACTACCAGTCAAACGTTTTAGTACACTACCAGCCAAATGTTTTAGTACACTACCAGTCAAACATTTTAGTACACTACCAGTCAAACGTTTTAGTACACTACCAGCCAAATGTTTTAGTACACTACCAGTCAAACATTTTAGTACACTACCAGGCAAACGTTTTAGTACACTACCAGCCAAATGTTTTAGTACACTACCAGCCAAATGTTTTAGTACACTACCAGTCAAACATTTTAGTACACTACCAGCCAAACATTTTAGTACACTACCAGCCAAACATTTTAGTACACTACCAGGCAAACGTTTTAGTACACTACCAGCCAAATGTTTTAGTACACTACCAGCCAAATGTTTTAGTACACTACCAGTCAAACATTTTAGTACACTACCAGTCAAACATTTTAGTACACTACCAGCCAAATGTTTTAGTACACTACCAGCTAAATGTTTTAGTACACTACCAGCTAAATGTTTTAGAAAACTACCAGCCAAACATTTTAGTACACTACCAGTTAAAAGTTTAACTACACTACCAGCTAAAATATTTAGTACACTACCAGCCAAACATTTTAATACACTACCAGTCAAATGTTTTAGTACACTACCAGTCAAACGTTTTAGTACACTACCAGTCAAACATTTAGGACACTACCAGCCAAATGTTTTAGTACACTACCAGTCAAACGTTTTAGTACACTACCAGTCAAACGTTTTTGTACACTACCAGCCAAATGTTTTAGTACACTACCAGTCAAACATTTTAGTACACTACCAGGCAAACGTTTTAGTACACTACCAGGCAAACGTTTTAGTACACTACCAGCCAAATGTTTTAGTACACTACCAGCCAAATGTTTTAGTACACTACAAGCCAAACATTTTAGTACACTACCAGGCAAACATTTTAGTACACTACCAGGCAAACGTTTTAGTACACTACCAGTCAAACGTTTTAGTACACTACCAGTCAAACATTTTAGTACACTACCAGTCAAACATTTTAGTACACTACCAGTCACATGTTTTAGTACACTACCAGCCAAATGTTTTAGTACACTACCAGCTAAATGTTTTAGTACACTACCAGCTAAATGTTTTAGAAAACTACCAGCCAAACATTTTAGTACACTACCAGTTAAAAGTTTAACTACACTACCAGCTAAAATATTTAGTACACTACCAGCCAAACATTTTAATACACTACCAGTCAAATGTTTTAGTACACTACCAGTCAAACGTTTTAGTACACTACCAGTCAAACATTTAGGACACTACCAGCCAAATGTTTTAGTACACTACCAGTCAAACATTTTAGTACACTACCAGTCAAACATTTTAGTACACTACCAGCCAAATGTTTTAGTACACTACCAGTCAAACATTTTAGTACACTACCAGTCAAACATTTTAGTACACTACCAGCCAAATGTTTTAGTACACTACCAGCCAAATGTTTTAGTAAACTACCAGTCAAACATTTTAGTACACTACCAGTCAAACATTTTAGTACACTACCAGTCAAAGGTTTTAGTACACTACCAGCTAAATGTTTTAGTACACTACCAGTCAAACGTTTTAGTACACTACCAGCCAAACGTTTTAGTATACTACCAGTCAAACATTTTAGAACACTACCAGCCAAACATTTTAGTATACTACCAGTCTAGCGTTTTAGTACACTACCAGCCAAATGTTTTAGTAGACTACCAGTCAAACGTTTTAGTACACTACCAGTCAAACGTTTTAGTACACTACCAGCCAAACGTTTTAGTACACTACCAGCCAAACGTTTTAGTAGACTACCAGTCAAACCTTTTAGTACACTACCAGCCAAACGTTTTAGTACACTACCAGTCAAACATTTTAGAACACTACCAGCCAAACATTTTAGTACACTACCAGTCACACTTTTTAGTACACTACCAGTCAAACATTTTAGTACACTACCAGCCAAATGTTTTAGTACACTACCAGCCAAACGTTTTAGTACACTACCAGCCAAACATTTTAGTACACTACCAGTCAAAGGTTTTAGTACACTACCAGCTAAATGTTTTAGTACACTACCAGTCAAACTTTTTGGTACACTGCCAGTCAAAAGTTTTACTATACTACCAGTCAAAAGTTTTACTATACTACCAGTCAAAAGTTTTAGTACATTACCAGCCAAACGTTTTAGTACACTACCAGCCAAACATTTTAGTACACTACCAGTCAAACGTTTTAGTACACTACCAGTCAAACGTTTTAGTACACTACCAGCCAAATGTTTTAGTACACTACCAGTCAAACATTTTAGTACACTACCAGTCAAACGTTTTAGTACACTACCAGCCAAATGTTTTAGTACACTACCAGTCAAACATTTTAGTACACTACCAGGCAAACGTTTTAGTACACTACCAGCCAAATGTTTTAGTACACTACCAGCCAAATGTTTTAGTACACTACCAGCCAAACGTTTTAGTACACTACCAGCCAAACATTTTAGTACACTACCAGCCAAACATTTTAGTACACTACCAGGCAAACGTTTTAGTACACTACCAGCCAAATGTTTTAGTACACTACCAGCCAAATGTTTTAGTACACTACCAGTCAAACATTTTAGTACACTACCAGTCAAACATTTTAGTACACTACCAGCCAAATGTTTTAGTACACTACCAGCTAAATGTTTTAGTACACTACCAGCTAAATGTTTTAGAAAACTACCAGCCAAACATTTTAGTACACTACCAGTTAAAAGTTTAACTACACTACCAGCTAAAATATTTAGTACACTACCAGCCAAACATTTTAATACACTACCAGTCAAATGTTTTAGTACACTACCAGTCAAACGTTTTAGTACACTACCAGTCAAACATTTAGGACACTACCAGCCAAATGTTTTAGTACACTACCAGTCAAACATTTTAGTACACTGCCAGTCAAACATTTTAGTACACTACCAGCCAAATGTTTTAGTACACTACCAGTCAAACATTTTAGTACACTACCAGTCAAACATTTTAGTACACTACCAGCCAAATGTTTTAGTACACTACCAGCTAAATGTTTTAGTACACTACCAGCTGAATGTTTTAGTACACTACCAGTCAAACGTTTTACCCTCTGTCTGAAAGAAACTTAAGAGCTTTTATTTCTTTAAGCTCTGTCTCCCAATGAGCCCAGTGTTCTCTGGTTGATTAGCTCACCCACTCTATTCTGACTGGTCAACTGCTCCAGTCGTCAGTCTGCAGACAGATGCTTCTCCTCTATGCAGCTGTATACACAACTGTGACATTCCATTCTGAAAGTCATTTAAAACAAGATGACAGACCCAATTCAACTTTTCAAGCTAGACTGAAGCAGCACAGCAGAACACTAAAGAGAAAATTACCAGAAATGTGACGAGGAGCTTTAACACAAAGTACTGCCTGAAAACAATACATAACAGTGTGGTTTCCAAGCTGTTCAAGGTCCCACAAACATGCAGTCCTCTGCAGACAGGCGGTACTTGGCATAATATAAATACAAAGTTGGAACTGCACTGTCCTTCAAGAGGGACTGCAAAAATGGTGTATCCACCTGAACATAGTGTTTGAAGCAGTCCTCCATAAAGTAGCAGGCACACAATAAAATATTTGGAGCCATGGAGGGAACAGTGGTAAAACTGAATTTCAACAAAATTCTTTGTGGTTCTGTCTTTGGCAGATAAAAATTTTATTTCACAATGCAGAACAATATAGAGTCCTCATGACTACAAAACTGAACAAACACTTCCATTAGATTCCATTAGCTGCTGTGCATTGTGTGAGGGTGTGCCAAGCTTGCCGTAGACAGGGAATGTGATGACATCACCATATTACAGAGAAAGGAGCTGGGATTCCTACTAAGCATTTCAGGCCGTGAGAAAAGTGATTTCTATGGGAGAGAGTTTCCCCGTCTGGCATGTACTTTTTGCTTTATACCTTTGTAGACTGTTTACATGCACAACAAGCTACACACTAAAGGAAATGCCCTCTTTAACAGAATCCTATTAGCGAAATTACAGAACAAACCACAATGAAAACTGGGTTTCAAACTTTGTTACTGTTTTAACCATATTATGCTTCCATGGGAGACCACTAGTATTCTAGGCATTCCTTGCATTGCTTATTTGCATATCAAATAAAAAGTAATTTAATCAGGCCTTTTTAATCAGGTTGAATAAAAATGAGTTGTTGCTTTCATCTCGTAATGGAATTACTTCAAGACTGTTTTCATCTGTATCCACAAAACCTTTGCTGTTTCTAAAGTGCTCTTTTCACTTGTTGAAGAATTCATTTTACTTGGTCATTATAATTAAACTATATCTATGAGCTTGTAATGACCCTTTGGGCACTGCATTTTAATGCTGATATAATTCATAGTTGCTACAATTAATTAATCAAGGCGAAGGCTAGATAACATTCCAAATAGCTCTTCTGAAGCCAAAGGGGGAAAGATGTTGGCGCTGCAGAAATGAAATGTCTTGCGGACACGCTAGTATGCTGGAGAAAGCTCGAGTGGTGCCGTGCACTCAAGCTACATTAGTGTTCAGCGTCTAATGAGGCAAAATAATGCTGATTTAACTAACATGCAAAACGGAGATGACATTTGAGAAACCAAGTAACAAAATGCTGACACAGTGCATGTAAGTGAGTGCACACGCTGTAGGAGATATACAATACTGTACGTGTGTGAGAGTGTGTATTGCCAGCTTGGGATTTTTAATGTTTTTATGACTGAGCCTTGATGTCTCCTGGGATGTTTCCTCCTGTGCAGTGAGATTGGGGGATTAGCTGTGCAGATTGCTGGTGGTGGTGGTGAGTGAAACATTATAGCAATCACCCCCACACTTACATTACCTTAATGTACAAACAGCTAAGCAATCTATAGTTTAACTATAATGTTTTTTTAAATGGCCAGATAAACTTTACCAAGTGTAGGCAATATGACAATTAAAGAATTATGTCACAAAATGCTTTTCTAAGTATATTAAGTATAGAAATATATATATTTCTAAGTATAATGGGTATCATCCAGAGGTGGGAGTAAGTCACACATGTGCAAGTCATAAGCAAGTCTCAAGTCTTAACCTGCAAGTCTCAAGGAAGTCCCAAGTCCCTGTGGAAAACTTCAAGCAAGTCAAGTCGAGTCCTGGCTATAAGTCAAGCAAGTCTCAAGTCAAGTAATTTAAATTATTACGCCCTAACTCCAGTTTCCACATTTAAATCACTTAAAATACATGTTGTCATGAAGAACTGAATGTTATTTTCAATGTTTAAAAATACTGGGTTTTTTTCTTGAAATTTGTAAAAAGCTGCTTCTCATATGACAATGTCATTGTTTTCTTGTTACAGTGCAAAAAAAGGAAAGCAATGTGTAGAAGAACTAGAGCCCCCACTGAAAACCTTAAAGATATTTATAACATATGGATATTTAATCTTCATTTGAACAGTATAGAGGGAGGAGATAGTACAACTGAACACATAAAATTTAATTGTGTTGGTCATCAAAATCTACACACTACACAAGCCAAATGATACAACACACACTTTCATGTTATGCAAACGAACAAGGATCCCGTCCAACACCTCCTGAACTCAAACCCTTATGGGTGTTTCTATCTAAACTGTGACACTGTACAGAAAAAGTAGAGAAAAAAAAAGAATGTAGTGATGTATATTTGGGTATTTTAAAGCCATTTATCTGAGCAGTTTGGCTTAATGTGGTTGAAAAACATATTACATTAGAATAAAGTAAAAATTAATAAAGCCAAAAATATATTTTTTGTATACAGAAATGTTTCTATCTCCTATAACCAAACTTCTCTTTCATGAAGCCCAGTATGTTTTGTAGTTTATCATCCTCTCTGCTTGTGTTAGAGTGAATAGTGTGCAGTGGAGGGTTTGGAGAAATCTGGTACCAAAGCTTTATACTAGCTTGACAGATATCAAATATTAATGTGAAAATAAGATTTTTTATTTTAGTGTACCTGTGCTTGTTTGTATTTGCTCACCTTGTGTTGTCCAACCTATATATGTAAATAATGTGTGTATTCATCTCAGACAGCTCTGCTGACCTGTATCTGTAAAGTCCAGTTCAGCAACAAAGTCGCGTTTCACATCAGAGACTCGGTGTCCAGTCTACAGTACACTTAGTTGTACACATATTCAACACTAACATGCTTATTATTTAGGATTCGCGGTCAGGCAGTCCGACTGCACTGGGTTGGAATAAGTAAAGAAGACACAGGTGTGTTCAGGCGACTGGTGAGCGCTGAGGCAGCTGATTATGAGAAGAAGTCTGAAGTAACTTATTAATACAGAACTTATCGCTCCAGCGATTTTGTAACAGTCATACCACTTTGCCATTTTACTGAAGTCAAATTTTATTAATATTGAATGATTCCTCTTCTCAACTGACCTGTCTGTGCGTGCTGAAGTGACAAATGAAATTTGATGTTGTGGTTGTGTCGTTGATTTTAGAACTGCAGACCCTGCAGCTATTTGCGTTTTATTCTTATCGTCGACTACATACTCCTTAAATCCAAACTTTACTATAGGAGTTTTATATGTTGGTCTCTGCTGGTCTGTCGCGTTCGGATGGGTTGCCAGGTACACGCCTATGGCAAAACAAAATAACCCAATTATCATTTTTTTTAAAGAAATTAAAATCTATATATGTATCCTCTCAGTATGTACAAATACAAACATTTAATAAAAGAATCCGTCAAAAAATAAGTAATTTCGAGTCATCTGTGTCAAGTCTAAGCCAAGTCTCAAGTCATGAGTACCAAGTCAAAGTCAAGCCGAGTCTTTTATCGATGTTAATCAAGCAAGTCTCAAGTCCCTAAAATCGCGACTCGAGTCCGACTCAAGTCGAGTCATGTGACTCGAGTCCCCCACCTCTAGTATCATCCATATTATAGAATAACTGCTCGCGTCGTTAAAAGCCTGCTCATACTAGGCTATGCTGTCCAAGCACGTTTGACCCCAAAATCCAGTTAATTTGACTAGCATGTACCGCTTTTGGGCACGGTACATTGAACCTCGCCCAGGGTCTCATGAAGAGGTGGGCTATGAGATGGTTCAGTTGTGTGCATCTAGTGTGATTGCTAACCATGTCTAGAACTAGAACGAGAACATATAGGTGCTACCAATTATTTATGGCCTTTTCAAAATATGACACTATTGTTTTGCTGGTGCTTCTTCTCTTTTCCAACTTGCCATTCATGTACAGTAGGACTTCACCATTCTATCCTAACAAAACTCAAGTATCACTGCCTACTAGTGTAATCTTGAGAGTAAACTTACCTAAGAACAAACTGGCTTTTTTGGATTTTACCAGCTGTATAATTATGCTTCTAGAAACGGAAATATTTATAGATATATTATCTGTTGCAGGGTAAATGTACAGCAAATCTGAAATATGTATTTTTAAAATGCAAACAAACATTTAACAGATAACTGTGCTTTGCCCCCTTCCTGATTTCCTGATTTTTTGCATGTTTGTCACACTTAAATGTTTCGGAACATCAAATCAATTTAAATATTAGTCAAAGACAACACAGGTAAACACAAAATGTTATTTTTAAATGAAGGTGTTTATTATTAAGGGAGAAAAAAATCCAAACCTACATGGCCATGTGTGAAAAAGTGATTGCCCCCTTGTTAAAATATGCCGTCACCTGAGTACACTGTCTCTAGCCACCCAGGCCTGATTATTTCCACACCTATTCTCAATCAAGACATCACTTAAATAGGACCTGCCTGACAAAGTGAAGTCCACCAAAAGATCCTTAAAAGCTACACATCATGCTGAGCCCCAAAGAAATTCAGGAACAATTGAGAAAGAAGATAATAGAGATCTATCAGTCTGTAAAAAGTTCTAAAGCCATTTCCAAAGCTTTGGGAATCCAGCGAACCACTGTGAGAGCCATTGTCCACAAATGGCGAAGATATGGAACAGTGGTGAGCCTTCCTAGGAATGGCCGGCTGCCCAAAATTACCGCAAGAGCGCAGCGTTGACTCATCCAAGAAGTCACAAAAGACCCCACAACAACATCCAAAGAACTGCAGGCCTCACTTGCCTCAGTTAAGGTCAGTGTTCATGCCTCCACCATCAGAAAGAGACTGGGCAAAAATGGTCTGGGGCTGTTTTGCTGCATCAGGGTCTGGAAGACTTGCTGTGATAAATTGAACTATAAATTCTGCTGTCTACCAAATGATCCTGAAGGAGAATGTCCGACCATCTGTTTGTGACCTCAAGCTGATACGAACTTGGGTCCTGCAGCAGGACAATGATCCAAAACACAGCAAGTCCACCTCTGAAATACTGAAGAAAAACAAAATGAAGACTTTGGAGTGGCCTAGTCAAAGTCCTGACCTGAATCCGATTGAGATGATGTGGCATGACCTTAAAAAGGTCGTTCATGCTCGAAAACATTTACAACAATTCTGCAAAGATGAGTGGGCCAAAAAAGGAAATCAGGAAGGGGGCAAACACTTTTTCACACCACTGTACTGTCTTATCCCAAATTTATTTGAGACAAAGTTTATGTATATAGCACTTTATACAACAACTTTTGTCGCAGAGCAGCTTTACTAAAAATTCTGAGTTGATTTCACAATAAGCTGTGTTAATAGTGTTAACTTTAACTAACTATTCCTGGCAATAACAGTATAATAACACACACTCTCAGAAAACAGAACTGTCACTGGGGGGCTACCCTTAATGCTACGTCTTCAGTACCTTTAGTTAAAAAACATAACTGTACCATTATATCGTTACTGTCCAATGAAAAACAAGTATCTCCAAAACTGCAACTTTACAGAAGAGACCAAAAACATACTTTACTTTCAATGTAAGTCAATAGAACCAGAATCTTTTCCAAGCTATTTTGGAGCATATCTATCGATCCATTTATCATGAAATGTTCACACAATGCTAATGACCATTGCCGTGTTCAAATGATGTAGACAACTCAAAATTGACAAAAAAAGAGACACATGTTTTTCATTAAGTTGTACATCTCCTGTCTTGCCTATTTGTGTTATAGTTCTGTTTTACAAATTGTCCCTGGAAAAAAAGTATACAAGTGTACCTTACAACCACTTTGTAATATACACTGATTATACTATGATGAATTAATGCACCTGTAAATATATTGTTTTTCTTACAGTGTATGTGTGTTCATTTCCTATTTGACTGAATATTCTGTAAAGTGCGTCCACTCTCAACAGTTGCCACCAAAGAACACATTGGTGTTTGCACCATGATTTGGTTAAACCATCTCTATACACAACAATAATTCCAGTCAAAAATTGCTGATGAAAAGGCTTCTAGCTGCAGCAATGCCATATAATGTCCATTAGGTCTGAACAAAAGGAAAGCTGAAGGGATCCAAAGAAGCTAGAAAACACCCAAACTGAAAATCTGGCTCTGAGTTGACTGGCTTATACCAGATTAATACCAGATTAATTTGTACAGTTGGAATATATTAGTATTTATTTATGTCTAAAATTGGTAGATTTGTAGTATATTAGTATACTTCACGTTCACAGGTACTGTACTGGACACTGAGTAATATGCAGTAAGTAGAGCTGTTTTCCTCTTTGCATACAGTGCACGCACTGGGATAACATACTGGCTGGCTGGTTGAAGCAGCAGGCCTAGTGCATTGATATGCTAATGTAGGAGAGATCACTCTGTTAATGAGAAGAGGTCTAGTAGACAGTATCCTCCAGTCTGGCCTGTTCTTTTCCGGAGTACTGTTGTGCTACATGAGGGATAAGTGCATGGACCTCCTAGAAAGGACAAGACAATGGGTGAAGGTACATGTAGGTAGATGTGTGAATATATGTAGATACCTCAGGGCTCCAGAATGCATTTGTATGAGAGCATGTTACTGGAAGAGCAGTGACGCTGGAGAGCCTGGGATGGGATACAATCTCCCTCCTGTAAGATAAGGGACTTACACACACACATATACAGTGTCAGGCGCCCTCAACGCTGGTGCTCAGGAGGCCTTTGCCGACGTTGATTTATTACAACACAGCTTGGTGGAACAATGAAGCACACACAAGGCGACGTTTAGAGTCTGCAGGCATCTTTTCTCTTGCACACACTGTCTTTTTGTCGACCTTTTCTCTTGTGCTTATGTTCATTTGAAAGAATGGAGACAGTTCCCTAAGAGTAAGTTATAGCTTCAAAGGCAATTGTAAATTCCGCTCAGTCCGACCTGGTCTTGAACGAGAGCGATGTGGACATTTGGGAGAAGCATGAATTTTTTACGTGGTTCAAAGCAGTCTGCGCGAGTTCAGTCTCGCCACACCTTGAAATGAAGTAGACTAATTAATGACTTTAAATTGACCCTTCTTAACCCTTCCTTTGCATACCCAAGGCTCAAATTATTAAAGGTTCTTTATATAAATACAAATGCAGGCAGCTTTATTCAGAGATTTCCCAGCTAATAGAGCCCACTGGAATGGAGGAATATCTTTGAAAGAGACGAAGGTCTTTGCTTAGTCCTTGTTTGTTCAAGTAAACTGGCAGCAAGGTTGAGAATTAACATGCAGCGTAAGTGAACTTTCTAAATATTTTATGACTTAAATGTAAGCTTTTAGTGTTGTACATGGCCTTATTAGACCTCAATTTAAAGAGTTGGATAAACATTAAGGCATATGTTGTTTCTAGTTGTAATCATGAGAATGTCAAACAAAGCTGGCTGGCCCTTTACACTCACTATACCCATTTTGTAAGACCCTGCAAAAAAAGGCAAGGGCTTCCACTTCCCCTTGTGTCAAGGATGCAAGGATGATGCTGAGTTGTCTACATGATCAAAAGAAAAAAGAGAAAAGTACATATGAGTCAATTGCAGCAATCAGGTAAACTTGTGCTTTGCAGCAGTAATCTCTGGAGATACTAGTACAGATAATACAGTATATAGGCAATATGGCACACCACTCATAAGAGCACAGCACTTTCAAACAAAGACAATGATTAGCTAGTCTTATATTCTAGGCTTAAATATTGTATATAAAATGTTGATTAGCGGGCAAAAAGGGGTTGCATTAATTGGTCATAAACAGGCCCGGAGTGGTTAATGGGGAGATGCGGGAGGACTCCTGATGGGCTGGCTCATGTCAACCTTGAGTTTGGGCTGGTTGGATGGGAAAAATAATTTTGACACTTATCTGTCACTTATCTAATCTTCAGAGATATGGAAATAAGTTTGTATTGTTTGGCTATTGCGCAACGTTTGCAATGACAGCTTAGCGTAGTTTATTTTGTTGAGGCTAATACACACCATTAATCACACATATCCAGTTTTACTGGTATTAAAAATCCAGTAAGACAAAATGTGTACGAATGGAGACGATTTAGTACTGTGGCTACTTTCCCTTGAATTGAGAGATTTATCAAATCATTGAACAGGCAAAGCTGCTGCTTTAAAAAAATAAACATCAGTGCATGTCTGAAGTTTGACAACGACTATCTTGACACTCCACAGTGCTACTGGAAAAATGTTTTGTGGATTGATGAAACCGAGCTAGAAATGTTCTGGAAGAACACACAGCACTACGTGTGGCGTAAAAAGGGCACTACATACCAACATGAAAACATCATCCTAACAGTGAAGTACAGTGAAGTACAATGATTTGGGGTTGCTTTGCTGCTTCGGGGCCTGGACCGCTTGCCAAAATAAATTCTCAAGGTATCCTACAGAATAATGTCTGGGTGGCTGTCTGCCATTTGAAGTTCAGTAGAAGTTAAGTGATGCAGCAGGCCAGGGAAGTGGCCCAATTAAAGACCTCAAGAGGGCTATTCACACCAGACATCCTAAGAATATGACTGAGCTGAAGCCGTTCTGTAAGGAAGAATGATTAAATATTCCTCCTGAATGTTGTGCAGGTCTGATCAGCAGCTACTGGAAACGCTTGTTGGAGGTTAATGCTGCCAAAGGAGGTTAGACCAGTTATGAAATCGTGTTGACTTACTTTTTCCACCAGCACTGTGAATGTTTAATGCATGTGTCCAACGTTATTTGAGCAATTAAAGTGTTTACATACTTATTCTTGCCACTGTATATGACAGAAAACCTGGGATCCAGTTTAAATGGAACTGATGCAGCTGCTAAAATTATAAATAGTATCTATCTATATAATCTATATTCGGTTCTGTATAGGTCTACTATTCTTAGAGCAACAGATGAAGCAAACTGTTTTAAAGGAGGAAGGATTGTTGTGGAAACACAGGCATGTCAGGTGTGGCAATTGCACATGGTTTACATGGCTCATTACATGGCATTGGGCCCCAGGGAGGACTGGCTGTGATGTAAAAACATAGCAGATGTATTTTTATTTCAGCATGTTCTGTCTGTTTGTCTTTGCGTCTATTCCAAAAGTCACTAATCTGCATGTAAAAAGCACCCTATATGGCCAAAAGAATGTGGACGTGTGGCCAGTACCATTACACAAGTTTGTTGGAGTTCATGTGGTGACTTCATAGCTGAGCTGTTAAGTGTAAATTTACTCAATGATTTCTGGCACAGGTGGCATCCTATGACATTTAAAATCACTGAGCTGTTCAAAAAAAGATGATTGTCTTGCCAATGATTGTCTTGCATGTAATTGTTAGTAATGGGTATGGCCAAAACACCTAAACACAGTAATTAAAAAGGCCATATACTGTAATTCTCAAGTCCTATCACTTAAGTCTAAGCAAGTAATTATGTATTATTCAGCAAATTCCATATGCTTTCAACACTCAATTCTAAATGTTTGGAAATATATTTCAAGCTCTTAGTGCCAAACTCCTGTCCTCTGGTCTGGAGATCTTACTTTCTGCAGAGTTTAGCTCCATTGAAAAACTGCTATTGGCAGCACTGAACGCATTAGTATTAGGTAAGTAGGACACATCTTGTTATTTAGATTGAGGGTAAATTCTACAGACACATAGATCCCCAGGAGTTGGGTTGGTGACTTCGGTACTAGTGACATTTAAAATACAGACATTTCTAAAATGTCACGTTAACTCCTAACCCTGTACTGAAGGATGTTACAGAAATATTTCCTAATATTTTATTATACAAAGTTACCTAAACTTATTTATTATATTATATGTGTTATCTATTGTGAAACAAAGCAAAACAAAACAATTTCACAAATTTGTTTTGTAAAACTCTTTTTCTAAAGTCTTTTTCTCTAGAGTCTTCCTGTCATATGTAGATAGGACTGGGGATTTCCCTCCACCATTTCCCCTCTGTTATCTCCCCAATACTAAGACTCTTTTACTCACATCATTAGTGAGTTTTAAATAACTCCCTGTTTTGTCTTTTGTGGCACAGTCTTATTAGTAGCTTGCTGCAATTCTGAACCTGATTGATTCTTATTCTCTGGTGTATTCATGTTTTTTGACTCTTGGATTGTTTTTCTGGATCTTGTTGTTTGGATTACTCCCTTGGATTTAATTTGTAAGCCTGTCTTCCTCTGTTTGTTTGTTCTAATAAACTTGCAAGTGAATCATTTCCCTTCATCTGAGTTCACCTTTAAAGAAGACTTCACCTACCATGGATTCAGAGTTTAGAAGACCAGTTGGCACACCAGGAAAAGTGACTGGAGGAGTCGGTCCAAGATCATGCAACACACTCCTCCAGCAGGGCAAATTCAACAAGATGGTAACCCTTGTAATCAACAGAGCACATCTCAACCAGTCTCTTACCCAACTGGTTCTGCATCTGGTTTACTGAGCTGTGCTCAAAACTGTTTTCGATTAGGGTAAGTTTTCCTGAACGATGTAAAAGCATTTTCATGTGGTTCACAATTCACATTAACCACCACCCTGTTCAATTTTAGTACATTTTTGTATTGACCCCATTTACAGGAAAGGCTAAACAGTGGACCACTGCATTAGAGAACTTGAAGTTTTGGGACAAGCCTCAAGTATAGCTACTTAACATTTCTCTTCCTAAAAGCAGAATTTACAAATTTACAGTGCCAAAGACCACTGCTCTGGATATTTACAAAAACAAGGCCTTTCAAACGTTTATAAATATAGTCATAAGGTAGACAGATACAGGTAGGTCATTGTGAACATATTATATTCTTATTTACTTCCCTTGGTGGCAGGGCTGGATTGGTAATCTGGCATACCGGGCATTTGTGGTCAAGGCTAAGAAGTGTTGATGAGCAGCAAGTTTCCATTTTAGGCTACATCATAGCATTTTAGCTATTTAGGCTAAAGGTGTGTTTAAAGGCTGCATAGTAGTTTGAATTTGTAGCCTCTTTGCTGTGGTTCAAAATGTTTTAAAAACTTTTAAAAAAAAGTGAAATAACAGATCTTAAAACTGCTAAATGATAAGTAAAAATGTTGCAATTTAAAGTGTATAAAAGTATTATTAGCAAAATGTATGCCCATGGTAAAACAATGTCAAATGCTGATGTGTTGCATGAGTTCACAAAGCAGCCCTGTTTTTAGCCTGATCCAAATGCATGTTATAGCTTTTAAAAGGAGGGAGCATCTTTTAACCTGAAGAATTCAAATTGAGCTGCTATATCATGGAAATTCAGAAAATACATATGAATAGTGCTAGAACTACAGTATGTGTAAATTAACTTATTTGCTTTCCACAATGGTTATTTTATAGGCTTCTAAAGTAATGATTCACTGTAAATCTTTTTAATATGATGCTGTTATTATTTAATATTTATGATATGATAATAGTAAAATACATTCCTTCGTGGAACACATTACTGGTCATCTGTGCTCCGCTAATTATGACGGGCTGGTCTAAGCCAAAAATGCCAGAGCCGATTTTTTGTCCCAGTCCAGCCCTACTTGGTGGTCAGAACATGTCAGGAAGTGCTTCAGAGACTTCTAGAGCACAGTCTATTCATCATGGCAGAAATGTGTGAATTACACAAGACCCATGTCTCCTTTACTTGGACATAACATTGAGGGTGATGAAGTGAGTCAAAAGGTCAGTGCAGTGGCAGATTGGTCTCAGCCAAAAACCCTTAAAGAGCTACAGCAGTTTCTAGGATGTGTAAACGTCTACAGCTGTTTCATATATGGGTTCAGTACCACAGCAGCCCCTTTTACTTCAGTACTGAGAGGAAAACAAAACATCTTGCACCAGTCTGTGCCCCCTTTGTTCAGCACCCTGACCCTTCAAAATTTGATTTCTAGTGGAAGTGGATGCTTCTAAGACTGGCATATGCTCCAGTACCCCTAATGAACTTCACCCATGCGCCTTTTATTCTTGGATGTTCATCCAAGCAGAAAAGAATTATGATGTAAGCAACAGAGAGCAGGTGGCCATGAAAGTGGCATTTGTGGAATGTTGACAGTGTCTCGAGAAAGCGCAGCATCCTTTTTTTGTACATACTGATCACCGCAATTTAAATTATCTGAAGACAGACAAAGGGCTTAATTAACGGCAGACCAGATGGGCACTATTCAATACCAATTTTGATTTCACAACAACATACAGACCAGGATCTAAGAACGGCAAGATTATACTGTTACATTCCCAGCCTGTCCTTTGTGTCATTACCCCAGTACAGTGGCATATCATAGATGGAATACAAACAACATGCCTAAGCTTAGGAATATGTTTTGGTGGCCACCATTAGCCTTAGATGTAACTAAACTTTTCAATAATTGTATTATTGTACAAAACCTCCTAGAAACTCCCTGCTAGGAGACTCAAATTATTAAACCTGGACCCATGGTCATGGTCCATTGACTCCAAGCATCCCTGGTTTCACTTAGTAACAGATTTTACCGATCTTTCTCCCTCCGAGGGGTTCACTGCCATTTATGTTGTTGTAGGCTGCTTTTCTAAAGCCTGTCATCTCATACCTATGCAAAAACAATCCACTTTTTGGCCCTTTCACCCGGTGTTTCGGTATTATGTAATGCCCAAGGACACTGTTTCACACAGGGTATTAAATTTTCCTAGTATGTTTAGTATAAATATATAGTTTTACATCTACTTACCATTCTCATTTCAAAGGACAACTAGAATGACTTAACCAGTATGCACAAAATTACCTAACAGTAGCTCCTCTACTGGCTTAACCCCTTTCCAAGGTATTTTGTTTCCCTGGGCAGGTGAGCCGAGTGGGCAGAGGCTAATTGTAACAAAGATGACTCAGAAACACAGGTAAGATCCATATGCGGGTAAATTAATAATGGGGTAATCAGAAAAGCATGGTCAGTAAACAGAGCAGAAAGTCAAAGCTGTGGATCAGTTCGAGTAGGCTAGGCCAGCAAGTCCGAAGGGGCAGAGACAGAACAGAAGTCGAGGAGTAGAGCAAAGAGGTTCTTTTACTGGGTTGTCAGTCCAACTAAGATCATGGATGTGCACTAGCAAGCATTTATATATCTTTGTGGCCATAAAACACCCTTTCCAAATATTGTATGTAAAAATAACATGATATAACATGACCAGCAACACAGCAAGTAATGTAACTAACAACAATAGGTCAGGGGTTGACAAACTGTCGCTACAATTGTTGCTGTGAAGTTAAATAGTTAAATGGTTATATGTTATATATAAATGGTTGACTATACATGACAAACATTAAAAAACAGGGCCACCAACATATTGTTCCTGTAAAACAGCAAGTTAATGTTACCCACATGTCAAGCAGTAACAGAACCACATCCTCATTTCTTTTTATGCCTTTCAACTCTCAATGAAGCTTTATTTTTTCTATCTCTCCACACAATATTTATCTTTTTTACTCAGGTCTATAATTAGCCTATACATTGATTACAAAACTAACTCTACAAACATTTTCTGCTCCAATATCAATACAAATGGAGCGTCCTCTAAAAGTAAAGACAAACCAATTAAAGAAATATCAGAAATATTGTTATAAGCCTCTATTATTATATAAAATGACATGTCACTGTTGTGTAAATAGTTTGCATGAACACATGTTCTCCACAAGAAAAAACATGAAATTATTTATGATACATGAGGGGTCTGTACCAGAGCATTACAATGCAGAATGCTTTTTTTTGGGCAATTTGTGCCTGACTGCCTCTTTAAAGTAATGCTCGTGACCCCCAGCTGGTCTAAGGTCATTTACTTGTCTGAAAGATCAAGTCCCTCATTTAGTGCCTGCAATAGCGCCCACAGAATGAGTTACAAGCACTGTAATTTCTCTACTTACTGGGCAGAGAAAATTCTCTGATTTCAAAGTTATAGACTGTGACTTCCCATCAAGGTACAAAGTGCAAGAAAGAATGGTGGCATGAATTTTCTCTTTCAACTTTGCAAAAGGATTTGTAGAATGCAGCAATCCAGATGTTTATGCCCCCTTTAAATTACAATTTACTTCAGAACAGACAAAGATAAAAAAAAACAATTGAGAGCAGTTGAGTTGATTGCAAGTTAATGAACTGTAAGCATGCATTGCATTACAGTATACAGTATACTGTGTTTGTGGTATCTAGTAAAGTGGTTATAAACATATTCATTAAGGAAAGTATAGGCAACATTTAACATGTAATGCTAGGAGCAGATGGATAGGTCACAAATTACTTGACAGTTACACAAATTTGGTAACAATCCAAGATGCAGAGAATACATTTGATTACCCCACAACTATCACAGATCATATTTTTGATACACTGTATTATTCTATACATATAGTAGTCAAATAATTAAACAGGCACTTACAGCCTACTTGACATGTTGGTCTCCCCTTCTGAAATAATCTTCATCATTTGAATCACAAAAGAATCAGAGCTCCGTGTAAAATTATGGAACATTAAGAAAGAAGACAATACATTGAGCTATTCTAGCTATAATGACAGCAAGCTAGAAAAATAAAATGTGGCACAGGCACTTGTTTAAATGACTAGACAGGTAAAACAGCTGGTTTCAGAAACGTTGACTTTGAAAAACTTTTGCAGTCATGCTTAAGATCATTTACAAAAGAACTTTTGGGAGGGTGTCCACGGATTTGGTGAAATAAACAGTTCGAAAAACAACATGTCATTCTACGTGATCATGTAATGTGGGTTTTTTCATTAAGTTGGCATAGTTGCACAGAATGCTGTATATTATGCAACTCTAGTGCAATTTATTTAGAGTTTCACTGAGTAAGGCTAGACTTAGATAAAGAATTTCAATAATGTTACGCAAAAAATAGCCAACAAACCAAAAGAGGGTCCAACTGATGGTGTTCTATCAACTGATCTATAAAGAATGTAATATAAATAACTACACTATATACTTGCTAAGTAGATAAAAAACTGAAACAGGAAAGCACACAGATGATAGAATAAAGTTTTATTTGACTTAAACATGATCAATATCCTAGCCACTACCTGTGGTCAGGCAGTAAAGAGACATTTAGGCCAAAGTCTCATTGTTTTTTGTAATGATATGTTCATTTTGAAACTGTTGAAAAAAGTTGGGACTGTGTCAATATAAAACTAGAATTGAAAAAACATTTTAAACAGGTTAAGCAATCATGCTTTTGTAAGGAACATCCAGAAAAGATGTCCTTCATAAGCAAGGATCAATTGAGATATCACACCATGTCCAAAATACATTGGTCATTAAGCATTTTAAGAAACATATTTGGTGCACAATATCATTTCTGTGCTTAAAGGGCAATGGCGAAAACCAATAATGAATGTCCATGACCTTCGGTCTTTTAGACAGCACCACATTAAAAGCCTACATGCATCTGTAATAAATGTGATCACACAGATTCACGAATACTTCAGAAAATCCTTGTCAAAAAAAGCTAAAACTAAATCATTTCAGTAAAATGCTGTTTAAAACTGCTATTTCTAACACAGTGCCTGTACTGTTTAACAGAGTGAGTTTTGCCAATATGGTGAAGCTTTTTCTTTTTTTTAAACAATTGTCAAAAATCTCATGTTAAAACTTTTCTGGTATCCTGTTTTACTAAAGCCACTCATTACTTTGTGAATGCTGTAGCTTAATTGCAAAAATGACACAGCCTTGACATGCTGTGTGTAGTTAACAAGTTACCTTTCTCACAAATTGAAAATTATACAGTTCCAAAATGATCTTTTATGGTCATGTTGACTGGTACAGAGAGAGCTTGTTACACAATTTAACAATATTTCTTGTGCTAAGATGCTTTTGGGCTACCCTTCCCTGCATATTTGTAGTGAAATTAAACAAAGATTTTAGTAGGGCTGTCACAATCATGACATTTTGACTGGTAAATAATGGGCATGTTAATAATTGTGATAAACAATTCAACTATAACAAATAAACAACTTCTTCAGTTTAGCTGGTTAGCCATATTGCCTCCAGGTTTTCTAGTTATGTTTACTGAGTAGTTAAACAATATGCTGCACTGTTGTGTTATGTCCCACATGCTCACACATCTGTCTACAGTTACACTAAGACAAATAAGACAATAAAATAAACAAGAAAGTTAAACACTTATTCAGCTAGCATGCATCCCAAAAACATTAAGTACAGAGCTAATCAATAAACAAACATAACAAATACTGTGAGATATGTTAGAACATGTAATAAATTCTACCTTTTATTTTACATTAATTTACTTCAAAATCCGTGTTTTGTTAATTGCAGCAAAATACAATTTTGAAATGTGTGTAAAAAATAAATATCAAATAATTGTGTCAGGCCTATATTTTAAAGTGATATGGTTTCCAGGTTCATCTAAGTCAAGGTAATTATTAATTTTCTTGAATTTCTGAGGTATTAATTAAACCCTGCTAGAAAAATCAGCATATAGGTGCATGGCTGGTCACGAGTATATTGTGTTTTTTTAAATGCTGTGCTGGTTAGCAGCAATGAAAATTAATATGCTGGCCACCAGCAAAACCCTCATATGTTTTGTATGGGCTGACCAGCTAAACCAGCACCAGACTAGAATTATACCAGCTTTAACCAGCATAGACTGGCTTAAACCAGAATGTAATGTGCTGCGCTGTATATCTCAACAAGTCATTACTAATTATAATTGTATAACTGATTTAATCATCTTTATTATGACTTACAATGTTTAAATTAGTCATTATCTCAACCATAATAACACAGTCAGAACCAGATCATGTTTTGTGCTGCTACTTCTTTATACAATAGGTATGTGACCATTTAGTCATTCTTAAGACAAACCGTGGTCAGAGTGATGTTGATGTCACTGCAGAACTGATATCTGGTCAGCAGTGGTCTTCTTCAGGAGAGATACAATCAGTTATGGCATACCTACAATGTGAACATGTGAAGGTAGATTATACCTAATAAACTGGCAGCTCAGTGAGTGTGTGTGAGTGTGGATGTGTGTGTATGGGTTCCAGAGCTGTCCTTGGGTGTTTTTATGAAAGAAATAAAAAACAGATAAAGCTCACCCAAGTGGAAAACAGGCCATGAAGTTGCCTTCTGATAATGTCCCCCAACTCCTGTTTCACTTGCACTGCAAATAAATGGGCCGACCTGAGGTTGTGATTATTTACCTTTGTGTCACTGGGGCCTCTGTTGTACACTCGTCTGCCCACACACACACAGATTCGTTCTGTACTAGCAGTATATTGGGAGCTGGAGTCTTATATATATGCTCAGAGAGCAATAATGCCTCCTGTTTCTGCAGCCCATGGGTAAGATTGAAACGGCATGAACGATCTTACTCCTGATCGTGCATGCCTGGAGCTTCCTGAACTGTCAACTTTCCAATTGGCTTTTACACTAAAGAAATATTTCCTAGAAAAAAAAAACAATAAAAATAAACCCGACATCCTCCCTCTGTGTCTAAGCTCATGTGACCTGTTTCTTGTCATTGGAATGATTTGATTTTGACACTGCCTCAAAGTAAAATGCAGATGAAAAAAAATGTCCCCTCATGACAATAACTCTACATCACACCTCATCCCAGATGTGAAGATGGCTTATTTTTCAGCTTTGTGTTTTGAATGGGTTTAATGTTGTGCATGAAGGCCAGGGCTGGCTTCATTTTGTTCAGCCAGCCTGCTCTTGTAGCGGAACATATTTCTCATTAACTTTGCCTGCTGGAGTGGTGTCTTCACACGGCTCCTCATTCATCAAACAACAACAGGCCATCAGATGGGCTCTATCTCTATGATTCGTGTTCCCCAAGGGGGCTCATTCCCAAGTTTCGCAAATAAATCCTGGCTGCCGCGGAACCCGGCTAAGTGATAAGTTATACGCTCCTGCAAACAGCTGAATTTAAGCTAATGAATAAATGCAAGCCATTGAATTCATTTAGAGGAATACTGTAACATACTCTGCTTCAGTGGTTTATTATCTGTGCAGCTTGAAGGTGGAAGCAGTTTTTAAGTGTTGTTTAAAGAAATACTCTCAGCTTTTTATGGACAATGTTTAATATGCACTTAGCAGCACTGTTATCTAAGTGACTATTGAGAAATCTATCTATCTATCTATCTATCTATCTATCTATCTATCTATCTATCTATCTATCTATGGGTACCAGGTAAAGAGGAAGAGCGATAGGCATCACTTTGGTTAAGATTTACTTATATTTCGTAGTTGTTAAATAAAATGTCTTGTGTTCTAATTCAGTTACACCAATTTAAAAAATTACCATGTGACCCCTTATGCATTGGCGTAGGAACCGGGGGGGATGTGGGGGACGTGTCCCACCCAATATCAGAAACAGGTAGATTTGTCCCACCCAAAAAAAAAAAAGCAGAAATTGTGTAAAAACATTTTATTTTAAAAGCGCATTTTGGCAGCCTTTGCAATTCACGCACTGTGTTTGTTGTTAGCAACAGACTCTGGTTGATAGGTGGTCTTTAACTTTGTTAAGGTTTGTGTTGAGATGCCGGTGATGAGAGCAATGAACAGCAAAATATACTGCAATAAAAACGGCTTTGTTATAATGTGTTGTTATGGTAACAGACGAGGAGGTTTGGGTTAGCTAATGTTTATATTAACTTTTGTCAGAAAGCACTCTAAAACATAAAGTTACATTACTCTCTGGACACGCCCCAAACTGCAGACCAGGGGCGTGGCTAGCCCTAGTTTAGATTTCAATTCCCAGCACCCCTAAAGATAATAGTAAAAAACGTCTTTTTACGTAAATTTTTCTCTGACAAGCTGGAAATGTTAAAACCATAGAGAGTATGTTTAAACCAATTATTTTAACAACAACAGCAAATTATTTACAATTTACCGTAATTCCACAAATGTTGTTCTACGTCAGTATACATACAGTGATACCTTACCTACAGTGGAATCAGGTTATAGGTAATATTTAGGGGATAGGGTGGGCTTTGATTCTTATTAGCAAATGTCTCCCCCCCAATGTCAAACCCGCTCCTACGCCCTTGCCCTTATGCAATAAATAAATAAATGCCCCTCTAAATGCTATGTGGTGCTGTATAGGTGCAATCACAATGGGGCAAACCTGATATTCCCTACAGGTGTTTTCTTCAAGTGCACTCTTATAACTGAGAATAGAGTGCTGTACAGTTTCCACAAGTGAAATAAAGTGCTCTACAGTCTCCCCATGCTTTCCCAAAGTGGGTGCCATAATGACAGTCTAGGGGCACAGTCAAATAGCTCTCTGACCTCAATAAAAATGTAGTATATAGACATCCTTTAAAGAAAATAGGACTGTATGATTAAGCCATTCTATATAACCTGTTACTTTTAACAATATGTAATATTTAACAGTAATTCCTCTGGCTGCATGAAAGTGTAGAAAGGATGAGCCTTCAGCAAAGAGCTACAGAAAATACATTTTCTTTATGAGATAGAGTTTGGATGTTATTTAGTTAAACATGAAAGCGAGTATGTGTAGCATTTTATTCTTGTGGTGCCAGTTTGCTGTTGCCGCTTGTTGCAAGCATCATGCCATAAAATGCTCCTGGAGCGTTTCATTCATGAAAACACAGTGCTACAGAAAACATTTCACTTTGAAGGCTTTGACTTGCCGCTTCTGCAGTCTGAAGCTAAAGGCATACAGAGAATCAAAATGAGGAATGGCCAGTAATGCAACCACTTTCTCCTGGGCTGATATGTAAACAGAAGTCTTAGGTTAGAGGGTTAATTTTAAATTACGTTTCTTTGTGTTTCTCATATTCATGCCCATAAAAGCTCTTAGATCAGCTCTCATACTTAAAATCATACACCTACAGTTTATAAAAACAGACCCCAATGCCATAAGAATGTAAAGTAAGATTTATAACCTCACCAGAATTGGCAACCAAACATCCACTCAACTGCCACATTCAGTGGGGGGGCACCTGTGGTAGCTAATCAAATTTATGTGTTAGCCAATGCCACCCCTGGCTCCCTGTCCCCCCACTGCCACTCCAACTGCCACACCATTGCAATATAAATGCAATTATGTTTTTAGGAAGACAAGGTTGAAAAATGTTGAAGCATTCTTTTAAATGGTAAAAAAGCAAAAATAAAACATTTTGACATTATATACAAACACCAGTTACTCCCCAGTCCATAAAGTGCCTATATAAAAAACTATGCTGCAAAAACAGCCCACTTTCAGTTTACAGTTATTTTTACATATACAGTTGCATACAACAGCCCAGTTGAAACAGTCCTGGTCCTCTACAGAGAACACACATAGTTTTTCTTTTGTAATATTAGTGTAGAATTTCTATTTGTTTATTACAAAATTACCAATTTAAACAGGAATAAGAATATATATATATATATATATTCTGTTTGAATGTATATTATATTATATTTGAATGTGCTATATAGCTATATAGATTATGTTTTATGCTTTATGCTTTTTAAATATGCTAAATTCAGCAAAGAAACATTATTCTGTCAATAAATTGAGCTTTGTCAGAGCTCATGTGTCTTTAAGCTCGCCCTCCTGATGAAACGAGTATGCTCTGATTAGCTCTGTTCTAAATGGTCACCGGCCAAAAGCAATTCTTACAATAGTGTTGTTTCTGCAGTTTGACTCCGATCCTGCAAAGTTCAATACACCTTCGGAGGCTAGACTGGGGCAAGACAATTAAAAGTGGTAAGTTTTTGCCTCTTAGCTCTTTGTGCATTAAAACAAATGTTACTTTTGTTAGCCATTAAACCCCCATGCCAGAGCTTTCATACACAGTGTATCTTAAGAATATGGGTTCTTGGGTGCTCAAGACAAATAGATGTTCAGTCCAGGACAGAGCAGGATGGTGGATGTGTAAGGGCATGCCAATCCTGCCATCTTACATGGAAAGGTAAGCCATGACGTATTGATTTTCTCATCTGAGTCCAGAAAAAAGAGGAAAATGGCTGCTGTTGATAAGTAGTAAGTAAGTTAAAATACTTGAATTGAAAAAAAAAAGGTTAGCTAGCTAATGAAGCTAGTCTAGTGCCTCAGGCTGAAAATGCATTCCTTGCTCTTTCTAGGCAGGCCTATTCCCATACAGCAGTGTGCTAGTAACATGAACCATCATGAATCTTTCAATCTACTATAATTCATTCAGCTGCCATTTTTGCAGCTGGAGCTGATATTGATGCAGTTACGAGCAGCGTGATTTAAAAACAGCAAGGCTAAGTTCACAGTCTCAGGCCCAGTTTCAAGGGTGAGGGTGTATTGGTTAACAAGGCATAGTTTAATTGGAATAATTAAAGGCCAGAGAGATACTCTTCCTGTTCTCTGGCTGTGGCTGTGTGCAGAGGTTTCATGTTGTAATATGAATTATCCGCCATTTGGCCTCCGGCTAACCGTGTCAAGCTCATTCAGTGTGATGCACCACACAGTGCCGACCTCGCTGTAATGGCTTAAAAATGTGTCACTGTTTGCCTTGTAAATAAATGTGAGTAATTGGAGTTCCTCACTTCTCTGTGAATCTGTTGCTCGCTAAAATAAATGTCAGCCATGGTTTTGAATAATTGGGTAAGGTGGCACAGCTCCAGTGAAGGCACCCCCACCTTTATTTATTTTGCGTGCTAACTAAAGATCAGAAGGCATAATGAGCTGTGGTGGGAGACAGCGTGTGAGGTTTAGGTTGAGAACTTTACAATTTTACTTTACAATGGAAAGTATGCTGAGAAAAGATGTGTGATAAGTGAGCACATGCACACATGATCATGAAGCACACTGCATGTGGCCACCCCTGCACAGGTGTATTAAATTAAGCGTATATCAATGTAATCATCACAGACATACACTGCCAGTAGGGCTTAGTGATTTTAAGTGTGACACTGCCATAGGATGTAATTGTTACCACAAGCTGGTTTGTCAGTTTCTGCACTAATTTGTCTTTTACAGTTAACTTTAAGTTTAAAAAAAAAAAAAAAAAAGGAAAAAAAAAGGAAAAAAAAAAAAAAAAAAAAAAAAAAAAATATATATATATATATATATATATATATATATATATATATATATATATATATATATATATATATATATATATATATAAGTGTCTAGGATCAACAGCAGCAAAGAGGTAAACTATGCAAACTCACAGACAGCCAAGTGCTTATGCACATTGCGCTGGAAAATCGCCCATCCTCTGTTGCATCACTCACAACAGTTCTAGTACAGTACTGCATCTGGAAGAAATGTCAGCATGAGAACTAAACATTAAACATTCCAAATCTAAAAAGAGTAAAACAGTAGGTAGTTACAGAGTGACTGCCCACCTACAATATGGGTTTGTGGTAAATCATGGTCAGTATAATTGGCTATCAGGTTTTTGGCACAGTTTCTTATTAACTAGCTACCTTTGGATTTACATAACACAAAGAAAAGAAGCACCAACATTAGCCAACCAAATGACAAGCCAACCAACTTCACTTCATAGTGAGAGGGATAGAGTGTGAACAAGCTGTCAGCTCTTATATCTTCGCTGTATCCCCAAAATAGCAACTTTACAGGAGAGGACAAAAAACTAAATAAACCAGAATTTTTATGTTATTTTGGAGCATTTCTATTGGTCCATTCCTCATGAAATGTTCACACCAAATACATGGCAGTTGTTCTTTTCAAATCATATAGAAAAATAAAAATCGATAAAAACACGTGTTTTTCATAGGACAGCAACATTATTCTGTTTTTAGATGTTTCTTTAGTGTTTGGAAACCATGACATCAGCACTCATCATATGTTAAAAAGAGGTCTTATAGTGTTGATAATAATGCAGTTTTTCATTCCACAATTCCTTAAACTGTAGATGGAAATTACAAGGTGGCAGCTTTTTAAAACAAAGTTAAATAGTTAAAACAAGATTTTTACCCTTAAAACAATATTGGATTGCCTTAAATTGTTGTAAAGCTGAATGTAATACAAAATAATGTATTTCTTAACACAGACAACGAGAGGAAGAAAAAATGAGGAGTAACATTGCTAAAAGAACAGATCTGATGGAAGGTAGTGACTAGGAAGAAAGTGAGGAAGAGTTGTTTAAGCTTTTAAATAAATATTGAAATGAATTGAAAAAATATTATTTGACACTATGGCCATGAAATTACCTGACTTATTAAACATGCCTACAGGAGACTGGGACTAAACTGATCTTTAATCTGTTTATTTAAATAATAAACACACACACACATATATATATATACGGCCTTGCAGCTTATCTAACAGCGGGGAGATTGCATTGCCTGACTTCAGTAGCTTTGCTTGATCTGTGCCTGTTGTAGGTGGATGGATGTATAGTATCCAGAGTTATCTAGTCATACTAGCCCTGAGCTAAATTTAGACTTTGAAGAGACAAATCTACTGTGTGCCAATTAAACTAAATAGGCTTTTTTGGCAGCTACTACTCATAGTCCATGAATCTTTAGAGTAAAAAAACAGCAGGCGGCAACCATAAATGAGTTATAGCAGATTAAAAGATTTACCATGCTTAATATTAAGCACACAACACACTGGCATATCTATATGAAGCTCAAAAATAGGCCAAAGAGTTCATGGACTATGTCCCCGTCCACATATTTCTGAACATACAGTGTAATAGAAATTTTGATGAGTTAACAGACAAAGACATTCATCTTGGGAGCAACCAAGAAAAGACATAAGCAAAGAGACAGTGAGAGGCAGAGTGGGTGGAATGGAAAGAAAAAGCAGAGACAAAATATGAAACGTGGTAGAAAACCAAACGGCGCAGTAAGATTGACAAAGGAAGGAGTCATTAAATGGGTGCATGGGGGGAAGGGCGAGAGCGAGAGAATAGGAAAGCAAAGAAATGAGATTGGGCTGAATCCCATTTTTATAAGAACAGGCTTGTAGCTCAGCGGTGGTCCAAGAAACAGACAGGGATATTAAAAAGTCAAGACACTTCGCTGTCCAGCTGACGTGTTAATCCTATTGGAGCTGCTGTGCATTGTCTAAGGCCCACAGTCACAGCTGGGTTAGTATACCCAGGACTGTCTTACATGTGATGTCCACACAGTAAAACATAATCGGACTAGACTGGACTTTATTACTTGACAATTCTTTTATTTTATATCTCAGGTTTCTGGCTCATTTGCTCAATTTTGTGATCCCACAGACAGGGCTATATGCTATTCCTAGGATAGCTAGAAGTCTAGTTCAAATGAGCAGAAAGTAAGTTTTAGTGGTGTATAGAGAGATACATCTGAAAAGCATATAATACATTTTATTTAAAATTAGCATTTAAAATATATAAAACACATCATCATTGTTTTTGTCCTAGCAAGCCTTGCTAGAGGTACAATAATATTGTATATCTTATGGAAAACTCATCAAAAAATGAGATGTTGCTATTATCTCTGTTTTTTCTCCTAGAGAATATCCGCTCAAATGAAAAGACAAAACTGACAGATTTTACCTGAAAAAAAAAAAACATTTATCTTCAGTTGAGTTGAGTGTCTAGTCTTAGCATATGTCAAATCTCTAGGTTACAACTTCAAGTCAAGTGTGGGGTTTCTAAGGCTGCTGTAATGTCCAAGGTTATATTGGTTGACTTTGGGTTTGAGTAAGATCTCAAGTCACAAAGAAGCAAATAACAGTCAAGCCTTGTGTCTCTGAGATGCAAGTCCAAGTAGTAGGTTGTGAGTTCGAGTCTTAGGTCTCTGGAGTATGAGTCAAGGCCTGAGACTCTGAGGTTGAAAAAAAAAAATCGTAGCACGCTAGTGACTACAGTTGTAATAACGTAAATTCACTACAATATTCATAATGGAATGTCCCTAAACCTTAAACGCACATGTGATTGTAGTAAAACCAAAAGCCAATATTTGGCACATAAGACTAGAAACACAACGGTTCTATCATTTACTACATTAAGACTGGCAGTCCAGTCAGTTTTGTTTAGATTTTTTTTTTTCTGAAAAGTCTTGATTCCAAGTTCAGTCAGCAAAGCGCAGTTCAAGTCTCCAGCTCTGGTTGCTAGAACTGGGATGTGTCAGTTCCGGACCTTTGGTCAGTAATCTTGTACTTATTCTTCCACTGCTAATAAGGGCACTGAAACTACAAACACTGTGGTTTACTTAGCCAGTTCGTCTTATACTGGTGTTCATCTTTTAGTTTTACATATGAAATCCAATTGTTTGTACTGCCTGCAGTAAAGTAAGTCTTTAAGGCAAAAAGAACATCCAGCAAAGTAAACAAGGAAAACCGAAGCAGTATATCCAAGGCAGGGAAAGCTGTCAGTGACATACTCAGAAAGTAAAATGTAGAGGCTGCTTTGTCTACAAGATCACTCCTTATCAGATGCTTTGTCTCAATTATAAACCAAACACTAACATTAACTGTTATTGGGTGTACAGTTTTAGTATATTCACAAGTATCCTCATAAATGTAGCTTAAAATAAGTCTGTATTTGAGCATAGCATTGATAAGTTATAAAGCAAAAAGGGAGAAGTTACTGACAGCTGGAAACATTTGAAAACATGGTGCATGCTGAGCTGAGTGCTAACTAGCTACACTGTAATGTACGTGTAGGTAAATAAAATAGCACTGCCCACAGAAGCTTCTTTGCAGTAAGTTTGGGCACCCCTGATCAAACAAAATTGAGTGGGAATAAGTTGCACATGACTGTTATTTTACTGAAATTAATAAACTTCAGTAACAAAAACACATAAATTGTGGCCTGTGCAAAAGCTATCACACAATTGTGTTTTATTTTAATTTTTTTACAATAGGAGACCAATTTTAATCTTTTTCTCATCCTTATGCTCCTTGAAAGACATTTTTGATGAGTGGGAAAAAATGCTTTAATTCAGCGTGATTCTTTGTTTAAATGAAAATGTTATTGGCTCTCATTTCACTGCTGTGCAGAGTTCAAAAAAGCTGCAGTGAATCACAGCATTTTGAGACCATATAGAATTTTGTAGTTTGGTTCCATTAAATGACATCTTAAAAAATTTATGTTCATTTTTACTTTATTTTTTTTACACTTAATGAAATAAAACTTGTATCACTAGCAGACCAATGGCAGTTAATCTCATTTAAATCTGGAATTAAGTTTATTGTGAAATCACATTGGAAACAGCGGAGGTGGTGGTGAAGGCAGGGTTTAGTGGGTGTGGTTATTCTAGTGAAGGGTGAGGCTTTACTTTTTTTTTGTTTTTTTTTAAATAAATTATACCAAAACAGCAGAGACTTCACACTTCATGATTTCTTATATATAATTTACAGTGACAGGTACTGCATATGTTAACTGGCAGAAAAAATGGTTTTTTTTTTAGGGAAAAATTATTTACTTGGTCTTCTAAATTCCAATAAATAAAAACTAGATTTGTGTGCTAGATTTAAAAAACAAAGCACACTTACAGAAGATATTAACTTTAATTAGTTTACAAAATATTTTCCATCCCTCTTTGTATTAAACTAGCTGTGATACCTACATATACATATCATTTTACTTAAAAAATAAATTGCAAGATAATGTAAGATAAAGTATTTGGAAAAGTTGGTCAATAAATCAATAAAGGGAACAACAGAGTAATTTGCCCTGGGGGTGTTCAGAGGGGTTCAGTGGATAACAGCCTTCATTAAATGGGTCACTGCGCACTCCTGATAGGGTACAGTCACATACAGCTGAGTGTCAAAACTGCTTTACTGAGAGCTAATAAAAGTTCAGATCGTTCCATTATATACGTGGCACATGGTGTCACACATATGCATTTTCAAGAATTTGCACAACAACACAGCTCAGGCAAACACTGATTCATTTGCATTTTCTTTTTCATTACTATTTTGGAATTATAAAGTGCCCACATGAGGTCTGCCCATTTTTCTTAATAAACAAACCATGCTTTATAATTTTTAATGCATTTTATATTTTTCCCTTGAGGTCCACTTGGTCTACTGATACATGTAAATAACCAGAGATGGCAAGCAATGAAGTACACGTACTTTGTTACTGTACACAAGTAATTGCTTTTAGATAACTGTATTTTACTTAAGCATTTCTGTTGCTTATCACTTTTCAAAATCTGTATTTTCTACTCACTACACTTTAAAAGCAGACTGGTTACTTTAGTTCTAGTGATCTACTCATCTACTTTACTATCTCTATTTATTTATTTATGTATGTATGTTTTTAATGATTGAATTCTTTGGGAAAAAAAACTCTGGTGCATCAAGAATGCAACATTATGAAGTCAGATTATGCAGGTGTGCATAGAAACAAAAGTACACATGGACTAGTCTGTTAAAGAGCTTCAGCCCAGTTTTTAGACTAACAGTTGGGTAATTGCATGCATGTAAACATCATTAGTTTTCCACAGGTAAAGGATTTGCAAACAGACTGCCTGTTTGGTAGTAGTGGTGTCTTTGCACCTCAAGTTAATAGCAGTATTTGCAGTGTGCAACTTCAACTCCTGTAAACAGCTCCTCAGGAGCTCATTAGCAAATCTCTGTGCATAACCTGGAGAAAACATTAGTGACATTCATAACTCTCCATATGAACACTGGGTGAGGATGATAGGCAGGATATAATAGCTTGAAAAATGTGCTCGAGAAACACATGAGAGGCTCTCATATGCAAGAGATCTCTTTGTGCATGTTAAATAGGCCTATATAAAGTGCCTATATAAAGAGCATATTCTCTGTTGCTACCAGCAGGGATCTGGATCTTTTAGCTCTGTGAACTATGAACAGAATACCTGTAAGTGGTCAGCAGGCCATAGGCATTTAACCATTGTCATAAATAATGCATCTGCCCGAAGAATGACCCTTGGTACTGCCCTTCCCGCCAACCCACCGGCAGGTTCCAGAACTGCAGAACTGGTACAAGATGTGTCTCTTGCAGAATTAGATGGGCCAAAGCAGGATGGTGGATATTAGCTTTCTTTGGCTCTCATATAGACAAATGGCTCTATTGATTCCTCCGGGAAAAATCAGCTCATCCTTGAAGAGACTGCACAGGTAAATGGCAGCAGGATCGGGGCTTTCATTCAAGAGGCAATCTCAGTTGTGCAAAGCATTTTACGTTGCAGATCCCTGTTGTAATTGCAACGGTGTGACACCATCAAATTTGCTCCCAGGCAATATTGCACTGATTTAGACATCCTCTACGTGAAAACCATTTGAAGCCTTCACATGATGCATAATTGAGTCGTGCTGCAGATTTTCACATTTAACTTAAATAGGTTAAATACTGGCAACAGCAGTAAGGTAGATAAGCCACAGTACTGAATCACAGGCATATTTGGACCCATGTGTATGATTATACCAAACACAAGCAAGTCACCTGGCCTGCTCCACAGTATCTTCATCAACCTATGGAATGTGTAGGTTATTTCACAAGGCCGCAAATTTGGAATTCAAAGGACTCTTGCCAGGTCACGGTGGTGCAAATGCAAAATTTCCTGCGACTCTGGAAAGTGATTGGTTGTTTTAGCATTCCATTTGCATAAAGAGTAGGCAGACTCATCTGATGAATTGTTAATGCCACCCCTACGATGGGCACAGGTTGCATTGTGGAATCTCTTGCTGCAGGGCGTGTCATTCCGGCACAGCGCACTTGCTTAACGCTCCAATTTCATAGAAGTCCTCCCACTTTTGTCCTGAGGCCATGGATGACAAAATTTGCCATGCTCTTCCTTTCTGTATTTCTTTATGTATGTATGTGTTTATTTGTTTCATACTTTTTTCCCACTGAAATTAAACTTGCAAATACCTCTCATACACAAGGGGCCTTGTTCTCAGAATGCAATAAAGAACTTTCAAACTGCAATAAAAAGTTGTCATTTGTTATCATTTTTTGTTTATACAGAGAACATTGTTGTACACAACAAGAACATATCTCTACAATCAAATGCATCTCGAATGTAATATTTGCTAAAATTATATTGATGTAATAGTATCACTTTGCTAAAAAGCAGCAGCCATGAGTCTTTGTGTCTCCTATAAAGGTTTTGACATAAATCTACATTACCATTTATACCAAGTGGAACTGTTGAATAAAATTTTTTCTGTTGTTTGTGTAATTTTTTAATGACCAGCTACCTTTTATCTTGTATCACAACGCTGGGAACGTTAGACCCTCTAATATACATAAAGTATGTCCACCTCACATGTAACAGTGATGTTAGTGTCATGTCAGAGAGATTTTTCAGCTTCCATCAGATTTCACCATTTTACCAAAAGCCCTGTTCTTAGTGATCTAGGACATGACGGGCAGCTAAAACATAAAATATACAGTGGCAAGAAAAAGTGTGTGAACCCTTATAGTATGTGAAATTACCTGTTTTTCTGCATTAATTGGTTATAAAATGTGATCTGATCTACATCCCAAGTCCCAAGTATAGACAAACACAATGTGCTTAACCTAATACCATACAAACAATTATAATATTTAATGTCTTTATTTGATACATCTATTAAATATTCACAGTGACAGTGGAAAAAGTAAATGAACACTTTAAAGACTTTAACAAAAAAGCTAATTAGAGTCAGAAGTTAGGAAACTTGGTGCCCAATTGATGAAACATGATTGGAGTGAGGTGTAGAGCTACTTTGATTTATAAAAGACAGTCAAACTTTTTAAGTTTGCTATTCACAAGAAGCATCTGCTGATGTGAACCATGCCTCGCAAAAAAGAAATCTTGTTGACTTGTATAAAACTGGAAAGGGTTACAAAGTAATCTCCAAGAATTCAGGTATTAACCAGTCCACAGTTAGACAAATTGTCTGCAAATGGAGATGATTTAGTACTGTGGCTTCTCTCCCTAGAAGTGGACACCCCACCAAGTTGACTCCAAAGTCACAATGCAGAACGCTTAGAGAGGCAACAGCAGAAGCTCAGTAGAGTGATGCAGCAAGACAATAACCCTAAAATCGAAGTAGATCTACTACAGAATGGCTTAAGAAAAAGAAAATCTGCCTTTTGGAGCTGCCCAGTCAGAGTCCAGACCTGAATCCAATAGAGATGCTGTGAAATGACCTCAAGAGAGCTGTTCACACCAGACATCTGAGCAAAAGCAGTTCTGTAAGGAAGAATAATCCAATATTCCTCCTAAACGTTGTGAGCAGCAGTCTGATTAGCAGCTGTCGGAAATGCTTGTTGGAGGTTATTACTGCCAAAGGAGGTCCAACCAGTTGTTAAATCCAAGGGTTTGGTTACTTTTTCCAGCAGCACTGTGAATGTTTAATGGATCTGTCCAATACAGACATAAAATGATATAATTGTTTGTGTAGTATTAGGTTAAACACATTGAGTTTGTATATGCTTGGGACTTAGATGTAGATCAGATCATATTTTATGACCAATTCATGCATAAAACCAGATAAAAAAAATTGCGTGCACTAACTTAGCGCTAACATACTATGAGAGATACCATAGGGGCGCTAACAGAACCTTTCATTATCACAGTTTTCTATAAGTTTGGACATTTATGGCCCAAACTGCTTTAACTGCCACAGTTTGGCATAAGATAAATCCTTAAATTTTATTCTAACAATCTCCTGAGACGGATTAGCCATGTTAAAGAAGTTTTCACTTGACAGCATTTCCACAGCGTAGAAAAATTAACCATTGGATTTAAACATGTTGTCCTCTCGTCTGAGTCTTTATCCATATGAATAGGAGCCAGAGTGAAGAGAATGGCCTTCTAAAACTGGGATAAAAAATATTGTCAGTCCTCCTACAGTCAGACAGTAAAATTGGAGAATGCACGGATTTGTAAAGAGAAGCCCTCTGAAGGTCAAGGGCAGAGAAAATCACCACAAAATGGCAGGGCGGGGTGTCCAAACTGGATAATTAGAGAGGACACATTCTAATAACAGACACGCATGATTGGCCGGGGGGTGGGGGGGTGAGGTGGGGCAGCCGTGTCTGGAGTGACACAAGAAGACAAGAAAGGTGACATTGTTCTCCATGCTCAGTGTTTCTCACAGAGAGAGTGAAGAAGAGAGAGAGAGAATGAAGGGGAGTGATGGCTTAAAAAAAGGTGAAAATGCAGTCCATTGCCTTGAGAGCCTAGCAAATGAAAACTGAAGTAGTCAGACATATTTTTTATATTGTGGAGCTGCCACTTAATTTTCACAAGGCCATCTGTTTGGAAGCCTTGAACAAGTAATTGCTTTCCGTCTGCACATAAGGACACCGAGACATCACAGACAATCATGTACAATTAGAAGGCCTGCTGCTCTGATTCTCGCTTGTTGGTTTAAAACACACAGCAGAGTGGGCGTAAATTCTTTAGCTAGTCCATATGTTCTTAAACTTAAATCTGACCACTGTGTAACAGTAAATTGAGACAATGTCACAAAAATTCAATGATGTTATAGTATGCTTCTCTGAGTACATCACGAGTATTGGCAGTACTTTTAGCAGTACTAAAACACATGCATATATCAGGAATATTCAACTAAAACTTGTTAACATCCAGTTACATCAAATCTCTGACTTACGTATAAACTAACTAATCTAAGTGAATGGTGACTACAATTATCTTTAAATACTTAACCATAAAAAAATGTCTCCACCTCATGTCTGAGCCAGCCAATCAAGGACTTCAGAAGATGTTAATTAGCAGAAGCAGATGTGGCAGATTATGGTTATCTGAATAAAATCAGTAACAAGAAATCAATTAAATAGCACCACTTTTGAAGACACTAATTTAGGAAATTAGACATTGGCTTGGCTTTTAGGATATTGTAGGATAAGATTTTGCCACCTATTCTGGAGTGACATTAAACAATGTAGTAACCATACAAGGCACCTGCTAATGCCTAGTTCACACTACACGATTTTAGCCTGGTTTTTCAGTCGCCGACCGTTTTTTGTACATCGCCGCCAAAAACCTCTGCTCGGAGGCAAATCGGCAATCATTCGGTGCTTGCTCAGTCGTGTAGTGTGACCTGCTGAAAGACGCTCACCAAGAAGTCGCAGAGTGCTTGCCGACTAATCGCAGACGCCCGGCAAACATCCAGCATGTTTAATATCTAGGCCTGTCAACGACTGTGAGTCAACAGCAGTGTCTAGCTACAGCCAATGATATAGCGCAGCAAGAGAACCGCGTCACCGTTCACGCAATCTATTTGCGGCTGCGGGCGACACGTACGTTTTTATTGATAAAATATTTACCTCTAGCTCTCTCTGCAGTCCCCGCTGGCCCCAAGCATTTATCAATTGTCATACCTTTTTCTTCTTTCTTGCAGATCAGTGCAGTAACAACTTGTACTGCTGGTTTGTTGACGTCTGTTTTGGAAATAGTGTATGTTCTACGTGGTATCGCTAACTCTCACATGCTTTAGGTTTCATGTGTTCTTGAGACAAAAACGTGTTTTTGGACCAAAGCCAGATGAGTCTGCGATTCTCCAGAGTGAAAGTCGTGTAATTCGTGACCCTGTGTTGCCGATCAGTCATGTAGTGTGAAAGCCACAACAACTGAAAGACTTGCGATTACAGCACAACCAGTCATGTAAGTGTAAACAGCACCAAAACCCAACGACTTAAACAGTCGTGTAGTGTGAACCAGGCATAAGCGGCAACATCAGAAGAAAAGAAACATAGAAGAAAAGATATATAACATAACTTTGCTATGTTCTCTGTTATTCAGACATTTATGCTGTATGCATTTATGTTAATTTAATGAGTCAAGATTGTGTGTATTTACATAATGTCACAGTATTATGCAAATGTTGGGCAGGCCTGAAAAAAAAGGGTTTTGCTGATTTTCTGAAAGAAAATAGGTCCTACAGAGAACACACTGCTGCACACAATAACTGCTTTTTGTTGAGTTTAACATGTTTTGTAGGACATACTTTTTACATTTAGTGGATAAGTTTTATTATATATTAAATATTATCCTGATGTAAGTTTATTCTGCATACTAAACATAAGCTTTTCACAGCCCTGTATTTTAATGTGGCACTGCTGTATTCTGGCTTTTTTATGTCATTCCACCCTCAGAAAAAATAAACATAGCGATACAAGTGCATCATGAAAATGTCTTCCAACATTCAGCCAGGCCTCCTTAAGCTGAGACCAGAATAAAGCTACTGGAAAGCTGGATAAATGGCTCAGTTGGAGCTATTTTTCAAGGCTGCTTGGGGTGAAATGCTGTGGATCCACAACAGAGGCATCTATTTTGACATGAAGATCCTGCGTTTTCTGCGTTTTTGCCTTCTAAAGGCGCCTCAGGTCTCCAGAGAGTCCATCTTAGTAGACAACAGCTGTGCCTCCCTGATTCTTCATTTGGTTCACTTAGACTCCACCTGCATTCATCTGCAACGGACCAACAAGGTTACCTCACTGTGCATCTTCATTTCCAATTCCATAATGCACTTCAACTCTGTTAATTAAACAGTTTATATTGAATAGAGCAGGAATTAAAGCAAAGTCCACAAGAAACTATTAGCTTTGAATCGGGTGCTCCCTGGTGAGATTAGGGCGAATTATAATGAGGTGAAAAGCAATTATTTCGGGAGCTTTTCTTATCCAAGTTTGCTATCTGTCAGGCTCGTTATTGAGTTTTATTCTCCCTGATTGTTGTTGTTATTGCGTTCGTCATCTCTGTAATGACATTAAGCACATAACCCGCTCGTCCAACATCAGAGATTGTTTCCTTTCATTTTGTAATCTAACTTGCTTTTTCATCTCATTCATTTTAATTATAAAAGTGAGAGGGCTTAATTGTGTTTTTGAAAGTGCGCTATCAGATTTGCATCGCCAGATGAAACGCCAAAGCTTCCAGGCTACTGATGAGCCCCAAATTGTTCATGAGATTGACAACTTTACAGCCCAAAAACATGTGTTCTCTGTTAGCCGTTGCCATAATTACATCTCACAGTTTCAGAGCTTTTAATTGATTAATAAATCTAATCAAACAGCTTCTTTGTTTAAAGCATGAGTCAAATGAAATCATGACTATTCTCTCACAAAGTGAGAAAATCTATCACCAGACATACAAACATACCAGAAAACTATGCTACTGACATTTGAAATGCAAAAAATTATCAAAGAAAGTCACATTTACTGAAGTTTGAAAAGTAACCAAGTTCAGCAATGCAGCTGATAAATCAGTTAAAAGCAAATCTGTGAGTGCTTTAACGAGAAGCTTAGAGAGTAACCATATCCTAGATGAAAATGCAGTTCAGGTTCATCTCCTTGGGTGAGAACAGCAAGTTATGTCAAATACCCTAAAACACCTTTTAATACACAAAAAGAAAGAAACATTCAACCTTTAGACTTTTTCTTTTCGCTGCAGAGTAGTTGTTTATTTAGACTGAAATTGAATTTGTGAAGAATGTTACTCTATTGACATCCAGGCCACAGGTGATTCAGCCTGCTCTGATCTGTTGTTGAACTCAGTTTATTTTTATCAAACACTCTTTTTCTTTGGTCACTGGCAAAGTCATAAGAAGCAGTCTAAGAGTGAAACAAACACTGGCCTTTTACGGAGAAAACAGCAGCCAATCTCGTTATATATACTTGCCATTTACCACTTTCTTTTAGACGAGCGGTTTTCAAGAAGTACATCTTCAGGTTATTTTAATGTTTTAACACGATTACATCACGCTACATCTGTTCATCAATTACTGTCCAGTATGCTGGTCCAAGCTGTAAGAGAGGGGTGCTGTCGCTGGCAGTGCCTGTTAACATTGCTCTGTCTCTGTCTCGTTTTCTTCATTTGATTCAGCTGTGGGAACTGGCTACTCATGCATAGTTTGCATCAAGCCTAGTATTTGAACTAGCTGCAGCTAAACCTTTTAGCACAAACAAACAGTGTCGCAGAATCCTACACCTACATGATTTCCAAACTAATCAATTTTCTTCTGGCCAATCAATCTGCCTCTGACTGCAGTGACACGGACACAGTAGTTCTATGAGCAGATCCTGCTGATTGATGAAGAATTAAAAGATAACACGAACAAATTGTACATATACAATGTGGACTAACTAAGTAGGTTTGTCTGATTAAAGAGAAACCTACTTTAATCTTTTAAATCTTTTGTTCTTATACCAACAAAAGATACACCACAGTCGGTCAATCCATTTAAGAAATTTGGACAAAATGGGAAAAAATCTAAACAAAATTTTAAAATTTTAACTAGATTTTAAGTAATTTTACTTTTTAAAAATAAATAGATGGATTAAGTTATTGGGTAATTTATGTTTATAAATTAAGCATTGCATAACAATATAAAGAACAGGATGTGAGAACAGCAGAGGTTTAAACTATGTGGAACATCACACAGCTCAGAAACTCAACTTAATCTAGTGTGCTGTTGCTCTGTGATAAAGCGTGTTCCCCGAACCACAAAATGTGGCCAAGAAGACACCCTTTATGGGTAGAGTCGGGCAAATGGTCTGGAGCACCGGATAAAAACGGCAGAGAGGCAAAATTAGTCCATCACCTTTTATAGCCAGTCACCTCCAAATACACACAACGCCAAAAAAAGCAATAAAGATAAAGAAAAAAATAAAAATAAACAGAGGTATAAGGCAACGACTATAACATCATAAGTTACATAATTTTTTACTAGCTTACACAGCATTACCTTTCACAGGCAGCTTAGCGAAGAGTTCCCTTTCCTCCATCATTGGGGGGTATAAATACAGGTAGCCCCTCCCCGGCATATACCACCATCAATTACAGGTTAAAACACCACACCCCAATCACTCACACAAAGCCCCAAAACCTTCAACATGGCAATGTCACGGCACATGGTCCCATCACTAACAACAGCCGTCTCTGGAACAGACAGTCAACCTGCATACAATGCACATCAATAGACATATTCTCCTTCAAAAACACTCTTCCTCCCCTCCCCGTCTACACAGGTTGGACTCACCCAGGTAAGTTAAATTCATTTGCTAATATGAATCAATGCCCACCCTATCCCCTAAATATTACCTATAAGCTGATTGCACTGTAGGTAAGGTAGTAAATCACTGTGTAGTGATGTAGAACAACCTTTGTAGAAAATTGCAAATAAATACAACATAAATACATCATTATCTGTACTTCTTTTTATTATTAGATAAATCCAAATAAAGGTCACTGTACAAACTAAACAAGATACTCCACATTACATGGTACTGCTGTCAGAAAACATTTAAATTATAGATGCAATGGCTGTGTTATATACATATATTATTTTCTTCGGTGGAATTATGCTGAAATGAAATGACAAAAAATTGTATGTTAAGGTTTCCTGACTAGACAAGACTAATATTAATGTTAGACAGTAAGGCTGTGTCTCAAACAGCACACTCTGGAACATTACATACTGCACTACTGACAGCACTTCTAACGATGGTGTCCTTTTGTTCATTCTTTCAATTATGTATTTTATTTATTATATTTTATTTTTATATGTATGTAGTGCAGTAGCAGCCTGCAGTTTGGGGCAACCCCTCCTAGTCTGTACACTATTTTTTGCTACTCATTGCTCACTGACCTTGCACTTAAAGGTGGCGCAAACTACCCAACACTCCAACAATGTGAAAGCTTGGCTCAGTAAAACAGGTAGATCAGTGAAACAGGTAGATCAGTGAAAGACCATCTAACAACCAGAGCCCGTTGCTAACAACAAACACAGCGCATGAATTGCGAACCCTACCAAAATGCGCTTTTAAAATAAATTGTTTTTAAACAGTTTTCGCTTTTTCTGTGGTTTCATTTTTGGGTGGGACAGATCTACCTGTTTCTGATATAGGGTAGGACACGTCCCCCTCATCCCCCCCGATTCCTACGCTGATGCATGTCAGCAGACCTTGTTTTCCAATATAAAAACTGCTTTTTCTCCTTGGAAACCAACTCATTGCCTCTTAATTTCTTTGCTTTGCATTTGTGTTGTTTAGCATGGGCCTACATAAAGAGTACTTCATCACTGGAAAATGAGCTAATAGTTAGTTAGCAAGGAAAAATGCTCTTACATGGTCTTTGCATGGATGCAAATTAGGAACACCATGTACAAATATGGTACCATTTCATTTTTAAAAACTGTAATTACTATGCCGAAGGCAAAGGGGAATTTCCATTTTTCATTATATTACATGTGTCTAATAACTGAGCGAGTTAATCTACAATAACACTTAAGCACAGAATAACTGAAGAGGTTTTTAGCCTGCTTCATTACCACAAGCAATAAGCTGGTGTATTGGAGGGCTGCTGTCCTGCTTTGACTGTGTGCCAGGACACAATGCATATTCCCAAAACGACCTCAGTAGTGTATTTTGACAGCAAGACAATCCCTTAGCTAGATGTGTCAAATTTAATTTAGCCGAGGTCCAGACTGAATTTTTTTAACCTATGGTGGACCATTGTGTTCATGTGTTGTAATTTACACTGGAACAGGATGTTGTTAGCATATTAGCATAAAATAAGCATTCTGGCTGAACAGAAAAAAAATCTCAGATGTAGAATAAACAAAAAATGAATGAGAAAAAAATCCTTTTTATTTGCTTACAGCTTCCTGCTAACTTGCAGACCCAGAACTTTGGGTTCTTTTCTTTGATGCAGGCATGTCAAATCTTGAGGAAAAGTCCTGAGCTGAGGCTACTTGCAAGATAGAATGCTGCCAACTTTATCTGTTAGTGAATCTGGTTTTATTTTCTAAGGAGAAAAATCTGTTCACAAAAGGGTGTGCTTCCAAACACTGGCTTGCACACAGGCACCCTTTAGGCAGAGCTGCAGTGTAGCGTCTGGAACAGAGTTCCACGGACTGAAGCGAAAAAGTCTTTGAGTGTGCTGTTACATTGCAGGTCTGTCAGCTCCATTTGTATGGCCATTAGGTTCAGTCTCCACATCACTGGTGAAAGGCTTTGTGAAAAGTTGAAAACTCTATTCCCGTGTCATAAAGTCAGGAAATTCTTACAAACTACAAAGAGAGCTTGCTAGCAAAACATGTCAGAGAAGCTGCAGTGGTTGTCTGCTACTGCATGGTAGGTAAAGTACTGCTTCGTGTTGCCTTATTTCCTTTGACACTCCCACAAACACAGTTTTGTCTGGAAAGCTTTCACTGTATTGTACGTGGGATGGCATGTTTGCAACCCTACATTGTGTCATTTCATGTCTGTTGTATTACAGGAAAAGCTTGGTACATCCACATATTCAGCTCTGTCTGGAAATGCAGAAATGTGTGTTTTAAGGCTTTCGCAGGAATTCTACTGCAAAGAGCCGCCTGATGTATTATGCAGGAATATGCTGTCAGTTCACCTGGGCATTTCTTCTCCTGCATCGTTTTCCTTTGCTGCCAGTCCATTCCCTTCCACCACCCTTCCACCACCATCAGTCCTGAGCGAGCGTGCAAGTTTAAACAATGCTGACTTCATTCCATTCATAAAATCAATAATGTCTTGACAAATATCTTTCCACTTAATGGCACTGTGCACAAAATTAAAGTATTTCTGTATTCCTTGTACTCATGAATAAAACCACCAAAACTGCAATGTACCATGGTAAAAAAGTCATATAAGTCAGAAAGTTGTGTTACCACCTTATGGTTCACATGGTGATGGACCCTTCATCATCTCATTGACATTTTTAGGAAACAACTCTATGTTCCCTAAGCCCTGTGTTCTATCTGTAAAGTTTGGCAAGCAGCCCTATGTTTCCTTTTGTGTTCCCATGCTGCCATGAACATAAAAGTAAAGTCCATTTCGCTGGTATTTGTACATACATATCATAACTGTCCAAACAGTATCTCCAAGTATCTCCAAAGTGGTATCCTTACAGGAAAGGGCAAAGTCATTCCTTACTTACAATGTAAGTTATTGTAAAGAGAGTTTATTCAAAGGAAAAATTCCATTGAAATGCTTTTGACACACAGGAGGACTGAACATTTGAGCTAACAATCTGATCATTGTCAAGAAGAAATGAGTAATTATTTCAAAACATTACCAAAGATGGCATTCGTGCTAACAATAGGACATTTAAGAATATGCTTAATGACATAATCAACCCTTTAATTCAAAATTGCTTTATAATGGATTCTTGTTAAATTGCCCCTCCACATTTTCCATTTGGGGGAATCTCTGATACCATTTTACGTAATTGTGTCACGCCCTACCTTGTCTCGTCTGTCCATGTTCCTGTTTACGTTTGCCATGTGCATTTGTTATGTTTGTCACTTGCTCCCCTTGTTCTCTGCTATGCCCTTGCCCCGTCCCTCTTACCTGTGCCTCCTTTGTTTTTAGTCTCGTCAGCTGTTTTCCTCTCGTTAGCGTGTGTATATATTCCCCGTTTTCCTCCCTGCCTTGTGGTACATTTTCTGTGATTGTCTCCCTGTGTTTCCAGGTTTGTTTGTTTTTTTTGTTTTGTTTTTTAATGTACTTCGTGTTTTATTTTCATTTTGTTTTCTTATTAAAGTTTTGTTATGAAGCTTGTGTTTGTGTCCACACTCCTATCATCCTCTTATGCTCCACGCAACTCACTTCTGACAGAATGAACCACCAAACCGACATAGCGAGCTTTTACGGCTCAGGGCTCACTATACGCCAGGAGCCATTTTGGTAATGCAGCGACTGTTTTTTTGGCCCTGTCAATGTTCTTCATTCCTGTTACTGTAAACAATAAAAAAGGACAGTACATCACACATGCTGCAGCACACTTATACCACAACCGATAAAGCACTTATTTAAAAAGTTCTTATTTTCATTTTAAATAAATGGTCTAAATTACAAAATGTGTGCCAGCTAATTAGGTGAGGTGAGGCTAGATGAGATAAGGTGGCTTCTTATTGAAAAATCTGCTCCTCATTGTTCCCTGTATGGCCTTTGATGAACCCATTACATTAACCATGACCTTGGCAGCCCTTTCATATTTCCCCCATAATGTATTATATTGATGTATCATGTAAAGATCTGAACATAAGACCCTGGTAACATTGTTACGCCTCCATATTCCTTATTCTCTTTCAACAAGAAGGATTGCCCTCCCTCTACCCCAGGGATGGTAACCAATGCAGGTGATCTATCTATCATCTATTAGGTGATGTAAAAAAATTGGCAATTAGTATTCTCATTCTCAAATCATGTAAGCTTCACAAAGTTAGCACATGCATGCTATCCTTCATCATACTTGGTAGCATACAGCCTACAGTCTTATACCATGTCAAACATAACGGGTTTACTTTGTGATATAATAAATGATAGTCACTCTAATGACACAGCCTGCCCTGTCCAGACACTAGGCCATTATTAATAGATTGGTGTTTCTAGTTTCTTCAGTTCATTAATTCATTCATTAGTTCTCATCTGTTTACAGGTCATATTTATTTATAGCCAAATTAAAAAGCTTCATGGGCTGGATCTGTTCTCCAATGCCTTGAGTTTGATGTATGTGCCTCCAGCAATCAACAAGCCTGTATTCACATCAGAAGTCAAACCTACTATATATTCTATATATATATTCTGTGAATGCTACCTTCTTTCTAAACTTTAGAGTTGACATGCAGCACAATAGGTAATATCCGATGCTACATGGAAACAACTTATTTAGTAAAGCAGTTAAATATGAAAATGAATATAATTTTTAACTCCACAGATTTCAATCACATTTACCTGTACCGTTTTCTACATATATATGACAGAGCTTAATTTGTTGTTGTGTTATGCAGTATTTTATAATTGTTAAATCCTGTCTCGGTTTTATACTGGTTTAATGCTTTTGTTCGTTAATGTTGTCTCACAAAAACACACACTCACAAATTATGCAAATACATCTCATGACTATTGGAAATTCCTGTGCTACCAACCCATTCTGACTGCTACTGCTAATAAATATTAAGGTCTCTTACCTTGGCTGTCTACAAAAGTATAAAGAAAACAATAATTCTGTATTTATTCAGCAGAAATTTAGAACATTATTTAGAACATATTAGAACATTCAGCAGACCAGATCTACTAGCCAGATAGTGCTGTGACGTCAGCATCAATGAGTAATCCTGCTAAAAATACACACCAAATCATGAAATTCACTCTCTCCTTTTAGCCTTAATTTTATAACTAATGGTGAACAGTGACATGATTCACATACCAAAACAATGACCAAGGTGATTTCAGCCACCTATGACCATCCATCAGCCAATATATCATTATATTGCCTCCCTGATCTTAGCCGTTCACGTTATAAACATATTATAACCAATAAGGACACACACTCAACAGACCCTTGTCTCATTAGGTGATTTCACCCACTTCTGACCACACTTCAGCCACTAATCCCACTTTGAAATCATTTTAAAACCTGCTGTTAGCTCTCGGCATTAGCCTTCAATAATCAATTAAATGCATGTCCGCCTAATCATCTATTTTTACCCAGTAATGAACCACCATTGAAATGACTGCATTTTCAAGCTCTGTATAAATACTTAACAGAATTTCCCAGGTGCCAATTATATTTTTGGCAAAAAATGAACCAAATTCGTAAAGATATCAAAAAAATCTACATGTGAAATAATGCAATTGTGAAATGCATGTGAAATAATGTAAACTAGAGCTCTTGAAGAAAAACAGCATGTGTGACTGTCTCATGTAAATATTTAATACATAATATATACATTATTTAAACTGTAATTGTAAACTGTAAAAAAAATCATAAATATAAAATTAATAATTGACCAAAACTATCACACAAAATCATACAACAGTAGCACCGAATGTCAAACTATGTTTTGTCCTGGATCTTTTATACCTGTAAACGAAGAGTCTGTGTTGCACAACAACTGAGAAATTTTTTTGACATATTTGTCTTGTCTCCTGACTTATGTGTATAAAACAAAGAAGCATTTGCACAAACAATGAGCACTTAAAATTAAGTGTCCAATCTCAGGAATATAAATTTAATCATAAGGAAAAAAATAGGCCACTTATGTACCCTACTTTTTGTTTTACATACAGATGGTTGCCAAAGTGAAATTAGGATGAAAAGTATTCAAAAAACTATTCATATTATAGGATTTTCAGACTTAATACAATGCGTTTCCCAAACCTACACACTGTGCCTCTGTCTGCCCTGACAGTTGCTCCTGAATTATTGAAAACACAGTGAAAGAGAGTTTAAATTTCGATAATTCCACCCCAAATAAAATCCTAATGCGTGGTTCATCTTTTAGCTTATCTTGAGCCATAAGATTTTAATCAAGACCTGACACATTAAGCGGCAATCATTCTGCTGGGGTTGTTAAATCATAGCTGCGCTTGACTGTCCTTAATATGGATTTGCTGTTCTTTAATGAAATATTTATTCACCTCCAGGATTGAAGGTTATTAAAGGTATCATTTAAAATAAATGGGAGACATGCAAGGATTTTTGACATTGATATTGTTTTTTTTTCCATTATCAAATGGACTAAAGGTATTCATGCTCTCGGATTGCAGGGCTGAGCTATGTTTCACTGTTTCACTTCTCAAATTGAAGTGGTTTCCCAAGCACTACAAAGAAGCCACTGCATATACAGGCTTGTTCTGAAACCACGTATATGAATTCACTGGAAGATTTGGTGGACTGGAGCAAAAAGCAGGTGAGAGAGAAAGTGAGATGGCCCAGCCATTTTCAATTTCCCCTTTTGCCCAGTGACTCATATATCAAATGCAGTAATTTAGTTTGCAGAGTTAACAACAGCGCCGACTAATCAAATTGGACAGTGATATTGCATAATCTCGTAATCTCCCATCACCCCTTCGTTGATGTTCGAGGGCTGGTTAATGGCTGGTATCGGCCATGAATTTTCAGCCAATTTAATGAATGGCTGCAATGAAATGGGAAACGAGCCAATTGGCCGCCTCGTTATGTGTGCCAGCCAATCGAGGCACGGCGGAGAAAGGCCCACACCATGACATCATCTGGATAAATGAGAGAGGCCAGCAAATAGAAATGGATATGTGTTGGTATAGGTTTGTTTGCCAATCTGCCCCAACAGCAGCTTGCATAACCAAGCAATCAAATAAATAGCATTGGGCCATCCACTTCGGCATGTGGGTCAGCTGTTTGCAGCCGCAGATGACACTTTCCTCTATTTCGGGCTTGGAACATTTTACACAGTACACTAATCATTCTAGACTTCACTCCAGACCTCACAAATGAAAAGTGAAAAGCAATCAGCCTTGAGGAACAAGGTGCAAAGCGGGAGAGAAAGAAAATAAGAACGACGGGTGAATATGTCCTCACAGATTGTGACGGATGGCAATTATATGCATTTATATGCATGCTATGACATGGGCATGTATTTATCTTCTGCTGAGAGCACACTTGAATTATTAGTTACTCTTTTGTGAATCAGAAGTGTTTTTTCTGGCAAATGCCCTGATGAGAATTCATCAGTATGGCAAACGCAAGTATGACGAATTTGTATGTTCCCAGCTAACGATTCATCTACAGAAACCGCTAAAGCACACGCCATGTGTCAAACTGTGTGTTACCAATTGTCATTTGCCAGTTATAAATAAAAAAAATTAATTATCCATGCAAATTTCATCCATGCATTCCTAGCAAGCACACAGCTTAATGTAAAAGCAGGGTTGAACCTTGTATAAATCATGATTTGTTGATTTTCCAAGTGAAAATAAGTTATCACAGTTCTGCACATGTTTATACACAGTTATTGTTAATATGGTAAATGTAACGTATCAGGAGTATTACAAAATGTGCCATTCAAAAATTGTCCAATATTTAGAAATTGTGCAATAATATTAGCAGAGAAATATTTATGTTTGATCCTAGTAGTAGATGTGGTAACATTTACACTTAAAAAATCATCAAAACCTATGAAGGTTTTCAAAATTTTGCATACAATGCATGTTGATAAAGTACTAAAATAGATTGCAAGCAAGTGGCACTAAGACCCTATAAAGTATTGCTCTCTACAGTAGTTCTTTGCTCAACTTACACTTGAAGCAAAAGCTTATTGAGTTCCGTACATATAGAAATACGATTAGCAAATAACATTGAGAAAATGCAAGCTCAAGCAGTCTAAACTCATAGCTACAGGCCTATTGTTTATGTTGAGCTTTTATTGATTTATTTCCATAATTGACTGTCTTGAGAGTTCTGCTAACCTGGATTTCCAAACCACAATCAGTTTGCGAGTGGTAATTACCAACACCTGCCTCCAAGGCCCTCCCTTCAGGTCAGCATCTGCTTATAAAGATGTAGCTCAGCATATATACACCATAATGCCTTTACTACTGCTGTTAGCAAAAGCAACTCAACAACCATTATGCAAAGTGTCAATTATGCCTGTGGTCTGCATTCTAGTGCACATTTCACATATATCGGTTGTTGTCCTAGTGGTACAGTGTGTTTTAGCCTGCTGTGTGACCTTAGACTAGATTAATGCTTTCAAAGACGAAGGGGAGTGTGTAATGACTTGGGGGCTGCTGGTTGGAATAGTGCTGGGACTCACAAAGCAAAAGGTAACCACAGGGCTAAAGGTGCAATATGCTGGTGTGAGGTACTGTGACCTTGAACAAAACACTTAACCTAAGGTTTTTATATAGTTTTTTGTTATTTGGCTGTAGATGTTAGGGTTATTTATGATCCCAATCAGGGCTGAAATGTTTCACTCATGGGACATTTACCCATCCAGAATAAAGAGCCTGGAAAGTACACTCATTACAAGTCATGCACTGAATAAACTCAGTTTAAATATGTATAATTTGTTAGGGGTTTAATGATGTATTGCAACATTGTGATAACCCTAAAGTCTGCAACCAGCCAGCACCAATAACAATTTATGCCAGCTCTGCTTCCAGACTCAGAATTGTTCAGCATGTCTTGAGAATGGTAAACCCAGTACTGTGAATCAAATCAATAATATCTATGTATCTTTTCCACAAGAATATATCTCAGTTACTTGTGCAGTGGTCTGTATAAGAAGTATACCACCTGTATCCATCTTTTGAGGTGATACTTTCTTTATAGGCATCATAGCTCATAATTTGTATTATGTAAAAGCTACTCAAGGCTCTCTAGTTAATATTATGATTACAGATAAATAAATATGTTTGCATATTAATGACAATACCACCATACATTACTGTAATAACAAAATACAGCCTATATAAACATATGCTAATTTAAAAAAGTTAACCCTCTACAGGAAACTTTACTATGGTATATTCCTGCTAATGAAATAAAACATTTGCACAGGTCAAATTTTATTAATTCTATAGGCTCATCTGCAGAAATGCCTCGTCTGTAGAGGATGTGTTAATGTATGTTTGCAGAAAAAAGGTCCGGTGCTGGTTTATACCTGGTGCTAGTTTAGCTGTCTAGCCAGTACCATCGTGTATCTAAAATTCAACAAATGCTGTTTTTTTACAACAAATGCTTTATTACCAGTTAGGCCTTCAGCTTGGTCCATTATTACAGTTAGGCATTCTGCTTGGTTCATTATTACAGTTGACCTTTAGCTTGACCCAGCTTTGTGTTGAAACTCACCTCAAAAACAAGAAGAAAACTCATTTGACGAGGGGCAGCCAAAGTTTGGAATATGACAATTAGGGCACTTGTACAACTTGGCCAAGCTTGGTGTTGAAACTCACCACACAACAATAAAACAATTAAAGAATTCTACCATTGTAAAACAATTGCAAATTCACAAAAACTAAACAATAAAACATAGGATTAACTTCTTATTCATTAATTTTTTTTATAATAATGGCTAAAAGTGTAGAAATCTATCTAAATATAAATCTTTACATTGGTATACGAAGACAAACACTACTAATGCTACACAGGATTCTTACACAGATTTGCAAGAAATGCAAACTACTACCTGCATGTTACAAATGCATTTTTACAATGATTGAAACTTTACTGTGTGTATTCTAACAAACATAATGTAAAACAATTATAATAGTGAGGTTAATTACCTTTCCAGGTAACTTGGATATGAAAGATAGTGATGGCGGATTGATCAGCTCAAATCAGCCCATTTTCCTTATAATTACTGACACTTATTTCCACTATTAACAGAATGACGTAATGGTTGTAGTAGTAGTGAATAAAATTGTAAAAATCTGTTGGAATCACCTTGACCTTTTCTTGAAACAGAAGTGGAGAAATGAAGTGCTTACAGAATAATTGCTTCAAAACCACAACCATTGTACCACAACCATTGTACCACTGCCAAAGAAGTCACCAGCAGCATCACTCAATGACTACCGCCCTATAGCACTGACTCCCATCGTCATGAAGTGTTTCGAGAGACTGGTCAAAGATCACATCACATCACGACTGCCTCCAACATTCGACCCACTTCAATTTGCATACCGCCCCAACCGCTCCACTGATGATGCCATATCAACAGCACTCCACCTGAGCCTGACTCACCTGGAAAACAAGAACACTTGCGGATGCTCTTCATTGATTTCAGCTCCACCTTTAACACAGTCATCCCCCAGCACCTTGTTGAAAAACTTGGCCCATTAGGCATTGACACCTCACTGTGTAACTGGTTATTGGACTTCCTCACAAACAGACCGCAAACAGTACAGGTTGGAGAAAACACCTCCCAAACCACCATCATGAACACTGGTGTTCCTCAAGGATGCGTGTTGAGCCCTCTGTTGTTCACTCTGTTGACCCACGACTGCTGTGCCAAGTACAACTCAAACCACATCATCAGGTTTGCAGATGACACTACAGTAGTGGGCCTCATCAGTAACAATGATGACTCCGCCTACAGAGAGGAGGTGAACCAACTTGTTGCCTGGTGCGACAGCAACAACCTGTCCCTGAATGTCAACAAGACAAAAGAAATGACTGTTGACTTCAGGAGGAAACACACAGTTCACACACCGCTCACAATCCATGGCAAAACTGTGGAGTTTGTGAAAAGCACCAAGTTTCTGGGGGTGCACATCGCAGACAACCTGACATGGACCACACACACCTCCTCCCTGGTCAAGAAAGCACAACAGCGCCTTCACTTCCTACGAAGGATGAGAAGAGCTAACCTTCCGCCTCATATCCTCATTACATTCTACAGAGGAACAATAGAGAGTATCCTGACCAGCAGCCTCACGGTCTGGTACAGCAGCTGCACCATCGCCGAACAGAAATCACTCCAGAGAGTGGTGAGGACAGCAGAGCGCATCACCAGGTCCTCACTTCCACCTGTACAAGATCTGTACCCATCACAGTGCCACAGCAGAGCCACCAAGATGGTCAGAGATCCCACCCACCCAGCCAACGGACTGTTCAGACTGCTGCCCTCCGGAAAACGCTACCGCAGCATGCGGTGCAGGACTTCCAGACTGAGCAAAAGTTTCTTCCCACAAGCCATCAGACAGCTCAACACTTCCTGATGAGCAGACTCATCAGATCTGTTAAACTCTTGAACATATACCTACTTCATACTCAGGTGGTCCTCCACTTAATGCTGCTAATTTTGTGCAATAGACTCATTGTTTCTTTCTAAACCTAAGCACTCTTACACCTTAAAATGTTTAAAGTTTACATTGTTAGTGTGCAATACTTGGTCAGAACTGTGCAATATATATATTCCCTCTAAGTGCAATACATCTGCAAAAACACTTTTTTTTTTAAAGTATACATATTTATTTAGAGTTTATCTCACTATCACACACACTCTTTCTATATTTCCCACTGCACTGTCATGTTGTTATTTATTTGTCATGTTAGTTGTATGTCTTGTGTTTTTATATATCTGCACATTGGAGTTTGGAGAAACGCAATCTCGTTCAGCTATGCACTCAGTTGTAAAGTCTGAATGACAATAAAGTTCACTTTGACTTTGACTTTGATAATTACAGCAGGCTTGTGCTTTTCTATTCTGTGCCCTTTTTGTTTTTGCTTAGCACCAGGCCATTTTCCTGTTTTCTCATCCATCCCATGTTTTCCTCCTTCTCTACTTCTTTATTAATCTTGATGAAATAGCGTCTGTGGGCAGTGCATAAATTATGATTTATATTTTAATCAGAGGAAAGGCTGCAGAATTTATATGGAGGGAGTGTATGACATATGGATACGGACTGGCAGGAGTCCATGTTTGTGCTGCACTGTGCTTTTATTTATCGATGGGAGAAAGGTAGAACTGCAGATACCTCTCTCTGTCTTTCTGTCTCTCTCCCTTTCTCTCCTTGTGTCACCACTACAGGTCACAGCAGTGTGCCTTAAGAGAAAACAAATAGGGATTTTAATTTGACCCTCTGGTTCCATCTGGTGGAGGAACAGTGTGTTGCAGACAGAGATGGGGGTAGGGAAACCTTAACTGATACTCAAGTAAGTGTTATTACTTTTAAGGAGGTTTTGTAATATTTAAAGAGAGAATCACAAGGCTGACATGAAAACACAGTCAGAGAAACTTAGCATGCTAATGCTAACTCAGCATGACCAAAAGCTAGCAAGCTGGGCCAACTGCCTATAGCTGCATGTCCCCCCTTTTATTCGTTTACCCATACACCACAATTATTTGGCTGTCTGTTTCTTCATTCACGCATTGCTTCGTTTATCTGTTTGTTTGTTCCACCATTCAGTTAGTGTCACATAAAAGCTGGATAATGATTTTAGTTCTGTATTGGGGCACAGCAGACTAGGAGCTGTCAATCAAACTACTCAATAGCCACGCCTACACAGTTCTCAGAGAGGTTTGTTTGATCATATTTATATTTTATAATTTTTCATTTAAGCTTTTCTGGATGTTTTACATAACACTCAAGTTTAATAGCACACACACATTTTACATTTTACTCTGTGCTTCCTGTAACTTTAAAAAAAACTTTAAAAACAAATTACTATATGAAAGCTATGCCTTCTCAGTGCCTTCACTGCTCAAATGCAGTTACCAAGTGTGCAACCAGAGGTTGATGGGAACTAATACTTGGACATGAATTGCACATGATTTTCCAAACTTTTTGCATAAATTATGTCATTAAATGGTTTCTACTAAACACATTCATGGTGGGAAGGCTTTTTTTTCCCATACTTACAATTATTGTTACATTACCAAAATTGCATAGAAAACTAAAGATACGTGTAGGCCCATTGGATGTTTTGAATAGTAAATAAACAATTTTTAGGTTGTAGACATGTGGACACAAAATCTGGTTCCCATCACCGACACAGTAAAGAAGCAATGCAACAATTCATATAAAAACACTCAGATAATGCCTAAAGTGTAACTAAATAAAAAAAAAAGATTCCTTTCCCTTATAAATATACTTTAGTAGATTATTGTTTGAATATACTTAAAATATGTATTAAAAAAATATCATGTACATGTATAATTGATTAAATGTATTTCCCAACCTCTGAATTTACTAAATTTACTGGCTACATTTACTTCTCTTAAAAAAAAAATTTCTACTGGAAATTTACTATTTTGGAGGTTTGGTTCTGTAATTGACAGTATATTTTTAAACTTCCAGACTATACACCTAAATGAATGCAGCAGTAACTAACCTGTACAGCCCCTTTTAAAGTCTTGTGAGAACAATTTTTGCACCAATTCATGTAACTCATGGCATACTGTCTCTATCAAAAATGTCATATATATATATATATATATATATATATATATATATATATATATATATATATATATATATATATATATATATATACATAGCTGTACATAACACTTAAAATAATTTTTGGGGGTATCTGTAGCAATAATACACTGTTGTACTAAAGAGTTATTAATTAGAGCTAACCATTATTTTGGTAACCTATAAATAGTTTAAGAGTGGTAATTAAACAGGGCAATTTAAATGGGGGAATATAACGGAAATCCATAATTCAGTGACAAGCGACAAGACACTTCTCTGTCCTGGCACCCAGATGGTGGAACGAACTTCCACTGGCTGTCCGAAAAGCGAACTCTTTCGCGGTCTTCAAACGTAGACTGAAGACCTATCTCTTTGTAAAGCACTTATAAACACTAATCTACTAAAGTACTGGTATAAACTGCAATTGCACTTTATCTTCTAGGAGCACTGGATAAGTATTGCACTTGTACTGTATGTAGTCTTGTAATTATTCTCTTCTCTGTAGGTATTCCAGTCTGTAGGTTTTGCATTGTCTTTTTTCTAGGTATCAGCACTGGCCCAGTGTTTATGGCAGTGTTTGAGTATAAGAATAGACTTAAACCGGTTTGTACTAGATAGAGATACATACTCTAACCGAACACTAAGCACTTTTGTAAGTCGCTCTGGATAAGAGACTCTGCTAAGTGCCGTAAATGTAAAATGTAAGTGCTTGTAGTAGAGGTCTGTCAGAAGCCTCCCCCCCCAAAACATTACTGACCCAAAAAACAACAATATATATTAATACTCTGTGACTTTATAGTACATTCTTTGGGCATACACAGAGTGAGGGTACCAGGTCAAAAACGGCAGTTGAAACAGTAGTCATTCCTGCGGCTAGCATCAAATCATAGTTAGCCAAGTAGTCAGGTCAAGTAGGACCCTTAACCCCATTCACAGGGGTTTTTGAATCCTATGGTGACATGGCATCATCAGCGTATCTCTTGGAAGTACGAGGAGGACCTTTTGGATCTGTTTCTTTAAAAAAGGAAAGACATGTACATGTCCAAGTTCTTCTGTTTTTACTGTCTGGACTGGAGCCTCACTTTTAAAATATTCAAAGTGCCTGTTGAACTGAATAGAGTTGAACGCTAATACCTTTGCTCTTAAATCACAAGTCCCAGTGATAGTCAAGACTTTGCATATGAAAGGTTTAGGGGCCTCAGTAAACTGAACAAAGGCTGCATCACTTTCAATTTTGTTAAGAGTGTCGCACAATGGTTTACGGAAAGTCAGCATGGATGGTTTTCACATTTGGTACATTGCACAAAGCTTAGCTCAAAGGCCAAACACAGAATTTAGATGACTTTGAAATGGGTTTTCTGTAAGTATTCCACATCAAAGAGATACTTCTTAAATCACTTAGTGGTTCACTGCAATTTGTGAAATTCTGACATAGTTTACCATTATACACTCACTGACCACTTTATTAGGTACACCTACGTCTACCCATGTTTTTTATTTTATTAGCTGTACTTACAATGTAGTTACAGACTTTAGTCCGTCTGTTTTTCTGTATACTTTATCTTAATTTGTTAATCAATGGCTAGGACCCCTAACAAGACCACCACAGAGCAGGTATTATTTGGGTGTTGGGTTATTTTCTGTACTGTCTTTAAACACCGTGTCCACTCACTGTCCACTCTGTTAGACCTTGCTGGTCCACCTTGTAGATGTAATGTAATGTAAAAAGGTCTCCCTCCAGTCCTTTATTTGTGGTCACAGGACACTGTTGTCTGGATAGTTTTGGTTAGTGGAGAATTCTTTTTTTTCTTTAATATTGTTTTGGCAGTTTTTCTGTCATACAAACCTGAATTTTAGTTTTTTGAGTTAGTTCAAAATAAGTTTTTGAGCATAAAAAACAGATTCTTGTTCTGGCAACTTACTATTCAAAGTTTAGCAATTGTATGCCTGAACACTAACTCTTTTAACAACTATTTTTTACAGTGTGTAAGATAGTTAAGAGTTAGGAGTGCAGAAATCACCAAAGACTCAAGAGTGGACTTCCAGTCCCAAAGCCCAGGCCTGGCTAGCATGAGTTATACCCAAACAGTGGACTCGGCCTGTCCGCTACCAGTCCCAGAGAGGCAGAAGAGGCTGGATAAATCCAAAGTTAATGGAATATTAAGTAAGTATTAGAACTTCTTTTTTTTAGTATTTTCCTTCTCATTCTGTACTGAAGCAACCTTAGATTTAAATGCCATATTTAGCAGTAATTATACTTTGGGCAGTTTAGCAGTATAGCAGTGCTGTGGATGGATGTGTTGCCCTTGTTTTGTAAATGTCACGTCCTGCCTGTTCACATCTGTCTACGTCCTTTGTTTACATTCCCTTCCTAGCCATGTGCTAATGTTTTGGTCTCTGCCCCTCACCTGTTTCGTGTCTGTGTATTCTCCCATTGTTCCCAGGGTTCCTATTGTCTCAAATGTTAATTGTGTCCAAAAAGTCTTGGCACAGAACATTTAGAATCAAGCACTACCATCTCCAATGGAACCAGATTCTGTTGCTACCTAGCTGGGTTTATTGTTTCACCACTGTTGTCAATTCCCATCAATTTCCCTGTTCTATGATGATGATGATGATGATGATGATCCTACACTGTATACTGCATTCTAAAATATTTACTGAACTTTAATATTTTTATATTTTTAATATAACTGTCCTGGTTCTTTTTTTTTTGCAATGAAAAATTATTTGTTTAATAAACAATGGCAAAACTGATTATAGCTGTTTGTGTTTATTTATTTGCATGTAATTGAGTCGGGGTCACATACTTGTAGTCTATTTGGCTATTTCTCCTAAGTAATTTTGAGAAACATCTATGACAAACTTAATATATACGTGAAACTTAACTGAGAATCACAAAACGTTTCTTGAGACATCAAAGATCAACATTTGAGCAAAAAATGACTCCAGGTTTTTACATAGCCTTTGTGCTTTTAATACCAAAAATATCACCTAGTATAAGGTTTGCCTAATGGAGGACAAACCATGCTGGAATTCACTGAGCACCTGAGAGCGACCCATTCTTTCACACGTTTGTAGAAGCAGTCTGCATGTCTAGGTGCTTGGTATTATACAGATGTGGCCAAGGAAGGGATTGGACATGTGAATTATCCAGTCCACAGTCAGACAAATGGTCTACAAATGGAGACAATGTGGAGGACATTTTTCTTGTTCATTCCTTAAGGGATGGCAATAGTCGTCCAGGGTTGCTGGGAATGTACGGTCTTTTTAAAGTTAAACTAGGAGCTGGTTTGGAGGGTTCTTTGAACACCAGGGGACAGGGCCGGATTGGGCCCTTTTTTCAGCCCGAGAGTTTTATGCCCAAAGACGGCCCACTTTTTTAATGGAGAAGGAATCTGAATAAATGAAACAACAGCTACCTTTTTAATGGGTATACATTTAGGAATATGTTGGTGAGCTAACAGAAAACACTTCACGTAAACATGCTTAATTTTAAAAAATATATATTTTTTAAAAAATAGGAAAAAAAAATTATTTCCTACAGAGAGGTGATCTGTTAGATTTACACTAAACTCTTAAGTAAGTAAATATTTATTTATATAGCACTATTCCAAGTAAAACTACAAAGTGCTGCAAATTATAAAAACATAATAAATAAGTAAAACACAAACATCACAACAAACCGAAATTCAATTTAAACACTATTTAAAAACAACAAACCTAGCTATGCCCATCTGCAAAGGCTAAAGAGAACAAATGCGTTTTAAGCCGTTTTTTAAAAAGCTCTTTAGAACCAGATAGCCGAATATCCAATGGAAGGTTATTCCAAAGCTTTGGAGCGTATACAGAAAAGGCACAATCACCCTTCCGTTTCAATTTAGTCCTAGGGACTACTAACAGCCCTTGATTGGAAGACCGCAGTACCCTTCCATTAGAGCGGATTAGTAATAGGTCAGAGATATACTCTGGACCCTCTCCACAAAGCGCTTGATAGGTTAAAACCAATATTTTAAAATGAACTCTATACGCTACAGGCAGCCAGTGCAAAGCGGCCAGAACTGGAGTGATATGATCACGCTTCTTAGATCCAGTAAGCACTCGTGCCGCTGCATTCTGGACCCGCTGGAGCTGAGCCAAACTTTCACCACTAAGACAAGTAAACAACGCATTACAATAATCCAACTGCGATGAAACAAAAGCATGAATAATTTTCTCTGTATCCTGGAATGACAGAAAATTTCTGAGCTTAACTATATTTCTCAGCTGAAAATAACAAACCTGTAACAGCTTCCTCACATGTATAGAGAAAGTAATATCAGAGTCAAAAATAACTCCTAAATTTCTAGGCTGTGTATTAATCCTTGTATGCAACCAACCCAGTTCCTTCTTCAGGTTACTAGCCACATTTTGAGGACCTAGAATCAAAACCTCAGTTTTATTCTCATTAAGACATAAAAAATTGCAAGTCATCCAATCTTTTATAGCCTGGACACACTCCAGTAAATTCTGAAGCTTTGTAAAATCATTTCTCTTTACTGAGAAATAAAGTTGCGTATCATCGGCATAAAAATGATAAGGAATATTAAAACGCTTAATAATTTTTCCCAGAGGAAGCATGTAAATTGAAAAAAGAATAGGACCAAGAATAGAACCTTGAGGGACTCCACAACTTATGTCAGAATAAGATGATTGCCTATCACCAATAGATACCATAAATTTCCTGTTTGACAGATATGACTTGAACCAATCCAAGACCACCCCTGACAATCCAACCCACTTTTGTAACCTATCTATTAAAATGTTGTGGTCAACCGTATCAAAAGCAGCAGTAATATCCAGTAACACCAAAACAGAGACCTCACCTGCATCTGCATTCATCTGTATATCACTCAAAATTCGTACAAGTGCCGTTTCTGTACTATAATTTCTCCTAAAACCTGATTGAAACTTATCAAAAATACAGCTCTGGTCCAGTCTAGCTAAGAGCTGATTTGCAACAACCTTCTCCAGGATCTTAGCGATAAATGGTAACTTTGAGATTGGTCTGTAGTTAGCACAGTCTGTAGGATCAAGGTGAGGCTTTTTTAAAATTGGCTGAACCACAGCAAATTTAAAACAATCTGGAACACATCCTGAACTAAGCGATAGATTAACTATTGACAATAAATAGGGACTTACAATTTCAAAAACATTTATCTAAAAATGAGTAGGGAGGATGTCAACAGGAGACGTAGTCGGGCGTAGGCCACATACTACTTCTCTAAGTCCTTCAAGAGAGATCGGCAGAAAATATTCAAGACTAATACCTACTGGGCTTTGCGGAACAATAATATGATTAGTTAATGAAAATTTTTTTCTGATATCTGAAATTTTGTTGACAAAAAATGTCAAAAATTCATCACAATTTATCATAGATCCAGACGTGGGAAGAGTAACTCCATTTACTAGGGTATCTATTCTAGAAAACAGAAACCGAGGGTTACGTTTATTAGCACTAATTAAATTTTTTAAGTACTTTGCTCTTGCCTCCTCAACCTTCTTATTAAAAGAGGACCACAACTCCTTTAAGTATATGTAATGAACTTGAAGTTGGGAAGTCTTCCATCTTCGTTCCACCCTTCTGCAGATCCTTTTCAGATTCAATATGTCCTCAGTTATCCAAGGAGTAGGATTTACTAGAGGCTTATACCTTACTTTAACAGGGGCTGCCTTATCTAAAGCCTTTAATCAAATCTCATTAAAAGAACATGCCAACTCATTTACGTCAGAGCATGAAAACAAATTTCCACTTAGTTCATTAAAAAAGCCTGAAAAATTGTGTCTAGTTATCATTCAGAAAACGAGATCGCACATAATGACACCTTGAAATTGGTTTGGTCTTGGGAAAAAGAACATTAAAAGTAATACATTTATGATCAGACACATACAGATCATCTACCGAAAAAGAGTGAGGAGACAGTCCCAATGTGAATACCAAATCCAAAGTACGCCCCCGGTTATGAGTTGCACCAACCACATGTTGAATAAAATTAAAAGAAAACACCACATTTAAAAATTCCACAGCATCTCTATCAGAGTCATTATCAATATGAAAATTAAAATCTCCAAGCAGCAAAACTTTATCATTATTCAATACAACAAGAGAAAGGAAATCCGCTAGCTCCGACAAAAAACTGCTGTTACTAAAAACAAAAAGTCCAAATTATTAGACGAGATAAAGTCTCTCATAACAAATGATTTGTTCGTCAGAGATCTAATATTCAACAGCGCATTTTACTTTCCAGATTGGAGTTCGAATCCAATGTTGAGTGACGAGGCAGTTCCCGTAAATTTCGTAGGTTAATCCCATGGACCTTAAACACGGGCTTCCCAAACCGTGTACAAGGTGGCTTCCTGAGGACAACCGAATTTAACCAGACATACCTCTCCTCCAGTGATCGTCGAAGGAGAAATAGACTAGAATTCTTATCCATAGCATCAGGAAAATTCCAGCGAGTTGATCTTTGCCGGAGTAGTCTGCCTCCTCTTTTCCCGCGTCTCTTTCGCCGCTGTTTTCGTCTTCCACCGTAGTAAGCGCAACAGGTATCCAACGCCGCCGGTAAGAACAAAGGTGGTGGTAAAAAGGTACCATTGGACACCTTCCCCTCATTAAGGCTCACCAACATCTGGTTTCGTATGTTCAATAGAGTCACTCGATCGTACGAGATGGGCACAGCATAGGTTTGAGCAATTAAAAATACACATAAAATAAAAACAATCACAGGTAACAAGACGTCGCCACGCACCGGCGCCATCTTGAAAATGTGCTTAATTTCACTTCACTATATGTATGTTTAGTAGCTACCTACAGCATCAAAAGCCTCATGAATTCCCTCAGATAGTAGAACCTACCTAATCTACTGCAATGTACGAGCTGTGCTGTCAGATGAATGGAGAATGAATGCAAGAAGAAGATTAGGTAAGTGATAGATAAGTACCCATTGGGAATCCTCCTGAATCTCCCGATTAGCCACTCCGGGTCTGCCAGGGGACGCAGAGCACACTACTGCTTCTTTTTTTTTAAGCATGCCAAAATAAACATGGTTGCTATATAAATATATATTTTTATATATATATATATTTCTTTCTAAACTTCCTGGTAAAGGTATACTTGAAAACAGTAGTTAGCAACAGCAGTACAGCGTGGCCTCTTTTTTAGCCTGCTTTGGACCGGACGCCTAAATAAATCCTCCCAACTTGCATCACAACAGTGAAGGTACAGAGTGGACCGATGGACCGAACAGTGTGGTCTGCAGGCTATTTCTAAACTTTTAGAACATTCAAATAATGTTTGGCCCAAAATTCCTCCTGAACGTTGTGATCAGAAGTCTGATCAGCAGCTGCCGGAAACACTTGTTGGAGGTTATTGCTGCCAAAGTTCGACCAGTTAAATCCAAAGGTTCATTTACCTATTTCCACCAGAACTGAGAATGTTTAATGGATGTGTCCCATAAATACATGAAATATTATAATTGTTTATGTGTTATTAGGTGAAGCACATTGTTTTTGTCTATTCTTGGGACTTGGGATGTAGATCAGATCATGTTTTATGACCTATTAACTGATTAATTAAATGACTATAAAATGGGACTGACTAACACTGCATTTATATAGGAACTACACTGTTATATTCCACTCGAATGGTTGAGCACACTTAGGTTGGAAAGGCAGCGTAGTGGTACTACGTGTTGAAGATGACACCAATCTAAACCCAGACCAGGCAGGGGGTTATGGGGTCGGTGTTCACTCTCTATTGGTCAACTGTTACATGTATGAAATATGATAAATATTGCACATCAGGTTGGACATGCCAGGGCAATCTTCTTTGAAAATACTGCACTCAGTATGACTCATGCCGCTCAGAATCAGTTGACCAATTGACTGTTCTCTAAGACCTATGCCCTGTGAAAATGTGACAAAAGTCAGAAGCACAGGAAAGAAGCAAAAAAATGATTCCAGAAGCAAAAAAAAATGAAAGACTGAATTGAAAATAGGTAGTAACCTTTTTTTACTTACCTCTCATTATTTGTATTAGCAAAACCTTTTGGACATTTTGATTGCAGTGGAATGTAGTAAAATTACATTTGCACTTAAATGATAAAATAAATTTTCCCCTGTAATATTTTCATTTGATAGTTGTAACAATCAAACTGACTAAAACAGTCAGGGTGATTTGGTATATAGCATGTGTATTTCTTCCTCTAGGCCAAGGGAGTGATTGAGCAAACATGCTTTTAGATCTTTACAGCTACAATGTAAAAAGTGTGAATTCTGCTGCATTTGTATTAACTCTGTAAGGTGGTTCCACAACACATTCATAAAACACGTGTAGATCACATTTACACAGAAATCTTTAATATTGAGTAGTTTTTTGTATTAATTTATGGCTGTATGTGAGCAAAAGGCCAGTGTTTACCACAGTGTTAAATCACCTTTCCTTTTAATTATTGTTTGGGAACTGAGGATCCTACATGTTGCCACTTTGCAAATTTTTAATATTCAGTATACTCAAGTTTTGTAAGTAGTATTTTAGTAGAATTGGACGTTGTATTTCAAGTTGTATTTCTTGATGTATATTTGACACAATATCATGTACGATACAGGGAAAAATCTTTTTTTTTTTTTTTTTTACAGACCATGCCCTTGGTGGATTATTATATCATTATATCATTATATCATCACCTGTTACCTATTCAATCTTGGCAGTGTATGTTACATTCTGCAAATAAACAATTGTGCAGAAGCGTGTTTTCTATAAAGGATGTGTTCACTTCTGTTCTCATCAATAAGACATAAAATCAACAAGAAATAATTTTACCGGGACACCAACATGTCCTGCGCATGTTCATATTACCTTTACATTACTCTAAAACATACAAACATTAACGCTAATACTGGTGATTTTATTTTATATTTCCATTAAGCCTTTTTATATGATGTGTCAAAATACACTACGGTATCTTGACGTTGAGTAAAATAACAAAACACAAAAATAAATCCAAATATAAGAAAACATAACCTTAATTTTTGCACTGAAAATAAATAAACTTTGTTTTAGAAATGTGAAAAAATCTGAAAAAATCAAATGTGGCATGCTACAATTCAATCTCTACCAAATGAAAGCCTTAAAAAACAAATCTAGTTGAATTAAAGGTGATGCCAGGAGTGCAGCAGTATGATTTGGAGACAGCATTAAGCCACAAGCCCTTGATCTGTCTCAGAAAGAGTTTTAGCAATGCTGCTTTCTACACTGACACGCTGTAAAGATTTGTGTACAGTAGCTTAACAAATGAGAACTCATTCTTCATCAACTGCTCTGTATCCACTAGCAATGCTATATTGCTACTTATCAGAACAGATACTCATATGGAAGAGACATACTACCCTGGAGGGAAACTGTAGTCAGTCCTGTCTACCTGCATACATTTGTTTCTGGGAAAAGTATGCGTCTCTCCAAAAAGAAAGGCAGCCAGTAGCTCATATCGCACACAGGTAAGAAACATGCTGGCCTGAGCATGAACTCCACCGATGAAACAAAGTCACTCAAGGCAACGTTCCTGACTGAGATTCCTTCTGCTGTAGCTTCAAAATCAACTCCAGTAGGTTCATCTGCATTGTCACCTCCTGTAAAACGAAGAAACAGACCCAATAAAGGTTAAGCAAAATGATCACCATGAGGAAGACAGTCAAGACAGAACAACAATGCAGAACTGCCAGCTTATAAAAGGTACACCCACCATTTCCATCCAAACCTACTAATTGAGAGCAGTGTTTCCTGTACTTGCATAAAACAGAACTCATTATTAAAATCAAATGAGGCCCAATTATAGTCAAAAGTAAAAGTTTTTTTTCAATATGACCACTCAGAAATGAACAAATAAACTGCGCAATCTGTCGATTTTTATAAACACTAAAAAACTAAAGAAAGACCAAATCTATTTCAGTTAACAGCAGCAATTACACGTAATGTTTTAACAAAAAATAGTCATTAAAAAAATTAAGAGAAAAGGTAAAATCCTATTAAAAGATAAAAAATAATAAACAATAAAGTTTTTTAAAAACAAAACAGAACAAATTGTGGAGCAACAGATACCATCAATACCTATAAAAATAAACTTTATGGTAGGTGTACCTGATAAAATAGCCAATTAATATAGGCCCAATGTATATACTTTAGTAAACAGGCCATTCAGTATACATGAACAATTATACAAACTTGTGGATTTGTGGTGATGTAGAAGCCAGGCACTCCTGCTTTCTCAAGTGTGTTCTGTTGGTCCAGGACCTTCTGATCCATTTCAGCAATAATCTTCTCATCCATCATTCGCTGCTCATCTTTTACACGCTGTTCCAGAGCCTGCAAAGCCATGTGACAGAGGCCAAAACAATGTCATGGACAGAACATTGTACTTCTAGGAAATGTGTTATCTAAAGGGAAAATGGACATAAAATGTAGTGACTCCTACGGTGGTTTGATTTTTGATGAAACGGGACATATGGCTCTTCTTAACATTTGGGTTGCCGAGCCCTGGTCTAGGCTAAGGACACTTCTCTGATAAACTGGGTTTAATTCTAGAATATTTAACATCTAAACCAGTACAGGTGTCACACAACAATCCAAAAACAAAAAAAGCCCTTAAATGTTTTTTCAGATATGGCTGGAAAGAACAGTTCAAACTCTATAAATAAAACAACCTATCTGGATTATGTCTGATTAAAGTTTACAACACTGAGTATGGTTCCTTTGTCAGAAAAAGACCAAAACAATACAGTCCACAAAAAACTGTCAGGTCTGTAAGATGTTATTTTACAATAACAGCACAAGTTTATCTACCTTAATAATGCAAATTTAAATATCATATCATACTTAATACTATGACCCCTGACATACCGCAATCCCCTGGTATACTTCATTTTATCATTACCATCCAGTACTCCCTGAGATCGACAAGCATTTGCTCTTAAATAAATAACAGACAATCAATTAACAGATAATCAATTAAAAGACAATAAATTGCTCTGGGAAAATAAATCCCAAACATAAAATTGATTACAGATTGGTGGACCACAAGAGTGCAAACCTCAGTTTCTACTCTTTGGTTTGTTTTGAGTACTGCCACGTTATGAGATTTGCAGTTCTGTAGGGCCAGTTTGTGCTTCCGCATCATGTCCTGTTTGAGTACTGGAGAAATAGAAAAAGAGAAAGAAAGAAAGAGAGAGATTAATTGGAAAAAGGAGTGACTACAGAGGTCTTCAAACAACCATAAAACACATAAACTTACTTCTGTGCTCACTATGCAACTTCTGCCTTTGGTTGTACAGGTTCTTCTCAGTTAAGTGCTGGATGTCCAGCAGGCCCTGAACAATATCGTACACTGTTCCATCTATAAGCGCCTGGGCCAGATCACTGAGTGTAGTGTACGACAAGCGCTGCTGAAACGAGCTGTAAAGACACGAGTTTGTATACTATTCATCAGCGGAGAGGTAGTAACAAGCTACATTTGGATTCAAATGTCATTTTTAAAGGTTTTGAGGTTCATCATTTCTCACAGACAAACACAGACAAAAAGTGCCCAACACACATCACTTTCTAGACTTACAGATGCCACATATTCAGAGAATTTCTGCTGCAGTACTGCAATTTACTCTTGCAAGTTGTTTTTGTACTACTACTTATGTTATTATTTTCCTGATTAATAAAGTCACTATGGGTTGGCAAAACTAGTAAAATTATTTTTCCTACTTATAATAATAAATTATAAATAGTATTTTGCTTGATTTAGATGTTATTGTACTATTTTGGGATATGCTACTTGATCCCTGGGACATTGTTCTACCATAGTTTTGCTTTATGGTTTGGCCTAAAATGTTGGAAGAGAGCAGACAGTTCACACGTTTAGGTTAGTTAAGCTAGACAAATTAAACACAAAGTCAATAAGGGTTACCGTAAAACTCGCCATCAATTTGCTGGAAAAGCTCAACTGCTTGCTTTTTGACGTTAGCTATTTATTCGAATTCCACCTTAAATGGTGCAGCAGCAACTACGGGCAACTTCAGCCACGTCTGCTAACTTCAGCTTTTTGCTACAGTCCTCAACTTTGGGCTTACATTATTTGGCTAACTCTGAAATCACCTCAGCATCAACACAAGCAACTGCTCCAACAGAAACACAGGCTCTTTTTAAGGCACTGTTCATATGGCTAAAGAGATAGTTTTGTTGCTTACCTCGGCAAGTCTTTGACCAGTGTTTGCAGTTCAGACAGAAGATAATAATGCCTCTCCTGCTGTTTAGTAGCTTCAGTGTGCTCGTCATATAAAACCGAGTACTTCTCCATTTCTCATTAACTGCCTATTCATAACCGAACAACAACACCACCAAAGCTACAAAGCAAGCCGGTCAACAGCGACAGCTCTACCGCCACAAAGCCTTGTTAACAGTAGTCCTTATCACTGTTAGTAGTCCAGCCGCAAACCGTATAAAACCCTGAAAAGGTGTCTGTGGTTGTATTTCGTGTTTGTCTGTATCCAAATGTATTAGTTTAGCCATTTACAACTGCACCACCGAGCCGAAGCGGAGGTCCTAGCGTCCTCATAATAGCTGTCTTTGTATGTGCCTGTGGTAAATGTGGCCAATTGAACAGTTATGATTTATTTATGATTTAGTTATATTCATTATGGCCAAATGTATATGATTATGATTATTGTGATTATCGCGATATTTTATTTCAACTCCAGTAATATATACGTTTAAGTTCAGAACAAAATATTAAGATGTAGTCTGTGAATGTTGATCTATTCTTGGAGGACACAAACATTGATTATTCGTGAATGTTATGATTCTGTCTTGCAAATTTTATGCGTGATGTCGTTGATGTCTGGAAAGTACCATATATTTCCCCAAACACTGAAAGGTATGAAAAACGAAGAAAGCACAGAGACTGGTTAAAAACCAAGTTTTTTGCATAATAATAATAATAATAATAATAATAATAATAATAAGAAGAAGAAGAAGAAGAAGAAGAAGAAGAAGAAAAAGAAGATTTCTGTGTGTTTATTTATATCTTTCTATATATATTTTTTTCTTTCTTTGCCTTCCACTTTGCCTTAAATATTTGTAGATGATGAAAGGACATAAAAGAACATGTATAAACTATAGACTCTACAATGTTGGAGTAATGGTGATTCTGTCATCGCTACTAGGGGCATTTCAACGTCCATAGGTAGTGGATTTTTGGATATTTGTTCACATTTCCCACTGAAAATATCTGAATAGTGTCATAACAAACATCTTGACATACAGTGTATGCTTGACATGCAATTCAGTTCAGTATAAATTTGCTGCAAATACCAATTCAGTTAAATTTGCTCTTAAAACAAATTCAATCCAGAATTACATTTAAAGTGGCACACTTTACGTTGCTATCACTTGACTAACCAGTAGATGGCACAAGTCACATTTCCAGAGTGAGTGTTATTATGACTCTCATCAGTGACAGCAGGTCTCTCTCTCTCTCTCTCTCTCTCTCTCTCTCTCTCTCTCTCTCTCTCTCTCTCTCTCTCTCTCTCTCTCTCTCTCTCTCTCTCTCTCTCTCTCTCTCTCTCTCTCTGTATTGAAATGTGCTTTAGGTGATGAGTGGAATCAGTGATGGCTGTATCGAGGTCAGACAACTTGTTTGATTTGCTTCCACCTGCAGAGCAGATTTCTGTAGATTGTTCGTTATGAGAGACTTACAGTGCATACTGGTGACGGGAAGATTTTGTCCATCGAGCCGCACGGTGTGAAAATCATTTGTCGTGGATGTTGATCAGAGCGCATGTGGGTGTATAGCGAGAAGAAAAGGCAGAGATAATCTACAGAGTAAGTTAAGGCACTGTTACCTCCATGTGTCTGTGCACGGCTGAGCATCACCAGCGCGCTGAGGTTGATGATCTCCACCGATGGACGAGCGGACTGGGAAATGAACCTGAAATCCTGCTGCCGTCTTGAAAATGGCCAAAAACACTTCTCTTTATTTTCGTATAGTTGAGGGAAGAAACCTGCCGGCGAAAGATGTGTGAGTTGTTCACTGTTTTTTTCTTTTTCATTGATGTTAGTTAAACTGTAGGCTTGCTGTATCTTTTACCTAATTCAGCTTTGACTATAACCTGATTTTAAAATAAATTTTTTAAGGGAAACAGCGACTAAAAGTGGTATCTTGATTTTTCTTGTCAAGTTCAGGGACGAGTGATCCCTACTGCATTGTCAAAGTTGACAACGAGGTCGTGGCCAGGTGAGTGTCAACTTCCCACCTGTGCGCGTGCGCTTATGAGAGTGTGTACAGTTGCTTTTTTTTTTCTTTGACTTCTGCTTTTTCTCTTCTTTTATGTAGCTCCTAAAAATGTTATCAGCTTGTACTTAAAAGACATGCAAAGTATATATATATGATATTGTTGACAGTGCAGTAGCTGTCAGTGATATCGGTGCTGCCCACCCACACATACACACTCCCATTGTTAGGTGTACAGCAGAAGTATGAAGTGTGAGGGTGGGCTATTTCTTGTGTGATCTCTGCGGTGTCACCCCCACCTTTTCCCTTTACAACCGCAGAGAACCTGATCTGTTACTGCCCTTTAAGACACCAGCAGGTTTCCATGGAGAGCAGCATAAATTATTGCACAGGACGTCCCTCTCTCCTTAGAAGCATATCGCCATGTGTGTGTGTGTGTGTAAGAGAGAGAGAGAGAGAGAGAGAGAGAGAGTTCTCCCACTTCCAGATTACATATTGTAATAGTTCCATGAGCCGCACACCTGGTGTGGTGTGTTGTGCATATTGAAAACGCTTTCATGCTTTTGAAATGGAAATGATCTTTCGTCCTTTCAGAGATCATTTGAATCGATTCATTGTTCTCCGTCATCAACAGTTATGACCGCTTTAATTGTTGTCTGCATCCAAACAGCACCTCATTTTTTCTTCGCAGACATGTAACCCATTCCACATCGATCCTTGCCCTGAGCTTGTCCTGACATCTCTTGCCTCTGCATGATTTGTCATGAACCCATGTAAATCCTGAACACCTGGAGGACTAGGGCTAAACTCATGCTAAACATCTACAGAATCCATTGTTGCCCTCATATCAAAGACCTGCAATCTAGCTCTTCTTTTAAGGGAGGCCTATTATGCTCATTTCCAGAGTTTGTAATATTTTTCGTAGTTTTTGGGGTCTTCTAGAATAGATATACATTCTTCAGTCTTACCAAAACACAATATTTTGCTTATACTGTATATCTGAGTTCCCCCTTTTTCTAAAACATTCTGTTAGAGCTCCTGTGACTATAAGTTCTGCGTCTTGATAAGCCCAGTGGGCTCTGATTGATCAGCTCTTCCACACTTTTCTCCCCCACATCACTGTGGCTGATTCTTAGAATTGTGTTGGTTCTGCTGTATCTGTTTGAGCACCAAGCTGGCCGTCATGTGGACAACAATGATAATGTGTTATGAGATGATGTCATCTTGTAACAGAGAAAGGGGCTGAAATTCAAGCAGGGTATTTTTAGGCAAGTGGTTTCTGAGGGAGATAGTTTACATACACAAAAGTTACATAGCTCACCCAAGGAAAGAGATAAACTGGGAAAACATAAAAGTGGTAATTTGGTCTAAAACTAAAATAGCAAATACAACACACAACTCTTGGGAGTCCACACTAATCTTGATCTTGACTGTTAGCTTAGCCACTTGTGTATACGTAATGGAAGGTAAGGCAAGCTTAGTTATGTGAAAAAATCAACAGAATTAAATACAAATTAAACAAATGTGTTGTTTACCCTTTAGCCGGAGACAAGATGCCAAACTGAGATAAGGCATCTGAATAGCCAGGTTGCTAATATTATCTTTTAGCTTGTTTTCTCATCTAATCTAATCATCTAATGAGGAATTTCTGTTATTTGAGTTATCCGTTCTCTCCCTTGTTATGGTCATTACTAGATAGATTTTTAGCAGGACTGTGCTGCTATCTGCATTTACTAATGAAATAAAATATCTCACCTCCAAAATCCACTCTATAGAAATGTAGATTCATGAGAACTTAATCTACAATCATGAGACATGATCAAAAGGATTTTTTTTCAATTGGACAAGTTGATGTCAACTTCATCTGATCTGATATTCTCTTTGAAGAACGGCCACCGTGTGGAAGAACCTAAATCCATTTTGGGGAGAAGAGTACACACTACATTTGCCAATGGGCTTCCATACCCTCACCTTCTACGTCATGGACGAGGACACAATAAGGTAAGGGGGATTAATTAGTTCTCTTCAGTCTGTGAATATATACTCAATATATATAATCAATATAATAACGGATGGCCCGGTGGTGTAGTGGTTAGCACTGTCTCATCACAGCAAGACGATGCGGGTTCGATTCGCAGTCCAAGCCATTCTGTGTGGAGTTTGCATGTTCTCCCCGTGCTTGAGTAGGTTTCCTCTGGGTACTCCAGTTTCCTGCCACATGTTCAAAGACATGCATGTTAGGTTGATCGGTCACTCTAAATTGCCCATAGGTGTGTGTGCATGAGTAAATGTTGGCCATGCAATGGACTGGCGAGCTGTCCATGGTGTCCATGGTGTACATGGTTCGCCCAACTATGCTAGAATTGACTCCAGGCTCCCCGTGACCCCAACTAGCTGGATAAAGCCGCAGATAATGGATGGATGAATGGAATCAATATAATACAATTATAATGTCAATATAATACAGGTTCTGCATTCTGGGCCCCTCTATGCTATAGATATGCTTATTGAATGCAAGCATATACACTCAGTGTTTGCAGATTTATGTTTGGAGAATTTTGGCACAGCAGATACTAAAAACAGCGTGTAGTAATTAGTCTTTGGTGGCAGGATGAATGATGTGTCCTGTGTGAGGTTGACAGATGAATGGCAGGCGGAGAGTAGGAGGACTTGGTCATGTTTGCATTGGCGTTGCTTTCCCAACAGAGCCCTTCTGCTCATCAGAGTAGCTGTCACAGCTTGTTAGTATCTCTGTTTGCAAACGCCATGTTCCCTCTAACACGCATGCATACACACAGATGGTGTGAGTGTTTAAAGAATTCATAACCGCACCTTTTAATCTTAGCCTGCCTCTACCTTCCTTTAGCACTCATAGCATAGTTCCTCTTGCTCAGTGGTCTGAGCACTTCCGCACTGAGAGGAAACTTAAACAAAAGAATACTGTCAAGAAATCTAGCTGCTGTGAGCATTGATTCATAATTGTTTATTGTTTATATAAGGTTTGGGTGTCTCTGGTCAAATTACATATTTGTTCTAAGTGATAATATGTAAACATGTAGTAAGTAAACATGTGATAATAAAAAGCATTTTCACATTAATAATAGTAATGATTAAAAATGATTAAAATGTAATAAAAGTTAACCCTTTGAAGAGTGTCTACTTGAAAGGCATGTGGTAAAATGTAAATGTATAAGTAGTAATACTAATTCTAATATCACAGATGTTATTTTTGTCTTTCTTTTTATTTACAATAGCCATGATGATGTCATTGGAAAAATCTCTTTAAGTAAAGAAGTTATAGCGAACCAGTCCAAAGGTACGTATTAGTTTTCAGTCTTTTAAGGTTTACACTGTATGTCTGTATTTAGCTTTCTTAATGAGGGCTGTGCCTCTATGTGCAAATCAGAAAATTTACAGGATTCTAATAAGTGATTGGTTAAGTGAAAATAATACACAACCCTAAAACAGCAGCAGTGTGTAGGTGTCAGTGTTGTGTTCTAGGAAATGTTTTTGTAGTATTCTCTGAGCCCACTCATCCATGTGGATGACAGATCACATACACCCATATATGCTGATTGTCATACCTCGGGCGGATAGGATCTTCCAGCAATGCGACACGTCCTACATTGGTTGGAAGAGCATGACCAAGACTACCCTGGACCCTCCATGAAGTCAACATGGCTCCATAGCATGGTGGTCATAATAATGTAACTCGACTGTGTAATGGGGGTGCATAGCAGGAGGATGTACATGGGCCTTGGACTAAAAAAGTTTGAGAACTGCCTCTCTGACCATGTTTTGTACAAGAGAGACAGAAACACAGACAGACAGGGAATGTGATTTGTGACAGTACAGCATTCCCATGCCCTCATGCCTCACTGCCGTCATTTAAAGCTTCGTCGGAGTGATTGAATAGAGAAGTGACTTTTAAGGTCATGTTGACCTAAAATGTGACCTCTCTCATAGGCTGTACGTACATTTAGTTAACGTTTTATCCATCTGCTTCACTTGACTAGTGTATCTTTAGAAGGACAGTCACCTGTAGACTCGGCCTGACAGAGTTTGAAAAATGTAATCCATTTGACCTTCCCATGATCGACTCACAAACTCGTGCAACTACCTTCTAGGAACACTAACAATATTACGTTCAATTTAATAAGACATTGTAACAGATTAATTTAGAATGTGAGCAGTCATAACGCTAATATTAAATTACCAATAGCAATGCAAGGGCATAGGTGCATGCGTGCCATAAGTACAGGTACATTGCATAGGTGCATAACTACAGACACAAAAGAAAGTATCAGCATACATACAGCAAGTGCGATAATTTATATCAAGGTATCTGTACTAGGGCTGGTCATGCTAAATACAAATTTGTTAGCCGTGATGATAGAATTCTATGGTAACATGATGAAATATATGTTTACCCCTTCTGTGTGCTATAGGAAATTAAGCAGGGCTACAAATCTCTAATGTGAAAGATGCCAGTCTTCCAGACCTCCAGCATAAATTGACCTAATTGCAGGATCTGTGCACATTTAGTGTAGTGGCAAAAGAGCCAAACAACGTCCCTAATGATGTTAAAACATTATTTATTAATTCAGTAAACAACATTACAAACATAGTCTCCTGAAGCCATGAGTATGTAACTCAGGCTCAGTACTGGCAGTTTGCATATAATCATTAATTGGGCCTGAGCAGAGCCAGGCCGATCTGTCATGAGCACTGCATGAGCCGATTCCACTGCCATGGCTCTGCCTGGCCACAAGATATTGTTGCTTGGAAATTGAAGCTAAGCCATGTACGAACCCACGCCGAGCACTTCATTAGTGGACATGGCATAGTGTGCTCCAGACTCACACAACGGGAGGGCAAATATTGTTCAAGTGAGGATGATGATGGTCAAGGGGTAGCAATTTTCTTTTGGCCATTACTTTGTTCAAAATGGATAAAGGCCTAGTAATTTAAGTAAGCCTAGTAATTTAAATTTGAACATGATTAAAAAAAATATAACGGAACACAATAGTATATGAAAAATAAACACAAGTTTGAATAAAATGCCTTAGAAACCACTAAGCTCTTATATTCAAATAGGCACGCTAGAGTGACATCCCTCTGTCTAGCGTTCCCCACTTGCTATGCCAGTGAAGCAATACCCAACAAGTAGGGGGAAATAAATAAAACTGCTCTAAATAAACAGATGTATATTATGTAAGGTTATTTTTCACTGCACTGGCATTGCTAAGTGGCCAAACAGATGACAAGCAGTAAAACAGGCAGATGAGCTAGCATGCTTTGTTGATTGTGCTGGTTTAGCTTGGTTGGTAGCCTTTGTAAGTTTTTCTGACCCAGTTTTTTAAAGCTGCATGGGCAAAACAAGTTACACCAGTATTGTGATTGGTAAGAGTAATACCTTTGCAGGCTTTATCCAAGATTAGGACCACCCACTTTACATCAAAATAGGAGAACTTGGGTCAGATGGACATTGGAAAGCTGTTCATAGAATTTACTTTGTACAGGAGCATTGTTTGCTCACAAGGTGAAAATGAACTTAATTAGAAAGAAAACTTGCATTATAATCGTATTACATTATTAGTTGCCTACAGTGAAACGTACTGACTTTTTACATTCTGCATTTATTTTCCTTTGCATTTTTACCCTTATTATTTCAAGGTTTGTTTTTCTTCCCACCAGTCTAGATGTTATGCTCTTCTAGCCTGCCTACAAACACAAATGTGGGACTGATTAATAGTTTAGAATTCTACAACAAAACTGCATTACTTGTTTCAAAAGAGGTACAGATGAGATTAAAAACTGTAGGAAGACGTATACAAGGCTTATACAGGCATTGCAGTGTTTAGAGAAAGCGTCCTATTTTTTCATTCAAACTTTGTTGTGTATGCCTAAATACAAGCTGTGCACGCTTGATTATCAATAGAAAGCACCACAGGGCTACTACAGGCGCCCTGGTGTTAATGGAGGCCTTGGTGAATTAATGGCCAGCTTTGTGCTTAAACATGATCAAATCAACATCTCCCTAAACTTGCTTGCATGTGATCTTCTGCAGTCCAGATCTAACCATGGCAACAGGAGTCTGTTGGATATAAATAGAGGCGTATTTAAAGAAGGACATGTCTGCAGGTGCTTAAACAATGAAAGGCAAGGACAGAAAAAAACTGTTAACCAAAACAACGAAAATATGCCTCATATTCATCAACTGTGCGTTTAGAGATTATTTTGTAGCTTTTGTAGCTAGAGATTATTTTGTAATTATTTTAACTTAACGTTAAGCTGCCTTTGTGCTTGCTAGTAGATGCCTTATTTAGTATTAGAAGTATTAGAAGTCTTTATTGATGCGGCTTTCACTTAATTTTGCATAAGCACTGCAATGGTTGCTGCATGTCTGTAGAGCGCAATAACAGTCAAGCTTGTGAAGCTAGTAAAGCCATAGACAGATCAACCTCCTCATGATTCCAATTGAAACACAGATTAAGGCTTTGTTTGCAAAGTAAGGTTTCAAAGAAAAATGGAAAATGTAGGTTTGTACAACAGCACAATGACCAAAACAATATTGAAGAAATATACATTGACTGGCCAGTTTATTAGGCCAGTTTTCTATTATTATACATAGACTCACTGTTAATTTTTTCAGCCCCACCTACCATGTAGGATCACGTTGTAGTTAAACCAGTACAGACTGTACTTCATCTGCTTCTCTCCATACTGTTTTCCCTCTTTCACTCTGTTCTTCAATGATGAGGACCCCCACAGGATCACCACACAGCAGGTATCACTTGGGTGGTGGATCATTCTCAGTACCATTGGCGTAGGAACCGGGGGGGAGGATGGGGGGGACGTGTTCCACCCAATATCGGAAACAGGTAGATTTATCCCACCCAAAAATTAAACCACAGAAAAAGCTGAAACTGTTTAAAAGCACTTTATTTTAAAAGCGTGTTTTGGCAGCCTTCGCAGTTTACGTGCTGTGTTTGTTGTTAGCAACTGACTCTGGTTGTTAGGTGGTCTTTAACATTGTTAAGGTTTGTGTTAAGATGCCTGTTCAGAAATATCCTGCTGTCGGCAGATTCACTGACCGAAGCTCTCGCCTTGCTGGAGTGTCGGGTAGATCGCGCCAGCTTTAAACGCGAGGTCAGTGATGAGAGCAATGAATAGCAAAATATACTGCAATACACCGGCTTTAGTATTATGTGTTGTTATGGTAACAAACTAGGAGGGTTTGGGTTAGCTAATGTTTATATTAACTTTTGTCAAAAAGCACTCTAAAACATAAAGTTACATTACTCTCTGGACACGCCCCAAACTGCAGACCAGGTGGTAGCCCTAGTTTAGATTTAAATTGAGTCCCAGCACCCCTAAAGTAAAAAAAAAAACTTTTAACGTTAATTTGTCTCTGACAAGCTGGAAATATTAAAACCATAGAGAGTATATGGTAAAATAAACCAATATATAGCACAACGTACGCTAATACACCATCACCACCACATCAGTGTCATTGTAGTGCTGAGAATGATCCACCACCCAATAATGCTAAGCAGTTGATAGTTAATGATTCTAATCCAGACATTGAGGAACAGGGTGAAGGTGGGATAACAAACAAATAGACTATGGTCTGTAATTGTGGAACTACAAAGTGCCATGTATATGACAAAAAGTTAAAAAGCAAGTTAGGGCTTCACCATCGCAATCACAATCACTATTGTGATTGTTTTAAAGTTAGGACACTACTTAAAAAAAGTGTCTGCTTAGAAAACTTTCTTATCTGGAGGTAAGATAAATTTAGGAACTGTTGTTCTGTAAAAACATTTGTTCTAAATTCAGTCCAAGTGAAGTTGTCATGGTGACTAAACAGATTTTAGATTTAAGATGTTTCTGTAATACAGCCCCAGAGGCTCGAAGAGTTTAAGCTCACATATATATGAAGTATATATATCACACTACATGCAGTGAGTCAAAGTGCTTTTTTATTGGCTGCATCTGAAATAGACTCTTACTCTATTCTCACTCTGGAGAAATAACCTCCTCCGTATGAGGGGGACCATGAGTCATTTTGGGTGCAAATTATGTAGCAGTGATATCACAACAGCCTCCAGAGGCCCTCACATCGCCCCAGCATGCACTGGGCTCACATGAATCACGGCAGCAGCGTGCCAGAGCTTAGTCAGTCTCACCCACAAGATCATGAGAAACTGGTTTGCTCTCTCTCTAACTCCCTGTTTGGTCTCCCTGTAGCTTGCATCTGGTCCTGCCATAAGTATTTGTAAGTAGGGCACTTTCAAATATATGAGTAATCAGTGTGTGAGTAATCAGTAATGCAGTTTGTTTTTTTTAAAGTCCATCTGATTTACTGCATTCTTTGTTAGCCCCTTGCACTCTGTTATTCAATAGTCAGGACACCCACAAGCCCACCACAAACTAGGTAATATTTGTGGTGGGTTATTCTCAGCACTGCAGTGAAGCTGATGTTGTGTTGGCGTGTTAGTGTGTGTTGTGCTTAATATTTAGGATTTAGAACTATTGACCAATTGTGTTGCACACAAAGAACTTCGTCCTCTGCAACAAATTTGTGCAGTGAGATACCCACCCACACACCCTCTAGTAAATGTACACCCCCTGGGGGGCAATGAGCACACTTGTCCAGTGGGCCCTGGGAGCAGCTGGGAGTATGGTGACTTGCTTCAGCTGTGTCCTGTAAATTCATGGTCTTAAACTGGGGCCCTTCTAGTCACAAGGCCCTAACCTCCAGCCCACAACTTACTCATGTTTGTGTGAGCGGTTTGAGACTGTGCTGCAGTTGACACTGATGTAGTGGTTGTGTGTTAGTGCATGTTGTGCTGGTGTTTATAAACTCCAGCCGCACTGCTGTGTCTGATCCACTCATACCAGCACAAAACACACTAACACAGCACCAGCACTGCAGTGCTGGAAATGATCCTCCTCTCTAATAGAACCTGCTCTGTGGTGGTCCTGACATTTAATAACAGGGTAAAAGAGAATAACAAAGTATGCAGAGAGTCAGATGGACTACAGTCTTTAATTGTACAAAATGCTCCTATATGGTAAGATCTGATAAAATAGACACTGTAGATACAAGGAGCTGTACCTTATGAAGAGGCCAGTGAATGTATATATTTTCAAATAGCACCACAGATTCTTAATTGAATTGTAGAACATTCATTTTTGTTGTTTAACCACAACTGGGTTATTTTGTAAAGCTGTAGTTCATTAGCAGACTGATGCAGGTTGTCTTGCAGCATCTCCCTGTATGTTGCACCATCCATCCTTCCTTCAGTTTAAACAAGATGCCCACTCCCCTGAGGAAAAGCATTCCTCCAACATGATACTGCCAACCCCATACTTCACTGTGGGTGTGGTATTTTTTCAGGAATGGACAGTGATTAGATTAGTGCCACAAACCATTTTACATTTTGGTCAAAAAGCTCTTTAGTGGTGGTGTCTGGCCACGAAACCTTACCACATAAATACCTCTGTAAGTGCTTCTATGTTATTTATTTGTTATTGACTTCTATCCAGCCACCTTCCCATATAGGCCTACATAAATATGTATATATTAACTGTGTTTATTAACTGTGTAGAGGAAGGTGGAGTTTGATGTTTGATGACTTATTGCAGGTCTAGATAACTGGTTAAATCTGACTCGTGTGGATCCAGATGAGGAGGTTCAGGGAGAGATCCATGTGGCCATGGAGTTACACAGAGATGCTCAGACTGCCTGCCTGCGCTGCCATGTTATAGAGGCCCGGTAAGAGACACACACAGACACGGATCTATAAAGGCACCCTGAAAGTGTCATTTTTTCTGTTCCTGGCTCCTCCTTTGTCTCCTTTTGTCTTCTTCCACGTCTTCTTTCAGTTTGTTTGCTATAAAATTTGTCCTGCTGTTTCTCTTCTTTTGTTGTCTGGTCTTGCTATCATTGTATTTCTGTTTGTTTTGTAGTATTTAGATGTCATATGTTTATCTATCTATTTACACTCACACATGCATACACCAGCCACCCACCCAATTTTTAAAGGCTAAAAAGTAATTTGACACATAATAAATTAATTTATTATTAATTAATTAATTGCTCTGTTCATCTTGGAAAGTAATCATGATGCTTTTGTCAGCTGTCAATTAATACAAGGGAACCTGTTCCACTTTTTTGTCTTTCATTTCTGGCAAACTAAATTTTGGCCTTCCTGTTTTTGGTGTTTTTTTACTTGTTGTAAACCCTCTGTATTTACTGTGGTGAGGTCTTCTTTTGATGGTTTGCTTTTGTACCTCCTTTTAGCTGTAACTTCATGATCTTCTTAAATATCTCTATATTAGCTGTAGCTCTGTGTGTACCTATGTGGGTGAAGTGTTTGAGACTGACACAACAACAGGGACAGCTGAACACAAGAAAGGAGGCATGGACTGTGTGTGTGCGTATTTAATGTTGCTTGGCACATCTGCAGCATCTCCTGTGATGGTATTATATTATATAGTAATGGAAAAGCTGTCTGGATGCTTCCTACATGAATGCTTTCTCAGCAGAGCATTGATGAACAGCGTGCTTTTACACATTCATGATCATCTGTATTATATTGCATGGAGCCATAAGGAAATTTAATCCAGGGTAAGATGCCAGCCAGGGTCAGCCAGGCTGACAACAAGACCCAGCAATTTTCAGCCAAGGATTTAAGATAAAGTGGTGGAGCGCAGCAGGGTAAATTACTGCAGTAGCTCAAGAAGTTGAGGAAGTTGTTGTTAAGGGTTTTTTGAGCTTGTAGTAGTTGTTGCTTCTGAGTTGTTCTTAAATGAAAGGTCATCGACTTCTCATGTTAACCGAGACATCTGGTAGGTGTTGTTACAGTAAATGAGATGCAACAAAAATGTTTAGAAAAAAATGGTTTAATAGTCAAATAATAATCAAACAGCTGATACAAAGACAAGGAAAAACAACAAAATTAAAAAACGTATAATCACTGTATCAACACAGCAGGCATAAAAAACATGTTTATGATCCATATCTTACTGAAATGACAGGATGCACGGAAGTAAAATTAGATGTTGGCTTTAACATTTTCTCAAAGCCCATGTCAGTGTTTGTAGGAAACCAGCACTACAAGTACCAAATTCACAGAAAACCTACAATAAAGTTTTATGTTTGTTTACACCTTTTTTGTTTTCACTTTGTAGAAAATGACACTCTGAGGGACAGACATACTGTACTCAAATCTGGACTCAAATTCAACAACTGCCGCTGCTAACAAGTTAAAGGCTTCAGTAAATGTGCTGAACTCTGCAGAGCTGCCTGTTGTATACTCCATATTATGTCTACACAGTCATGCTGAATTTGATTAATCTCTTGAGCTGAAGATAGATTCTTATTCTAACTAATTCTAACAGTTAATTTTCATTCCACCTTTAAAAGTCCTGCAGTTGCCAAAAAAGTGTCTGTCCAGGCGTCTAAATGTAACTGCTACATCATATAAAGTGAAGCAGGCAACAAATCTTCATCAAATTTCTATTTTCTGTATTAGTCTCAGTTGCATTTGGATTAACCCCTAAATTACAGACATACACTCAAAACATTTGTAGTTTGAGGTTTTATGTGCTCATGTATATGAGTTTAAGCTCCCTCATTTTACATCGAGCAGAATTCCAAATTGAGCTTCATGTGTTGCCCAGATTGGTTTTAATAGGGTTAAGTGGAATTGTATTAAAATACATAACTACATGTATGGAGTACAAAGTACAGATTTTGTTTTGAAATAATTAGGTGAAAGAAATACTCTTGTAAAGTAAATGTAAAGTACAGATACCTTAAAAATTACTTAAGTACAGTAACAAAGTACTTTGTTACTTACCACCTCTGATCACATGGCACCATCAGAGGTCTTGTAGAACAGCCATGTGCGGTTGGAGGTGTTTTGCTGGCATATAGAGGACCAACACCATATTAGGCATGCGGTCTTAATGTTTTGACACTTTATTAAATACACCTGTAGTCTCAATAAATATAGAAAAAAGGTAATCTTGGGATATATAACTAATTTGAGTGTGTCATTTTAAAGTATTATTATTATTGATTTTTTTTAGTGACCTGGCCCCTCGTGATATTACTGGCACATCAGATCCCTTCACCAGAATCCTCTACAACAATCTCAGTGCTGAGACATCAGTAAGTAAGGCCATCTTCATTCAAAAGGGTCCATAATATCCAGTACACTGAATGCAGAAAGAGTGCACAGTGGGAGCGAGATCCAACCAAATTTGTAACCTGGGCCAAAAAGCCAGTAGTAGTATAGAATATATTATACAATAGCTTAAAATCTTCTAGTATAAAATCTGGAGCACTAAACTTCTTGGAGCAAGAATGGTGATCATCCTATGTCATTTATATATCCCCAAATTCACTAAAAGCACACTGTTTTTTATCATTGCCACAAGTGCAAACTGACAAATCTGTGTTGATGTCATATATTTGACTCATGTGAAAGCTGTACATGTACCAATGTAAATGTACATGTATAAATCAAGTAAATCCAGTGCATCATTTTTTAATTGTAAAATGATAGGATGACACCTGATGAGCTCAACACTCAAAATGGTGTTTTAAGTATGTAAGTGTATGCAACAGTACTCCTCAATCAATTATATTTAACTGTTAGATATCAAACCTAGGCCTATCACTGTAGCATAACACTTTAGCTGAAAATGCCTTTTGTTCTTTGTATGCAAAGATCAAATTGATGTTTAGCTTGCTTCCTATCTGCTCCTAACTGATGGGTGAGCTTAAATGAACAAATATTTCTCAGCGCTTGTCCTGTAAAAACAGCAGAATTTTGTACAAGACCTTTAATATACCAATAATCTCATAAAAATGCACTACCTTTATAAGAGTTTACATGCGTAGTTACATATTTATAGCTTTATAAATTACCCATATGAATAAGGGGCAAATAGTGAGCCCTCATTTATCTATACTTTTAAACCTTAGATCTTGATGGTTACTTGACTTACCTTGTCTTCTCCATCAGTCCGCATAAAACCTGGCAGCTTTATGAGATACACTATATTGCCAAAAGTATTCACTTACCCTCGAAATCATTGAATCCAGGTGTTCCATTCACTTCCATGGGTGTATAAAGCCAAGCATCTAAGCACGCAGACTGTCTCTACACACATTTGTAAAAAATGGGTCGCTCTCAGGAGCTCAGTGAACTCCAGCGTGGTACTGTGATATGATGTCGCCTGTGCAACAGGTCCAGTCGTGGAAGCAAAGTGGAACCGATTGGGAATGACAGCAACTCAGCAACGAAGTGGTAGGCCATGTAAACTGGCTGAGTGGGGTCAGCAGACTTTCTGCAGAGAAACAGATGTCTAAATCCCTTCCTGTTCCAACATGACTGCGCACCAGTGCACAAAGCAAGGTCCATAAAGACATGGATGAACGAGTTTGGTGTGTAAGAACTTGACTTTGCCTGCACAACCCTGACCTCAACCGGACAGAACACCTTTGGGATGAATTAAAGCGGAGACTGCTAGCCAGGCCTTCTTATCCAACATTAGTGTCTGACCTCACAAATGCGCTTCTGGAAGAATGGCCAAAAAATCCCCTAAATACACACCTAAACCTTCCCAGAAGAGCCTTCCCAGAAGGGTGGGTCGACATCATATTATGTATTAAGAATGGGATGTCACTCAAGTTTATTTGTGTGTGAAGGCAGACGAGCGAATACTTGTGGCAATATAGTGTTTTAAAAGATTAAAAATATATTGCCAGTAACCAGTGCCCCTTTGATTTCTGTTTTATAACAGCACACTAATTATTTTTTATATTTATGGCCTAATTAAAATCCATTAAATATACAAACCACTAAGAAGGCCTTTATAAGGGTAGTCGTATCATAAAATAGTACCCTTTGTTTACATGCACCTGACTCATCTAATTAAAACACAATTTGTAGTGTGTTTGTAGCAGAGTAAACATGTCATTGTAAAAGCTAACAACTGTGGGAAATGGGCCAACATGCTCAAATAATTAGGATAAGCTCAAATGACTGTGATTTGTTAATTATCTTTAATTGTGACTGACCCAGTGAAACCCTTTATGAACTTCATCAGGTGTGTTAAACCTAATAAAACAGAAATAAACAGCAAATGACTTTTCACAGGACACCGATTGAAAGCACTGGAATATGGCCTGCGTGTTACAGCGTGAAAAGGTGTGTTACTTGTGTTGGTGTGTGCATCTGTTAGATCATAAAGAAGACACGCTTTCCACACTGGGACGAAACCCTGGAGCTATGTCTGGATGAAGCAGGCGAGACTGAATCAGGCTCTGTCACTCTGGAGGTGTGGGACTGGGACATGGTGGGCAAGAACGACTTCTTAGGCAAGGTAAAATCTCCTCAGGGTCTTGTATATGGCAAACATATCACATCAGAGAGACATTTATTACCAGACAGCCCACAGTGTTATATTCCTTTAAGCTCACAATGTGTGAAGTGTGTGATTTTAAAGACGTTTTTTCCCATCAGATTAACCTAGTCCTGTTATATAATCTCAGAGCTCCATGGTATCAGTACTGCCGTGAAAGGTTTTCACTGCTCTACCTGATCTGTATGATCAGGAGCTCTTTGATGCAAGGCTTGTATTTGTATGACTGTATTCTGCATGTCATCACTAATAGAACAAAACCGTTTAGACCATTTCTGTTGGTCTGTTAATTGTAAACTTTTAACATAGTGCCAAAGTAAACTGGAGTTTTAAAACAACATCTGAAATATTTTGGCAGGTAAAACAGAAGCAAGCACCAAGACTAAAAGTGCGTCCGAAATTGCCTACTTGCCTACTGCTCAGCAGGTGAAATCAGTTGGCGAGTGTGGCTAGTATGTCCGAATACTCAGTAGGCATCAAGTAGTAGACGTACGGTACCCAGATGACCTACTGAATCGGCAGCCATTTTAATGTATGCGAACACAGCACACTGCGCTATCCCATGATTCCCCTGTAGATGTGGATAAATTCAAAGCGGAGGAAAAAAAACGTTGAAAAGCGAAACGTCGGCTGTGTGTACGCAGCTATGGCTAGTGAACTGCTGCTACAGAAGCTAGCGCTACTGCTGAGGTAAACAATGATTACATTCCTCCCGTTTCGTCTTCTCTGATCTACAGCTCATCTCCTTGGAGTACATATTCAGACAAAAACGCAGATCACTTTTAAATGAATAGCAGGACTTTTACGGTGGTGGTCTGACGTCTTGTGTCACAGGACACTGGCAATATGGCGGACGTAGTACATCCGAGATTGTGTGGCTACTTAAACTCACCTACTTAAATTACCTACTAGTCTGACGCTTGAGCAGGACGTACAGGCCCTAATCTAGTGCCTACTGACTAGTAGGCGATTTCGAACACACCTCTTTTAGGTGGCGAGCTACCTAATGCTCAGTTCAGAAGAGCCTAATTAATTGTAAGAATAAGTAATTGTACTTGTACTTGAGTACAGATTTTCAGTTACTTACTCTACCCATCACTGATACTGTCTCACACAAACTGAAGTCAGGGCAAAAAGACTACTGTAGATATAAGTTTAATATTCAAACTTTTTAGTTAGTTGACATGTTAGACACATGATCAGCTAAATCAGCTAACGTAGCTAACGGCACTCCTCTACAATCATTAGAGAAGGCCGCAAGCCAAAGTGTGCCAATCCTGGCAATGACAAACTACCTGAGAGCAAGACAAAGACATCTTGAGAGAAACCAAGACTCAAAATCTAAATCCTCCGCTGCTTATCTCCATATTGCAGGACATTTAAGAAAATATATGAACACAGCATTGATTCTTTAAAGTTTATCTATCCAAACACCCTGGTGGTAATGTGTGTTGGTTTCTGGGTCAGTATTGGACATGTTATTGTTGGAGTACTCTAAATTTCTATGATTTACTTATGATTAAAGTAGTCCTCAACTAGATGTCAGATGACCAATGATCATCCCACTGATTGACTAAAGATTGCAACAACTTGTGCCTTCCTAAGGGCCGTCTCTATTTCTAGGACAAGTTATAGTACCTGGTCATTTGCCTGAACTTTCTGCAGGATGAGTGTGCATCCTGATACCAGGAGACACTTTATTTCAAGACCATTTTTCCACTGCAAATAAAAAAAAACATGACCCAAATGGGAACCAATCCAACTGCTACTTATAGACAATTTTCTACTTGCTTGGGAGACAACAGGGGCCCTCATAATAACGTGTTTTTAGCCATTGTATGCCACAGTAATAGAGCAAGTGTAAAGCATATGCTTATGCTTTATGGATGCTTTATATCATGCTTTTCTAATTAGCTGTCATACTTACTAGTTGCCTTAGCTTAACACTAGTTGTGAACTTGTAAACAAAACAGGTGTGCAAATATGAACAAAATCTCTTTATGTGCAGGCTAGCAAAAATTCTAATATTGTCTGCATTAGTTTTAAGATAACCTTTTATTAGTCACACAGTGGGGAAATTCACAGTGTTACAGCAACAAAGGGACAACAAGGCACTCAGCACAAAAAATAGATAAACAGCACAGTATATACAATATAAATAATAAAAGTAAAAAAAAGAATATTATTTAAAGATAAGTGCACATTAACTCATTACATTAACTCATAACATTAATTGCACATGGGGAATTAGAAAAATTATGCACATTGATATGCTACATTGAAAACACTCTATATACTATATTTACTCTATTGTGTATGTGGTTTGCTGGGAGCAGTGCTGGTAGAGTCTAGCAGCAGCAGGAAGGAATGTTAGCTTAGTAAACTTTTACAAGTGCTAATTCTAAAAATAGCAATGGATAAATCAATATACCATTCTAATTTACTTCACAGTTTAGTTACATAAGAATACTTTGTGACTATATTTACCTGGAATAAACAATTCTCTATGTGTTACCAAAGACAGAGGACAACAAAAAAACGGAGCTATCAATACTAGACCAGCGACCAAAGGGAAAAGGAAAAAAGGAAAAAACACCATTATGCAGCTTTATTTTTGCCCAAGAATTACCAATGTACTTTTAGTTTCCAAATGGATTTTTACTGGCAATTAAACCTTGTGGAAAGTTTTGTAGGTACAGCAATAAGTGTCTTTTGTGTGTTTGTGTAGGTGGAGATCCCCATATCTTGCTTGCTCAGAACTCCTCTGCTCCAGGGCTGGTTTCGTCTGCTGCCGTTGGGAAACTCAGAGGACGATGCCGGGTTAGAGAAAGACAGGGCCTGTAAAGTGTGTGTGTGCGTGAGTGTGTGTGAAGCTGTGACACCAGACCAAGAGGTTCATTAGCAGATGAGTCACTGTGTGAGTGTGTGGGCGCGTGAGTGATGATGATGATGCCTCTGGGAATCTCTCATTATTTTCTCCAACATGCCACCATTTCAGTGTTTTTTTGAGCTTCATAAGATATACTGCTTTCTTTCATTTCTTTTAATTTCTCCAACTCTATCTTTCAGGGGGAAGCTGGGTGCCTTGCGGCTGAAGGTGCGTTTAGCCGAAGAAAGGATTCTTCCCTCTCTGTACTATCTGCCTCTCATAGATTTGCTGGTGGAAGCCATCATCTCACCTGCAGAGGTAAAAACAAACGAAGAACAAAGTTAATCTAAGACTACACAACATGAACTACTGTCTTGTAGGGATAGTTCTAGTTCTAAGTGCCATGTCTAAAACTACTGTAGAATACTTAATACATACGCACATCATTGATATTATGTATTACTGTAACATATTATATCAATTTAAACCATTACCACTGTTGCAAGTTGAACATTGCTGTATATCATTATACTATTATTATACTATACTATAATTGTAATGATCACTTTGTTCTGCTTTGTTTCATTTTTGGCAAAAACACATTCTAAAATACTGTTTCTGGTGCATTTTTACACTAAAAATCAATGTCAAGGTTTATTTGTATACCAGACTCAAGCGGAGCCTCCTTTGGTCAAGCCTTTCCACTCACAAATATCCATAATCATTTCCTGTTGAACGAAATGCTCAATTTTTGCATGTTGCCAACGACAGTGTTTCTGACTGATTGTTGCAAATAAATAAAACCCTAATTATTAATGTTTTAGATGAACACCAGGAATTCACTTAAACCTCAGTCCTTAACTATTTATTTTTCTTAAATAAAAACAATTCTGTTTCTATGAACAGCAGAACTTCAGAAAGTCAGAACATAGTGTTGTAACTTCGACTTTTGCCGTCAGAATGAAGAGGGAGACCAGACAGAGTTTCAAGCTTGTTTAATTGCAATTGTGCCCTGGGGTGTCTAAAGAGAACATCACAGGGTCTGGCTCTCGAGCTTTAAATTGCCCGTCATAAAGGCTCCCCCCCCTGTCCGGGGACAATAAAATCAGGACGCTCCCGCACTCTTCTGGCCACCTGTTTTCAACAAACGCCACCGTGCGTTCCTCCCAGAATCCAATCCAAATAAAATTAATACAAGCTAAAAGTTATATAAAGAAAGAGATACAACAATAGTAACAAAATCTCCTAGCACCTAGCACTGTCATTGAAACTATCGTTAACTAGCAGAAGCTTTTCAGCAAAGCAGAGACAAGAAAACCAGTAAAACTTTATACCAGTAAAAGTTTATATTTATATGCTTAGCTAGCTTGTAATCAGTACCTTAATAGCAGGTTAGTTATCTCAGTATCAGTCATTGCCTTCTAATCGAAGGCAGTGGTTAATGTGCTAATTTATTTTAGCACTAGCTAACCTACCTGTTTATTTTAAACTGAACTTTCTGGTGGAAATCAAAGCAACACAGTGATCATTCAAAAAGTAGAATAGTGTGGGCAAGATATTTAAATATGTAATTTCATAACAATATCAGTTTGACTACGTCCACATTTCAAACACATGGTGCACTGACAGTCTCCCATATAAATACTAGGCACCATGCACCGTGACTTTTCATTGGCTGAACGCACTTAAACAGATCAAAGCCACTATATGCAGTTACTGAGATTTTCAAAATCTGAAGAATGAACGTTGCCCGGATTCTGCTGCTTTCCAACCCTGTCCTTAATCAAGTTAAAATCACAGTGTTCAGTGGCTTTATTGGCACTGACTCCAAGTCTACTTTATCAGGCAAGTCAATTTTAATTAATTTTTTGCAGTTTGATTAAATTAGAGCAAGTTTGAAGGGAGTCTATCCTTTGTCTGGCCACTTACTTTACTGTCAGACATCTGGGGGTGTAGGCCATAACCCAAAATAGAGACACATTAAAAGACAATATAAATGATCTAAACAGAATGAGATGATTAATTTCAAAGCTTATCTTTCACATTAAATATGCTTGTGGAAAGAAATAGCTTCCATATCCAGAGCTTCAGTTTAACTCAAAATACTGTATATCCTAGAAAATGCTGCTAATAAACTGTAAGTTGGACCAAGGTAATGATAGATGACACATATAAAACAAGAGGCAGAGGCAATTTACGGCACCCCATGGGACCGCATGCAAGGTCATACCCTGCATATCCAGACGCTACACCACTGTGATTGTAATTATATTGCTACTTAGGCTGCTGCGATTGCAATATATCTGATATATGATAAAAAATTGGCCTGCAATATGTTAACATTTTTCTGTGAGCAGAGAATTTCAAAGACCAGCATTGCATTCATGATTACAGAACAATATGCTGTTTAGCCCTGCTTCAGTTTGCAATGATGTTAGGTGATTGCTTCTTGAAGAAAAGTGATTGGTTCTTCTCTTTGCCTAACAGGTAGACGACCCAACACCACTAACACTGCTGGAAGAGGTGACCACAGTAGACAGTCGGCAGGATATTGCCATGACACTGGTGAAGATCTACCTTGGCCAGGGCCTAGTTGTGCCATTCCTGGACTACCTTAACACCAGAGAAGTGCACCATACAAGTATGTATATGTGTGTTTTCAGTCTAAAAAGTTAGTAAGTGAGGGTTTTTTTGTTCATTAGAAATATGTCTCGATGTAAGGGAGCGTGTTAAATCAATCTCCACTCTTATTCAAATCTGAAAAAAAAAGATGTTTCTGTCTGGTCTTCCACTGCGAGAAGATATTATCTGATATTAGATACTAGCCTGAAAGGATATAACACTATCAAGAAGCCATTACTGAGAAACGGAAAAGAGGAAAGTGTGTAAATGAATAAAAGAAAGCTGCTGATGTTCTCAGAACAATGTTAACCACCCTAGAGTCCAGATCTCAAAATCACTAAGTGTGTCTGGGTTTACTTGGATCATAAGAAACAGAGAAGCAACCATCTGAACTTTTGAGACAAAACATGGGACAAACATATACTATAATAAACCATAGTAATGAAAGCCGAAGTACTACAAGCAAAGGGGACACTACACTAAATGTGGACACGCTAAATACTAGTATATTTCAATAAGTAGTCAATAAGACTACTACTTGTTTTTTGATATTAAAAAGGAACAACTTAAGTTAGTTAGTTTGAATAGAAATGAAAAACATAAACGGTGGTATTTTTTGTGAGAGCAAGTAAAAACAGAATTTAATTTCTAAATAATTAAACTATTAATTATTAGCTAATTATATTTTAAAATATATTTACATATAGAATTACATTAAAAAAGATGTTCAGCTTCGTCCATTTGGTAGTAATTGTGTTCCAGTATTATTTTTGATTCTTATTGAAATGTTGAAATTTTATTTAGCTTTGTGTGTATCTGTATGTGGCAAGTATTTGATTATTAGCTTCCTTTGGCAAAAGCTGTACAGAGCGTAGGCGACGTATCACCCCAGTCCTGCTAAATTTATCCTCTACCAGCCATCCAATTACTCTCCGCTCGTACAGTCATCTTACACGACCTGCTCATTAATTAACATTCTTCCATTTTCTTTGCCACGACTATGACTGTATAAGTGTGTGATTGAGTGAGTGCATGAGTGTGTGAAACTCTTCGCCTGCTCTTGGTGTTTTATGTTGCGTTAGCATCGGGCTGCTGACAAACAAAGTGCCCAAGTTTCCATAGCAACTCCACAGGAAGCAACTTTAAAGGGGAGAAGGTTGATCATAAGATCAGAATAGCCACTAGGGAATGAGAGATGAGCAGAGAGATGAGCAGAGAGAGAAAGAGGGTCAGGAAAAGATGGTATGCACAAGTTAATTAAGACACAATATGCTAATAGTCTTCTGATTTAGTGCTCAGACCCAGTGAATTTGCATGCAGGGTAGTGTGGGGGGGTGCAAATGAAAACATAAACCTTGTTTTGGAGACCTGCTATGAAAAGTTCAGCCAAAAGCAGCAGGAGCACGAGTACCTTGTATGCAGGACTGACCCACTGAGAGGCAAACTGTTACAAATTTAAGATAATTTTAAGTTGTTTAAATTTAAATGAGCATTTGAACCTAAATACAGAATGTTAAACACAAGTATTTATTGAAGTAGTTAAGCAAATATTACTACTACATAATGAAATGGACTTACTTTACATAGTATTTACAGTTGTGTGCAAAGTTTGGAGTCTAGGCCAAATTATATATTTTGTTCATTTTGGAATGTAGCCTCTGCAACAATTTATTTTAAAACAGTCATTAATGTATATTAGAGTAAAATACATTAAAACAGAGATGATGGTGCATTTTTGTGTTGTGTAGCATTGCTTGCACAAACATAATATTGATGAACAAGTCAACTAAAGAAAACTTTACCTGCCACTCCATCCCAGAATCAAGAAGTCATGAAGAGGCATTTTCAAAACAATAACAAAAGGTGTGTTTGCAGTAAGAAAGGGAAAGCATTAATGAAAAGAAACTGCACTACAGTGCTCAGTAAGCAGTGGATCTAGTGTTCTTTGGGGTTGTGTAGCAAGATTGCACGGATAGATGAAAAAATAATATTGACTAAATATTATCAAATGTTGGAAGCAAATGTGAAACACTCAGGAAAGTGATGTTGACAATGATCTGCACATACTTCATAATCCACCGTGAACTACTTCAAATGCAGACTGAAGCTTTTGGAACAGCTCCCTGATTCTTTGAACATTATTGTACACTGAGCAACAATGGGCTGTTCTAAGCATTTGCCAGAGTATATGAAACTGAAGTGAAGTGCTGCCTACAAAGCAGGGGAAGGCTATAAAAAGATACCATTATACCATTAGGTGATACCAGAGACCATTATTGTTATAGTCCTCTAAAAAATCTGTGGGTAAATTGCAAGACGTTGTTTATACAGGCAACATATTCTTAACAATTTCATATTAACACAAAACATTTTTTTATGGTAGCTTTTAAAGGTGTGTTAAATACTTTAGTCGTCTGGTGTCTATCACCACCACTGACCAAACTTTTTCTCTCTAGTACAGCACATTTCACAACAAATCACTCCAAACTACTTGATGTACATGTTATCGAACAAATTCTGCTGAAATTTCGGAAGATTCAAGTAATCTAATGCAGTCAACACACTGTTGCTGACTGTTAGAGAAGTTCAGTGCAACACAAAATAAGTAGTGTTTAGACAAAGTCTTCTTTAATTATCTGTGTTCAGAATGAAGGTAGTGTAAACTTTGTCTCCCTTTTTTCCCTGATAGCGGATCCAAATACACTATTTCGCTCAAATTCTCTGGCCTCCAAAGCCATGGAGCAGTTTATGAAGGTGTGCATCCATTACTTTTTATCATGTGCATGTTGGATAACATCGGGAATATTAATAAACTCTGTAATGAAAGCAGATTATTTTTGGTGCATGGATGCATGTGTACAAATGTGTGTGCGTTGGATTTTTCCTTGGGTTCTAGGCTGTCGGAATGATATATCTGCATGAGGTTCTTAAGCCTATTATCAACCGCATCTTTGAGGAGAAAAAATACATTGAGCTCGACCCCTGCAAGATAGACCTCAACCGCTGCAGGTAAACAACACACACACGCACACTTAAGTGCACACATACATACAGACATATGCAGGAGTGGTGTAACTGTCGAGCTGGTGGCAGCATCCAGGCATGACACTGGAATAGATACTGCACTAAAATAAAAACACAAACCAGACAAATATGTAGGGAGGAGCTGTTGCCTAGCAACAAAGGGATCATCCTAAGTCTCTGTACTTTGACAAGTCCAAACCTCCAGGGTCCCCTGACAGAGCAGTACAGGCTTTAGCGTGGATTAAAGCAATGAGCTACAAGATGAGATGTGATTCTGTCACTGCTAGGGGGTAATGCAGCAATGCAATGCAGATGTTAAATTAACAATAAATGAATCAGTATTATTTTATCACCAGTGTTCAGTAAAAAAAATGGAACTTATTCATATTCACAATATGCTGTTCTTCCACTAAGTACTGTTGTTTCTTATCAGCAAAAATGTAATGATTATGATTAGCCTAAAATATGCATTATGTATGATGTATTATTATAGCTGGTTCTGTTGTTTTCTGAAAGAGCTTATTGGAGCTTTGTTGGTAGGATTTCTTCCCCTGTGGTGATGTGTGCACCCCTGACTGGCTAGATTTGCTAAGGTTAAATGTTCGTTTACAACCAGCTGAGGCTGAGACGATTCACAATACTGTTGCTAATCATTGGACAACTTAAATATCCAAACATATCATGACTGTAAAATACACAAATCTAATTATATTTTCATATATTTTAAAAGAACCTTCTTTTACAGCACAAGGTCAGTGTTTTTTTCTTTGCCTTTGTCTTGCTTTTTAAATTGATAATGGCATGCTGCAGCCTCCCCCACACAGCTTCACAAAACAAAAACAAACGATTTTCAACATTGTGGTTATACCAGTTGTAAAAATATGCACAACTACAGTAGCAGTAGCCTTTAGATAGTGTATAAACCATGTATAGCCATTTATTATAACAGTACCACAACCAAAACATTAGCAAAATATTTTTTTACATTACAGGAGAAAGGTGCTGCAAATATTAAGACAATCCTCAGTCTGTAAGGGTAAGGAGCAGCCAGTAGAACTATAGATAACAGCTCATAATTCTTTCTCTCTCTTTTCAGACGTATTTCTTTTAAAGGTTCAGTGTCTGAAGCGGACGTGAGAGAGAGCAGTGTGGGAATGTTACAAATGTATCTAAACAGCATCATGGAGGCCATCGTCAACTCTGTTTCCCAATGTCCTACCGCCATGAGAGTCGTCTTCAAGCAGCTCCATAAACGAGTGGAGGAGCAGTTCCCCGAAACAGAAAACGAGGTAACACATGGAGGCTTATGTTTTTTTCTATGCTGACCCTTGCAAGTCTATTTAAAATTGATTTCTACTTATAAGACTACATGCTTAACTAACAGGAGACAGGATGTAGTTCATTGTTTCGAGTCGTCCTGTGTAGGCATGTAGCCTTGTTCCGTATGTAAACCCTACTGAACGAATGGGAAAAACATCAGATTCTCTTCACTCATGAGCTACATTCCATCCCAGGTTCTCAACCACAAAGACGTTTTTAGGCGCCAGAGCCAGCACGACCTATTTACACACCTCTCTTCATCCTTTTTTCTGTAATAAGAAAAGAGAGAAACTGTCTATGAAAAACATTGGGACAGATGTACGAGTGCAAGTGCAGTCTTGCTACGACTGTTAATTACGCCTACATTTAATGCTGAATTACTAATGGCTGCAGGGTATCATTTAAACTGCGCTCAGGACGTCCTACTAACTGTCTCTGAGATTTAAGGAGTGCAGTGAGATAGAGATGCCACAATGTTGGACGGCACAATTTTTTCAGATTTACATCAGTATTGATAAATATTTACTGAAATAATTAGACAGATTTGGCTGATCAGTGATATTTGATGATGTGTATGTTGTACTTCACATTAGCAGACCATTTAGGCCATGCTGGGCTACAGCACTAAAGTGCATATTATGTATTTGTGGTAAGGTAGTTAGCGTTTAGCTAATGTAGCCAAATCAAGTCCCAATTTGAAAATTTCATGAATATGTGCAGTGTGCGTTATCAGCAGTTCTACAGCTACAGATATGTACATAACTACTGGCTCTGGCTTACTGTTCCCATAGTGCAGCTATACTGTCTACATTGTACAGGGGAGTAATTCTGCTCCAAAAAATAAAGCATCCTGATTCAACTTATTGGCTAATTGTCAACATTTGCCCAAAAATTTAAGCCCCAAGGCTAAAAACCACTAATTTCTCCTTCATCCATTTTTTCATTGTCCTGTTTTTTTCACCTTCTTCATAATCTTTTAGTCATTTCTCCTTCTTTATAATGTTTTACATAATGTTTTGCTTACCTGTTCTCTCTACCCACAAATCTTAAATCCCAGCCACATCTCCCCTGATACCCTCTTTGTTTTTCATTCAGGATGTGAAATATTTGGCTATCAGTGGCTTTTTCTTCCTCCGTTTTTTTGCACCCGCGATCCTGACTCCCAAGCTTTTCCACCTGAGAGACCACCATGCAGATACACGTACCAGTCGAACTCTACTATTGCTTGCCAAGGTGGGCCGACACATGCAGACACACCAGCCATAGGTAGGGTTTTGCCAGGTCCCCCATTTCCCTACTCACCCTGCATGAAACAACTTAATGACCCACATAAATCATTGCATAACCTGTTCAAAACACTTGAGTTACACCAATTGTGTTTTTTGTGCGGTTGATGTGTTTTTTCTGCATAATGTAGTCATTAAGATGTAAACAATGTCATTCAGAGTGTTTTAATGCGAAAAATGGATGGATTCTCTTTACAGTGGTGCTGAAAGAAATCAGGAGTCACAACGTGTACAAAGTAAATGTAGCCATTTCATTTACTGCCCAAAATGACTAATGAACCTAAAGTGTCATCTGATTTTTCTATGCAACATTGATAATGATAAATTACTAGCAGATCAAAGATATTTTTGCCATATTTCCTCTCTCAATGGATACATGGTAAAGCACCGTCGTACATTGTTACATCTGCATAGGCTTAATAACAGACTGGGTGTGGATTGAGCTAACTGTGAAAACCTTTGGGATCTATTTACAGATAAGATTTGGATGAATATTGGTTTCCCGTGTTTGTTAGCCATGTTTCTTTGGCACCATGACTAATATGAGAGAGTGAAAGTGGAGCTGGAGTAGGGCAATAGCTACTCTTTCACACTCCAGTTGTTAGATTTCCTCTGGCCTTAAAGTCAAAAACAGTGCTGAGACTAAAACTTCAAGCATGCATTGAAAATGAAAATTGATGTATTATTTTTGTAAGGAGGAAAATTTGGCCTCCTGTGGCTAATTGGTGTTTCCTATAGGCTATGCTATATGGCTATGCCACTCACACATGAAACCATCTAATCACAAATGCACAGATATACGAGCACTCTGACTACCAGACAGGAGCTGTCCATGGTGCTGATTTAGAGTTTTACTGCAGTGCACTAATGTCATCCCACTTCTCTTGGCTCCTCTCTCCACCTCTTTGTTTCAGTCTTTGCAGAGTGTGGGTAATCTTGGCTTGCAGTTGGGACATGGCAAAGAGCAGTGGATGGCTCCTCTGCATCCCATTATCCTTTGCAGCGTGGCATCCATTAAAGACTTTCTGGATAAGCTAATAGATGTGGACCATGATAGTGGTGAGTCAGCATGACTAAAATAAGTCATCAGACTTAGCGAGCTTGTGCAATGCTTTGACAATTGCCAGTTTATTAGGTACCTCTACATGTATTCTACATGAGTGTGGGTTTCAGGGGATGCTGGATAAGTAGTGCGAGAATGTTGTACCAGGTGAAAATGAGTTGTGCCCTTGCTGTCTGCCCTGAGCTGTGCAACCATCCTTTTATCCAGAAATCCCAAGTTTTTTGCTAGTAGTTTGTTTGGTAAACTCCACAGGGTTTTGGTTTTTCTGACATTTTATCTTTTTGAAATGGTTTAGTTGCTTTCGCAGTACAGCAGCAGGAGAAATGCATGATGGGTAAATATAAATAATATAAATAATAAACATTGGTATTGTTTGATTGAAAGAATATTGTTTGCCTCCATTAAACAACCTTGTTTATTTTAACTTGCCTACCATAGTATAAAATCTAAATCTTTCCCTGATATGTACTTTAGAAGTTTCAGACTGTAAGTAAGAAAAAAAATGGTGTTAAATTCTCTTGTTTGGTGTTTGTTCCTACCAGCAGTGAATTGAGCCAACGGAATCAGTGTGTGATTCCGTTGTTTGGTGTGAACCTGCTAAAAGGCAAATAAATGTCCTGTCTCTAGGTGGCTAGTCACCCTCCCAGATTCTCATTATTCATCCCTCTGATCCATAAGCTGTTTTCATCCACAGGCTTGCTGATCAATGATATATATATATATTTTTTTTTTTCTGAGAGTTTTATTAAATGCTGGATGCAGTGTGTGCAGGAATGTACCATCTAGAAATTAGAGTTGTGGAGTTGTAGCGGATTCAGTGGGTGTGCGCTTTTGCTGTGAAAAGTCCTTTCCACCTAGTCTCAAGATAAGGCGAAGAACCAGACACTGTGCAAAACTTTCTAAACCATTCATATTTACAGCTGGGTAAATTCGCTTTTGTTTAGAAGTGGTTCAGCAAGGGCCTGAACGTGTGCAAGATAAATATTTCCCCACACCATCACACTGCCACCACCTGCACTGTTCACACCAAATGAGATGACTCCATAGTCTCATGCTGTGCCACATTCTGAGCCTGCCATCAGAACTTTTTTTGTCTAGTGTACGGTTTTGATGCTTAATGCACTGTAAACACACTCTTGTTCTTCACTCACAGCACCTGCACCCAAACAGTTTTCATCCTTCCAGGTTTTGGTTTTTCTGTGTGCTAGATTCTAAAAATGGATCCTTTTGATCCACAACCTGTTGATCCACAGGAACACTGATCACTGGTAGTTTATATTGTGTCATTCTTTTTGGCAGATGCTGATATTCCTAGTGCCAACCATTATGCCATCTCCATAGTCAGTTAGATCCCTTGTACTGCCCATTACACTGCTCAACTAAACAACAATTGATACCACATACCATCCTGAAAGATAACTTATAATCAACAATGTTGTGTTTTTACACTTCATTTATTTATTTATTTATTTATAAAAAAGACACAGATATGTCCTTTTCGTATCTGAGGTTAAGGTTGTGGTTGTCACATTGCATTGTTTAGACCCAGCAACTACAGTATAGGTGCAGTCTGAGGAAAGCACTAAGGAATACAACTTGCACAACTTGTAACCTGTCCATACAAAAGAGTAACAGGCGTGGGGCCTTTTATGAGAGATTATGTACCCCTCACTGTGTCCCGACACATTCTTCCAAGGACATCGTAAATATTTAATCGCCACACTAGTGTGTATCTTATAATAATGAGTGGTACAACAGTACATCACAGCATGCTTATTGGTGCATTTGTGTTACACTATGTGTGTGGAGGGTTTATGCATTTAAAATAATGACACAATCTTGTCATTAAAAAAGAAGAGTAAAATAGTATCATTTTCAATGTATGTCTAGTTCTCCAGTGCACCATGACCACAGCCCCACCTAGTGTCTATTTCTGAACAGTGCAAGAATTTTCTTTCTGTTTTCTTCAGCTTGTGAGTTAAACAGCTAAAGATTAATTTTAAGACTCACTTTTTGCATATTTCTTCTTCGCCTTTATTCCCTTGTGTCTGTCCCCCAACCCACCAACCCCCCCCCACACACACACACCTCTCTCTCTCTCTTTCTCTCTCTCTCTCGCTCTGTGCAGGGTGTGATGTTCCTCAGCGGGCTGTGTTTTTGCCTTCAGTAACGGTAAAGGAGGGGTTCCTGCAGAAACACAAGGCTGAAGGTCCTCAGCTGCTTAAACGCTTTGCCTTTAAGAAGCGCTACTTTTGGCTGAGCTCTGAGACACTGTCCTACGCCAAAACTCCTGACTGGCAGGTGGGACATGAGAACACACATGAACACACGTATGCAGCAATTTGACTGAACAAGTATTTGGTAACTATCCTATTCCAATGTGCGTTGCCACCTTGAGAATTTGAATCATTTTAGTTTATTCCGCCTTTACAATAGTGTACTCAAATGACTGAATCTGACTAATTTCATAAACTAAAGGCAGAAAGAAAGTTGTGGAGTCTTGATGAAACACTGTGGCAGACAGCGTCCCACAAAAATGAAAGCCATTAAATATGCAAGATATGTAACTAAGTAAGCTTTATAGGCTTGTACCTCATGCATAGTCAGATGTAGTGCTACCCTCACGGGTGAAAATAATTGATATACCGGCTTTAAAATTTACTATATACTTTTACGTTTTGGCTCTATACCAGTGTTATAACTCTGACACATGCCACTGCTGTAACACCCCGTCAGGTTATGCAGTTTCAAAACTTTTAACATGTGTTCCACTCTCCCTCATCAGAATTGTAATGCCCCTTTAACCATTCTACCCCTGATACAATACAGAAATAACTACATGACCCAACATTGTAATTTTTAAATACATGCAGAATATGCTGGTACACCAATATAATGGCCATATGCTATTTGTTTAGCAAATGTTTGTAGCATTTGTTTAGATGTTTTAGATCCGTGTGTCTTCAGGCACAAATCAGGCACAATTTAAAACACACTAAGTTCTTGATGGGCAACTCTATAAAATGTGCAGCCACTGTGAATAGTCAGTAAAGAAAGTGTTGGAAGCACAAAAATTGTGAAGATTTCTTCAAGCTATAAGACAAGCTACAATATGCTTATGACCAATACATTATCTAAAAGCAAATGTGTTAACTTGGCAGGATATTCGTCACTTGTACTTCCAAAACTAAGCATGGGGCAATTCTCCTTTACTTCTTGTGCACAGCTTAAGTAAAGCTGTCATGAATGTATGAATGTATAATATACAGCTAAATATATATGGTCACCTGACCATCACACCTACACAGTTGAGTTACATTACTATAACCACTAATATCCAGAGTAGTAACTGTGTGTAGGATAGGACTGGGAGACTCAGTAAGGTCCTGGTACGTTGTCCCAAGTATCTGGAGCCATGCTGACTGCAGTGCATCCTGCAGCTGCTGGAGAGTGCATGGGGGAGGATCCATAGACCAAACACAGCAATCAAGGTGATCCCACAGATTGAGTTCAGGTCTGGGGAATTAGGTGTCCAGGGTAGTATTTGGAAGTCTTGGTCATTATGCATAGGGATTAGCCATCGAAATCCACTTCATGAAGTTCCTAATTAACAGTTTTTGTGCTGATGTTGTTCAAGAAGAAGGTTGGAACTCTGTGATAAGTGATTTCTCTCGTAGTTTATAGACACTGTGTTAGTAAATGCCTAAAATCTATTTCAATTTACTATGTTAGCTGCTTACCTTGCTATGGTAATTAAAAAAATAAAAAGTAGCGCAGCAAGTAAAATCCACATTCTCTGAAAACAACCTCTCACTGTTGTATCACACTTTTTTAAAGGAACTGCTTACTACACATTTTACACATTGACTGGAATAACACATTGACTGGAATAATATAATAATATTGAACTGAGGATAAACATATGAAAAACAGTTGTTAATATCAGTGTTAGTAGCATCTAAACCAACGTACCTACACAATAAGCATGTGTGTTTCAGTGATGTGTCTTGTTGCCAGCATTCTGTTAAGGGTTTTCAATATAACAATAGTAGCTATTACAAAGTTGTTAGGCAGAGTATGAAAAAGTCAGTAAACAGTAAAATAGAACTTCCTAAAGACATCACACTGCTTCTCTTCTGCTTTAGGCATCATTCCACTCTCTCCCCCATCCTAATGGTAATTGTGATTTAAGCTTGATACATATTTGCCTTATGAATGAGAGCACCATTAGTGGAAGCGTGATAAGTATTTTGTGCCTTTTGATGTAGGAAGACAGAGAAAACGAGAGGAATGGAGATAGTAGAGTAGTGACGAGTGGAAGGCAGTGACAAAACAGTAGCTGGGGTGGGGGAGGGGATAGAGAACTGGGAGGTGAGGTGTAGAAGAAGTGAATGGAGGAAAAAGGGAGAAATAGGGAGGAATAAGGCTGGAGGGCTGCTAAAAGGATTTGTGAGCTGTCACATTTCTTTGTGTCTGCCTGAATAAAGGTCTACCTAATATAGGAGCCAGTCTGTATGGAGACAATGCTCTCTCTCTCTCTCTCTCTCTCTCTCTCTCTCTCTCTCACCCCAATCCTAATAGACTGATTTGCACATTAAAGCCCAGTCTTTAGTTAAATCTCCTGTATGGCCTAAACGCTTTGTAACTATCAGCAGAAGAGAGTATAGATGTTAAGCCCTAAAGCACTCTGAATGCATACTATGAATACATACTATTTTGCAGACTGTGGTTTGACAGAGCGCATTATTTTAAAATCCTTCTCCCATTTATTTCATTACTTTGTGTGTTGGTTTTCTTATGTACCTAAATGACAGCAGAGACCTTAAGCTCTGACTTAAACTATATTTATTTTTTCAAAACTGTCAGGGCCAACACATTGCATTTTTCTCTCCCATTTGTTAGAGCTTTATGAGCCGAACTGAAGGCCTTATGTGTCTGATGAAACTGTGACATAAGGAAGTGTCAGTGTTGTGTATGTTAATGTCTGTTGCAAGCTACAGATAAAACACATGCAGTGTCTTTTACAAGCTTCAAATGTTCTAGTTTAATCTAGAACAGCCAAAAGGTCATGTTTTTGCTTGAATTTGTTTGACTGAGTTTTGAAACAGGCCATAACTAATGTAAAGTATGCCTGCATGGTATATTATCTAATGTCCTGACATCTTGTGTGTGTTTTGTTTGTGCGTGTGTGGTTCCACAGACTCGCTCCTCTATTCCTATTCAGTGTGTGTGTGCGGTGGAAAGAGTAGATGAAAATGCCTTTCAGCTTCAGAATGTCATGCAAGTTATAACCCAGGACCCAGAAGGACAACTACACACCATGTACCTGCAGTGCAAGGTGCTTACTCATTATAATACCCTCAACTACACACATACAAACATGTTGAATCTTTATGAGTATTTATATTAATAATTTCAAATGTACGCATAATTCAGTTGTTAAAATGTAAACAGGAGTGGTTTGACATGAGATTAATTTTTTTTACAGTGGTGGTGACAAGTACCAGAAGTCACAATAAATAAAACCATATTATTTATATTTCAGAACAACCAGTGAACCTACACATAATATATATGTGAGGTAGATAAAATAATGGAAAATACAAGTACTGTTTTGCCTTACAATGCTCTGCATGTACCTCTTCAACAAGAATGGATTTAAAAATAAGCTTTATCTCAAAACATAAAACAATGTTTCAGGCATCAAGTTCAGGTTCAAGTAAACATATCAATTGAAACTTTCCACTATCAAAAGAAACAATGTATCTCCAGAGTAGTTACTTTAAGAAAATATTATTAATTTTTACTGTAAGTTAATGTAAAGAGATTGTATTCCTGCCAATTTTGGACAATTCTATTGATCTAATCATCATGAAATTTCGCCGTAGTGGCTGCTGTGTTTAAATAATGTAGAAAAAAAGGACAAAAAATGAGATATATAGTTTGTAATAGCCTTCTGCATGGTAGATTCTAGTAGCATTAGATGCTTTGGACATTTAATTTCTATCACCACCACTGGGAACAGGTCTGACTAAGTTTTTGTAGAGTGGAGTATTTCATATCAAACCTCTCCTGGTTTACATCTTCACAAATGCATTATTCAGAAACTGCGGTGAAATGGTTGACTTTTTTTTGGTAATAGTTAGTGAATGATTCATGGTAATATCTGAATAAAAACCCATAACATGAATAACAAGCCACATAACAAGCCAAGGTTTCAACAAGCTAATAGTGTTGTTTTTATTTCTACGCTACAAGAATGTGAATGAACTGAATCAGTGGCTGTCAGCTATAAGGAAAGCCAGTATCTATAATGAACGCATGCTGCCCTCCTTCCATCCTGGAGCCCACCGTGGAAACAAGTGGACCTGCTGCCTGCAGCCAGACCGCACAGGTGCATGCATATGTGTAGATTATTTTATCATTTTCTGTTGTATATGGGTCATATTTCCACAAGGATCAACATTATGATTAGTTATGGATCAGACATGTTCTATTGCAATTTGAGATGTCATATTGGTTTCCATACCTGGCCACTGGACAATGTCTTAAAGGGTAATTCCACCAGTTTTCCATGTTTAAGGTATAAATAAAGTAATTCAGTTTGGTTTCATATGAAATGTTTTATTTTAAACTTAAGTAAAAAATGTTAATGATAGAAACCAGATGTTTGTTTAATGACTATATATGCAAGGTGATAAAACAACACAGATACTGCACACAGATAGCCAACCTCTAGTTGCCATCAGTAGCACTGTAAAGAAATCAGAGACAGTATGTATCTCAAGAGTACACAAACCACTATGCAAGATTTGAGAAAAAATAGGTGGAACCCCTCAAATAAAAACAGTTAATTTTAAAGCTTATTAGTTAAAGCTTATTCGTTCAAATAAAATACATACCAGATTGATCCATTCCAAATACATACCAATCCAAATTATATTGTAATCAGAAAAGACATGGTGTTGTGCTAACTCCATATATAATTCTATTAAGGATTTTGTTTAAATTCATCTCTCTCTCTCTCTCTCTCTCTCTCTCTCTCTCTCTCTCTATCTATCTCTCTCTAGCACTGGGCTGTAGTAGGACTCATTCTGCAGTGACTCTGGGAGATTGGAGTGATCCTTTAGACCCAGACGCTGAGGCTCAGACCATTTACAAAGAACTGTTGCAAGGCAGAGACAAACTCAGGTATGTATGCTTTTCTGTGTGTGTGTGTGTGTGTGTGTGTGTGTGTGTGTGTGTGTGTGTGTGTGTGTGTGCGTGTGTGTGTTTGTTTATGAGTACATAATCCTTTTTCAACCTCAGAAGGCAGTGTTGTAATGCTTCAGAGAACCAGTAGATGTCTGTATTGGAGTAAACTTCATTGCTAGATGAGTTTTGGTTCTTTATTCTGTTGGCCAGACTAATGTGATATGAATGACAAGGCAATACACCAGTAGTAACACCCCTACTAGTGACCATTAAATTATAACTCCCCTCATCTAATGTTTGAAATAATATGAGAGCGGGAGTCAAAAAGGAAATATTAGACATGTTACTGATAAAATACAAGTCTATGTTTTTAATGACATTTTTATAGCCTATTGTCCTTGCAAGTGTTTCATGTCCTGATCATATCTTAATAAATGTTGGCTGGATCCCTTTTACACTTTTCACTCATACATGCTCAGTTTGACCAGTTATTGATTATACAGATATTGAAAATGCTTTCTGTTTGTTAAATGTTGTTCAGGTACATTTCTAACCACCTCTGATTATGGTTTTAATGGTGATCTGATTATAATCTGGTCACAATACATGCTGGGGTGTTTATACTTGGCCTTTTATATGGTCGAGTGAAATCCGAGCATGATCACCTAATAGCATTGCCGCTAAAAAGCAGCTTCATATTTCTACCTTCTGAACATTAAAGTTCTCGTACAATTCCTAAATTACCATTTAAGGTATGTTACAATAGCACTGCAAAGCTCTACACATTTGTGTACACTTTTTCCAAACTCACAAAGTTTTTGATAACTAGTCAGTGTTACCAGTGGGTATCAGTGTTACCAGGTGAATAAGCCACATAAAGCAAACTCAAGCCTGTCCCGTAGGAAAAGAGCTGAGGAACTTTACAGCTTTCTGGCTAACTCAGAAATCCTGCTGTCTGGACCCAACCCTGGTCTTGGTAGCACCTACTGTAGGGTCTAGATCTGAGTGCAGTCTGCCATACCTCCTCCAGCCAATTAACATTTTCAGAAATCCTTGATTGGCTGGATTAGATGCATCACAGTTATGAAAGAGACAGTATGTCAGATGCAGACTGGAACTACACTGTGCAGGAGAGTAGATCTCTAGAGAAGGGTTGTTGAACACATATGGAGAGAGTTTCAGCACTGAGTGCTTGTTGAGTAAGACACAGTACAAGTTGGCCAACCAGAACAGAGAACAGAGCTCATTTGTTGTAGGTCTTAAAGCCACAGTGGCAAAGGTTGGAAATGGTTGTGTATAGCTATGCAGATGTTATGAGTGGACTCTAAAGAGAAAACTGCTGGATATGGGTCCTTTAAATCAGCTTACTCAGATTTCAGACCGTGTATGTAGCGTTAAATCTGTGCCAAGTCTACACTAAACATGTTCTTGGTTCTGTAGCCTCGCTCTGACTTCTGCCTCTTTATTTTTGGCCTCTTTTGAGAAACAGGAAGCAGTACCTGGAGACACAGGAAACAGAAGCTGCCGCACAGGAAGAGAGTGCGGTGAAGCAGAGAAAACCTTCAGGTCAGTGTGAAAAAAAAGAGGTATCTGTGCTCGCCACGCAAATCCTGAGACACACACAACATTTTGTCGGAACGTGGGGTCATATGTTCAAAATGCATTATGTACAGACGGATGACAAAAATAAAAGGCCTAAATAAAAGATGGAGTACCATAGAGAGTGCAGATGCTTCCAGACACGACGAGTGCACTGTATGAGCCAGTTTTTCCCAAGCTTTTTATGTTCCTGTACCACTTTGGACATTTGACAAGATGCTGTGTAACCCCTCACGATTATTATACATGCAGGTGCATGTTTTGTCATGATGCATATATAAAACATTTGGCCTTACAAACAGGGGCTCCTTAAAACATTATTAAACCTGATTATGGTGCAATGACACTTCCCACCAGATATACTGAATAAATAATGTTGTCAGTTGTTCAGGTGCTTCTTTTACACCAGGATCAGACTACACAGTATTATTGTCTTTCAAAATGGTCACTATGTCAGACTAGGGAATCACAGAGACATAAATTCTTGTCATGTCTTGGTCAGGAGACTGACTACACAGAAGCGTCATGTGTGGTGCTGCTAGTTTTGTGTTCCGAAAGGAGAAAAAAGTCAAAACGATGAAGAAGACACCCTGCAAACACTGTTACATGGTGAAAACATTGGGACAACTTAATGTTTTGGTGCCCACAATGATGTCACAAGGTTTTAACATAATCCCTTAAAAAGTTGGGACAACATATTCTGTCAACATAGTGGCAATGTTATCAGTACATTGTCACAAACTCCTGGAATCCGCCATACATGAGACTGTATCTGCAGGGAACTGAGTTGCCAACAGGTAGATAGTACCATAAAACAATGTTATTTAGTAGTGACGACATTGTTCAGACAACGTAAACAGCACCACTTATTGACAACGTTGTAACAACAATGTAAGACAGTAGATAACGTTGTGACAACGTTATGTGTTTGCTGGGCAGTAGGCTGTCTATCTTCAAACGAGAACTCGAGGTAACAAATGTTTATATGTCACGTGCAGTTTCGCTTTAACAGTTGTCAGCTATCACACCCACATCCCACATCCCCGCAAAATTGTTGTGGGGCATCCGAGACTTCGATTATGTCATGTTAATCGATTATGTCATCACTCGACTCGTTATCTAGAGCAGGTAGTTGATCTCAATTTTTGATCAAGATGGCAAGAGTGAATGAGATTTAAGTAACTTGTGAAAGAATGACAATGCAGGAACATGATCAGACGATGTCAGCAAGAATGGTCATCCACAGCTACATAGAGAGGGATATTACAAAAACCCCGCAGTGCATAAACCCCCTAATCACATACACTAATGCGGTTCAGCAGATCAAACACTATCAGCAGCCACCAGGTCCACAGAGACATGGAAAAGAGTTATATTGTAGGATGAGTCATGGATAAGTGAATGTGTAACTTACTCCAAGAGAATGGTACATACTTCACCACTACAGTGAGGGTCTACGGGGCTCTGTTATGCTGTGGGGGGCATATTGCTGGCCTGGTTTGGGTCCACTTGTCCCCTTCCTTTTTGCTGTAATATGCTATGGCCTTTACAGTCACCGGATGAACACCTATGTGAGATTTTGGACTGAAGCCAGACAGCGCTCTCCACCACTATCATCAAAACACATTTAAGAAATTAGTTTTAGAAGATGTTAATGTCCTTCCAGTGAAGTTCCAGAGAATCTATACCAAGTTGCACTAAAGCTGTTCCGCCGGAATAACACTGTTAAGACACTTTACATTGTCTTTTCTTTAGTTTGTCACTCGTCTGTGTTTAATGCCTGTGACTCAATTCTTCCTTTTTTATACTAGCTACTCTTTATATTTTATGATATTATGACAAATAAACCAGTAGAAATCTTCTGAAGTTACTTGAAATCAAATGTTATTACATTTAACATTACAATTCTCATATAAAGGTTCCATTTCAGAGATTGACAGTAATGATGTGTGACAACCAATGAGGAGGAGGCATTTAAAACATTTTGAATCATCATTCATTTCAACATGGGGTTTTTAATTTTGGACTAAAATCCACTTAAAATCACTTTTGGGAGGCCATATTGCTATCATAAATGCACTGTAGTTACAAATAAACAAACAGAATAGAATAAAACAAAACTTTGTTGTCCAACAATGAAAAGTTTGTCTTTGTTATACTTCCATTATAGTATAACAGAAAAAAAAAACAATTACAGAGATTCTTGACAAACATCATAACTGGAGGTAAATTGTGGTGAAAAGAAAATGTTATGATATGATATGATCCTCCTAAAGCTAAAGTATCATCCAGAAGGTAACAGCTCAGTCTGACTGGGTTATGTATTATAGCAAGAGCTTTCCTACATATAACAGACCTTTCTAGCTCATTTAGCCGCCTGTCTCACTTACCTGCCTGTAAGTTTGTCAGCCATTCTAATGATCCTGTCTCTGTCAGTTAAATACTCAAACCAAGCTGCAAAATAATTAAAACAAGAACACTTTCCACCAAATGTAGGCCTTCAAATACATTTGCTCCATCTGAAGCCTTTTAGCCGGTAAATGAAAAAGATTAACTAACAAACATTGTCTGTTCTCAATAACAGCTGAATATTTAGCAAAACTGAGAAGACTACAAAACCCATAGGTGATGGTGACTTCACATTCTTAATCGAATGTTTCTACAAAGTAAAAAAAAAAAAAAAACACAACAACTAAGATAGACTTTGTTAACCATTTTGGAAAAGCTAAGCCTAGCTCTAACTTTGATCTTAGCTTTGACCTATCCACTTGATAAAATACGAAACATGTAGCCAAAGCACTTTACAAAAACATATATACACAAACTCTCTCTCTTTGTTTCTCTCTCTCTCACAGATAGAGTAGGAGCGAGTATGCAGGGGCGTAATGAGCGCGTCCGTGCAGTAGTATCTCGGCTATTGGATGTGGTTTTGGATTTGGAACGCGCTCACACCTCTTTTCAGCACAGAGAGAGAGAAGAGGCCAGCGGCCTAATTCTGCCTTCATAGAGTGCCCAGCATTCTTCCCCTACAACCCACCCTGCACTCCCAACCTGCTGCACAGCCTGGAAAGCTCTCCACGATGTGAAGACTCTCTTCATGCACACTTCACAGTGAACAACCATCTGACACACTTAGAGATCTAGATTAGTATTGCTCCACCTTCAGCCTTCACCCATGTCACACAGCCCTATCAGGTGAAATACGACTACTCCTTCAGGGCCTCTTTTTCTGTAAAACGACAATTATGCAATCTTTAGTAAATCTATTGAACACTCGTTTTGTTTTATGAAGCTTATCAGGCTTTTTAATCCGACCAACCTTCACAAAACAATTGACTTTTTTTTCTATGTATTTGTATTTTGAACTGACTTGAACTGATGCTTTGTGTTGATTTTATAGCCAGCAGCCAAATTGTAGCTTTTAAAAATATGGGTTTGTGCATATGTATGTCCAGATAGTTTTTATGGTGGGATGCTAAATGACACCACCTGCATAAAAATGCCACACACACACACACATGCACACACACACACAGCAGGGGAGCCATGTCTGCATCCTGGTTGCCGCTCTGCTTACTAAGTGGATGACATTTTAGTGGCTTTTCAGATGCCTTCATGGTGCAATTTCTTGTCCAGCTGAACGGGACCTGGCGCTCTTCCTCCATGCAGTGCTTTTGAAAATGAATAGTATTGATATTTTTATATTTAAACAGAAACATATACACTGACCGGCCACTTTATTAGGAACACCTACTTGTATCTAGACTGTTTCTCCTTTTTATAATGTCTACTTTCCATATAGATGCACTTTGTAGTTTTACAAATACAGACTTTGGTTTTTGTGCACGGTTTGTTAGTGCCCCTTTTAGGTTAGGACCAGATCCCTCTTAGATCTGCAGTGACACTGATGTGCTGGTACGGGTGGATCAGACACAGCGGCACTGCTGGAGTTTTTTAACAGTGACATTCAGAGTCATACAAAGATAGAAGATCATTTATTGCTGCTCAGGTTGTGTTAGACATCACAGATCTTCTGGTTGGTGGACTATTCTCAGTCAAGTAGCAACACTGATGTGTTTATAAACTCCACGTCAGTGTTACTGCAATGCTGAAAACGATCCACCACCCAAATAATATCTGCTCTGTGGGGCTCCTGACAATTGAATAACAGCAAAAACAGGCTAACAAACTATGCAGAGGACTGCTGTCTGTAATTGGAGAAGTATGAAATGCCTATATGTTAAGTGGAGTTGATAAAATGGACAGAGTGTAGATACAAGTAGGTGTACCTAATGCAAATATACATGTAGTCAGGGTATATATGCTCACAGACCACTTTTATTAGGAATAGCTGCTCAGGCATGTGACCATTCAATCAGTTAATCATGTGGCAGCAGCGCAATGCCAAAAGTCATGCAGAAGTAAAGAGATTCAGTTAATGTTCTCATCAAACATTGCAATGGAGGAATATTTGATCCATCACACCCTGGAGCCATCATGCTGGACCATTACATAACAGATGCAGTACAAAGTATTGCCATACTTCATAAAGTGCATCGAAAAGTTTGTGGAAAGATACAAGCTGCCTTGTAACCGACTGCCTTTCTCTGTGTACATTGTAAACCACATCATCTTCTGTGGCTTTTTGAGGTCTTAATATGGTTTTAATTTAAAGTTGTGATGGGAAAATGCTGAGTGGTGCACTAATTAATAAATAAATTAATACTAAGTAATCAACAACATCAAATCAGGTAAAGCATCTCAAAAGTAGAAGTTAAATTTTAAGGCAGTAGAAGACCACATTAGGTTCCAGTCCTGGCAGTCACTGGAATCTGAGGCTATAGTGACCACAGGCTCACTAAAACTGGAAAGTTTAAGATTGGAAAAATGTTGCCTGGTCAGATAAGCCTGAATTTCTAGGTGAGGATTCTATGTGAGCTGATATGATGTCATGACGCAGTGAATAATATTTTCTTAGCTCACATTTAGCCCCCTAAAACCAATACAGCATTGTGTAAATGCTACAGGCATCTGAGCATCGTTGCTGACCATGTGAATCCATTTATGGTCACAGTTTAAACAGTTTAAACTTTTTTCTAATGACATTCAGCATGATGATGCACCTTCTTCCAAAGTAACTGTCATTTCAAACTGGTTCCATGAATTTGACAGTGAGTGGAGCACCTTTTAAATGTGCTAGATTCATAGCATGAGTGTGTAGCTAACAAATCTACAGCAGTGATAATGCATTCATGGACCAGACTCTAAGCACCTTAATTCAGATAGGCGCTACCCAGTAGTACAGTGTTCCTTATAAAGTGGCCAGTGTGTATATATGTGTGTGACAAATATCAACATTTGTGCTTTGGTTTCTTTTGAATTGTATACGAATGTGTTACAGCTGATTCTCTCAGTGTGCTGGGGTAAAACATGTTGCCTTTGTAGCGGTCATTAGGACACGTCCAGCCAACGCGCTATATTTGCCGTTGCCACGGGTGTTTCCAGGCTACGCTGTATCCAGGTTACAGGTATAACCTTAAATCAGGGCGGCCGCTGTAGAAAAGCTTTTCAGTGGAGCATGGCTGAGTCATTTAAGCTCGTGATGCGGTGGGCTTTTGGGTTGTTTTTTTTTTTTAACAACAAACTGTTTCATTGTGTTTTTTAATGCTTTAATATCTAGCTGTGTATTGTTTTAGAACTAAAGATTGGAAAACATAATAAGTAGATATAATTTACAACAATATGTATTTGAGCATGATTGTTTCTTTCAATCTAACCGAATAGCTTTATCACTTACAGTTTTACAAAGTGCCAGTTATGGTCCTGTGCATTGAGGTGTGTGAGGAAGAGAAAGAAATAGGGTGGGTGTTGCATGCCAAACTGTTTTTGTTGGCTGTTTATTTTGCCAAATTCTATTTCTATTCCGATTTTTGTTTCAAAGAATTGTTTCTGTGCAGTAAATGCTTTTGTTGATTTGAAACGTTTGGTTTTGACAAAACGCTCTTTGTGTTCTGGACTCCTTATTGAGCAGAAATCAATTTGTACAAATCACTAGGGAAGGATCAATTCTCTCTCTTACTCTCTCTCTCTCTCTCTCTCTGTCTTTCACACACACACACAGACACACACAAACACACACACAGCAATACACAGGATCAGTCTAAAACTTCTGAATAAGGTCATTAATACAGACATGAGTCATGTTTTGCGTAATAAGTTGAAATGAACCATACGCAGCCGTAGTTTGTAGGCTTGTGTGTGTTGCAGGCGTGTGTTCTTTATCAAAAATATTTCGCCTACAACTTGCCACTGACAATCATGGTCTTCTTTCCAAAGCAAGATGGAAAATGATTAGTTGCAATATCAAGAAGAATAATTCATTTTAGGCTGCTGCTTTGCTGGCTTCATGTGTCGCTCACAGCTGTGTTGCACTGCTGGAGGATGAAGAAAACCATAAAAAGCACTAGGCAGAGGGCAGAGGAAGCAAAAATGGAACTTGACCAATTACAGAACTTTTAGCAGTCAGCCTAGTAAAAGACTTGGGCAGGAGCCCCTTGTGACCTCGCAATACCTGCACACTTTGTTAATTCCCTTTTACCCTATTCAATTTGTCTGGACTTTTACAGGACCACCAAAGTGCAGGATCATTCTCAGCACTACAGTAACACTGACGTGGTGATGTTGTGTTTGTGTGTGTTGCGCTAGTAGAAGTGGAGCAAACACAACAGTGCTGCTGGAGTTTTTAAACGCCTCAATTAATATCCAACCTACAGCGCCCTGCGCCCACAAATGAATTTCCAACACAAACTACGCAGCAACAGTTTGAGCTCCTGTCTCTGACATCACAGGATGATGTTGGCTGGATATTTTTGTTTGGTGGGCTATTCTTAGGCTAGCAGTGACCCTGAAGTGTTTAAAACTCCAGCAGCACCGCTGTGACTGTTTATAGACATGAACTAATAAATAGGGACATTAACGGACACACTGATTAGGTAGAGCATTGCCGACAGAATGGAATGCTCTAAAGCAGCTCCACATGAGCCTACGGTCATCATGCCAAGCATCAGTTAGAGGAGTATAAAAGCGCCCACCCAAGAACTAATCATCCAACATCAATACCTGACCTCAGTAATGCTCTTCTGGCTGAAATCAATCTTACTGCAATGTTACGACATCTAGTGTAAAGCCTTCCCAGAGGAGTAGAGGAAGCCAAAATAGAACAAACTCCCTATGAATACGCCTGATTGCAGTAGAAATGTTGGCTGAGCAGGTTCTCCAGTCTACCTTGTGAAGGCGGATCAGGTCTTGTTCTACCTGACTTTCGAGATCAGACTCTGGCTCAGCCGGAAGGATGCTGCTTAAAGACACAGGAGCTCTATTAAAGCGTTTCAGACACAGCGTGAATACAGATGTACAGCATGAGAAAAATAATGTCTTTTGGGAATACTGAAGCATGGAAATCTATTTTAGGAGACTCCAAAAATAAAAATATGAACACTGGAATTGCGCAAAATAGGTCCCTATTAAGTTTGCTATGACCTGAGTGTTCCCAGATTATTTACAGTTCATTAGCAGCCGGCTAATGGAACACGGAGACAGTCAACAAAACAGAACACAAATACAGAAGGAACACAAGAAGAAAAATCTGCCTTTGGTTAAGGAGCGGCATTTATTTCACAGGAAACACAAACATGCAACAAGATCATAACAGTTTTGTTTAGACGTATCATAAAAGCCCTTTTTTATTGTTTCGTCAAACAACGTTACTAAACAGTAGCCTGATATCAGAAATACGTCTACATTGTAATGTACATGTTAAGACATTTCTCTTGCCCTCATGACATGGAAAAATACACAGAAGCTCCATGCGCCTTTGACATCATTACACAGAGAGAACATGGGCACTTCAGTAAATGATAAAGTTAGCATGGACCTGTCATATGAGGCACAAAAAGAAAGACAGAAAAGGAAAGGCCAAAAAGGAACAAGAGATCCCTCGTGTGCTAACATTCTTGAGGAATAACCCCAAACTCTGTGGTTCTGTAACAATTTCAAGAAACTAAATAGCACTACTACTCTTTTTGCACTACATCTCTTGACAGATGCACTGAGAAACTAGCCACTTTTTCTCATCTAAATCAATTCACGTTATTATTAGTGACTAACATTTTTAGCGCAGTGCCTTGTGAAATCATGCATCAATGTTAGGGCCGAAATAATACATCATGATGCAATAGACTGTGAGGCACACATGTGACAATGCTCATTGGACAGTTGCGAGCGCAATGGGCTTCATTTTATTAGCCTGAGTTCCGCAAAAGTGGAATTTTGGGTAAATGAGACAAAAAAGCTTCATGCTGCAGTCTTTGCGTGACAGGAACCAATCAAATGTAGATATAATTACAACTGAATGACTGACAGGAAAACTACCATGATACTTCTAACCAATACTGCAGTTGCATTTTAAATAGCGATTATTTTACCAGGCCGGGTACTTTGGCCAAGAAGACCAAAATAAAGATTTTTCAGTTAAATGTGTGCACATGTGTTATATCTGCTACAGTGTGCTGGGCTGTGGGGTAGATGTGTGAACTTATTGTTCTGCCATGAATGGACATTACGTGGTTGCTTACTATCTTTACTGTTTCAGGAGTGTTCAGCGGCACTTCTGCTCTGCTGCTGCGTTCACTTCAAACACTGTTCCATCTTCTAAGCCAGCACCACAATTACTAATCATCAATGCTTCTTACTGCAATTCAAAATGTACAATGTGTTAATAGTGTATACAGGTGCTAGCAAAATATGAACTGAAATCAGCTGTGAATCGTGTGTGAAGTGGCACTCGTATGAAAATCAGTATACTTGCATATTTGAGATAATTCATCAAACATATTGTGCCTTCATGGTATACCAAGCACTCCCACAAGAGATTTTCTAGGCGTCTTTGCTGGTTTAGCTTTAGCGGCAATGTGGACAGCACTGCAGTTTGCTGTTCTAGGAGGTGTGGATACCTGTCATGGTAACGAATATAAGGCCAATCCTAATAATTGTAATGCCTGTTGTTTAACATTTGTTTTCGTTGGCCTGGAATCACTTTGTGCATGGTCTTAACTTTACAACCTACTGCAGCTACCAAGAGGCATTCCACTGTTGCTTAGTTAAAAACACTTAGTATTGAAGGGGGCAATAGAGGACCAACCATAGTGTCTGTACACAGGATCTTCCAGCAGCCAATAACATGTTGCCAGTAGAGGAATGTGTGCTTTTTTGTTATACTAGAATATAGACACACATTTGTATCCTATATATGTTTATGGGAGCAAACTATTTCTGAGACTCATCAAAGAGCTGTGAACAAGACAGCTCAGTCAGAGTTGGTTGCTGCTATAGTACTATAAGCTCAGAAAGCAGCTTATGCTCACAATGCTTTATGAATTGTGTTGTTACACATCTTAAGAACGTAACAACATGCAAAAACATTGTTTGCGTAGCTCAAAACATTTATGTACTTAAACATAAACTATGTTTCTGGCCTAATTATGCCATCTAACAGCATCTGCATTGTTTAAATACCAAAGTTTGCCATTAACCTAATCCACAGCAGCTTATTTTAATATCACACTAGCTCACAACAGCCTGCTTCTAACAATTCTAACATGTCAAACTCATAGATACTGTCAATATTTTTCTCAATTACAACTTAATTCAAACCATTGTGAAGATATCAATTTGTGAACCCAGTATCATGAACTGAAACAAATTGTGAACCAAGCATACTGTTATACCCTATAAGCAACTAAACTTGTTTCAGAGAGCTCATTTGCTCACTGCGACTGGGCCTCACTTACAAACTCCTTCTACAGTAATAAAATAATTAGCTTTGGATGATCTCCGCAGGACATGTGAAATATGGCATCCTGGCTTTTGGCTCAGTAAAAAGCCTGAAGGGTCATCATCAGGTGCTGAAGGACCATATGGTCCACACACACCTGAGTGACCACAAAGCGCTCCATTATGGCTACAATCCGGGCAGCATACTGCAGCCCATTCCACTATAAAACCAAGCCAGGAGCCTCAATAAGATCCATATATGCACCTACTGATCACACATACTCCCTCAATCTATCACCTGGATTCTAAAAAGAAATATCTCGCAAAGACATCTTTAAATGCATCTTAGAGCCATTATTAGCAACATGCAGCAAACTAGGTCTATGCATTACTGCAAAATGGCACAATATACAAACAAACGGCGCATTAAGTCAGAAGGCTATGAACGAAGAGTGCAAGTTCTAATGAACAGGCCAACATGGGCTAGTGATAAATAAACTAATCAAGTTTAATAAGAATAATGTAATTAGACCACCCCTTTAAAAGTGATCTGACAGCAATCTGACAGCATGGCTAAACAGAATAGACAAAAATATTCAACATACTTTCTCCATTTAAAGAACTGCGTAAAAGGCAAAGTCCTTCTGATGTTTATTTCTTTTTTTCTCCACTCCACATCTAAGCCATCTGCTGCACTGCATAAATCCCTCTGCACATCTACTATGAAACTCTAAATTAGCATGCAATATAAATACAGTCCTGAATCTAACGTAACATACTCTAATACTGTTCAGGCAAATAACACATATCCGTTTAAGGGGTAAATGCTGGGTGTACAAATCACTTGTATTAAGTTGTATCACTTGTAGCCTGTATTAAGATATTTGTTTTGTTGCCTCTTATTGTGAGTGGTTTTGATTTATATTGCTATAGAACTGCCTTGGAAAATGAATAGAATTAATAGTGATTGTCAAGTGATTCTCAACAGCTTTGTTTGCTGTTACTCACTACACAGACATATATATATAATTGGTACTCCTCAAAGGGATATGTCCATTCACATTATTGTACCATTTAATATCAAATTGAAATCCAAATACGGAAACAGAAGTGTGAAAAGGTCTGAACAAGCAACTGCAGCACAGACTATGTGTGTCTCCTTTGTCCTTCAATAAAATCATGTGCAGTCCTCCCACTCTGTCCCATCTCTGTTGTCTTGCAGACCAATGTGACAAGCGATAAAACTGAGATTTGAGTGGAGACAGTGACATAAAAATTGAAAGTCAAAGGTGATGCTGATGTTTGCAATTTTCCCTGCAGTTATATAAAGGTATACAACCCGTTTACGTAAGGGAGGAGGGGGAGGGGGGGCCTAAGGGGGTAATATCATGCTGCTAAAGGCCCCCTTTCCAACACTAGCAGACTGCTACCTTAGAAGAATTGACACAAACATGACATCAGTAACATAGCGACAGTGGTAGGACTAATATCAGACGTTCCTTATGTATTTTAACAGTCCCTGACTTGTCTGACAAATCCACTCTTTGTCAGATTTGGAAAAAAGCTTATGTATTAAACATTATTAAACATCATGAACTTTGTGTGTGTGTGTGTGTGTGTGTGTGTGTGTGTCGTGTCGTGTATGAGTATAAAAAATAAATTAAGCATTTCATTAAATTGAGCTCAAGTTTATAGTCACACTGTGAAATGTGTGTATATTTGTATATATTTATATATTTGATCAAAGCATTACAAGACACTGTAAAAATATAAACATGAGCGCTAAGAACAACTGATCAAATTAAATAATTGCTTAAAGAAAGCTGCTGTATTTGAGGGATCAGGAAGACCATGATTTCTGCTTTTGAAAGTTTAACAGCATTTGAAAGTGTCATCCACAAACCTTGTGGATGCCAGTGAGCAATAATATGGCCATCATGAGTCCTACAAAGAACCACACAACTCGTTCCCTCTCAAATGGAGAAGAAGGTAATCTATACAACTCCAGCTACAGATGTTCTTGAGAAATATGACCCTCAGACCTCATTTATACCTGATTGTTCCATGCGATTACTATCTGGATTAAAACTTGATATGATATTAAGCACAATCATTAACTGGTACTTAAATTCATCTGTAATTAGAATATGTGGGGCACAATATGCAAATCAGCTCACATACTGCAACCAATTACTGTGTTGCACCTTATTTTTCTGTTCTATTTAGGAAAAAGTTTAGGAAAAAGTCACAGTTTTGTACAGCACTAGTCACTGTTTATGGCCACCGTGACCTTGCCATCATGAACAACGTGCATTAAAACACTAAGTGGGGGAAGTAAAGTATAACTGATTAATTGCCTCTTTAATTAAGCTAACTAGCTCAATTGAAAGCGTGGAATTACCTTACAATGTACAAATAATCAGGGGAAATTATTGGTGGGCAAAATTTGGCCTTTTGAAGCAGTAAATTATTTGATGATATAAAACATTTGACATCTGTTCTGCCATCTGTTAGGCAATAAAAAAATTACGCTATCATTGTCATCATTGTGTCAGTTGCTTAAGCAAGTGGCAACATGGAAATGCCCTTGTCCCAAATGTGACCTTGGGCTCTTTCTTTTGTTCACCATATTATGCAAATTTATATCACTAATCAAAGTACCCTCATGCCATTTCAAGTCTAAGCCCTTCAAAAGTTGAATCAAATGTATTGATATAAGTGGTAGCGCCCTGGTCAATGTGACAGCAGAACTGATGCACCTCATGTTTAAACCTGAGTTACGTAACACAGTTACGTGGTGATATAACAAAGTAACGTGGTGATGGGAACAGTATAGCAAGGTGCTTTCAAAGTACTGGGAGGGAATGTAGTTGGCAAATGTGGCATTTACATTAAATAAACTCTAAATAAAATGAGCCTCCCAAACTGGTTAAGCAATCAGAATTCAATCTGTTTTAAATGTGTTTTGTCTATCTTTACAATAAAGATGCAAGAAAGGACCAGGTATAAACGGGGTCTCAGACTCTGGCTTCCAAGAGCCTTTGCCTCCATACATGAATGAACAAGTGATCTTATCTCTGTGGTAGCCAAAAGGCAATACAAAAATACTGCACTTCACTTCAAAACCATGGCAGTGCTTTTGAACAGCTAGCACTGTTCACTGTTCAAAAGCCCTGTGATCCTTGTTTCAGCTCACATCCGCAAGGAGATATATAGCTCCATTAAAAAGCTGAGCTTTTTAATGACATATTCCTCACAGAAACACACAAAAAACCTCTTTTTCAAGGATTGGAGAGTGCTTATGAATGCAATAACATAAACAAATGCAAATACTATCTAACCTTTTAGCTCATACAAAAAACAGACCTTATATCAGACAATCAAAGACCATAAATCATCAGAACATGAGCAAATGTCTCTGAAACAAACCAGTCAAGCATGAAAAATACAGAGGTGCTCAGTTCTGTTACTAAGCCATTTAACCCTCACACACACGCACATCTATCCTCAGAGGCCTGGGTCAAAAAAATCACCATGGAAACCAAAGCTCTCCATGCTGCCCAGTGGGATTTACTGACCTATCGACTGACTTGCCGACTTGTCTGAAACCCTCAGCAATATCAGTGTGTACCCATGCAATGGTCTGTTGTTTTAAGAAAAGCGCCTCCTGTAGAATTTTTGGTACAAGTTAAGAGAAAAAAACAATTCCTCTGTGCCTGATGGTAATAATGACTGGTGGTCAATCAGAAAGCGAATCAGATATAACATGTTTCTGTTACCATCGCACCCTTCTTCAAACACCTCACACAGACACTGTCTGTGTACTTTAAATGCCAGTTTTAGGCATCTGTCCCTTTGGACCTCAGGTTTGGGGTCACTGCAAATGGCAGAAGCTCCTCCAATTGTTGAAGGTCTGTGTGAGTTGTGTGCGTCTGTGTGTGATCCACTGTAGCCCACATTAGTCCTCGCCTCAGTCTTTCAGGTTGTCGTCTCCCACACCCTGGGCTGACAATTCGACAAGAACATTGTCCAAATAGTTGGGGTCAGGATAGCCATGGCCTGTAAGGTTGGAGCCAAACTCGGTCTTGTGATGGATCTCATTCCAAACCACTGTGTCCGACTCGCCTGTAGTGCTGGATGTCCCAATGGTGAAAATCAGGCGCCTGTCCCAAGCCATGATCAACAACTTCAGAACCTAAAGCAGAAAATTTACAAATTGTTGCAATTTAATGTGAATGATGTCCAATCATGCTTCCCAAAACACATAAAGTACTGAGCAACAGTTTCAGATATCTGAAAAACTAAATAATAAAAATGATTTAATAAAATAAAAAAGTTTTTCATGTGCTTTGAAATTTGACCTAAAATTTGATAATTTCACAGAAGAAAAGAAAGCAAAAAAAGATGAAAAGACTAATAGAAAATATACCTTTGTATCTTCGTCATGTGCAAGTACTGATGATGCTAGGTCTTTTACCACTAAGTGAACTAGTTGAATAATCAGTTATAGTGTTCTTGGCTGGTGTATGTGTATTGAAGAGCAAAGTGGACGCCATTAGTGGATCCCTTCATGTAGGTGCACTTCAAAAATTCAGAGAGAGTGAGACATGTAGTCCACAAAAACATGAGCATGCAAAGCTATTTATCTTGGGATTATGTGTGTTATTGCCAGTAAAACAATTTGTTACATTAGTAACAATGAACATAATTTTTTTAACAGGTATATATTATAAAATAACACATTTTTGTTCAGTTAAAGGAACACAGGTTCTGCCTGTAACTTCTTGCTGTACCCCAGCCACTGCGTGTACTTTTGCAAATCCATTATTTGTTTTAATGTGATATAGGGATTGATTAGCTGGACTAGGTATAGGACTGTACTTCCTTCAAGACAAGCTTGAATATGTTTAGGCCAGCACAATGAATTTGCTGTTTGGTTATATAAATTTATTATCTTTTGTTGAACAAATAAATGGCTAGTTATCTCTGTAACAATTAGAACTAGATATTATTTTCTCGCATGCCTATAACTTTTGCTCAAGGTTTACAAAATGAAAAGTTGCAAATTGATATTAGGTTTTATAATTCAATATTCAATTTGTCATTATTCACACTTTTTCTTTGACTAAAACATTTTCAGTCAAGCACAGGCCTAGACAGTCCTTTTAGTGGAAACTGTATTAAATGATTAAACTGTTTGAGGAGCAATCTGGTCAAAGCATTCCTAACATGGTTATAATAACATAATCTCACCTTCCTGCCTTTCTCTGTGTCGGGCAGGTAGCAGTGCCGTGGGAAACCCCTTGCTGTGAACTTCTTTCCTGGGTTTGGATGCTCTGTGGTCTGAGTTGAAAAAAAAAAGAGTCCAAATATAAACAAACACACAGACACACATACATACACAGCCACTCAAGTCTCTCTTGTGCTCTCTCTCTTAATTAGCGTGCTGCAGCGAGGAAAATGCTAACGATGCCCTAAGGGCTCATCGGCAGCGGCGGGTGGCTTTATCAGAGAGGTCTTATTTAGGGGGCTGTTTATGGCTTTATCCCTGACACAGAGACAGTAAGCAAGTAAATATAAACACACTACCCAAACCATGAGCCACTGCACTGTCTGAGTTGCTGATTAGAATTACAAAAAAACCCTAAGAATTCACCTTAAGATCATGAGCACATGTGACTCCTATATACAATTGACATGCTTTGTAGAATGCATTCACAGCAAACGCTGTGCTATAGGCTTTTTCTAAACCAATAAACCAATGGGAAAACCATAAGAATACTTACATAAAGCTAACACTACTTTGGGTAGTTTGCCCACAATGCTACAAGAGATGGAATGATTCTGAATAAACAGCTGTTTGAAACCAGAAACTCCCTACCTCAACAATCATAATTTGTGTAGTAACCTAGTCCACATAAAGAATGATTGAAAAAGGCATTCATTTGTCTACAGCCTCAAGTGGATTTAGGAAACTCCAAAACATCTTAATACTCTTTTGCTATTTGTGCATTCCTATTAATATCATAACTAAATTAAAAGATGTAAACAAAGTCTTTCAAATGGGCTGGTGATAGGAACCAGATATCCAATATCTCAAAAAGGTACTTCCCAGAAAGTTATTGCATGAAATGTTTTTGAATATCTTGAATACAATATCTGGGATCACCTCTCCTACCACCAAATTACAAGCCCCCAAATATTTAGTACTACATTACTTTTATCAAAGTTAATACACAAATTGGTGGTTTCCGTGTTATAAACATTGAGACCTCTGGTTCCTTTAACCACCAATTCTGATTCAGTTAGTTCTCTAATGAGCACTGAAGGCCATCAAGACACAAGTAAAACAGCAGAACTATTCTTTAATTACACTGACACACACACACACATACCTGTATGCCAGCAGGAATGTCGTACACTATACGTATGGTCTTTGATTCAGGGTAGCCAGACAGACTGTGGGGAATAACATGATACTCCATCTTCCCTGGGGGCTGTGTTCCTGTCTTCTCTCCATAGATAGCTTTGCATGTAGGACACTGCAAGCTGCCATCCTAGGGGAAAACCAATGATTTTATAAAACATTATTTTTATCATAATGACCTTTAAAATCATACTTCAAAATATTTAAAATAATAACTGTATATCTGACACATTAGGTATTATTAATTATGCATTATTTATTATTGCGTAAAACCAGCCATTAAATATAAGTTATTCATTTGTCAAAATATTTTATGGGGACCAGACAGAGGAAAATCCAAGTTTCCAAAACAATCTTCCCACTGTAGAAAAAAGGAAGGTCAACACTGTGGGCTGATAAGATGTGTAGGTGTCAAGAAGCTGTTGCTGAAAAAATAAAGTATACAAAAAAGAAGAAAACTTAGTCTACAACACCAAGACTGACAGCCTTGGAGTAATGCTTTATGGACTGAATAGTATAAAATTGTAGTGGGTGTTACTAAGATCATGACAAGCAGGACCAGAGCCTGGACTCAGGTTAATCACTGACCTACCCAAACACACAGGAGAAAACTTATTAGAAAATATATTTTTAAGACAATAAAATCTCATTAGTATTCTGTGAGCACTGTCATAGTATTATAACCGATAAAAATCATTAGCTCTCTGCCGAGCTCCCCTTGTTTTTATTTTCAGCCCTCACTTTCACCAGAAATTAACAGGTAGATCAGGCTGTATTATGTCTAATTATCGGTATGAGTAGCCTAACTTCCTGTTAATTGAGGTTAAGTACAGACATACTTTTACAATATGTTTTTAACATACACTTTTAAGGACTCTAAAAGAACTAAGAACAACTGAGAAGCAAGCAAGAAAAGGAGACAAGCTGAGCGAAGAGAAAACCCAGTGTAAAACCATCACCTGAATAACTATAGGTTTGCTTTTCAACTGTATTTTCATGCTGTGGCAATATGCTTTAGCTTAAGATGGTTAGGGTTAGGTTTTAAAGTTTGCTGTGTTGTCTTGCATTCTGAATTATATGCACAAAGTCTGTGTCAGGGTAAAAGTGTTGGAAAAAGAATACTGAGAATACTGATGATTGCAATGTTGTCAGTAAAAGGCATAAGAGTGATGTTATGACATTGTGGTATATAGCATGCTTGGAAATTTTATTTACCTTTTACCCCACTTTTTTACAGGCCTGTCCAAAAATGCATGTGTGTCTACAACACTAGTGATACACAAAAAAACACAACCAACTTCTAAGGCTGGATTATGAAATCTGAAATCAAGTGGAGGCCGTAAGAAAGGCAAAGTGTAGGGAAATGAAATACTAGTTTTTGAAGCGAAATTTTTTTAAATATATTTTTGTGTTTTTTGTTTTGATGCACAGTACTGAAACTAAAAATTAGCTGTCTCTGTATGTAATGCTTCTGTAACACCTAAATTTTTAACTGTCTTAACTTGTGTTAATCATTAAATCTTTAAAAAGGCTAAGACTACTTATGTATTAGATGTATTTAAACTCACTTATAATTCTCAGACAGATTATAGGTTGACTTGACATTACATGAGAAAAATGTAAATCTGAATTAAAAGCAACATACATCTGTGTATTATTTCTGTACTTCTATATGACTTATACTAATGCTATTCCCTCTATAGAGAAAATTCTGAAAGCAACTGTGTGTCACTAAAGCAATATCCAATACAAATAATAATAGAAAAAGGTGTAATTAAATAGCAAGTGTAGTTGTACCAGACACAGAAAACATATGAATCCACGAATGCCTATTTCAAAGAAATCCATCTGGAAGTCATAGTCAGAAACACAGTTAAAAATACTTAATCTGATGAGGAGCTACAGCAGGAAAAGGATAAGTGTGCCTCTACCTTGTTGCCATTGCTGTACATTGCTACCAAGCAGAGAAGATGATACACATGGCCACATTTGCCCAGTTTGCCCACAAGCTCCGGCTTAATGCCTTTGTGACTCAGCACACCCTCGTAGCCTGATGATGTCACCAGTCTTTCCATGCAGATGGTACAGTCCTGATCACAACACAAAATTAGATAAAGCCAAACAGTATTAGCGCATGTAATGCACACTAAAAGCCATATAAGACATCTAAACAAGATTAGAAAAAGTCCATGTTTTATTTTCTTTTGTAAGTCAGCATCCTAGTATGGCCCAGTCTACAGGCACAAGAGAGCAAACTCATACGAATAAGAGTGGTCATTATGCAAAAGAGTGAACTAAGTGGAATTATCAATTTCTATTTTACCTTAACTTTAACAGTAAATATGACATAACAGTAAATATTTATCTTGCTATTTTAGCATTTTTAAACATTACCCATCAAAATGTCACTCAGATACCCAGAGACAATGACGCAGAATTTGTGAGCTGCATTTTACTGGAACTTTGCATGTCTATGATATAATATTCCGCTTTATAACACATTTGTGGTTAAAACATGGTTAATTAAATTAGTCAGTGTTCTCAGATTTTGTCAGTGTTTTCAGATTTGAACAGGAAATGAGTAGGTAGCACTCACCTCGTCCGGAGCCACTTTAATTTTCTCCGTGTATCTGCGAACCACATCCTCTGGGCTTTTGCCTAGTGATGAAACAGCACGTACAGATCCACACAAGAGCCCACACACATGCACACACACACAAACACACCTTTAAATTCGGGTCACAAAGCCACAAAACACTCATAATGTGAATGCCCCACATTCAGAACTGCCTCCTCTAGCTTTTTTCAGAGAAAAACTTTTTTTTAGCGTCACCATCTGTGAAAATTCCCACAGAATAAGGAAGAGAACTTTATGCACCTGTAAATAATGCATTACTGTACTGCACTAGTAGTGCTAATGCGCAGTAATTGCTAATATTTAGGGGATCACTATAATTATCAATAAAAGGAATGAAACCTAGAAGATTTTTTTTTTTCTAGAATTGAGCATTTTGTTCTATGATCAATTTTCCATTAACCCAATCGTGATGCCTTAATAACAGTTTTATCTCACAAGTCGGTACCATAAACAACAGCATTGTGACAAAGGTATGTCATTAGATCATTTCATTAAAAAAAAATGCGAATAATAATTTTACAGATAAAAAAAAAATTGATTGTTAACCCACTGAAGCCTTCACCTGTCCAATGCACATTTTTTAATAAACACATAAGACAAGGAGAAGTAACAACAACAAAACTGAATATGAAAAGATTAAATGTTTATAGATGGAAATCAGACAACCTTTAGCCCCAAAGTGCTTCAACCTGGCCAACAGTGAGAGCCAATCAATGACGCAAAATATGTGAGACAAAATTAGCTTTAGCTGATTCTGCTAAAGGACAATTGTCTGCTGGGGTTACTATGTCAAAACGTCATGCACTTAATTTTCTGTATCTAAAAACTTGTCACTGTGTCACCTACATATATTAAAAATGTAACTGTAAAATATAAGTGGTTAGTGAAATATCTATATTTAATATATCTATATTTAATGATTTTTCAGAATATGGCCAAATCACTCAGAAGCAATATCTTTCAGTTCTGTTTAATATATGACACATCAGGAGAGTACTGAACTACATCAGCAAACAACCAACAAATACATCAATATATCTGCACCTATCTGTAATCAGTATGTGCCAGAAACATTGTGTGTACTAGTACCTTTTGGATTTAAAATTTTCTAGCATATAAACATTTTTTAATCACTTAACATCATTCATAATATAAAAAAGTGAATAATGAAACCCAATTTCTGTATAAGGCCTGCAACATTGTGCTTAGCATAACACAAAATCTGTAATAACACCAATAAGCTACCAGAATACTGAGCCAAGCTACTGTAACAGTACTGGAGGAGCCTACTGAAATGATAGGGTGTAAAAGTCAGTCTGCTATCTTGGCCTGATTGCTCTGTCATCATTGCCACTGCCGTCATCCTCAGTACACATATTAGTTCAGACTGTTTCAACTGAGATCAGCAAAACAGTGAGCCAACAGCTCGTTCTCTAGAGGAAACACGCATTCACATGCAGAGAGAAAAAAGCAGCAGCACTTACACCACACTCACACACACACATTCACATAAACATACACACACACAAACTGTTATCCCCCCACCCCCACTTACCCTTGTGGAGGTGTTTTTTCTTGGTCTTGCGGCGGATGCTGTTGACTCCAGGTACTGGCTTCAGGTCACTCTTGTTGACTGGTGGTGGGTGCAGTATGGGCTTGGGGGCACGAGTCAAACACACAGGCAGCCCAGCAGCACACATTAAAATACCTGTCATCCCTAAAAAATGATAAAGATGCGTATGCACATGATGTATGTTGTTACAAATTTCCATGCTAAAGAAATCTGGACAGTATGTGAAACACTAATATGGAAAGCTACATTTAAACAAAAACAGTACAAACACAAGATACTCAATAGTAAATGAGTATTCTAAAATTGTTTTAATGTTTCATATTCCAAAATATATGGGTTGGGGCAATTTAAGACTAAGAACATGGTGTGATGTAAGAGCAACATCATAAAAGGAGCATCCATGAAATGCGTAGTCCGTTCTGAACATACTGTACATCTCAAGTCACCCTCTATCTGCTCTATTAGAGCTCATGTAAGAGACCAATGTGCTGTGATTGGTCAATTCGCCCCCTCTGTTCTGACTGGTGAATAATCAGAGCAATTCCACCCCTACAGGACCTCCAGTGGTTGCTGTGCATTGGCCCAGGGCATGCCAAGCCTCTGTTATGAGATCAAATCATTCTGTAACAAAGGGCTCGGGAACAAACTGACAAACTGCTATGAATGAAGAGTTTATTGCTGAATCTACAAAACAAAAAAAAAGTTGGGCCTGAACTAAGCACAGCAAAAAGCATATGTCAGAACTGTCAACAACTTCTCTGGGCCTGAGGTCATCTGAAATGGACTGATGCATTGTGGAAATGTATATTGTGGTCTGGCTAGTCCACATTTCAGATTGTGTGGTCATTGTGTTCTCCAGGCTAAAAAAGAAAATAGTCATCCAAACTGTTACCAACATGAAGTTCAAAAGCCAGACTCTGCCATGATACAGGGGTATATTAATGGGTAGCTATGTACATCCTTAAAGCTAACATATGCCACCTTTTAAATCCAGGTTTATTCCAAAATAACACACCAAACCACATTTGACAACACGACAGCATAATCTGACAGTGTGGAAGGTTAGATTTATGGACCGGCATGTCCCAACTTTAGAGGACATGGGGTTCAGAATTAACATATCCTGACTTTGTGGAAAACAGGACAAATGGTTTTCACCTAATTTAACCTAAAATGGATTGTTTTGCTTTTTCAGTATTATACTATATGACATACACTCACCAAGCACTTTATTAGAAATGTTATATTAATACTGGGTACCTTCACCCTTTGCTCTCAAAACAGGCTCGATTCTGACCCTACCATCTGTGTGCCTCAGCAAAAATCAAGATTACTCAGACCAGTTTCCAGTCTTTAACTGTCCAGTTCAGTGAGAATGTACCCACTGCAGCCTCAGCGTTCTGTTCTTGTTTTACAAAAGTGGAACCTGGCGTGATCTTCTTTCTGTCAACTGACCTCTCTCATGAACAAAACGCTATCTTTATTGCACCATTATTAGGTAAACTGTAGGTTGTGCAGCAAAAAAAATCTAGAAGATCATTCATAAAATAATCATACCAGCCAGTGAACATCATCTAATGGTGCTAGCTGATGTCTGATATATCTTTATATACTGCACTGTTGCCACATGTTAAAATATGAATTACTTATGTATGTAATTTACAATTAGAAGTAAATAAATGCAAAGTTTTAAGGGAATAAGGTTACTTACTAACTTTGTTGAACTAGGAGTGGAAGAAGTTCAGAAAACCACTTATAATTAAAAGTACAGAACGCATAAATGGAGTTTTGGAGCCAATCATATCAAGACAAAACATATAAAACAAAAAAGAGAGTACTTCTCTCTTTTTTGAATATGCGCTGATCACATTCCATGTCACTCAGACTAGGGACTTGACCTTATCTTAACAATTTTCCTTACATTGAATGAAAATGTCCACAAACAGAACAATATAAAATATGAAAAGTGAGGACATTTTACTTTTCACCACAATGTGTGGTGTATGTGTGTCTTGTGTGTGTGTGTGTGTTTTGTGTCTGTGTGTAAACACCCACCTGCTAATGCTGGATGAACAGGTCCAGAGCCAGAAAGATTTTTCACAGGTAATGCAGGTACCCTGCAGAGGAGAGAACAGCACAAACAAAAAGAATGTTCAGCATTCATACATACTCATCATTAAAGTAACCTGCTTGTAATCAACAATCAATAAGCCAGATACTTGTAATAAAGCCAGTGTAAGTCTATACAGAATAAGTGCAGGTAACTGTGGAGTGAGATCAGAGAGTCATATGTCTCTGTCTAAGATAATTAGGCAAACAAAAAACAAATAAAAAGAAAATGTACTTTAAAGTCCTCAAGGGAAGCACTATCTTGGTGTCCGATCACAAAAACATGCTTTTAGTTTTAATCAAGTGTGCAGCGATTTTATTGCTCTCCACTTCCACTTAAAAGTGTTAACCACTTAAAAGTCAGGTTTCATTTAGTCTAGAGGCAGGAGTCACTTACTGAGTCTGAATCAAGTATTAACATTAAAGAGAGAGAGAGAGAAAGAGAGAGAGAGCGAGAGAGAGTCAAGTCAAGTCAAGTCAAGTGGGTTTTATTGTCATTTCAACTACATACAGAGTACACAGTGAAACAAGGAGAGAGGGAGAGAGAGAGAGAGAGAGAGAGAGAGAGAGAGAGAGAGAGAGAGAGAGAGAGAGAGAGAGAGAGAGAGAAATTATAATATTATTGTGGAATCCTAACAGGTTTGTGTTCAAAATGTGGAAAGATTTCTTGGCTATAAGTTATATTTAGTATTACACAAAAATATTTGAATATTCATAACAGTCAAATAATAGCAAGACAGCCACAGGGAAAGAAAACAAGCAAACAAACAGCATGGACTTTTGTTAAGATGGCAGAAGATAAAGCATTTAAAACATATTCTTCAAAAACAGCCACGTGGAATCTATAAGCTATTTAAGTAGGATAAGTGCCAGAGTTAATGAGGTAACAGAGCTAACTGGTAAAATATTGGATCCTGATGAAGACCCATCGTCTTCTACATGTGGTCTTTTCCCCTCAGTGGACAATGTGCCAAAATGTTTGTCAGGGAAATATATTTCCATTGTTTCTGGACCCCATTGAAAAAAGCTAGAGTGACAGAGCCATTAGTCTAAAATACAGCTATGCTACCTCTACCACCTTCTTTATAATTTAATTTGGCTTTTTTGTAATTTAAAGTCTTCGTCCACCCGCTGAGTAGTCAGGGTCAATACTGACATTAAGCTTATATCAGATGTCTATACATCAGTTGTGAAACTAAAGCTGCATTTGTGTGGTGGCTGCTGGCTTGTGGCTGGCTTCTCTCCATGGCAGACTTTGGCTTTGCAGGTATTACAAATTGCGACCGTGTTGTCTTTTTCATTCAGTGAAGAACTTCCATGCTGACATGTTGTATGTGTGTGGCGTTTGCGCAACATGAAACCACCACATGGCACAAGGGTCAACACAGAATCACATATTTGAGACTGATCAAGCTGAAAATTGGAAGATTCCAGTCAGTGGCCAATCAATCCGTATACTTTTAGTAAGTATCCATGCACATCCTTAATTCACACAGATTGAAAGCAATGTTTTTGACTAATATTGTTATATCTTGCTTGATCTTCACAAGTTTTGTTTATATGTTTACTTTTAAGAGTAAGAACTGGAACAACAGACGTAAACTTTTCTATTTTATTTTCAAAATAAAACACTATTCCTAGTGTTTACCTTTTATTAATCATTGTACAGCATGCTATTACAAACCAAACCAATGTTTAAAGCCTTATTAGTGTAGATGACCCAGTAACAACCATGATTTACCACTATATATACACATAGCTATTTCTAATAACCCTCTTGTTTCATAGCCCCTATTTCTGTTGATGACTAATAGACTGTAGCAACACAAAGAGTAACAAAGAGGGTAACAGTGATTCCTCAGGCTCTGTACAGGTTCATTTCCTGTTGGAAATCTCCTGCAGTTGATAATTTTAGTACCATCATTTTACAGCTGTACTGTGGCAAGTAAGAACTCTGTTCAGGACACAAAAATTAAATTAATACTGCTGAACTGAGAATATTTTCTGAAGTACTATACGCAAACCACATACTTTTTTTTAACAAAATGCCAAACAATGTTAAACTCCTCCTCCTTCAAAACTCCTCACCAACCTCCTTACTAACCACAACATGATATATTACAGCCCATATATTATTTAAAATAACTATATAGGTACATTACTATACATGCTATATTATCAAATATGTTTGGATTAATCAATTCAATTCTAGAGTGTTTGGACATCCAGTGGTGTGCTTGGTGGAGTTTACAACTGTGAGCGCAAGTCCAAAAAGAGCAGGAAGCCATTAAGGCACAGAGACAAACAAAAGACGGGGAGAAACAAAAGAAAGAAGTGCAAAACAATACAACTGCATTCCCTATTTAGGCTATAATCACATATTAGTTCAGCAATGTGAGGAAAAACACAGAAAGAACAAGAGAAATATCAGCTATTTTCTGTTTTCTGGCACCTACAGAGAGATCGTTTCTTGGCATATGTCTCTTTCATTCTTCCCTTTTTCTCTCCCTCTGTCATCGAAGTGACAGACAACTTAGGCTCCACTACTCTGTGTGAAAGAATAAGAGACAACAGTCTTACCCCTGCTCATTCTCATCCTCTCCCTCCATCTCTCTAATCTTTCTTAAATAAACGACACTTCCTGTTCGTGCCAAAACACACAAAATTGCACATGCATGTTAACCAACAGAGGAAGTGAAATGTTATGAGCTGTCTCTCTGTAACCCTTTACCACACTAGCTAGTGCAGACAAGAAACTACAGATGGCTCCACCATTCGGAGCGGTCTGCTCAACACAGTCAGGCTCTGAAGTTGGGCAAATGCAAAATTACTTTAGTACATAAAAGGCTTCCATTCAACACACTTAGCAGCATACAGAGAGCGGTATAATTAGCATTAAATAAGCTTTTCACAGTAATGCAGTCAGTGCTAATTACCTCTTTTCAACAATTGCTACGCCCAAACCATTATAGTTAACAATAATTATTAGTTTTAAGAACAGATGTACTGATAGGAGAATTGTGGGCCGATGCTGATATTTTTATTATGTGCCGCTGTCTATGCAAATGCCAACCCAAAACAATTTAAAAGATGTAGATGTAGAAACTGGGACTAGTCCATATGGATTTGCATGGAACTAAGACAGGGATTAAGCCTAGTCCTGGTCCTAGTCCTAAAATGACTGTGTCTGCTCTTACTCATTTCAATGTGATGTCTAACGATATATTACAGCATAAAGTTGAGATAAAGTTAATATGTTTAGTGAGCTAACATAACTTATTTTAACAACTAAAGTTATCTTAAATAAAAAATGAAATGTGATTGAACAGGACTGTGATGAATAAAAGCATTATGTTCAAAGACACGTGTGACCTTGTGTTCTTCAAGAAGCTAAAAGTTTACTTTGGTTTACATTCTGGCTTACTCTCATATTTTCTCATCAGCTCTGAATTTTGTAAATCCAGTGAACTTTTGTAAAATGTAATAGTGAAATGTTTCAAAATCTACTCCCCTTTGTGCTCTTGAATTTTAGTCTGTTATCTATGATTGCTGCAGACTCCATGCCCTCTTACACATTGCACATTTTGTCCTTGCTATAGTGCTTAATACCTAACCTTGGCCACAAATAACAGATAATACTGGTCATAAATTTTAACAGATTGCCACTCTCATGTGCTACACATCTTAACCTTAAATAAACAACAGAAACAAACAGACTTAAAAAACAGAAATATTGCAGCACTAGGGGTGGAGCTGTCAACTACTATTGCTATTATAAACTATTTGTAGTTTGCTTTATTTTTATTTTCAATGATCTCTTTATTTTCTTTTCACATTTTTTTGAGTTAAACATTTAATGTTCACTACATTTTACATGTTTTTGTTATTTTAACCACAGTGGTGTTCAAAATTATTACTTTACTATACTATTATATATATATTTGCCTATATTATAATAATCAATATTATTATAAGCCTATAGTGCTTGGAAATAGTTGCACAGTGTGTGGCTTGTTGTTATTTGTGCCAAGTCATGAGTCAGAATGAGGGCATTTATAGGTAGCGCTCTACATAAAACTGTAGGCAGGATATTTTGATAGCCTAAACCACAGTATCAGAAAATGCTAGCAGTATTAAAAACATAGATACAGTATTTTGATATGTTATTAAAAACACAGTATAAATACAAGTACGATATTCAAATAATTAAATCATGAGGGTAAGTAGTAACCTAAATTTAAGTAAATAACTGTAACTTAATAACTTAACTGCATATTCCTAACTGGCATTGCGCATTTAGCACTATTTGGGATGTACAACTCATAATTCATGGATGGCAGAAAAATAACAAAGCTCACTGTGGCTACACATGCTTAGGCAATTGTTCCAGGTACTTTGCATCCTTTTGAAATGTACTATAAGTTTATCTAATAAATAACTATACAATTTATGACCTGATATGATATGATATGACCATTTAACCTTCTTAAATGAGAAAAATAACTGATCGAGAATACTAGACAGCTTGCTGCCTCAATTGTAAAGTTTTTTATTCCAAGATAAAATGATTACATGCATGTTGTCAAACAAAAATATTAGATAACCACCAGATGTTAGCATCACTACAACTTTATGAAAAATTATGGATCACAGTGTGATATCTCCTTCATCTGTCAAAAACACGAGCCCGTACTTTTTGAAAAAAAAAATTTAAAATTGTTTGTGTGATGTCACCGCTTACAACTGTTTTGCTCCACCTATTCACGTAAAACTCATAAGGAGCATTTTGGCCCAGACTGCTTTTTGAATAAGTCATAATACAGGACAGCTAACCAAAACAGAGGCTACTGACATATATCAATCACTAATTGTAAAGGATAAAAAGCAGATGGAAAATGGTAAAATATTATACCTGAAATCTAAAGCTCTGGTGGCTGTTGTGCTGACATCTCTAGTGCTCTGGTTTGAAGAAATAAAAGGAAGCCACCAAGAAAAGGTCATGCACATATAACAACGGATTTCAAAAGAGACAAGAGTTAACGCATATTTACAGAACCGACATCTATCTAGGCTATAAATGCCGACATGTGGCATATTGATGAAAAGGTCTTCAGTACCTCATTTTGTGTTTATTTTTTACTGCGCAAGCAAATATGTGAACCTGACGCTCACGTATTGGCACGTGGGCGTGATCTGATGTGATGCACATATAGGTTAACCACTGGAACCACTCGCCTGGGAACAAAGTGTCTCAACATTTCGCTTTTCTTTCTTTCTCACTGTCTCTGTCTCTGTCTACCTAGTCTTAATAACATTCCTACACCAGACTTACTCAGCATTTGGTCCCTTCATTAAGTTTGTACCAGTATGTGTGTATGTGTGCATCTCCTGCTTTGCTGCTTTTACCCATTTTGCCTTGATCCATTTTTCATCGTCCCCCAGCCTATCAAAGTTTGGATAGCAAATTGACTTTCATGCACAAACATACATGCTTGTACTCTTATTTTGAAAGTATAACACACAAATCACAGATCAACATGTCTCTACACAGCGATGACACTGCATCATTGCAAGAAAGTGCCCTGACTTAAGCTGCATGCGATTAAGATCTTAAGGATCTTAAGAACATTGATATTGCTGATAAGACAACCAATGGCCAACAGCCAACCGGCCAACCAATCCACCAGGCACAGAAGTACTACTAAAAAGAGAAAGCTTGAATCAGGCAGTGAACATGTTAAAAGAGAAAGAACAAAAGGAAATGATGAAATCATGTGTCAATTGACACTAATGCTGTGACTGTATAGCGAAAGGCCACATAGTATACAGTAAAATAAGCATGCTCTAAAATCAAAAGTGTCAACACATATACTGTGATTTTTTTTTCGCACAATATATTCATCTTTGGCCAGCTTAATCAAACATGTTTGCTTACAACACAGTGCTACTACGGATGTAAGTGATTAACTTATTAACAATCAACTGACAATAAAATTATTAGACCAATCATATTAATTAAAAATGTAATCTTTAATCAACAGCTGTTGTCCTATTGGAATAGGCGGGTGTATCATTCAAGCAGATCCGTATGCACTGTGAGGACACACTGTTGACTGGGCATTGACTGCTAAAGAGAGCTACAGAGGTAAACTAAGGCAACGCTAGCACTAGCGACAAACTTGTGTTCGCTTTGACTTGGGGAACCTTTTTCAATTTTGGTCAAAAACATGTTGCCAACCATCCAATATAAACAAAGCTGGTTTCTTGCACAGAGTGTGTTTACTATGATTTCGGGTATTTTTACTCCATATACATGTTCATGCATGTATCTGATTTTGGCAAAGATTTTGACATGGAGGGTCCCCCTGAGAAATGTTACCAGCAGAAACACTGGTTATCTTTCAAAAGATCTCAACAAAATTTTTTACGTGGTCTAGAACAGGAAATCTAATTACATGGTAGTATGTAATTGTTTGCAGGTGTCAGGTCAGACATAATTTTCCTCACAAAAAATTATCCTTATTAATTCTTAACACTTCTTCCAAAAAAAAAGTTGGGACATATGGCGTTGTGTTGACATATTGTTTTCTTCTTTGCATTATACAGCTTTAACTTGCATTTGTGGATTGCACTGCAAACTGTGTTCACAGACAATGGTTTCTAAAAAGTGTTTGAGCCCATGCAGTGATTTTCAGTAAAGAATCATGCCTGTCTTTAATGCAGTGCCGCCTGAGGGCCCAAAGACCACAAGCATCCAATATTGATTAACGGCTTTGTCCCTTTCGCAAAGGAAATTTTCCAGATTCTTAGAATATTTTAATGATGTTATGTACTGTAGATGGTGGGATATCCAAAGTCTTTACACTTTTACATTAAGGAACATTTTTCTGAAATTGTTCCACAATTTTTCAACAGTTTTTCACAGATTGGTGAATCCCTGCCCATCTTTGCTTCTGAGAGACTTTTAATGCACAGTCATTTGACTTTGCTCCTTCAGCTCTTTTTTATTACTACCACTCACTTTTCCAGTCTTTTGTAGATGCTGTCCTGACTTTGCACCCTTTTTGAGATGCGTTGCTGTCTAGTTCTAAATGAGTTAATTAATAATTTTCATCAAGTGTTAAAATGTCTTACTTTTAACATCTGATATATGCTCTATGTTCTATTGTGACTAAAATATGTGTCTATGAAATTTGCTAATAATGGCATTCTGTTTTTTTCTTTACACTTATTTACATTTATTTACATTTTACACAACACAGTTGGGGTTGTACAATACATAATGTAAATAGTTCTGTTTTTAAGAATTACCATTTTGCAATTTCCTTATCTGTTAAAACAACACCTTGATATGCATTTAGCTAACTCATCTGAAACAAGACTTACATAATAGTTGCCTGATCCCCAGAGAGTATATTAGTATTTTAAGCATTTTTATGTTTTAATGCAATATCAGGAAAACAAACAACGAAAGAAAGATAAAGGATTGCCATATTAAGCTATTTGTCTATCCATCCCTTAAGTTATAGAAATTCAAGGTAAATTCAACCATTATTGAAGATTTAGTTATTTGATTGTTTATCTGCACATTTTTGGTACTATTTGTATTTATTGTCCAAGCATTTATTGTCTTGTGTGTTTTAGTTTCATTATACAGCACAACCTTGTATTGGCATTATGATGATGAAGTTGAACAAAACTAAAGATTTCGGTGTAGGAATGTATAATAAAAATAGTTGAATTAAACTGAGTGGGACTGAATATTTGGATAAGGGATACAAACTATGAACAAATACTATCATTTTTATGAATATTATTCAGGTTTGTTAGATTACGTGGATCACACATATGGCAGTGTAGCCCTAGTGTATATGCCTGTGTTACTTACCCTGGCGGAATACTTCCACGGCTGGTGGACACCACGATCCGCTGTGTTCCTGGGCGGTTCAGATTGTTCTGCCCATTAATCGTCAATGTGTGAGTGGCTGGAAGTGTCATGAGTGCTGGGGCACATGGGAAGTTCAGTGTACTCATCTCCACTTTTCCACCTTTTCCCCCACCCACAGCTATGTTGTTATGATGACCCCCAGCCACTGCTGTCGTAGATGACCAAAGGGTGGTGCCGGAAAATGTGTTGCTTTGTCGTACTGCAGGGGTCATCTGATCCCCTGCCCCAACCCCAGCCGCCATGCCATACAGCTTCCTATTCTGCTGTGAGGCCAGGATGGCATTAGAGGCAACACGTGTGTTGTGCACCAACAGGCACTGCTGACAGGAGCAGGGCGTGCCGGAGCTAGTGCCTACAGGCCACGACTGGGACTTGGGGATAGAGCCGGCAATGAGGGGGTAAGCCAAGTCCATCCTACGGCGTATGCGACGCCTCCTCTGGCTCTGCCGGTTTGTCTGGGCCATACTGTCAAAGTCCACAAGGTAACTGAAGCCGAGCGAGCTGAGGTCCAGCCATGGATGCTGTTTCTCGTAGGCGTTCTGGATGCTTACACACAGCTCCATGTCATAGGGGGTCCAGGAGCCGTTGTCGTTTTCCCATTCCCATACCACACCTTTACCAGGGGCTGAGGATGGGTCATAGAAGTTACGCTGTACCAGGCGCATCGTGCCTAAGAAAGGAAGAGGGAGATATAGAAATTAGGGCTTTAATCAGAACTGAAACTTGGATCAGGACCCAAATGCTGTCAGAGAATTTTCCATCCAAGCCTGACTTGACCCAACTCACAGCCTTGTGTTTTGACCCCAAACCTGACCGAGCCCAAATACTTTAGCTTTTGACTTTTGCCATGTTCTCCCTGATAAAGTAAGAAGACAGTGTACTAAAAATAAGGAGGAAGTAAGAAGACAGGTAGGTTGTGAGAACCTGAAACTGAAGTTTGAACCTTTGAAGTTTGAATAATTATGAATATTCTTTATTAATATTTTTAGTTTAGTTTAGATTATTAGTTAAGTTTTTTAGTTTTATTATTATTCAACACTTTTTCTGGTCAGATTAGTAATTGTCACTGATAATCATATAACTGGGACAACACTGGACTGGTTGCTGAAGGTGACTTTTCGGCTGTTGGTGAAAAATAATAATGCAACTTCAGAAATGCCACCTCTGTTAAGACATTTATGTTTCAGGCTAGCAGAATATAAAATAACACAACATATTTAATTTCACTAATTTAAACATAAAACTGTTGTTACACTGAATTGCTGCCCTTTGTTTTTTTCTCCATCTTTCTGTGACTCAAGTGCCCCTACACATCCCTTATCCAAATCCAACCCGAACGCCAACATGAGCAGTCAGGCCGCATCAGGTTCAGACAAATAATTCAAGCTCTATAAGAGAAAAAGAGAGAGATGGAAATAGAAATAGTGAAGGCTGGGTTCGTGCTCATCAGACCAGTGGGCACACCATTAAAGGGCAATTACAAGTATACAGTAGGGATATCATCTCCTAAGTTCATACGCCCCTTTAATTTAACAGTTAAGTGCATTGCCCTTGAGGGCTGAGCAGCAGTTTAAATACGCTGCCCTTGAGGGGTGATAGGTGAGACTCTGAAATTAATTCAATAATAATGCTTTAATAATCCATATACAAACTAACACAGCATATCCAAACACATGCTTCTTCTACGTGGGAGTAGCAAAAATCATTCCAACAGTTTCCATACACACACAAACGTATCCACGCACATACATAACGCAACATTAGCATCAGTGCGCACACACCATTAGTATCACAGCACTGCCGCTGGCTGGGTCTCTGTAAGAGACATCAGCAGAATCAGCAGGGCCGACCTTGAATTCCCACAACTCCAGCTCAGCGGCTAATTTCATTTAGAGGGAGAGGAAGACATTGCGCTTCTGCATTACCCAAGGCTACTAGCCACTGCACCATTAATGCCAGTTAAAAAACGAGTTGTTTAGTCCAGTTAGAATGACCACAGACTGACTTCTTCAAACTCAGAGTTTGAAAAGTTTCAGATAAAGATTTTACACTGTGCTTTACAGCAAACCTCTGTTCACTAGTTTCATTATGATGAACCTGAACCTGTTAACAGCGATTAGATCTTCATTGAAAGCTGAGCTGCTGAAACCATAGGCTAATAGTCCACTAATGCATTTAAAAGGATTTCTGTTAAATTTATTTTGTCTCCAGAGGCAGCAAATGGTTACATGAAGTGTTAATCAATAACGCTAAAAGCCACAGGCAAGTTAAATGGTAAGTTTACTCAAGCTAATTAATATTTCACTATGCCTCCCTCATTGGCAGTCCATATCTCATTGAAATCAACAGCAAGTTTAGTTGTTGGGTGATATGTGATTAAATCAAATTATACAGGACAAACCGGAAAAAAACCCTTTCCATGAAGCTCAATCTGGGTTTTTTAATATTCAAATTCTCCATTTCAACTTAAATACAGCAGCATTTACCTAAACAGTATATAGGTGCAAAAATCTAACTACGGAATATTCCCTTCTCGGTGGAATGGAACAGTTGAAGCTGCATTTCTATTAATGTTTTATTAATGTAGGATGAGATGAACTGCTATAATATCACTTAGGATACTTTTTAATGCCCCCCCAAACCTTGTAAAACTATATCAATGTAACATTGGAGAGAGTCTGAAAGTATGAAATAAGGCACAATTCGGTACACAACCCCACAAACCACTTCTAGCAGTCCCTGTCGCTTGAAACGAGTAGCAAAAGACCAAATTGTGTTTCAGGTACTGTTGGAATTTACTGGCAGCAAATCACCCGAAGCTTTACTGAAGTGACTACAGGAGCAAAAGTAAAACATGAAACATCATGGACAACAATTAGTGTTGTGCTAATCTGCCATTTTCATCTTCTCCCCCTTAAACAAAGCAACGTTTATCTGAATAACGATAACGATTATGAAGCGTTTTTTCTGTAGCAGAGTACAGTGCAGAGGCAGACAAGCTGACCACATTTCAACAGCAACTGGTGGGCAGTGGTGGATTATCATAAAGCTGGTAAACAAACTCACGCTATTCAAACTGAACACATGCTCCAGTCAGAGACAGGAAAAAAAATGCAGGCATACAACAAAAAAATGCAGGCATTTCAACTCTCAGCTGCTGCTGCTCTGCTTTTCAGGACATGCTGCAGTCTAAGAATGGACTTGGAATCAACTACTGTCAGAGTAGTTATTGTATTGTCATTGTATTGTTTTCTAAACTGTGTAATGGACCTGGAAACATTGAGCTACAAGCAGTACATTGAAGCATCAGTATGACTGAATGTAGCTCAGACCTTGACAGAGGTACAAATAGGGACTGTATTAATTAAATTGTAAGATTGCGTGTGCTCTGTCTAGTAAGCATTAGAGTGACAGTGCTGCCATTGTGTAATGTCAGAGCAGTTATTGTACTACTTCCTAATCTGGTAGTGCAAGGAGCCTGGAAACATTGGGCTAATGGCCTAGAAACAGGCTTGTTCATAAGAACTAATGAAGTCGCTCTCTGAATCATCAGTATGACTTTCTACAAACAAGTCAGAATTTAGCTCAGGCCTTGAGAGAGGGACAAAAAGGGAGTGCATTAACTCAAATGTAGGCTTGAGTGTGCTCTGCCTGGTTCCTTGTGTGTGTGCTGGGAATGGGATTATGGAGTATGAGCTACAAATTTAGATACTTTCTTTCTCTGAGCCAAAGACAGCTAGACAGAGAGAGAGAGCTGGAGGGGGGTGACCTTCAACAAGGGCATCCATAATTTCATATATTCTAACCTTTAGGAGGCATCTCTGAAGAGTGTCCATGTCTGTATGTTTGTGTTGTGCATTTCCCAACGTCAGTGTTATCACATAGAACATATTTATTGGTTGTTATTGAAAGAGGAACAGTGTAAAGGGGACTGTACAAGTTAACTTACCGTGAACATCAGCATATCAGACATATTTTCTGAAGTTCAAGATAAAATGCAGTGGATGTTATATAGCATTGTTATATAGTAAAAATGGTATATTTTATCCTAATTTTTGGTCAGTGTAACACAAATAAGCCATACTGCAGTACTTAAAAATAATGACAGCATTTAAAAAAGGCTGATGGTACTTCAAAACAATGAGATGTCAAATCTCTATTCCACATCTGAACAGCAAAATAAACACATTCCACACATTACATGGAACCAAGCCTGTTCTGTGTGGTATGTTTGGCCTGTTAACTTAGCTATTGTTAGTTTAGTCAAAATGTAGTTTTCTGTCACTCCGACACCAATTCTTGCTCGCTCGGACATTAGTTTTTATTATCTACACCTGTTTTAGCACAGTATCCGTCAGCCAGAATGACTCTGCATTTGCCTTTCTCTCATCATGTAGTATATCACTCCGGCTGGCTATTATTTTTTAGTTTTAAGTTTTTTAGGTTTTCATACAGTCTCTGAGCAGAGTAAGGCTTATCTCACAGCATCCAATAAAATCTCCCTTTTAACAGAGACACATGTTGGATTACTGCATGGCTGCTTTGTTCTGTAAAAAAAAATCTGCTGCTGTGAATCCAATGTAGGCTAACTCTCGACACCCGATCCGAGCATGTGTTGTTTGTGTAAAAATATTAAAATAATCTATTTATTTTATTTATTTATTTTGAAGATACTGTTTTTTCAGCATAAAGTTCTATGCTGGTTAAAGTTTGGATTATAAGGATTCATGCAATGTGTCAAAAACAAGCATTTACCGGTGTGCGGCAGTTCATAGTCCAACGGGATAACTGGATATACATTTATAAATAAATCTGCCCTCTCATTTTTTTTCCAAAGATGTTTGGATTGAACCTTTTTTTGCTGGATTTCTTATGGATAGCAATATTTTTTTTGTTAGATTCTTCTCCGGTTCCCTTGTCAATTTGATTTAAATAATATTTTTTTTTATTTTCATAGCCATCATAGGATTTGGATTATTTAATGACAATGGTGTTTAACTGGTCCATGTCCTTCCTATATGTTCACAAACCTAAATTTTTCGAGATTCTGAAAAACAAAGTAATGACAAAGCTTCTCATGGAGGCTAATAACTTTAAAAGAGCATTTTCAGTTAAACTATCCTGAGGAAAATTGTAGTTAAGAACAGTTATGCAACAGTTAAGGGATTATTAAGTTGATGGTTAAGGGAAACTGTAAGGGTGTATGGCAATTTCCCATTTGGGAAGTAACACCCTAAGGGTTTTTTGTGCAACGCACTTTACCTCAGGAAGTATTTAAGGTTAATCTTCAGGGAAAATTCAGCTTTTTATGCAACTAAGTCCAGAACTTTACTGTGGTATGTGGCTCTGTTTGGGTCCGCAGACAGAGTTTAAAGAAAACTCTGACTTGTATGCCCTAAGTGTACATGTTCAGTACTATTAAAATATGGCACATAAACCAAATGGAATGTTTTGTAGTACAAAAATAGGCAAAGGCAAAATGCCTAAAGTAGGCCACTGATGTTTCACTGTAATGATGTCATATGGTTGCAGTGAAGACAGTTCTACAGAAAATAACACAATCAAAAGTTTTACTCTTGAGTAATGTCACTCTTTACCTAAAGCTGAAAAGGCTAAATGATATATTAGAGTTATATTTAGCTTGTTGTTCCTTGCTCAGTGAACGAGAAAGAGCAAGAATTTGATGCGGAAATCGTTAATCAGATTTAGTCTACGTATGATAACAAAGTATTTTGCTGGGTTCTACAAAATATTGAAATAATATTAGACATGTACATCATACTATGGTCTATATGTCTTTACGGTCAGAGATACAACCCAACCCTACTTGTAGCTACAAACCACTTTTAGCAGTGCCTGTTGCTTAAAGCGACAGACTCTGAGCATAAAACTGAGCTATGTGCACATGTATCTACTGCGCTGTCTAGTGTTACCACTTTGATTTATTAGCTGTGAACCACCTAAAACGTTACTGAAAGAAATACAGGACCCCCCTGCAAAAACAAACAAACATCATGGACAACAATTAGTTTTGTGCTGTTGAGGTTTTAGTGTATCTGTTTGTTCAGGAAAAGAATACATTCGGTTAGGATTAGCAGGAGGTGATCAAGATTACTTAGCATGTCTGCCAACTAATTTCTCAGCTAGAGGAGACAATGTACCTTGCTTAGTTACAAGCAGATTTACATGGAATTCTGAAGATTCCAAATTTGTTTTGCAGAACTCAATAAACAGTGTTATTCAGAGTAGTTTGATGTGAAATTTTAGAGGAACATACCAACTTTAGTTTCTTTACAGTGGTGGTGAAAGCATGAAAGTCACAAATCACATCAGATCATTCTGAATGATTTTTTTTACATTTTAACAATTTAATTTACAAAATCTTTAGTGGAATTTCCCTGGTATGTATGGATTATAGTAAACAGCTCTAAGATACTCTTTCTATCTCCTTTTCTCTCTGCCGCTTTCTTTCTGTCTCTCTCACACAAAACATACACATGCACAAGTCATAACAGGATATTCCTCTCTCATGGACAGTTATGCTTCCTCTTCCACAATACAATGATTACTTAACATTTGTATGACACTATACAAATTCAACACTGTCCATAACTACAAACACATTCCCATGTCCTTCCTGCAGAGAATCCTTCAGACAATTCTCTTCCTGTAAGATTCTGTGGCCACTTTCACCTCGTCTATCCAGCTACATGTCTGCCTCGAACATAAAAATGCACAATTGCACTACTTCTTCCTCACAATAACCACATCATTAAAATGACTACGGGACCTCAGTTATACAGTGCACTACACTGTTAGGGTTATATTGTGGCCTGATGGGACCAGGCTGGACCAGATGCACTGCTAATCTGTCTTTTTTCTTAGATTTCTTCTCTATTTGTCAGTTAGGCAAACATTACATAAGAATACACCATGCACATTATCTCGAAAATTTTAGGTTTGTGAACATATTGGAAGGACATGGACCAGTTAAACACCATTGTCATTAAATAATCCAAATCATATGATGGCTACAAAAAAAAAAAAAAAAACAACTATTATTTAAATCAAATTGACAAGGGAACCGGAGAAGAATCTAACAAAAAAAATATTGCTATCCATAAGAAATCAAGCAAAAAAAGGTTCAATTTATAATTAACAACCAAATTCCTTATTACCACATTCTTTATTTTTTAAGTAAACTCCACCTAACAGAGATGCAGCACTACAAAAAGTGAGCTGGGAGAACGAAATTAAGTGTCGCTTCTTCAAATATTTTTGTTAAACACTGTCAGTACAAAAATAAGACATGCACAAAGACACATAAAGAAACTAAATTCAACCTGATACGCTCCTGTTACAAACTAAAATAAAGTCAACTGTCACGGATCAAGCGGCCATAGTATCAAATTCACAGTTTCAAAGAAGTCACAGTAGTGCTTTTAAAGGTCCCTTCATTTTTGCTTCATGCATTTTTGTTCTTCAACACCATTATCTATTTAGCTGGAAAATGTATGATTTAAACGTGTGACAGAATGCATTTTTCAGCATTTTAAATTGTTCTCTGATGTTTACATTGAAGGTATTTGACTTTGGTTGGGGTGAAAAATGGCCTAGTTATATGCCTAGTTATAACCCTATGCTTAGGGTTATTTTTTTTTGATGAGCTCCTGAATATGTTGATGAGCTCCTGAATATGTTGATTAGCTGAATATGTAGATACAAGGAGGTGAACTTGTAAAGTGGATGATGGTTGTATACTGTCATGTTGCCAGTCTCACTTTAAATATATAGCTTATTCACTTGTTCACCTCCTTTCAAGTCTCTGTTGTACTATAAGGTGGTAAATTGCAAATCCCTGCAGAATGTTAATCTATAAAACAGGTAAACAAGCACATTCACAAGCAAACACACAACAGATATTCAAACCTTACACAAACCTTAACTAGAACTACTATTAGCCTAACCCTTGCACTAACAATAACCCTTAGGCCAACCTTAATCATACCCCTACTTTAAAATTTTATGATTTACATTATGGGGACCAGCTTGTGAAACCTGGCTTACACACATGCACACACATACAACCACAGTGGCGATGAGCAACTGTCTATGCATCTCTTGTCTACATCACAATTTCCTTTGTCTTTCTCTCTTATCTCTCGTTCTAGCTCTCTACATCCCTCCTGAGTGAAGCACTATAAAAAGGCATTGATAGGTTGAAATTCTGGATGAACAGAAGATGAGACTGCCATGAAGCAGTGATACTGAGGCATGCATGTCTGTGTTACTGTTACGCAAAGGCTGAATTGTTCACTGACAGGGAGGATATTTCAATCATCCTCTATGCAGCATTCTTTGCACCCACACACACACCCTTCCCCAGCCTGTGCATATGTGTGTATGTGTTGCAAAGCCCTCAAGAGCTAGCTAGTTAACAGAGGGTTACTGCAGAGTTTGCAGTTTAGCCACAACAGATTACAGACTATGAAGTTATTATATGGCGCTGTATCCATGAGGCTTTACTGCAGAGAACGCAGCACACATGCATATGAGTGTGTCGTGATTCACAAATCTACTCTGCCAAAGGAAGTTAGTGCCGCCAAATGTCCTCTGCCCTTATGACTGCCCAGTGTGAGTTTGTCAACATGTATTACACCCACCTCACTGAACCATTTGCTTGTGTGTGTGCTATGTAGCTTCTCCAATGTTATTCCTGAAGCAGAGTGACAAAGAGTTCCACAATACACTGAGTGCTATAAATATTTCAGGTTTGTATTCATGAATAAAATAATTTAATATCATTGTGAATTCTTGAATTAGGTTCAGCAGCTATAAGATAATACAGTATGTGTTATTCAGTGTCTCCCAAGAAAGCAGAATGACAAAAATTCCCAAAAACACTCTGACTGCTTTAAATACTGAATTAAACATATCATCACTGTCACAACAAAGCCTCGTCTCTAAAATGGTAAATTTAGAGGAGAAGGAAAAAGCTTTTTAACTCTGAATGGAAGTTAGGGACCTGATTTTTGTTTCTGGAGTATTTTCACTGGTATATTCATCATAAAATGTTAACAGACTGAAATGATCAGCTGGCACTATCAATTTATGCAACAAAAAAAAAATCGAAACTAAATCAAAAACAAGGTTTTGTTGTGACAGTTCGTTATTATATCCTTTATATAAAAACACATTTAAGTATTGTATTTTTTTTTCAGTGCACAATTACTATTTATTTGCTTTATCTAACAGAGTGGAAGAAACTGCACGACAATGTGCAGATCTTTGTTCTCTATATAATTTAAAAAAAGCAATTTGATCAGCGGTGCCCAAATCTTTGCACAAGACTGCACATATTGATAGCATGATGAATTCTTAAATTAGGATGGACAGCTTTAGGGCTGTGTTCAAAATATTGATATGGCAATATATTGTGGGTAAGCTACTGGTGATATACGTAAAAAAGACGGCTGTATCAATATTTCAGAACATTTAAAATACTCACATGGCTAAATGTGTGGAAAACACAAAAAAATGTCAGCTAAAATAAACATAACTGAGACCACCTCAGAGGAGCCGATGAGCTAATATTACAGCTAACTGAGACAACACTGGATTCTAATGGAGACTCTTCATCTTTTTCCTCTTCAGTGGACCATGTGCCTACATGTCAGTTTGTGAGAAAATTATACTCCACAATTGTTTTGGAATCTAACATCAGTCTGGCCTAATTAGGAATAAAAGCTAACTCCTCATTCTCAGTCCCATTTTTAAGAATGCATCCTTGGGTCCAAATTAAAGCACTCACATTTTGAAGTAGCAAACTGTAAAACATACCTACTCATAATACGAGAAAAATCTTGAAGTTATACTGTCCTTGTAAGGGCCTGCCCAGTGCTGGACTCGAACCCAAGCCGCAGGCGTGAAGTACCAACACTTATCTGGGTGAGCTAACACCCAGTGCTGGCAGTGGGCCCCTGTGTAAAACAGTAAAATCTTAGAACAGGCAAAACCCCAAGAAATAAAAGGTGGGAATCGAACCCGGGTCGCCCGAACGCGAGACCGACACGTTGCCACTAGACCAACGCGCGGGTAGGAGGCGACCGCAAATAAGAGCTTAGCACAAAGGCTCTCAGACCTCAATACCCAGGATTACCGGCCAGGAGCTTAGCTCAAAACTTTAGCAAAGACCCAGCACTGAGTGACTGGATCACTGGGGTTATATAGCCCTGGCACAGCTGTGAGGAATCAGGCCTGATTAGTGTGCCTGACTCCTCCTGGTGGCCGGAGGGGGCCTTGCCCCAAGGCCAGCCCTTACAGGACCCCCCGCCCGAGGGACGGCTCCCGACGTCCCAAGCCCAGCCGCACGGTCCCGCCGAAAAGCCCGAATAAGTTCAGGGTCCAGAATGTGACGGGAGGGCACCCAGGACCGCTCCTCGGGACCGTAGCCCTCCCAATCAACCAAGTACTGGACCCCACCGCGAACCCGCCGAACGTCCAAGAGACGCCTGACTGTATACGCTGGCGCGCCGTCCACCATGCGCGGACCCGGCGGGTTGAACGGACCCACTGAACACAATAAGGGCTTAAGGCAAGGTGGGGTTGATACGCAAAGACGGGGGAAGGGCGAGGCGGTATGACACAGGGTTAATCCGGCGAAGGACCTTGAATGGCCCAATGTAGCGGGGAGCAAACTTGCGAGGACAACCCCGCAAAGGCAGGTCCTTGGCCGAGAGCCAAACCCGCTGTCCTGGCCGATAAGTAGGCGCCGGTCGTCGCCTCTTGTCGGCGTAGCGCTTTTGTGCAGCAACGGAAGACAAAACGTTTAGCCTGCCCTCTGCCAGGCTAAACGGCAGCGCTTTACAGTCTGTCTAGCAGATACAACACCTACGTCTGACTCCTGGTCAGGGAACACGGGGGGAACATACCCAAACTGGCACTCGAACGGCGACATACCTAACGAGGAGTGCCACAGGGTGTTGTGGGCAAACTCCGCCCATACTAGGTGCTCAGACCAAGAGGACGGGCAGGAAGAGGCCAGACAGCGGAGGGTGCGCTCCAAGTCCTGGTTAACTCTCTCTGTCTGGCCGTTAGATTGGGGATGGAAGCCGGATGACAGGCTAGCTCCTGCTCCCAGCAAACGACAAAAGGCCCCCCAAAACCGGCTGGTGAATTGGGGCCCCCCGGTCTGATACTATATCCTGAGGAAAACCGTGAATGCGGGCAACCTGAGTGAGTAGTAACATAGCTGTCTCCTTTGCAGATGGCAGCTTCGGCAAAGCTATAAAGCGGCCAGCCTTGGAGAACCTGTCAATGACTACCAGAATCACTGTGTTGCCCCTGGATGGGGGCAACCCGGTGATAAAGTCAAGGGACAGGTGGGACCAAGGACGTGAAGGGACTGCTAGCGGGTGCAACAGACCCGCAGGTTTGGTCCTGGGGTCCTTGCATTGGGCGCAGGTGTGACAGGAGTTCACATATGCTCGAACATCGGGTTCCATACGGGGCCACCAAAACCGCCGACGGGAGAAACTCTAGTGTGCGTGTGACTCCTGGGTGAGCTGAGAAGGGGGAAGTATGTCCCCACTCAAGCACCTGATGCCTAACTGCCTTAGGCACATACAACCGGCCCGGAGGGCCTCCACCGGGATCCGGTTCAGTAAGGAGGGCTTGTCGCACTGACTTCTCTACCCCCCACTGGATGGGTGCCACGACGCAAGCCCTGGGGATTATGGTCGAGCGTGGAGTAGCTGGAGGTGAGAACTCCCACTGGCGGGAGAGGGCATCGGGCTTGCCATTCTTAGTACCCGGCCGGTATGACAGGCTAAAGTCAAACCGGGCAAAAAACAGTCCCCATCTGGCCTGCCGTGGATTAAGTCGCTTGGCCTGCTGTATGTACGCCAAGTTTTTGTGGTCTGTCCAGACCAAGAAGGGGTGTTCTCCTCCGGTGGGGAGGCAGGAGTTGGGCCTTCTGTTTGCTAAAAACTTCTCTGAGGTCCCAATACTCCTGAGGAACTCGAGATAGGTCTGGACCTTTAAGATGGCTTCCCGCCTCAGGCCGTGGCTTGGGTAGCTGCAGACAGGAGGCCCGACAAGCCAAACCCCAAGACAATACTGACCGATTAAGCCAGTCTAGATGGGGATTGTGTCTCTGGAGCCAGGGGTAGCCCAAGATCAGTTGCAAATCCGGGGCACGGATAATGAACAGCACAATCTGTTCAGTGTGTGGACCAACTCGTAACGTGACTGGGCGAGTCTGATAGCTAACAAACCCTGGCTCCAGGGAACGGCCATCTATGGCAGCCACGGGCAGGGGTTCCTCCAGTGGGACCAGCGGCAGGGCCAATTTCTTGGCCAGACCAGCGTCAAGAAAGTTGCCTGCTGCTCCTGAATCCACAAATGCCTGGAGACGTGTCTCCGACGATCCCCACCCAAGTGTGGTGCTGAGGAACACCCCTTGAGCTCGAGGAGGACAGCTAGGGTCCATCAGAGGTCCTCCCTCCTCTGACGGACCTTGTCTTTTCCCAAGAGCTCGGGACAAGCAGGGCGAAGGTGACCAGAGCCACCGCAGTACAGGCACCTCCCCTCACGCATACGAGCATCACGCTCATGTCGAGGAAGGCGGGGTGTGACCAAGCTGCATAGGCTGGTGTCCCGATTCTTCCTGCTTGTCTGGTACAGTGACCGGACTGAGGGTGTGCAGAACCCTGCAAGGACCTCGATTAGCCTCTGGGCCTCTTGTTCTACGCCTGTCTCGAATGCGATTGTCGAGGCGCAGTACCAGATCAATTAAGTCATCGAGAGAGGCAGGAGGGTCTCTGTGGACCAGCTCATCTTTGAGCTCCTCACTAAGGCCCTGGTGAAAAGCAGCCATGAGCGCTGCACGATTCCAACCACTCTCAGCCGCTACAGTACGAAATTCTATGGCATAATCAGCCACTGCTCTTTTTCCCTGACGTATGTTCAGGAGACGTGAAGCTGTCTCCCCCCCAGCAACCGGATGGTTAAAAGTCCGCCTGAGGGCAGCCGTAAACTCTGTTGCGGAGGAACATACATCAGGTTGGTGTTCCCAGACCGGAGTGGCCCAGGCTAGAGCCCGTCCAGTCAAAAGGGAGATGATATATGCCACTTTAGCCCGCTCCGTAGGGAACCGAGAGGGTTGTTGCTCGAAAGCCAGTGAACACTGGAGGAGGAACCCCCTACAACCGCCTGCTTCACCAGCATAACGCTCAGGGAGCAATGGCTCTGAGCGTGACGTAGGTGTCGCTTGTACTGCCTCTGCTGCTGCAGCCGCCCTGGTTGCATCAGGGGGCGTTGGTGCTTGTGGAGCAGCAGGATCAGCCTGCGTCAAGAGGTCTGTCAGGCCCTGCAGCTGAGCAATTATCTGCTGGAGGGCCTGCTCATGCCGACCAATTGTTGCTCCCTGAGTAACCAGAGCATTTTTTACCTGTTCCAAGTCCATCTGTTCTGCTGGGTCCATGGCTGGGTCTTTCTGTAAGGGCCTGCCCAGTGCTGGACTCAAACCCAAGCCGCAGGCGTGAAGTACCAACACTTATCTGGGTGAGCTAACACCCAGTGCTGGCAGTGGGCCCGTGTGTAAAACAGTAAAATCTTAGAACAGGCAAAACCCCAAGAAATAAAAGGTGGGAATCGAACCCGGGTCGCCCGAACGCGAGACCGACACGTTGCCACTAGACCAACGCGCGGGTAGGAGGCGACCGCAAATAAGAGCTTACCAGGGTTAAAATGAAAGACGAATAAACAAATGCTTGAGCCGAGGCGCGAACCCCGGCCGCGGTGTTTACGGGACAAACGCGCTACCACTGAGCCACCGCACTGGCTAAGAACTACTGCCGTGTAAATGGTTTAAAAAGGAGGGATTGGCACTAAACTTATTCCGAAACAAAAGCCCACGCCGAGCGTGAGAAAACGGCGGGAAACAAAACAACAAAGGATGCCACGGGAAGAGTGGCAGCCCCGATAAACTGGGGAAAACTAAACTAACAACTTCCCGAAAATAAAACTATGTAACTGAAGGACTTGATGACTAGAGAGAAAAAGCACAGAGAGAAAACTGGAGAGGAAGGGGCAGTGTCACCACACTGGCACCCTTGAAGAGGGAAAACGAGGTGTAGCACAAAGGCTCTCAGACCTCAATACCCAGGATTACCGGCCAGGAGCTTAGCTCAAAACTTTAGCAAAGACCCAGCACTGAGTGACTGGATCACTGGGGTTATATAGCCCTGGCACAGCTGTGAGGAATCAGGCCTGATTAGTGTGCCTGACTCCTCCTGGTGGCCGGAGGGGGCCTTGCCCCAAGGCCAGCCCTTACAGTCCTGCTGGTCACTGAATTTATGGTCTGCATATTTTTCTTCGATTATTTGTGTGCTCTCTATGATTCAATCTTTCAATCTTGAACGCATTGGACACAACACACTTTGTTTTACGAATTGTCAAGTTTGTGGATGATTTTAAACAAAAAAGTCATTAACTATTTGGTGCTACGCAGGGTTTTTTAAGGTCACACCCTGTGTAATGTCTGTAGATTTTTGTTGTGATCCATGAGAATTTCTGGTATGTAGGTCTGCCAAACAGCTCCGCAGCACAGACGCTGTTTATGAATGACCACCATGTGCTGTAGCAGTCACTGCCACATCTCATGTCACACAGAGGTGGTCAATAAGGAAAAAAAGGCTGTCTAACCCGCAGGAAGGAGTAATACTAGCTCTCCAACTTTCTGAAAAGTCACTCCTAGCTCCAGTCAACATCATGTTGCATCAAAGATTTATAGGCAGTTTGAATGGCTCTGTCCTGTGACCTATACAATAATATGTCTAAGCTTATTGTGTAAATAAGCATTAATACAATACAAAGTAGTATAAATATTTTAAAAGAATTATAAAATATCTTGTAAGCCTGTTTGAAGAATAAATTTCAGCTCTGGATTTCTCCTGGACGTTTATTACATTCCTTCACTGAAGAAGTACTGAGTAGTCAAAGCAGATATTAGATGATAACTGCAAATAATATTGGGTTGCCACACGCAAAAGTTTGGAAAGGGTTAAATAAACACACAGACATATGTAAAACCACTATTTATTGAATTAATACAATTTGTATATTAAAAAAAGAAAGTGTTTTGTTAAGCAAATAAAAGCGTCCTTTCTGAAAAAATAGCATTTTATATAATAACGTCCCCAAAAACTGTTATGTGCCTAAACTTGTACAGTACTGTATGTATAGGGTTAAGGGTTAACAAATGCAATATATAGGTGAATCATGTCCGTATGTTAACTCCTATGGACATGTAAAGTATAGGACAGAGCTATGCAAAGAGCCTACAAAGCGTGGGGTTAGGGTTCTCAGGGTTAATTCAGTTTGTTGCAGTAGAATTTTGAAGGAGGCTAAAAAACAATGTTCCTTCTTGATCCCTCCATTAAATGGTGCATGCAGTTTTTTGATAAGGCTACTATTTACAATATGTTAAAATAGCATATGCCACAAAAACATGAACTGATCTCAACTTTGTTATATGTGTTTTGTTTTATGGAACCACTGTTTTGTCATTGAGGCTACAGCACCCATGATAATACTGTTATGTCATATGTCAAAATTTCCAGTGCATTATTACTATTACTTTCGTCATGCATTAGGAAAGCAGATGGCCAAGCACTGTTCACAAGCTAAAAAAGCTCTTCTGCAAAAGCCTCTGATGTGCAGAACCAGTCTACCCAAGAGTCATATAAATACATACTTCGCTGGAAGGAATAAGTCTCCAAAAATCGGACCCTTTTGTACAGAGGCCACAAATACACCTAAATTTAATATAAAACACAAAAATGTGTGACATATAAATACTGCAATATCTTAAATAGCAGGTGTTTTTATAACTATATACATCATTATCATGATACATTATGTACCTATACAGTGCAATATACATTTCCGAACATATTGTGGCTATTGTGTACAGTTTCATTATAAAGGGAGTACAATTGGTTCCATTTTACTAAATTGAGGGGAACATGTTGGCCAAATATTGAATAAAATGATTGTATTTATGGATTCGATAGTATAAATATCCCAAAACGTAGCACTGTTGGATCATACTTATCAACAAGTATACTCTGTAACGAGCAATGTGGTGAAAGGATGAACATTCAAGTGCGTGGCCCAGAGTTTAAAGAGATTCTATGGTGTTATGGGACAGACCGTCTCTGTGCCTGATTAAAATTCACCTTGAGACAGTCCTGCCTCCCTCTGAGAGCACGTTTGGCTGTTGTTTCTAATGAGCAAAGTGGAAGCGGAGGCCATAGACTACTCCATTTTAGAGTGGCCACATGGGGAGGAACTGCCAAAATGCATCTGGCTGACATTATTCACCTCCCAAGTCCCAGACAAGACAAGCGCTGACCAGACAGAGCTGGAGAGAGCGAGAGAGCGAGGGACAAAGAGAAACAGACAGGCATGGCTTGATTGTCCTTCATCTATACCAGATAATAGGATAAAACAACCTCACAGTTTCAGAGTGGTATTACTAGTGGCTTCTGTAATAGGAGGAGGGCTGAAAGAGGGTGCTTTTGTTAGCTGAACACAAAAAGGTACAGCATAGCAGAGACCAAACAGATCGCATCATCTCTACTACTGTCATTGGATGCCAAGTTCAGCACTACTTATGTAATAAGTAGTGGGTTGATATGATGAACAATGTATACTAAAAATACTAAGATATACTCATATACTAAAGATAGAAATATGTGCTGCTCAGACTACTGTACACAACCCACAGCAATTCCTGTGCCTTGATTTACCCTTGATTTGACAGCTACTATATACTGTATATTTTTTAAACCATTTTTCCAAATAAGTGTGGGCACTACGGAAATGCAAATAAAAACAGAACGTGTTTTGTAAATCCACGTGTTCCTCTATTTAAAGAAAGCATACTATAAAGACAAGTAAGTGAGCAATTTAGCTCTAGCAACAACTAAAAATGTATAGAAAAGACCTTAAACAAGTGATGCACATGACATAAAAAGAACTGCCTGTGACCTTTGATCCTTCAGGTGGCACTGCATTAAAAACTAGGAATGTAAGAAAATATCGAAAGTATCCATTATCGGCATATTATGTTCCGTGATACTGTATCGATTCTCAAAAACACAGTATCAATACACATATTCCTGGCAGACAGCCAATCATTGTGTGTTGTGTTTAAACCTCTGACCACTAGATGGCAGCGTTGTACTCCATTTTCAGCTCCACCCCAGCATTAACAAGCAGCACAAGGGCGCATGCTATTGTAAGCTTTTTATATAGTGGTTTGTTTTAATAGTAGGATTTAAAAAAATCACAATTTAGCACTATGCTTGCAGGGCCAGATATGACTGCAGGGGCTTTTACTGCCCATGTCTCTGATACCTAACACATCTGAAAAGGCATAATTTAAGCAGAAAGAGACATTTTGAAACAACATATGTTTCCTCTATATAATGTATTTTTAGTAGTATTCCTGACAATGTCAAGTCACATTCTGCATGTATTATAACATGATTATGAAATCAGAGATTGAGATCTACATTTTACACACTGTCCCACCATTTTTAAAACTGTGGTATAGAAAGCTAGTAGACAGCATAGTTCACAAAAACATCCAAACAACTTTTCAGAAGCCAGTGGAATTTGGAATTTGTTTTGCAGTGCACACAGACAAAAGTGTAAGAACCTATGAGAAATCCCATAAGCAAGAGCACACCCACACACCAACTGTGTGTATACACTCATATATCAAAACTACACACCACATGCAGAGGTTAAAAAAACCCACAGGGCTATAAGAGCACATAAGCACAAACAAGCACCCTATGCAAGTTCTCATAGTTGTCCCATCAAAAAGAAAGAGAACTGTGAAACGACGCTGTACACAGCAACCACAGCAGTTGACGTAGTGGCAATCTCTCCATGTTATATCAAAGCCGAATCTGACAACACAGCAACACACACACACACACAAGTGCTTGTGACGTCTGATATACATCACATATAGCTATCTAAAACAACTGAGCCAATTATAAACATTTCATAGCTACAGAAATATATGTTCTGACCAGTATTACCACATGAATCAACAGAGGTTTTGTGCATGCATGCGTGTGTGTGCGTGTTATGAAAGAGGATAAGTCTACAGCAGTGTAGTCAGAGCCACAAACACCTCCCTTGGGACACATACAGATCAATTCTGTCTGGCCAAAGATCAAGCTTAACCTATCTAAAGCACTTACAACACACACTGCAACACATACAGAATCTCTCACACTCTTTCTCTATAATTAAAACCTCTAAGGAAAACAGTACTACTGTGGCACCTTTAATACTTTTGATAAAAAAATACATGAGTGGTTGCACTTGATTCAGGTGCTGCCATCATGGAACAGAATTACTGCCCCACTTCTAGACTAAACATTAATTCAAGTGTTTTGAGTATACACGATGTGCATTCTGTTTTCACATTTAATATTCCATAAGTTCTATAACAACAGATGACTGTGGTGAAGGAAAAAAAGACACGCTAGCCTAAGAGGTGAAGTAAGTATATAGTCCAGTTAGTAATATGCAGGCTTACATGCAAATACTAGCTTTATGCTTTAAACAGCTTCATGTTTGTTATTTAAAATTGTCATATAAGTTGAATTTCGATCCAATAAATTTTAGCTTAGTAATCAGATTTCTTGGTGTATGTATACCCTTACTCTGATTTCTTTCCGTCTTCTTTCAGCAATCAAGACAACAACTTCAAGCTAAATTAAAGATTTAGATATTCTTCTAGATATGTTCATTTATCAATATTTTTTTAAGAAAGGAAGCTTGACGTGTTTGTTTGCATCACGTCTTATTCTGAGTGATTGGTTGCAAAGCAGAAATTTGATTACTGCTGAGTTATGGAAACCTGAAGTCAAAGTCTAACAAGATGGCATGTGTCAGCAGGGCTGCACCTAACGATTCATTTCTTAATATATGAATCTAACGATTATATGTTTTTCCAATTAGTCAATTTATTTAACTATTATTTAATATTTAGTTATGGATTTGTAACCAATGTAACCAGACGCATGACCATTCTAGACTTAATATTTATTAAAGGGTATCTTAAACACATGTGATCTATAAATAGTTAAAGACTAAAAGTCTATGCTCTGACTGAACTTTTAGAGGCACAAATGACACATAGCCTACACGCCTCACAGACAAGAAATCGGACAGTCTGTGGACTATATATGTGGCACAGAGTTATCTGAGAACCAGCTATGTGTGTTTTAAAGCTCCCTCGGAATCAAGGACAGCCTTAGGTATCTACACTGGACGATTAAGAAACGGTTAGCAATGCGACTTTTCAAGTGACTACTACTGAAAGAAACATGTTACATGTGTTAATCCTAAAATAATATTCTAAAATAAGAAAAACAAATAAACGGGTGCTGTCTTGCTGCTGTGTTGACAAAGCGCTATGGGATGTTTGCGCTTCAAGTGCTCGTGCATAGCATTTGTACTGTTGTGATCAGCCATCTCCACTTTGCAGAGCTGACATAGAATCACACTGGTGCGTTTCTGTGTGAAATACTCCCACAACTTTAGATACACTAATTAACGTAATTTCGTAATTGATCACGTCAACGTGCCGCCCCAGCCCTATGTGTCAGGCAAAATATCTTTCCCCAAGAAGACTTAAACGTTTTTGTTTAAATTCGATGTACGTAGCATAGAACATATATAGCTTTTATTAGGCTGTAACATCATTTCCTGTTACCACACAACAGTGCAGTATTTTAATACTTGCATGTTACCACGGCACAATTTAGTCTGGTATACAACATACTTTAGTGTTTGAGATACCATTAGGACACAGCATGTTTAAAACTGTATCAAATGCAGCAAACTACATGTTGGAGACTCAAAAAAGCAAAACTCTAAGACTGCATGTAAGATGGAAAAGAAACAGTACAGATCAGCGGCTAAACATTAGCCTCTGTATAGTTATAGCATAAAGAAATACCACAAAACAATCAAAGGGCTGGAAGTGTAGTATGCATTACCACAAGTGCACACACACACTCGCTCTCACTCACTCTATTAAGAGCACTTCATCTGGATGAAGCAGGACACCTAAAATAAGCATGCATACATATAATTCAGGATATTACACCATCTTTCAATCGAGGCCAAATTACACTCATACATTTGAACCTACATACACACTGGCCACATGTGTGACCACATCACATTACAAAAACAAACCAAAATGATCATTTCAAATGATCAATCTGAGCACTGTCTGGGCATGATCTGAATACTCTGATGAGCATAAACGATTGACAGTCCCACACTTTCAGCCTGCTACAGCACTACAGAACTATAACCCAACAGTGCAAGTAAGAAAAAAATTGTGACTGTTATATAGAAACATCTCAGGGAGAAAAAGTTGATTCACTTTACTGCTGGATGTGCATTGAGCCAAACAGATGAAATGGAAATTCTTGCTAGCTCAGTTATGCTTATTATTTTAGTTTATGCTCATTGTTTGATTTCTCTTAGTAAGTTTATCAACAGACAGAAGGAGACCATTGGAGAACGATTTTGCTAAACCTATAGGAGGAGCCACAGGAGAAGGAGCCACTTAAGCTGTGTGATTGTCATTGTTTACACACATCCTACCCAAAATTAGGTCCTCCCAACATATACAGCACATTATGTACATGTATATAGTGTCCACAAAAGAAAGATTAACCCACTTTGGATGAAATCATGGATTTAGGCTCCAATTAACTATAATCTAACTGCAGTTACCATTAATCATGTTTATGTGCATTTATGCATACAGTTTTTTCCAGACTTTTCCACTCTAAGCTTAGTTTATATACGTGTTTGACTGTGGATATCTTGCATGTCAAATGTGATTTCAAATGTGATGAAGAGTGTGTGTGAGGGGTGTATATTCTTGTGAGTGTGTGTTTGTTTGTAACTATAATCAAAATGGGAATGTGAAAGTTTAGGCTTTTTTTTGTGGTTATGTTCTTAGGCAAAGCTTAGATCATTTACGGACATAACTCGCTATCACACAGACTTACGTTCCTAACTAGCCATTACATATAGCCATAACTAACACTTTACTAGCCTTCATCTCAACTCACCATCACACTGATTTAGGCTAAATGTTATCGGCGGAATTCACATAAGAAGCTAACTTCAGCCACATCTTTCTTCAGGTTTACGCTCAATAACGGGTCTCTCAGTTTTACAGTAGACTTTGGACACTGTGTATGGTTTTCTCGGGCCTGTCGCTTTTGTTCGTCTCTCCTTATTCTATCATATGTACTACAGTCTGTAACTGTTGAACTACAAGGTGCTCGGGTGGAGCTGATAAAATGGACAGTGTGTTTAGATACAAGGACGTGGTTTTATTGTTATGGCTGATCTGTGTATATTGGTGTGAAAGTGAATTTCTACATATGGAGCACTATCACAAGCTATCAAAGTACATCACAAGGGTTGCATCATAATAATACAGATAAAAATGATAACAATAATTTTGACGACCATAATCATGATATAAAATTTCCATACTGCTTTATCTCTATTTAGCAAATTACTATATCAATTAATTTCTTGCTATGCTAATATAACCTAATCACTCGATTTTATCATGTTAGGCTTGCATTATAACAGCTTTACAAAAAAAGAGAGCAAAGAATAACAGTAGGTCTGCCCTGCACATGAAATAAACATGCACATGACATCAATGTCATTTAAAAACCCCTGTTTTCATATTTTTCCACGATTTGAAAAAGCCATTCATGCTTTACATTGAGTGAACAGGTACATAATAAATGTACCCATAGAAACGGTCCAAAAAGGACTAAAATAGAGATATATAAGTTTCTTAAATCGGCGACAATATGCACAAATACAGTGGAAGAGTATAGTTGTTCTACACTAGTATGAGCATCCTTTTAACCCTCCAACCACAGAATGGTTGTTGCAGCACATTAGTCACAAGGAGCAGCAGTGCCTAACAGCAAGGGCACACATATATGTACTAGTCCTAACCTCAGGAGACCTCAGTGTGTTTGTGTGTGCATGTATGTTTCTGAGGGCATTGTTGCAGTAACTACACAAGGTGACATATAGAGTCCCAAAACATTTTCATGAGTAATTAACATACCTTAGAGATTACTTAATATATGCACAAAACACCATCCTGTCATGTCCCAAACATAAAACATGTTTTCATTCATTTTAAACACATACCTAAACAAAAATATTTAAATGCATGTTCCTCACCTTTTAGAAAGAAAATACTGCTAAAGTTAGCAAAAAGGACATTATTTTTAAAACATTTATTCAAAGGTAAAAACTGTCTATATATAGGAATGACACTGGGTTTGGGGCTTGACTTCTTATTCTTATTCCTCTTATTACAAATGGTTACTTTTATACACATATGCAAAAACCTAGCACCCCTGGCAAATTTCCATAATTACTTGAATTATTAAGAAACATACATTTTAAGTAAACATTATATCTGCAAATGTCAATTAAAATAATAATAATAATAATTGTGGCAATATTTGTGCACTGCCATTAAGTCTTAGAAATTAATCTATTAGGCCTTAACTGGCTTGCCAGGATGAGTTAAGCAAATCAGGAATTGTCAAGAGGAATCCAACAACCATGGGCTCCTTTAAGAAGCTGGCTACAAATTTGAAAATTAAGCTAACTGACATCTACAAAGCAGGGAAAAATTATATGTATCCACCTTGCAAATTACATTGTTCAAAATGTCATTAAGAAATGGCTGACAGGGGGACAAGATCCCAAAGAGATAGAACTGCACATGCACTGTCCAGAAAATAAAGCATATATAATATATGTAAGACTCGCAGAAAGGTGGTGCTCCGCACAACAGTGGACCACTGCATACACAAAAATGGCGTGCATGGAGGAGTCATCAGGAGAGGTAAACCTTACCTCAGAACCCAAAAATCAACATTTTTAGTACGCAAAACAACATCTCGATAACCAAATGTATTTTGGAAACAAGTGCTGTGGAGCTGTTTACCCACAATTCCACAGAAAAGGAGCAGCACTTGATGCATACCTGGCAAACATCAGAGTAATGGAGTGAATCTACAATGCTTTGGGGTTGTATGGCTGCCAGTGACACAGGAAACACTGATTTGAGGGAAGAATAGATTTCACAAAATATCAGCACATTTCTGGAAGAAAATCTGACACAGTCAGTCAAGAACCTGAGGCTTAAAAGAGGCTGGTTTATATATATATATATATATATATATATATATGTGTGTGTGTGTGTGTGTGTGTGTGTGTGTGTGTGTGTGTGCCTGTATAAAAACCTCTGTGTGTGTGTGTGTGTGTGTGTGTATATATAACCTCACCTGTGTCCTGTCTGAACTGGTGCATGGACTGCAGGTCTATAACATAGGGTGCGAGTTGGGCGTCTACTTGGCCCAGAATGACGGTCCCACGTGCGTCGCCCTTTAGAATGTTCTCGATGTGATGGCACACAGCTGCACTGTACGGTCTCCAGCGCCCATGTTCGTTCAGCCACTCCCACACCACAACGCGGGCCATGCTCTGAGAGGGGTAACCCAGTCCCCCTCCAACTGACACCAGCACTCCTGTACCAGGCCGAGCCATATCTACACCTCCACACCACCGGGAGAAGCAGATACTTTCCCTGCAACAACTGAGCAGATAAAAGAAAAGCGCCTCGGGAGCAGTGTCCCAGGCGTGGACAAAAACTAGCTTTCTAGGTTTCTTCTGATGCTATCAGACTTTATGTATCATAGAATCGGGGCACAAAAGTCTGAAAAAGATACTTTGGGAGAAAGTCTTCGGTTTCAAAAAAGGAGAAACACTGGAGCTAAGCTACATTGTTTCCAGAAGGGGTCAAGGGGTCCATAAGGTCAATGCCTGCAGCTCTCTTTGATGGACAGAGACTGACCACTCTGTCCTCTTCACATTCAGAGCCTGTGGAGACAGTCAAGCTTGCTCTGAGCCAAAGCAGAGTTTGTGGTCTTTTCTTTAGGAACAGCCATGGCCATTGTGACAGCTTTGTAGCTTGGCTTCTCCACAAAACAGTTCTAAAAGCAATTAGAAGTTCAACATCATACATATGAGTGCCTCTTCACTGAGTGTGTCAGTCAGTCCGCAGGTCACATCACCAAGTTCCTCTTGTAAGTTATCAGGCATAGTAGGAAGTAGATAGCCTTCAAATATAATGATGGTATTCTCTTTTTCTTGTGTTCAAACTCTGGTGATGAGCTTCAGCGGCCTGTGAGGAATATAAACAGAGAGGGTAGACAGAGAACAAAAGTCAGATAAGACCAATTACAGGAAAAAAAAGTCAAATAATGCAGCTGTCCAGAGAAAAACACGAGTCTCTGTTTTCGTTGATTCAAATTTTTGTTCATTCAAATCATTTGAACATGACAGCTGCTCCTTAAATCCTGCAAAAGTTTCATGATGAACGGACTTACAGAAATGCTTCAACGGACCTCTTTACATTATCTTACATTAAAAGTTAATAATGTTTTTTCTCTCCTGTAAAGTTACTATTTTTAAGTTTTTCTTCAGACAGTGATTGTATGTTAAAGCCATCCATAAGCATTAACCCTTTACATTCAACATAAAACAGAGACAGAGACAGTCAAAGTGCGAGTAAAGTTCACCTTACTCTTTCATTACTCTTAAAACAATATGTAATGAAGATGTTCTATATTTCACCATTTATTTAATATTTCTGTATTATTCATTTGCTGAAAGTCACTCAGAGTGATGCATCGTACAGAAATGTGCCTTCTCAGTATTCTATACAACATAAGAATCAGAGTAATCATTTCATGTACAAACTCTCTGTGCATTGACTCTTACAACCATTAAACAGTTTAGACATCTGGTTCTACTGAGCATTTCACAGCAAACCAGTCGAAAAGACTTTGTTTATATTCTAATCCTTGAAATATGTAGGCAAATTGAACAAAAAATGAAATTCATCTTTTGTAATCCAAGCTCCAAGCTCTGAAAATAAACCATCCGCAATTTAAATGACAAAGATGGATAGAGAGAGCGAGAGAGAGAGAGAGAGAGAGAGAGAGAGAGAATGCCCTGAATAACGGAGTACTCATAGAGAGATCACAGATCCAATCTGTCCCTATCAGCTGAGTTGGTGCGGTTGAGAAGAGCCCTGAAATGCGTAAGGAGGGAAAATGATCAAACGCGGTTCTGACTGACTGTCTTTTCCACTGTTTCTCCTACATTACGCAGATACACCAGATCACACAGCACATCGTCTGGCCTCGTTTCGAGGTCAACACGCATGAAGCAGAATTCCCCGCTGTGTAATTCTGCGATGCAAAGCCATTTACATTTTAACCATCTCGCATTCAATCAGTAGGAGCTAAAACCACACACTACCAATGAAAAGAGAGAGCAAAGAAAAGCGGCTCTCTGATACCTGCAAAGCCGGTGCACATCACACAATCAGCCCCACACATCTGTACATCTGCGTGAGACCTGTCTGTGTGTGTGTGAGAGAGACAGAGAAAGCTCCGAAATCCGCGCTCACACTTTATACTTCACTAAGCCAACTACACTGCTCCTTTTTCCCAGTTGGGACCAGGATCTGTTTTTTCCTTTTTTCTTTTCTTTTTGCTCCATATTCCAATTCGTTTTAATGATTTAATCAGAAACACAATCCCATCGATATCGCATAGCTGAAATGCCCTCTTCCACGATATTTTTCATCTCGACCTCAGAATGTTTCGTAGCTTTCATGTTATGTAGTTTAAACCAACCTGAACGGCGTTATTAGCCGAGCAGGAACAGAGCGAAGCGGCTACATCGACTCGGCGTGAATCTCCAAGAACGACTGCTATAAGAAGCCGTGGCTAGCCTGAGAATGTAGCCCCACCGCGGGTTTCAGACTGGGAGAAATTTAGTTGTAGTAGTCGATTTATTTGGCTGAATCTTTCAGTTTATTTTGACCAACAAATATTTAAAAGAGTTTCTCTCACCCATGAAGTCCAAGGGAAAAATATCACGTTCCCTTGACGACAGGCTCCAGTCGCGCGCATCGATGTTTGAATCCAGAAAAGGCTCGCGCACAGACTCCATAGCAGTAGACACACGAGCGGACTGTACCTGCTGTGCGATCAAACAACAGGAAAACTGTCACGAACATACGCTTCTGCGTCTCGGACACGCGTAAGCTGTGATTCTTGTTAGCCTCTGGCCGTGGTGTCGGCTAGCGAGGCTGTTGCTTCAGGCTCTGCCATCACTAGCGCGTAATGTTTTCGCCCACCTGAAATGCGACAGGCCCTGCCCCCTACAATACGATTGGATAGTGGCTTGCGAATATGAAGAACGAGCAAATCCAGAAGCAAAGGACGATAAAGCACTGTCCAATAGTAGCGCGGGAGGGGCGGGATTTGTCTGAATACGGGTGCCTCTCGCCAGCGCGGAAAGAACGACGAACTGAGAAAGAACATCCGATTAACGCGATTTTCCGCGCGGAGCGAGTTCTGCATTTCAGCACAACGTTAATTCTCTCGTTAAAAAAAGTATAGTAAAGTCCAACATGGGGTCATGTGCCTTTTATACTAGAAAGCGAAGAGAAAACCTCCAGCGATTTATAATACTGCGTGATTTGAAATGAAGACTAAAGGAATTGGAAATGGAAAGGTGTTAAGTAAGATCGTTAGGTAAGAAAATGCTACTTAAGTAATAGGAGGTTAAGCTGTCATTTGTTTTCAGAGCCACTATTTTTACGGAATTTTGTTAACCCTCACCCTCAAGGATGAACCGTACTCTCTCTCTCTCTCTCTCTCTCTCTCTTTCTCTCTCCCTCTCTCTCCCTCTCTCTCTCTCTCTCTCTCTCTCTCTCTCTCTCTCTCTCTATATATATATATATATATATATATATATATATATATATATATATATATATATATATATATATATACGCGGTGGTTTTCAGCAGCAGGCACTGGGAAGCTTCCTAGGATTGAGGACGTATATAAGCAAATAAGTAATATGACTAGAATAGCTTTTCTTCATCTTCAAGCTTTTAGAAAGGTAAAAAATGTGCACTGTCCCTTTAGGAAATCCAAAATAAATCCAACATTCTGGTTGATGGTGGTATTACCGCAGTGTGGAATCACTGGCATGGGAATGAATATACAGCTATCTGGAATAATCTCCAAGCTGGTGTAATGAAACTGAAGAACATAAAGACGTTTAGAAGTTGTATCTGACAAACTGGCCTACCTACATTTTCGCAGGCCTAGCCCAATGAACCACCCTGCATTGCTTGCCAATTAAACTGACTATAAAAGATTCACTACAAAATTCTGCTACTGACATGATAAGCTCTAAATAACCTCCGCCCTCATATTTTATATTTCTCCTATTACTTGCCCACCATATTTTATATGATGATCACATTTAGGTGCTGACTTGCTATTTGAACTGATACAGGGTACAGGGAGTAAATTTCTTCTGTATAAAGCTCCTTGCGCTATGGAAATTACCTTCCTGTCAGTGTTATAGACTCAGACACAGGCCCATTTTTTAGTCTAGATTTAAAACATGCTTGTTTAGTCAAGACTTTCAATTTTTCCTGTTAGATAAAACAGACAAATCATCTTCCAACACAATGGTAGTCAAAAATAACAGCAAAGACAATGCAGAAAAAACTTCATGTGAGGCCTGCACATGTCCCTGAGTTGCCCAGCTAGAGCTTCGAAGAAGAATCTCTTTAGAGACCTGAAAAAGTAGTACAACAATACCTTCTATCCAACCTGACAGAGCTTGAGAGGCTTTGCAGAGAGGAAAGGGCAAAGATGCCAAAATCCAAGCATGCCAAGAAGCCTGGCACTCTAAAAAGTGCTGGGTTGAAAATTTGGGATGTTTAATCCACATGGCTCAGTCACTGCTGGACATGGACAAGTTTAATCTAACTCAGCAAGATTCTTTGGTCATTTAACCCAGTAAGATGGACAAGAGCTTAGAACCATTAATGGTTGTTCATCAAAATGCTTCAATAGAGTAATTCCACTAAAAGTATTACTAAAATAAATGGTATGTTCAGATTAACACAAACAATTACAGATAAATATTATTTGAGATGTGGTAAAGCAAATTATATATGCAATAATACATGTTTTAGACATATCTGTTTCAACATCACACTGTTGAATGCCATTACAATTTGAACTCACTGAGCACTTTATTTATCTACACTTATTGTCCAATTTATCAGATTCACTTACCATATAGGTGGTGGGTCATTCTCAGCGCCGCTCTGGTGGTGGTGGCAGATACAGCACTGCTGTATCTGATCCACATGTACCAGCACAACACACCACTGTGTCACTGCAAAGCTAAAAATTATCCACCAACCTAATGAAACCTGCTCTCTGGTGGCCCTGTTGATGTCCTGACAGTTAATGAATAGGGTAAAGTTGAGAAAAGCCAAATGAAAAAACATTTTATCACAAAGAACTAAAGATTAAGTAAAGGTTCATCTTTATTGCTTTAATTGCAATTCACATGTCATTGCTGTGAAAGGAAAAACATGTCTCTCCATTGTTTCTATTTTTATTTTCTACATAATTTGCATGAAAAAAAAGATAAATGAACAAATATAAATACTTAAAAAGTATTGCAAAGTTATCATTTATACTAAGACAATTTACCTGGATTTTATACAGCGACAGGTTATTGAAAGAAAGAAATCTTTGACCAATCACTATACATGCACATGTGCACTTTCACAGCTAGCTATCTCTGCCTTAGCTAACTAGCTAGCCTTAGCTCCCCATTATCTAGATAGCTAGCTTTGTTTCTCAGCCCTTTTTTGATTGACAAGCCTGACAACTAAAATATGAAGTTATGGCCTTATAGCAAGAAACTATAAAACCCATAGCCTGTATTAAATGTTTGAAATAACCTGCATTAATTGGTCATAAAACGTGTTCTTATCTAAATCTAAGTTCCAAGTATAGACAAACACAATGTGCTTAACCTAATACCACACAAACATCTATAATATTTCATGCCTGTCACAGTGCTGCTGGAAAACGTAAGTGAACCCTTATGCTTATTACTTCAACAAAAGCTAGTTAGAGTCAGGAGTTAGCAAACCTGGAGTCCAATCAATGAAACGAGGGAAATTTAAAAATTCTAAGCGAGGTGTAGAGCTCTTTGACTTATAAAAGACACTCAACAGGCATGGTGTCCATGGCAGAAATTGTTTGGGAAGAACATGCAGTACTACATGTGGTATAAAAAGGTCACTGCATATCAATATTATCCCAACGGTGAAGTATGGCAGTGGGAGCATCATGATTTGGGTCTGCTTTGCTGCTTCCTGCCACTTGCGATCATTGAGGGAAAAATTCTCAATTCTCAATTTTATCAAGGTATCCTAAAGAATTAGCTCAGTAGATGTTGGAGGAGCAGCAGGGCAATAACCCTAAACACTGAAGTAGATCTACTACAGAATGGCTTAAAAAAAGAAAATCCGCCTTTTGGAGTGGCCCGGTCAAAGTCCAGACCTGAATCTAATAGAGATGCTGTGGAATGACCTCAAGAGAGCTTTTCACACCAGACATCCTGAGAATATGGCTAAGCTGAAGCAGTTCTGTAAGGAAGAACTGTCCAAAATTCCTCCTGAACGTTGTGCAGGTCTGATCAGTAGCTACCAGAAACACTTGTTGGAGGTTATTGCTGTCAAAGGAGGGTTGACCAGTTATTAAATCCAAGGGTTCACTTACATTTTCACCAGCACTGTGAATGTTTAATGGTTGTGTTCCATAAAAACATGAAATGTTATAACTATTTATGTGGTATTAGGTTAAGCACATGGTGTTTGTCTATACTTCGGGCTTAGATATAGATCAGATCGATTTTATGACCAATTAATGCAGAAAACCAGGTAATTTCAAAGGGTTCACATACTTCCTTTTGCATTGTACATGCCAAACATTGCACACAAGCAAAACAGTCCCCCCCAAAAATGATGATTCAGTGGTGGTTTTAGATCTGAGTACGTTTCTTCACAAGGTACCGTTTCACAGCCAAGTACTAATAATTTTATTTACATAACGATCACTAAATTATACAAAATGTTAGAAAAAAATTAAAAAGTGGACCAACAAGGTAGGTGAACATAATAACGTGGACAGTAAGGCTGTGCTCATACTTGGCAGGTCTGGTTAGACCAAAAAATAAAGCCTATTGAAATTCAATTAAGACCTTATTTAAAAACTCAGATGTATCAGGAAAACACACTCAAATGCTACTATCAGCAGTGAGGGCTTTTTGTCACTGCATTCTGTGCGTGGCATTGTTTGGGACAACTCCTTACCCGGTCCGTGGTCACAGGCCAGCGTCTGAAGTGCCTTCCCGTAGGTCCAGCCTAACCTCTCATCTCCACAGTAGGGACCTGTGGTTCTCTCTGAAGCCCTTGAGGTCTGCAGACTTGCTGACCTGCCTGAGCACTCACCTCCTGTTGTCTGAACTCAACCCTGGCATCTTTACCCCACGTGTCCCACCGGTCTTCTCATGCTCCCCCTGGGAACAGAGGGAGTGGTGCAAACCCCCAGAGGGATCCGCTCCAGGCAAGCTTCGGAACGACGCAGGGCTAACCTTTGTTTGTTTGAACTGTTCAGACAGGCCAACCTCCTGGTTTTCTCTCCAGCATTCAGGGAGCTACCCTGTCTTCCACTGCTCAGACGGGAGAACCACTCCTGAGTCTGATTCGTTAGAGTATCTTCAAAGAAAAAACAAAACAATAAAGTAAAAAGAGCTGGAGACAAGACGGGAGGTACAAAATTAATACAACTTAAAAATACTTGAATGAATTATGGTACAGTTAAGTTCCTTACCGAACAGTACAGAAGCTGTACCCAGTAACAAGGGCAGTGAGGGATCATGGGCACCTACAGTGCAAATGTTACAAGCCTTGTAGTTTCAGGCTTCCCAAGGCCTCTATCAATTAGATGATCCTGGTTAATCCATCCCTGGACAAGAGGGATACCATCCCAGTGACAGATGAACATGTCTGTCTCACAGAGGGTCACCAGAGGCCCCAACCAAACACTGGCAGACAATAAATACATGTAAGTATTTGCTGATGTTCTCAATTGCTTGTTTAAGAAAAATTTTGTAAAATAAAGGCAACTAGATATAAAAAAGTTATCAGAAAGTGTTTGTGGAGGAGGGGTGTGGTTGAGCTTCACATGGAGGGCCAGTCATGCTAAACCAGATGGGGTCACCTGTGACTTAGTGACTTGCCTACTAATAGTCATGTCTTTTCTTAGCAGGTGGCTGAGAAAGAAACCAGAGATGTTAAGGCACAACTAAAAAGTGCAACTAAAAAGAGACTTAATAAACACAACCAGATAAAACCTGACGCAGAGGCCTTTGTGGAGCTCTTTGAGAGAGTGGCGGTGGACTTGGTGTGGCCAAAAAAGGATTAAGCTGCCTGACTACTCTCTCTGCTAACATGGGAAGCCCAACCTACTCACAGCAACTTTTTGCTCGCAACTGAAGTATGAGGAGTCGAAAAAGGCTGTCCTTCAGAAGATTGACTGCACTACAGAACAATTCTGGATGCTGACTATGCAGGTGTTTGGTTGGGCCTTTGTGTTTGCACAGCAGTTCTGCAACTCAAAAGGGGGCTTCTATATGAGAAGTGTGTCTCTTGACCAGGTGATGCTGGAGCAATTAATTGCACGACTGCCAGGCAAGACAGATGCATGGGACAGTGCCACCAACCGGAGTCATGTGTGGCATAGACACACATTGCAGCGTACTTAGGGGCAGTAGCCGCGATGCAGCAAACCGTCCCTCTTGCTCTAATAATTATTCCTTCTAAAAATAACATTTATTATAACAAGCCATTCAACTCTTTTGAATGGTAGTGTAGCAAAAGAAGTATGATTAATTACCAGTTGCTTACAAGATGCTTCTCATTATCAGGAGAATATGGTGAGCAGCCAGGATGTCAGTAAGAAGCACAGCACTTTAGTGTGTAACGTGGGTAGTGCAAGCAAACAGATGTGCTGGCAGTAATGGTGTCCTCTAGAGGTCTTTCAGCAGCAAAGCTCCTATTTGTTTACTACTGTCACCTTTGCTTATTCTCTATCCAGAAATCATGTAGAAGACAGAATGTATATTGAGAATATTGAGAATATTGATGTTTAGAATTCTGTCTGTCAGTCATTAATTCTAGACGCAGCCTGAGGGGAAAACATGATCTGTGGCTGGTAAATAATTTCTTAAATATTTGTTATAGGTTCATATTTTATTTGATTTATTTTTTTCACTAAGGTCCAATTAATGGAGTTGATTAAAGTAGGAGGAACTCCTCTTTCCAAGCTTGAACCCTAAAAAGCCTATAAACTCCCTTTCCCACCACCATGCTAGCTCCTCCCTGTTCCTCAGTCCTATATCAGTCCTACCACAGTCATGAAATGAAGGGGGGTCTGATCTTCCAGCCACAGTCAGAAGCCACCCAGAACTTCACCCCAGGTTCTCAGATTTCTCCACTCTTCCTCATTCAGTCTTCCCTCGTACTACCACCACATGTTGAAGGCACAGTTTAAACTCCCAAGTATGCTCACACATACAAAAAAATTGTGTTTGGTTACAGTAGTTCATAGTAGACAGTGCAATATTTAATAAAAAATACATTTCTGTCACACACACACACACACACACACGCACACAGAGAAAACACACAAAACATGCCTGTAAACCTAACATTGTGGTGAGTTGTATTTTTCTCTTAAAGTACTGAGTACACTGGTCAGGGATCTAGCAGCAGATTAAAGTACAAAACCCTAGTATAAGACAATAAGGACAAAAAAGTGCATTTGCGGTGTTCAACTGTTCATCAGTGTGATGGCCTGGTTACCCAAAACAGCCATAATTAAATTTTTCATGACAATTATACAACCTCTCTTTATGCCTTAGCGTATTTAAAACTGATATATGTGGTCTGAATAAAAAAACATGAACATGAAAATGAAAGAGTACAAATATTGAAACAAAAGATACTTTATTTTAGGTTACTAAACAACAAAAGTCCAAAAGCTAAAGTAATGCAGTAAAATCAGAAAAAAACATTCCTGTACTCAGTTGCATTTTATTTAACATGATTTTTTACTTTGTTCTACTACTTATTAGCTGACTGGATAATTACATTAATGGCCGGGTGTACTAATTAAGTGGCTGGTGAGATTATAAAAAGCTTTAGTTTTTTTTTTATATTGTCATGTTTTAGAAAGATAAACAAAATTATAAACAGTGCAATCATTTTTTCCTGAAGTAATCTCAGAAAGGCAAAACTTGTGGTTAAGATGTCACACGGGGGCACCATTTTGTTACACTACCAATAGTACATAGTTTAAGCACCTGAAACACTAAAAAATCAAAAAATGGAAATGATCACATTACTATATAGTGTGTTTTATGTGTTCAACTGCTGAAGGTTGAATATCTGATTAGCAATAGCATAGTAACAGTAGCATTGTGTTCTCTGGGAGACTTCATACACAACAAACATTCAAATACCATAATTAAAATATGAAAATATTTTTATACTTTTTTGATTATTTGCAAGCAATAAATACTTTTACTTGCACATTCTGCTGGAAAAGCCAGCATTTGTTGTGCTTTGCATGCTGGTATGCTGGTCTGCAGCAATGGAAGTTAAGTTGCTGGCCACCAGCAAAAAGCAGCATGACCAAGCTACCTGCGAAACCACTACCAGGCCAGCATAAACCCTGAAATCTGGAATACATGCTAGTCTGTGCTGTATATTCTAGCAGGGCATGTGTATATTGGTAAAAAATAGTACTAGGTTACACTACCATCATAAACTCCTTGTTTGGGTTTACTTTGGGTTATAATTTAATTATAATCAGGTATGCTGAGAGCAGTAAAAACAGAAAAGTGCAGGGCAGTGGGCCCCCAGAACGAGGGCTGAAAAACATTGATGTTAACTGCTCTACTGCTACTGAACTGTAGAGCTCTAAATGTCCTCAGTACAGTAGTAAAATAATGTTTTATAATATAAAATTCTGTTTTTATTCCACCTTATTGTGTATGTGTGTATGTTGTTTGTGCCAAACAGCTAACATAATTCACTAAATGTTCTGCGCTCTCAGCTCAGGATGTGGTCTGTGGTTCAGAAAAAGGAGTTGCTAGATAGTGTATCTCACAAAACACACACACACACACAAACACACACACACACGTTTATGTGAATGGTCTAATACATAGACTTCCATTAATTTACAGGAGACTTAATTAAAACCCTACATAGAACTACTGCTAGCATAACCTTAACATTTAATTATCGTTATTATAGCTTGTGGCCCCCACAAGGATAAAACATCCCCATGAGTATATAACAGGGTTTGGTGCCCACAATGTGGCATAAACATGATTGACACACTCACACGCACACTCTACACTCACATACACACACACCTCTTTTGATCGCTTTACTTGTACTATCTGGAACATTGCTGCTGACAACTGTGTTTACACTGTTTACTCCTACCTCTACCTAGTACTACCTCAGTAACAGTATGTTAAATATCTCTGCACTCTATTCACTGCCTAATGTTTAAAAAAAAAGAGTTGTGTCTGTGCTGCACTGTCCTGTCTGTTCAGTCAGTGTAGTGTCTGTTTAATAAGAACTTATGCGTGCACATTTCACTTTGTACTCTTTGCCCCATGTTGTGCTATGTAGTTCCCGGAGGAACATCATTTCACTCCACTGTGTACTTGTACGCAAATGGAATGACAATAAAAGTTTCTTGACTTGACTTGAAGATGTTCTTCAGATGTTTTCCTAGCTCAGAGGTGTTGGCCTTCAGTAGTCTCTGACCCACATTGTCATATGTCTTCCTTGCTTGAAGTCTCCTCAGCTGACCCCTGACCAAAGTGAAGTGGGGAAAAAGGGAGGGAGGGCTGTGTTGTCTGTGCAGGCAGTCTGGTGGAGGAAGTTCTGAGCAGCAATGGGAGGAGGGTGTAGACAGAAGCTGGGCAGGCAGAAACACAAGCTGTTGTAGCTATGTTGTTTTTAGGAGCTGTGCAGTGGGACTGAATGGGGGAGATGGCTGGACCGACAGACACAGAAAAATCTGAAACCAAGCAGTTGAACTGGTTGTAGAATAGGTTCAATTCATTCTCTCTCTCCACATTACCAGTCTCTCCTTTGCTTTCATTCACTGAAATCAGTCATTTGAAATAAAATAATTTGACACACACACAGGATGTTTTGTTGCCTATGAAGTAAGAGGAACTTTACATCAGAGAAATTTGCTTATTTGTCTTCATGACTCAGAAAACTGACAAAATAAAAAACCACCAACCTTTTATAAAACCGATCATCTCTTTTCAGCCATGCAGTGAATGAGCTTCAGTATTATTTCCATACATGTCCATTAACACAGTATAATCAATTATTTGTAATAAAAACCCCTTGACACAATCATATGATGGCTGTTTGCCAAAGATGAGATGCTTGCAACTGTTGCATTTGAGTTTGTTACAGGTTGCTAGACACTTTCTACAATGCAACTCAGTAGACATTCCATTTTAAGCACTAAATTATGAATGTTTTATCATGTACAGCCAGATTACAGACCCACATTTGCACTGAGTGGTGGTAATGGAACCAGGGGTCACCATGTCTACAACACAAGTCTAGACATTTTAATTATTTTCCTTGGACTACTGCATGTATGCGAACAGAAGCTAAAGCAGCCATGCATCCCAGGCTGATCCTGTGCTGGACACAAATTTGTGCAAGATGTCCTTGAGCATCAGTCTGAGTGTGATATGGAGACGCCCTGAGGCACTTTATGTCTAGTAAAGTTAAATCTCTGTTAACTGCCTTGAAGTGAAATTAGTTTCTTGATGTTAGAATCTCTGTTGATGTGTCTAGTCTTGAGATTAACTGTATCAAAACATTAAAGATCTGTTGTGTCTTTGTTTTTTTCAGTACAGATGTCTCAAAATACTGTGTGGCATCATCAGGTAACCAGGATGTATTGGCTGCCTGTTGGACTTTTTAGTAAGGGCCCAATCACATACATCACTATCTGTGAGAATGGCCCCTCAATGATTGGTAAATGTATCAGGGACACTCTGCTTTTTGGTGCAGTGAACTGGAATCTGACCCTCTTTGTGGTAATCGGACAATAATTTTATTTTATTTGGACAATAAAAACCCGCTCAACAGTCTTCTGAACTTTGTATCTTGGCCTAAATTGTTCAACTTCAACAAGTTTTGGATACAATATTCTTACAAGCAAAATCAGGACTTCTCTCATAAGCGCCCTTAGACTTACCGGTTCTTGACTTGGCTTTTCTGCTTCACCGCTGCCTTACTGGTACTCGTGTCTGGACTGCCCTGTTACCATAAACACTTCCGTCAGCTTCACCACTCGTGCTGTTGACCAACTGTCCAGTCTTCCAATGGCCACCCTGCTGCCTGTTTGATCATACTTTGTGCAACTGGAAGAGTTTGCCATCCCATTTTAGACGCTCCTCTGCTGTGTCTCAAGATCTGTATGTTCATGTTAGCGGATTTTTCTTTAAGAACTAATTATGACTTCTTTCACCAAGTCTTTATTTTTACATAGGTCTCAATACCAACGTCTGAGGAATCGTCCTCAACCAAACTGAATATACTTCTCTATGGATCTGAGCTTTGTGCATTTGCAGCAAACCACTAAACTATCGAGAACTATTTAATTGTGACAGTGTTTATTTTAAGCAGCGCAACTTTTCCTGTCTTCACAGTATACAGGCTTTACGGCGCAGTGAACTCCGAGACCAATTGCGTGCGGAGTAAAATCACCAAATCAGATCTATGCAGATTCAGGAGTGCGGCACGCACACAGGCAAGAAGCAGCAGTCTGAGAGTAAAGCGAGTGAGATGGCATGCTCTAAAAGAAAGGCCGATGGCAAAAAACGACTTTTCAACCAGGAATGAAACAGTTTGCCAGTCCATTGCATGGTCGACACACACTCACACCTACGGGCAGTTTGGAGAAAGTGATCAACCTAACATGCATGTGTTTGGACTGTGGGAGGAAACTGGAGTACCCGGAGGAAACCCACTCAAGGTAGCTCTTGTTTTTACCTGAAGTGATGAAAAAAGCATTTATTCAGTTCAGCATTTAAACAGTAAATATACTAAAATATACTAAACGTAACACCTACGCCTGCTGTATACTATATTACATATACAAAAAAAAAATAAATAAATATTATTTTTATATATATATATATATATATATATATATATATATATATATATATATATATATATAAAATACTTGTAAGGTTTATCTGATATATCTTCTGAGTTGGTACTTCACACTTACCCCATACCTGAATACTGTATTACACTAATAAAGCCTGTGGAGTCTCAGCAGATCATTCAGTATAGTACCTGAACACTGTATTACACTAATAAAGCCTGGAGTCTCAGCAGATCATTGAGTAAAGTACCTGAACACTATTACACTAATAAGAATAAAGAGTTGTTTTAAGGATATTTAGAATATTTTTTATTATTTTTGCTGATTTTGGGGTTTTTTCCCCATTTACTTGTTGTGTGTGTCTGTATTTGTGTGTGCCTGTGTTTTTTTGTGTGTTTGTGTTATTAAAGATCATTGTTCATCATGATGCCACCAGGAGGGCCTTCTCACTTTTCGCTCTTCTCCACCTCTTCCTCTTCCTCCATAAGCTTCTCTCTCCATCCTGTCTATGTATGTCTCCGTGGGTGGATTTTGATACACCACACGGCGGTCTCTGGTCTCTTTCTGTCCGCCTGTAGGTCCTCCACACCAGCTGGAGGACAAAATGAGAAGAATCTCTAGAGACAGTATCTGAGTTCTTCAGATTAGAATAATTCTCTGTTCAAAGTCTTAAGAGAAATTCAACCTTTCAAATATATATATTTCTTCCAAAGTGCTAATACTGAAGTATGAGTATTCTTTCTTCTTGATGATGCCATTGAAGAATCATTTTGGGTTCCGTAAAGAAGATCTTAAGGAGGGTGCTTTAAAGAAAGATGAAGAACCTTGTAAAGGTTTAAAGGTGCTTGTATACCAATGATAGCTCGTATATAGAGTCGTAGAACTCTGTAAGAACCTTTATGTTTAAGAGCAGCACATGTTCATGTAAACAGATGTGTTTCTACTACAGAACCTGAGATTTGGATCCTTTACTCACTCTGAGGCGGCTCAGTGTCGTCCACCAGCTTCTCCAGGACAAGCTTTTCCTCCACAGGAGCAGTCTGCTCTTTAGCATGCTCAACTGTCTGCAGCTCGTCTCCTGCTTTCACATGAAGAAACATTAACAGCTGTCCAAATTTATCACTGTTGTTCAATCTGATCATTATGTTTGTGTTACTCAAAATTTGGACGTCTGTCGTCTCAGACGCAGCATATGCCAACTGTGCTTCTAGAGATATCGAGCAGAATTAAGGCAGATTATTAATATTAAGCATAATTCCTAAAGAAAAATCAGCAGTTCTTTAAACATTCAGAGCTATTATGATACTAAACATGCTACTGGTTTCTCCTACTGACCAAAATCATTCAGCAGGAGCTCCAGCAGCTCCACAAGACCTTCTCGTCCAGGTTCTGAAGCCATCATTCGTAATGGCTTCGGAGTAGTATTAAATATTGATAATATACTGATATTGAAGCTGTATCAGCTGATCTGACCTGATCTGATGATTGTGGTGGGGTGGCAACTCAGAAAAACTGAATATCCAGCCTCTCAAGATGGAACTCATAGCTACTTACACTTAAATCTTAAAATGACAACTTGCTCATGTTTACAGATCACATCTCAGATCTATTTAAAAAGTTATTAAAATTAATGTTATCTAAAATAAGTTCTATTTAGTTCTACATATAAAGCAAGAACAGAACACTGCACCATTAGATTGGAACTCAATCATGTAACTCATATGCAAACCTGCATTACTACTAATAACATTTTAATACTAGTTATTATTTCTGGAGTACAACTTTTGGAGGTCTTAACCTCTGCAGTTCACTGCTGCTCTGTAGTGCTGGTAAATGCTGGATCCTGTTCTCTCCTAATGATGCTGCTGCTGCGGAGACCGACTCCCCTGGTGGGATTATTAACATTTTACCTGATATAACCCAAAGTCCAAAGAAATTTAAAAAATAAATAAATAAAAGGTGGTAAAAGGAGTAAAGGTGGTCCTGTTAGAACAACAGTGTCCAGCCTTATCCACAAAGGGTCAGTGTGGCTACAGGCTTTATTCAGTGTGTGTATGTATGAACACAGTAGTGTTGATGTTCATAATTATTACAGAACGTTTAAAAATGGGTAAAAAGGTCTGACAGAAGAGGAAACGAAGTGAAACACCTCAATGCTAAAAATATCCAAGCTGATTGTATCTGACGGTCACACGGTAAAGAAGTTACTGCAGAATAGTGAAGGTGGTCAGAAGAAATATTAGATTTGGAAAATCAGAATAATAAAAAAAACAAGCTGCAGAAATGCCTCCATCAACCAGCAAGTCAGTGTTCGAAGCCTGTTGGAAAAATAAAGTAAACAACTTGCTGTAAAGTTTAAATGCTACAGCAAAATTATGTGGGCCATGATATCAGGGGCAGTGCGCTATAATATCAAGGCCTGTGGGGTATGATATCAGGGGCGGTGGGCTATGACATTAAGCGTGGTGGGCTACCTCTGGCAGTGCAGTGGCCACTTTGGAAACAACATAGCGATGCTTTTTACTCTTTGTTTTTACTGTTTGCTGCTCAACAACCACGACTGCTACAACCAGCACCAACTTCTCCCATCACCAGAGCCTGTTACAGCTGAGAAATGATTCACAGTCACAATCTCTCCTTCTAATCAGACTGCTGGAGAAGACACGTGAACTACATCTGCTACGATCCATGGTGCTGCGTGAGTCAGCTGGATGAAAAGCGATGCACGAGAAGGCGCGAGCGAGGCAGGTTCGGGCTAATGGCTAGCTCCAAACGGCCAGACGTTCCATTGCTTCCTCTTTCTAGCACAGTTGCATCAGGGCTGTACATTTATATGTATAGATTGGAATCCAAACATCTGATACCACTAGTGAAAATGCTTCTATTTTGCATTGTTTTGTGATTTAAGAGGTTAAGAGGAACTACAAATTTGATCAGCTTGACTGTGAAAAGTTGAATCTTGACATTAATTTTAGACTTTCTTAGTATTTTCTTTCTTAGTATTCTTAGTATGACAGGATGTGCTCAAGTTGGCATGGACTACAAGTTGGTGTAAAAGCCTCTGATGGGTAGATCAAATGCATTCGAAATGCATATGAACACAAGCTTCAGTAGAAGAGATAAGACTATAAAACAATCTGACATTTTATACAAAGACATCAACACAGGTATAGTGACCAAGAGGGAAAAAAAAAAAAAAAAAAAAAAAAAAAAAAAAAAAAAAAGTGTCAAACCTTGCATATTTCTTTATTTTACTTAATCATAGCTCTGCTTTGTTTTAAAATGTTTAAAAACTTTGTTCATTATCAAGTTTAAATGAATTAAATCCCAAATTCCCAATGTGGTCTCAGACTCATTATATACATTGAATTTATTTTTTCTCTTTGCTTTACTTTTTTAAAAATATATAAAAGTTTTCACAAGCATAACAATAACAGTAGTAAACAAAATAAAGCAATAAAATTAGCTGAAGTTTAAGGTTTGTACACTGTAATAAACTTTACTTGGGCCGGGTAGGGTAATGCTGCAACCACCTTTAATAACCCGGTATGGTGCGGTTAGAGGCTGAAACAACCACACACACAATCTGGGATACATTTATACACAGGAGGGTTCAGGAACATACCAAGCGCACCATAAAAGCTGACCAAATAACCCCCCACATGAATCACAGCAGTCTAAAATTATATTCCACCAAACACAGGGCTAATGTTACTAATACGAAGTTACCACTACAAAAATTCACTTAAAACTCACACAAACAATAGAGATAAACCACACATGGTATTTTTAATCCACCCCCGAGCCCACTCGTTCCGTAGCTTACTTCCCCCTATGTATTAGTCACTTATTTAAAACACAGACACGGATACTGAATATGGGGTAATATAAAAGAAAACTTAACTAGCCCGCCGGCGAGACCCTCCCCCGGGATCTGAGCTTGTGGCGTGGTCCAACTTCCCCGAGAAAACATGCAGATCGGACTCACGCTTTATCAGTTTCTTTGTTATTGGTCATAGACGTTTTCTTTAAGTGATGAGCCAAACACGCGGCTGGACATCTGACCCCCGGCCTATCTAACCACAGGAGGTAGCCTTTCCTCCCCTCCTAGCGCAGGAACAGCTGAGGGGGCTCACCCTCTATCTTCATCGTCAGCTGCTTTAACAGCAGCGAACGACACCCTTCCACACCAGCAACAATCTTCTCCCGTCGCCACAGCCCTCTCACTCACACACCGCCATTGACTCTCCCTCCAGTCTCTCCCGCGCTCCTTCTTAATTGCTCCCATCCGAAGCCCCACCTCCACATTCACTACAACACTCTAAAAAGTGATTTTGTGTTTTAATTAGATGGACTGCTATTTTCATGTTGATTTAACTCCATTACAATAAAATAAAATGTGTTCTAAGAACCTCAACTTAAATACTTTAAAACTTAAAATCTCTTGTTTGACTGACGAAAAAAGGCTTTCCAGACAACTTTCATATACTACGCATGCGCCGAGCGTCTCCACGTCAGCACTAGTTCATCTTCGGACTCAAGAGGACAGGCGCCATCCTTGGAAAACTGCTACACAGAATATATCTTCACGTCGTTCTGAAGTAAGTAAAAGTGACTGGAATCCAAACCTTTTTCATTTAAACAAGGTTGACTCCACACAAACATATTTTTTTGTAATTAAAGTTTTTATTGAGTTTTTGAACATAATTTAAATATAAGTATACTTTGAATATAACATGATAAACACCAAATGAATGAACTGAAAAAAAAGTTGCACCCACCTCCACCCCACCCTCAGGGCAAAGTAATCATCATATCTTTAGGGATCACACATCACATTTCATTAATCCATATCAACCACGATAACAAAAATCTGAAAAAAAAAGGATGCGAAAATGAAAGTAGAAAGTGAACCGCGAAATCCAAAAGCCATAAAGTTCCATCGCCTCAACTCAGTCAGTAGTCTTTTTTCAATGAGTCCCAGAAGCTGCTCCAATCATTGTCTCTGCTCCCTTTCAGATTGTCAAGCATAACCTCATAAGAAGGCTGTGTCCACCATTGATTTAATCCACTCATTTAGCTCAGGGCTTTTTGTGGATTTCCAATGTCTCAAGATGATCCTGAACGCAGTCACAATGCCAACCATCACCATTGAGAGGGCTTTTTTTGAAATGTTCGGTACTTGGGATCTATCTCCCAGCAAGCACAGCTCTGGAGTTTGTGGAATCTCCGAGCCAGTCCAGTTACTCAGAACCTCCAGAATTTTAGCCCAAAAAGGTGAAACCAAGGAACATTCCCAAAAACAATGTAAATATGTACCAATATCCTTTTTACATTTCCAACACAAGTTATGTATCATCAGTTTCATTGTATATAATCTGTTAGGGGTATGATAATATCGGTGTAGTACCTTGTATTGTATGAATTTACTTCTGGCTTCCTTCACGTATTTACCACTATCCGATAGAACATCCAACCATTTCTCTTTTGTGTATTCAATTCCTAGGTCCTTCTGCCATGAAAGCTTAATATTTTCTGAATCCCCGCTCAGATCATAATTTAACAGTTTATACCATTGAGAAGCTGTATGTCGAGCACTTGGCATCTTAATATAATCCAACATTATATTTTTTAAAGTATCTTTAAATTTCGAGGTCACACAATGTCTCATCTGCACATATCCTCATAGGACAAGAATTGTCCATCCTTATACAAATCCCCAAGGGTGTTTATGCCTCTAGAATGCCACTGCTTCCAGAACACTGGTGTTTTACCAATACATATGGCTGGGTTGTTCCAAAGAGATGCATACTTCTCTACCTGATGAGATAGCTTGAACAATTTATGTAATTTAGTCCAGACTTCACATGAATGATTAAAAACTGGATTTGTTGTATCAATCTTTTGCGACAACTTATCTTTAGGGTTAAACAGTGAACATATCTTTTTCAATACTTATCCATTCCTGTCCACTCTCATGTTTCTCCCAATGTTTAACCAATTTAACCATTTCAAATGACAAGTAGTAAAGTTTTGAATCTGAAAGTCCCAGGCAGCCCTTTTCTCTAGTAGCATATAATTTTTGTAATTTTATTTTAGCTTTTTTACCTTCCCATAGAAATTGTTTAATTAGATTCTCATACCTTTTGAAAATATCTAAGGGGATTGTGATTGGTAATATCATAACTATATAATTAAACTGAGGAGTGGTAATCATTTTAATAATATTTATTTTACCCCATAATGTTAATTTTAACTTTTCCCATTTTTCAATATTGGTTTTTATTTTTGATAGCACTGGATTAAAATTTAATAAAGGTATTTCTTCTATTTCCTTACTAAGTCTAATTCCTAAATATTTCATGCCTACGGGAGTCCACTTAAAATTAAATTTCTTGATCATATACGAATGACAGAGAGCAGACAATGGCATGGCTTCTGACTTAGTCCAATTTATTTTGTAACCTGAAATACTTGAATATGTCTGTATAGTGTTCATCAAATGTGGTAGGGATGTAATTAGATATGTAACAAGTGCCAATATATCATCAGCATGGAGAAGCAGTTTATGTTCTTGTTGCTCCGAGGATATCCCTTTAATCTCTTTATTTGTCCTTATGCTCACTGCTAGGGTTTCTATGAAAATATTAAATAATAAAGGGCTGAGAGAAAATCCCTGGCCAAAAAAAGGTGAAATAATACCATGAGTTAAAACTGCAGCCTTTGGATCCCTATAGAGAGTTTTGATCCATTTAGTAAAAAGTGGTCCAAATCCAAAACCCGAAAGTGCTGAAAAGAGAAAGCCCCATTCAACCTTATCAAAGGCCTTTTCTGCATCTAGGGAGATTGCAGCTACTGGTTCATCTCTTGACTGACTCATCCAGATCAGGTGAAAGAGTTCTCTAATATTATCGTTGGAAAATTTTTTCATAAATCCTGTCTGGTTTTGATGTATGATACTAGGAAGAACACGTTGTAATCTCATAGCTAGTACCTTGGTTAGTATTTTACAATCCACATTTAACAAACTAATTGGCCTGTAATTTGAAGGGTCTGTATTGTCTCTATCTTTTTTTGGGATTAAAGATATCAATGCTTCATTAAAGGTAAGAGGAAGCTGTCCTCTTTCAAAACTCTCCTGATACACTCTGTGCAAAACTGGGGCAAGAATATCCAAATACTCCTTATAATATTCTTCATTCATCGGGTCCTGGCGAACTTCATCCCTAAAATTGCTTTTCTGATTTCTCCCTCTGTAATTGCCGTCTCCAACTCCTCTATTTGTTCCAGAGATAATTTAGGCAAATTCAGTCTAGAACAAAACCAAACCATTCACTCTCTCTCTGATTTTTCTCATCAGACACTGTAGATTTATATAATGTTTCATAATAATGTTTAAACACATTGTTAATGTCCTGTGGTGCTGTTACTAAATTATTTCCCCATTTAATAGCAGGAATATTATTTAAAAAGTCCTCCTTTTTAACTTGTCTTGCCAATAATTTTCCAGTTTTTTCCCCTCCTTCATAGAATGTGGTTTTTAATCTAAATAAAGAATATTCCACTTTTTAAGCTCACACATTTCTCTATAAAGTACATCATTGTGCTGTTTAGCTAAAGTAGTTTCTTTAAATTTAATTTCTCTTTCCAATTCTTGAATTTTTCTTTTGGGATGCATATGCTATTACTTTGCCCCTCATATAAGCCTTAGATGCCTCCCAGACAGTCTGAATGTATTCTGTACTGCCAATGTTTGTCTGAAAAAAGAAACTTAGATCTTCCCCCAATTGTTCTTTACCAGATTTATCCTGTAAAAGCGATACATTAATTTTCCACCTTGAACTACGCATAGTCTCCGATCCTAATTTCACATAAAGTTCGGTAGGAGCATGGTCAGTAAGCGCAATAGTTCCGATATCACAATTTACCACATTGTGTACCAGGGGTTTTGAAGTCAAAATTAAATCAATCCTAGAATGTTATTTATGACAATGTGAATAAAATGTGTATTCCCTTTTAGAGGGGTTAACTAATCTCCATATATCAACCAGACCGATATCTTCCATTAACATGTGGACTGCATCTCTACCTTTAGATTTATATGAACCTTTAGTTGAGCTCCTATCCAGAAAAGGATCCATCACCTCATTAAAGTCTCCTGCCAGTATCACCTGCCCTGACATATCTCCCAACACCTTATTTATATAATGAAAGAAGAGAGGATCCTCCTCATTTGGTGCATAAATATTAGTATAATTTTTACACCCTCCAGTACTGCTTCCACACAGATCACTCTTCCTTCTGTATCTTTAACTTGTTTTACCAGTAAGAAGTGAACATTTTTCTTAACAAGTATTAATACCCCATTTTGAGTGCTTGACTTAGAACTATGAAAAACATGTCCCACCCAACCCACTTTAAACCTTAATTCCTCTCCCTCATTTAAATGGGTTTCCTGAAGAAATACAATGTCTGCTTGATTCATCTTGAGATAATTCAATATTTTATGCCTTTTGGTCGGGTTTCCACATCCATTAATATTCCAAGAGATACATTTTATATATTTCCCAGTCATTTCAAATTTCTAATTGGTAAATTTTTTAATCCTGTAATCATGCTTTCAAAACAGATATATTTGCTTCCCTGTCTCCTAAATGAACCCCTCTCCTGTGAGTGCACCAAGTCAAAACAGAACCATGTAAGAATGAACATTTAGCAGAACAATAACAAAATTAAAACCTTCTTATTTCAGCTGCTTAATGCAGCTTAAAAATACAAACCAAAAGAAAAACCTATCAGTTCCGTGGTTCGTCGCTCTCCTGTTTTCTCCTCCGGTGATGACACGTCGCGACAGAAAGTCTACCTCGTCCCGTCCCAACAGTCATGTTGGAGTTCTCTTCCTCCCTGCCAGCTTCTTCACCGATAAGCCTCTCCGCTGCTTCGGCCGAAGTGAAGCTCACATTTTTTCCACGCCAGAAAATCCGTAGCGTCGCTGGGAACGCCAGGGTGTATTTAATTCCGCGCCCCTATAGCTTCCTCTTCACCCCGTAAAGGTCTTTCTCTTTTCCGCCAGCTCTTTAGACGAATCAGGGAATATTGATACTCTACTTTCTTGCCAGTCAAAGCCTCGCTTCTTCTTTGCTGCCGCCACCACCTTGTCCCCTCGCCGACTGACTCAGGAAACGAATCAACACCGATCTCGGGGGGCGACCGGGTTCTGGGGCCAGGCCGGCCCGATGCGCTCTCTCAATCTCCGCTTCGTCATTAATACCGAGACCTTCCTGCAGCATTTTCTGGACACAAGTCAGAAGAGTTCCATTCGTCCCAAGTGTCTCCCTCAGTCCAACCACTTTCACGTTATTCCTCCTACTGTGACTTTCCAGAGTCTGCACGCGAGCCCACAATTCCTCCACCATTTTGTTTCGCTTTTCATTCTGAGCTCCATATTTCTGCTCCGTGTCCTCCAATTTGAGACTCGCTCTTCCACCTCGTTTATTCTACCGCGGTCACGCCATCTGCACTTTGAAAAAGCTCGGTCGCGCTATCTGCACTAAGGGTTTAAGTGCGCGCCTAAACTGCGTTTTACGGTAGCAGCTCGCGCTTTCAGTACAGATACTCAAAAAGAGAAAGAAACAAGTTTTATAGCCTGATAAACATAACTAAAACAAGTCTAACACACACACATGTACTAGAAATAAAACACATGTTAAAACCTATATGTGGAGCAGATAAACACGGTACAAATAAAAGTGTCATATCAGACCATTATTTTCCAGAAGAACACTCTCTCATGTACCCATGTAATGAGGAACAAGTAATTTTACTGTAGGAATTTGGAGTAATGGGATGACAAACTTGTGAAAAGTGTCAATTTGGTTCTAAATTGATCACAATTTGAGGTCCTATGAAATGGGCAAATCAAATTGTTATCCACTTATACTACCATATTCCTGAAGAACACTCTCTTATGTACCCATCCTATAAGGAACAAGTAATTTTACTGTAGGAATTTGGAGTAATGGGATGACAAACTTGTGAAAAGTGTCAATTCGGTTCTAAATTGATCACAATTTGAGGTCCTGTGAAATGGGCAAATCAAATTGTTATCAACTTATACTACAATATTCTTGAAGAACACTCTCTCATATACCCATGTAATAGGGAAAAAGTAATTTTACTGTAGGAATTTGGAGTAATGGGATGACAAACTTGTGAAAAGTGTCAATTCGGTTCTGAATTGATCATAATTTGAGGTCCTATAAAATGGGCAAATCAAATTGTTATCAACTTACACTACCATATTCCTAAAGAACACTCTATTATGTACCCATCCTATAAGGAACAAGTAATTTTACTGTAGTAATTTGGAGTAATGGGATGACAAACTTGTGAAAAGTGTCAATTCGGTTCTAAATTGATCACAATTTGAGGTCCTGTGGAATGGGCAAATCAAATTGTTATCAACTTATACTACAATATTCTTGAAGAACACTCTCTCATATACCCATGTTATGGGGAACAAGTAATTTTACTGTAGGAATTTGGAGTAATGGGATGACAAACGTGAAAAGTGTCAATTCGGTTCTGAATTGATCATAATTTGAGGTCCTATAAAATGGGCAAATCAAATTGTTATCAACTTACACTACCATATTCCTGAAGAACACTCTCTTATGTACCCATGTTATGAGGAATAAGTAATTTTACTGTAGGAATTTGGAGTAATGGGATGACAAACTTGTGAAAAGTGTCAATTCGGTTCTAAATTGATCACAATTTGAGGTCCTGTGAAATGGGCAAATCAAATTGTTATCAACTTATACTACAATATTCTTGAAGAACACTCTCTCATGTACCCAGGTAATAAGGAACAAGTAATTTTACTGTAGGAATTTGGAGTAATTGGATGATAAATTTGTGAAAAGTTTCAGTTCAGTTCTGAATTGATCACAATTTGAGGTCCCATAAAATAGACAAATCAAATTGTTATCAACTTGCACTACCATATTCCTGAAGAACACTCTCTTATGTACCCATGCTATGAGGAACAAGCAATTGTACTGTAGCAATTTGGAGTAATGGGATGACAAACTTGTGAAAAGTGTTTATTTGGTTCTGAATTGATTACAATTTGAGGTCCTATAAAATAGGCAAATCAAATTGTTATCAACTTATACTACCATATTCCTGAAGAATACTCTCTCTTGTACCCATGTTATGGGGAACAAGTAATTTTACTGTAGGAATTTGGAGTAATGGGATGACAAACTTGTGAAAAGTGTCAATTCGGTTCTGAATTGATCATAATTTGAGGTCCTATAAAATGGGCAAATCAAATTGTTATCAACTTACACTACCATATTCCTGAAGAACACTCTATTATGTACCCATCCTATAAGGAACAAGTAATTTTACTGTAGGAATTTGGAGTAATGGGATGACAAACTTGTGAAAAGTGTCAATTCGGTTCTAAATTGATCACAATTTGAGGTCCTGTGAAATGGGCAAATCAAATTGTTATCAACTTATACTACAATATTCTTGAAGAACACTCTCTCATATACCCATGTTATGGGGAACAAGTAATTTTACTGTAGGAATTTGGAGTAATGGGATGACAAACGTGAAAAGTGTCAATTCGGTTCTGAATTGATCATAATTTGAGGTCCTATAAAATGGGCAAATCAAATTATTATCAACTTACACTACCATATTCCTGAAGAACACTCTCTTATGTACCCATGTTATGAGGAATAAGTAATTTTACTGTAGGAATTTGGAGTAATGGGATGACAAACTTGTGAAAAGTGTCAATTCGGTTCTAAATTGATCACAATTTGAGGTCCTGTGAAATGGGCAAATCAAATTGTTATCAACTTATACTACAATATTCTTGAAGAACACTCTCTCATGTACCCAGGTAATAAGGAACAAGTAATTTTACTGTAGGAATTTGGAGTAATTGGATGATAAATTTGTGAAAAGTTTCAGTTCAGTTCTGAATTGATCACAATTTGAGGTCCCATAAAATAGACAAATCAAATTGTTATCAACTTGCACTACCATATTCCTGAAGAACACTCTCTTATGTACCCATGCTATGAGGAACAAGTAAATTTACTGTAGCAATTTGGAGTAATGGGATGACAAACTTCTGAAAAGTGTCAATTTGGTTCTGAATTGATCACAATTTGAGGTCCTATAAAATAGACAAATCAAATTGTTATCAACTTACACTACCATATTCCTGAAGAATACTCTCTCTTGTACCCATGTTATGGGGAACAAGTAATTTTACTGTAGGAATTTGGAGTAATGGGATGACAAACTTGTGAAAAGTGTCAATTCGGTTCTGAATTGATCATAATTTGAGGTCCTATAAAATGGGCAAATCAAATTGTTATCAACTTACACTACCATATGCCTGAAGAACACTCTCTTATGTAACCATGCTATGAGGAACAAGTTATTTTACTGTAGGTATTTAGAGTAATGCGAAGACAAACTTGTGAAAAGTGTCAATTCGGTTCTAAATTGATCACAATTTGAGGTCCTGTGAAATGGGCAAATCAAATTGTTATCAATTTATACTACAATATTCTTGAAGAACACTCTCTCATATATCCATGTAATAAGGAACAAGTAATTTTACTGTAGGAATTTGGAGTAATGGGATGACAAACTTGTGAAAAGTATCAATTCGGTTCTGAATTGATCATAGTTTGAGGTCCTATAAAATGGGCAAATCAAATTGTTATCAACTTACCCTACCATATTCCTGAAGAACACTCTCTTATGTACCCATCCTATAAGGAACAAGTAATTTTACTGTAGGAATTTGGAGTAATGGGATGACAAACTTGTGAAAAGTGTCAATTCGGTTCTGAATTGATCATAGTTTGAGGTCCTATAAAATAGGCAAATCAAATTGTTATCAATTTATACTAGAATATTCCTGAAGAACACTCTCTTATGTACCCATGTTATGGGGAACAAGTAATTTTACTGTAGGAATTTGGAGTAATGGGATGACAAACTTGTGAAAAGTGTCAGTTCGGTTCTAAATTGATCACAATTTGAGGTCCTGTGAAATGGGCAAATCAAATTGTTATCAACTTATACTACAATATTCTTGAAGAACACTCTCTCATATACCCATGTAATAAGGAACAAGTAATTTTACTGTAGGAATTTGGAGTAATGGGATGACAAATTTGTGAAAAGTGTCAATTTGGTTCTGAATTGATCACAATTTGAGGTCCTATAAAATAGACAAATCAAATTGTTATGAACTTCTACTCCCATATTCCTGAAGAACACTCTCTCTTGTACCTATTTAATGAGGAACAAGTAATTTTACTGTAGGAATTTGAAGTAATGGGATGACAAACTTGTGAAATATGTCGGTATGATTCTCTATGTACCAATATTTGAAGTCCTAGAAGGCTAATCAAAGTGTTATCTTATCAGACCACCACGTTCCTGAAGAGTACTATCTCCCGTCCTCAATATGTATGGAATAAGTAATATTACTGTACAAATTTGGAATAATGGGATGGCAAACTTTTGAAAAGTGTCTATGTTGTTCTGTATATACCACAATTTGAAGTTAAAAGTGCTAATCAAAGTCCTGTCAACTTAGACCACCATTTTCATAATACCATTTCTAAATACCGTTTCTAATCCTCTTGACACTTGAATGAAAAAATCTATAATATCCACTCAAAACTCAAAAACTTGTTTCAGAGCAAGCAAGCTTTACATTAAATAAATCTTATTTTTGTTTAGTGTATTATGTGTGGTGATATTTTTGTGTGGTTACTGGAAGCTTGTTTCCTGCAGTTTATAGTTTTATCTTCCACCAAAGTCACTACCTTTCATTAGGTAGGCACTGTTCAGTTCAGACCATATAGTTCAGGTTGCTCTGGCAACTGATTGGTAACACCCCTTTGAGCAGGGTCAAGGAAATCTCACCTCCTGTAAGGGGGTGAACCTCCAAACTGTATTTTCTTTAAAATACATATGACCTCTTAAAAAAGGAAGAGTGTAAAAATATGGCCATTTTGTACTATATCATTAACTTTCATGCACTTTTTTTCAGTAACTTTTGGGCTATAAATAAATAAAAAATATCTTGAATTGGGGGATGCCACCTTGATGTTTAGTTTGGTCCGTGTGTATAGGGTCACCAACAGGTGAACCTTTCCAGAACTCTGCAGATGCTGGACGGAAGCGTCATGTTTTGAGAGTTTATTTCTTAATTTTTAGTTTTGTAATAAACAAACAGTGTTCAAAACATATAAACAAGTAAAACAGAAGCATCATGGATCCAACAGAGAACAAAAGGTGAGTTATGCCTGTTTGTACAATATTGACATTATTTTTTTCTTTACAATTTTAGCGGACAACCTTGTATTACATTTTGTATTAATTTGTATTCAAATTAAAAACAGTGATTGTACTATCATTATATAGTAATTCTAGCTATTTTGTATATATGTAGATGTATATAAAAATGACAATTGTAGTATGACTCTAATGCTGAAAATTACATTACAAAAATGTAGTAATGCCATTTTAATGGTTTTTTTAATACTGTCATAGTATAGCAAACTGTATCACAGCCCTTTACACTGTTTGCTTACACTGTGACATTAGTAAGCAAATTAAGAAAATGCTTATTTACTAAAAGGTCTTTACAACAACTAGTGGCTTATTGTACACTTGAGGTAATTTGTTAGTAACTCCATTTAAATTATTCTTTACAGAACAATCACATTCAGGACATTTGGAAAGGTATGTAATGCAATGTATACATACAAATATACAAGTGCAGTTGAAATTATTCAACTGCCCTTGAAAAGTGTTTATTAGCAAAATTTGCAAAATTTCAGCTGTTTGCAATAAACCACTTGACCCAAAAAATTGAATGAACGAAACATGACTAATATAACAAGTGTTTTTCCAAATTCAACACACAATATTTTTAATGACTACTACTTTTTCAGAATTATCCACCCGCTTTACAACAAACATCTTTAGTACTTAGTAGAGACCCTTTTGCTGTTCTGTACTGCCGCAAACAAGATGAATAGCCAGACATCAGCTTCTGGCAGTGTTCTTGAGGAATCTTAGCCCATTTTACATGGGCCTATTTTTCAATAATATTGAATTTGTATGCTGCTACCATCTTCTTCAAATCTCACCAAAGATTTTCTACTGGGCTCAAGTCAGGCGGCTGTCCACCAAGGCCTGGTTTTAGAAGAAGTCCTGAAAGATTCTGGAGTGGTCATCACAGTCGCCTGACTTAAAGCCCATAGAAAATCTCTGGTGGGATTTGAAGGAAGCGGTTACAGTAGGTCATAAGAGTTAAAGTCTCTACTAAGTACTAAAGACTTTGTCATGAACGGCTTGAATAATTAGAATATAGAAAATCAATACAGGTCATGTTTGGCCCATGTTGAGCATTAGAATAAGTTTACATAGCTTGTGCTATCGGTTAAGGTTTGCAATGGACATTGAATAATTTAAATTGAAATTATAATTCAGAATTACTGCCATGAAATAAAAAAACAACAACTAAGAGCTTTTGTAAAAAAATGCATTTTGAACTTACTCAACAGTCCAGGAAGCTGAAGATCTCTTTAGAAGATCTTTCCAGGCAGATTCAGCTGATTCAGAGCTCATCAAAACAGCATAAAAAATGTGAATCTCCACTGAAAGATCATGGCTTTTGGGCAAGGCTGTGCTCAGTACTAGGTGTAGCCAACACATCTACAAATAGATACCGACTTAGAAGAGCACACTACAGCTACTGTAAGGTATGTGTGTAACACTGTATTAATACACTTCTTAATTAATTATTTTAAAATTAAAATGGTCAAAAAAGAAATACTGCTAAGCTATTCAACACAGCAAACAAAGAACTTTATTAGCAGTACCACTGCATTACAACTTCAAAAATGATTGATTTGATGTTATGTTTTTCTTAGGATTCAGTTTCAGGAGAAACTGTGCATGAGGAGGATGATGCACAAGAGGTGGAAGATGTGCAGGAGGAGGAGGAGGATGTGCAGGAGGAGGAGGATGTGCAGAAGGAGGACTATGTGCAAGAGGTGGAAGATGCACAAGAGGTGGAAGATGTGCAGGAGGAGGAGGAGGATGTGCAGGAGGAGGAGGAGGAGGATGTGCAGGAGGAGGAGGATGTGCAGAAGGAGGACGATGTGCAAGAGGTGGAAGATGCACAAGAGGTGGAAGATGTGCAGAAGGAGGATGATGTGCATGAAGAGGACAATGTGCAGGATGTGGAAGACGCACAAGAGGTGGAAGATGTGCAGGAAGAACATGATGTGCAGGAGGAGGATGTCAGTGATAACAGTAAGGAAGAATTCTTTATCAAGTGTCTTCCAGTACCACCATCATTCTTTTTCATTCCACATTCAGCTTGGAGAGATCTTCGAAAAAAACAAAAAAGAAATCACTTCAAGGGACTGCAATGGACAAATGTAATTGCAAAAGGCATTCGGTCTGTTCACCCATATTGCAGTTTTGCATTTATAGGGCACAGAGTCAAAGTCATTGGATCAAAAAGGAACGCACCCCTTTTTAAATGTTCAGGGTATTGCTCATTTAGTGACTGCCCTGTTGAAGTAGATGTTGTTGTGTACAGTGACACATTACTTAAAGCACATGTGTTCTTTAGAGGCGAAATGGCAGTTCACAGCAAAACTGAGCTGAAAAGGCGACCTGTAAGAGCAGAAGAAAAAATCAAAATGAGTCAGCAGCTTGCAAGCATGCTTCCAAGAGCTCTTTATCTACAAAACATGCGAAAATTAAAAGATTCCGTAATTGAATCTGGTTGCAGAGATGAAGCTCCAACACCTGGTGTTTTGAAGTCTATCTCCTGGAGACAAAGAAACAAAGAGAGGAAACATGCAAGTGAAATTCTGAGTCTGAAGAAAATGATAGAGGAAAAAACTGACTCACCTTGCGAAGTGCTTCAGAAAGTGTTCCTCCTTCCTAAAGGAGTAATGCTGTGGTCCAAGAGGAGCATTGACGTTTTCCACAAACGGTCAAAAGAGGACATAGTGTACCTTGATGCAACAGGGAGCATTATAAAAAAAACAAAACACAGCTCAGCACCATTCTATGTTTATGAGCTGGTAGTGAGAAACCCAAGCAAAGGTTCTCCCCCTTTCCCTGTAGCAACATATGTGACCTGTGATCACACTACTGCATCAGTATTGCATTTTCTCATTTCATTTCAAACTGATCATGCCAGACTTCATGGACACAGGAACACAAAACCTGTAATGGTTGTATGTGATGGCTCTATGGTCCTCATGCAGGCTTTATCACATGCATTTTGTCAAACAAACCTAAGTGACTTGCTTCAGAAGTACTTCAACGTAGTAACCGGAAAAGGCACTGTAGAAGACTTCAGTCATCCCATTCTTCACCGCTGCCTGAGCCATGTAATGAAGAATGCAAAGACACTGTGCAAAAAACAGTTAGTACATTGTTTTTATCCGTAATGATAAATGCAATTGATATATAGTGTGTATGTGATAAAATTTCAATGCTTTCCATTTCTCCCTTAGTGTACCCACTCATTACAAGCTGGCCATGCATACATTTGGCCTCTTGACTTCTGCAAGTACATTGGCAGAACTGGATCAGATGCTTCTCAGCTGCACTGTACTTTTCTCCAGCCCATGCAGTTCAGAAAATGTCGAGAAACACTTCAGAAACCTACAAACAATGTTGACAACTTTTGGAGCATCACCTGTGAATGACAGCAGCATTGTTGCTGAGGACTTTGAGGTACTGTCTAAATTGTGATTTTGAAAAATCTTTTGATTATCCCATTATACAGTTAGTAATATGTTATTATTATTCTACTTTTTTAGGACATCACATGTCATACACCTTTTCAGAGACATTTTAACAACATCATCAAGAGTGCACCCCTAGATCTTCAAGGTCCCCCTAATGTCTACCATTCAGGAACTTTTATTACATCCTTGGCTACTCATTTCTTGCCTCAGGCAGCACTGTGGACAAGCCTGATGCTCGGTAGGTTATATAATTAAACTACTCAAAGACAACTAGGCATAAAAATTACTGAAACACAACTAGGTTTAAGATTTTTTCTATAGTTACAACCCCGATTCCAAAAAAGTTAGGTTGCTGTGTAAAACGAAAATAAATGTAAATAAAAACAGAATGCAATGATTTGCAAATCTCATAGCCCATATTTTATTCAAAATTGAACATGGGTCACTGATTAGATGCTGAAAGTAACACATTTTACAATTTCATGCAAACTCATTTAGTACTTGAAGACAGCAACAAATCTCAAAAAATTGAAACGGGCCATAAAAGGCTGGAAAAATATGTGATAGCTGTATAGTGCAAAAAAGAAGCCAGATGCCAGTACAATCCAGAATCATGAAGAAGCCATATGTAAGGACAACCTAGAAAAGAAGCCGTCTTTTCTGGACCAAAGGTTATTTAAAATGTAGTGAAACATTTTGCCTCAGTCTATTTTAATGAGTTTTGTCCCAGAGAATACAGCGTTTTTTCTGCATCGTAATGACTTATGGCTTCTTCATAAATCAGCTTTAACTAGCCTTTGTGGATTACATGGCAAACTTAGTTCACTGACAATGATTTCTCACTAAAATGCTCTTTTTATACCTAGTTATGGGAGCTTCACATGACTTATGCTGCAATTTATCCTTCAAAAATGCTAATACTAAAGACCTAAGTCTAAAATATATGAGTCCTTTCTAGGTGACCTGGGAAGGCATGGCGAAGGGGTTGCTTATCAACAGTTTTCAAAAAGATTTTCAAAAATTTCGAAAAAGACAACCCAGGTGGAGTATACATTTTATTTGTATATCGCTGTATTTATTTCTTGAAATTGTATGATATAATGAAACATGCCAATTTCTTTTCAGAATTTCACAAAAGACAATAAGACCCAAGGCATTATGGAAAAGAGCCAGTGGGATCTCAAAAGAATTCGATTTCAGAGAAGATGACTTACTAGACTTGACAACTTTGTCACAACATATCAGGACACACACATTGCCCTTTTAAGAGAATTCGCAGATTCACAGTGTGCAAGAAAAAAGGTTTGTTTTAAAAGTTATCTATGTAAATATGTTTAGTAAAATCAATCAGAAGTGGGTTATATTTTTTTTATTATGCTGCTATTGTACATACAATATTAATTCATAAAATGTGCATTTTAATATTATACATTATAAACAAAAGGTTATTTGTAGACGTTTTTTCAATATTTCAAGATTTATATTAATAACATAAATACATTGTTAAATTATACATTACATTGTGATGAACTATTTGCATTTATATTGTGTCAAATATGTGACACCTGACATTCATTTTGGTAGTTTTGTTGTTTGGTTCTAACTTTATTTTTGATAATTTTAAAATAGAGTTCTGTCTACAGTTCTATTCATCATTCTGGACACATCTAACATTCCTCAACTTTTATTTACTATTGTGCTACTAATTGTCTAAAACCTACACTGTTGTCACTAATTCTATGAATTCTTCTGAAACCACAAAAACAAACATTTAATTCAAAACTTACAGATGACACAATGTGATTTTTGTTTGGCAAATTTACAGAGAGATATTGTATGTGTTTTATAAGGAATGCCAATAATATATCTAAAACTATGTACACTCAAATCTAGAATCAAATGCAATATATTATTTTCTAGGAGCACAGAATTCAAACAGAGAAATGGAAGCAAAGAAAAAGAAACAAGAGGGGAGTCTATGTCAGCCCTATACGGAAGCCATTAATTCTTCGATCAAAACAAATTTCAATGGTAACTGTGAGTAGTTACAGTAATTTCTGATAAATGTATCAATTATATCAGAGTTTTAAGGTAGAATTGTTTTAGATTGAAATGAATGTTACAATAAAATTGTACACAGTTTGTTCTGTTTAGCTCTAGATATGTACAACAGTGAAGTGGACAAGAACAATGCATTTGCAATGCTATAAAATATAAAATATTATTTTATATTTCTTATAAAGTCTAGTGCCAGCAATGGGTCTAAAACACCTGTGGCAGCTGATGACAGGATGGATCAGGACCACACTAAGAAGAAGCCAGATACAGTACAGGTGCATTTTGTATAGGTATCATACTGTTTCTGTTTGACAATGGCTGTTTGTTTTCGGCAGATCTACCCTCAATGATTGATATCAATAGTCTGATAGAATATACCACATACTCTGTACTGTAGGAGAATGATTTATTATTTAATTTAATTGATTCTTCTCTTAATCTGTTTGATCATGTTATTTATTCATTTTCAAACAGGAAACTACACCCACAGTGACTACTGCATATGCCTCACCTCTTGCTGAAATCCAGAAAACAGCATCAAAAATGGTATAGACACCAGATTATAACAATATAAAATAGCTTCTCCTGAGATGTGTTTTATGTTTAATAATTATTAAAACATCTGAACATTTAATATTAATTTAAACAATACTGAGAGGTTATACAACTAAACACATTTTAAGACATTTTTTTGATAAAAATCAATTGTAAAATTAAATTCATAGTAAAACAATTCTCTTATGATAGAAAAGTTGACACCCCACATGTATTACTATTTACCATGTTTAAAACACGAATTAGAGTTGGTTTTGGAGGACTCCTTTAAAACTCACTTTTAATTTGGTTTGTGCTGGATTGTTGAGGTGAGTGGGATCACCATGATCACCAGATCCAAAGAGCTCTCAGTGGCCTTCAGACAAAAGCAGTGATCAAATTCACAGCCACTACCTGCAGCATCACTGTGCCACCCTTAGCCACTCCTCTGTCCTAAAAATAATTGGAAAACATTTAAAACAACTATCAACATGGCCAAGTCAGGCCGTTCTAGCAAGTTCAGCCCACAGACAAGTGGCTCTTACCATAGTTGAGGTCAAAGTAAAGCATCTACCATCAGAAACAGACCAAACACATTAGATCATCACGGGAAGTGTTCAAAGATGAAACCATTGCTGTAAAAACAGAGAACATCTAGGAAATTATTTTGCATACTGTGAATCATCTGTTTCTTTTTTTCTTTTGAAACCTTTTCCCAGACTCATCTACATATGCAGCTGATGTGCTGAACCTGTTTCTAATTTTATACATTTTACAAAGTAAAAAATGTGGAGGGGTCCTAACTTTTTACATTTTACAAATTATTTAAAAGAAAATTCTTTAGTATATTTCTTCAGTGTTTAGTCATATAAAATTCCTATCTTGCAATATTGGTAGAAAGACCATCAAATTTGAATACATTTAAATAATCTCATTGTTAAAAAAGTAGCTACACCCAGAAGGAAGATTACAATGCTATTTGGAAGGACGGTAAAGGTTACCAGGAACAATAAATCATTATTTGACTGATATAAATTATATTTTGACTGATATGGGCAATATGTATTTAGTTGTAGAGGCTCCTAATGGTGTTAAAGTGCCTTTAATAAGCATACAGTATATTTGCATGCGTAGCTTAATAAATATTGCCCATATCATCCAAAATTTGTAATCATGGTAATCTTCGTAACTTGTATCTGCCTTCCCAATAGCACTGCAATCCCCCACTCCCTTTTGTATACAGCTAGTTTTATGACAATGAGTGTATGTTCAAAAAGAAGGTTTATTTTTTCACACATGTAAGTAAGTGAATAGAAGAAAGAACTAATAAGTATAGCTATAACGTTATTATTAATACCTGATGCTATGTGACTACCTAATCTCTATATTATTATGTGTAATATATATCCACAGAGTAATCCAGTGACATTCATGACGTCTACACCATCCACATCTTCTGAACCACCCATTTCTAAATGTGTTCTGAGAGAGAAAACCAATACCAACGAAAGAAAGGTCTCAGTTCCTGTTAAGGTATTTATGTGATATTCTATAATAATTAAATGAATGATTCTAATAAAGATATTTAATGATTCTGGCCTAATCAGTAACAGAAAATATTTATGATGTGCAGTATTGTACTGAATATGTAAACAAGTATACACCTTATGATAAATTGAACCGAAAAGCCTAAATGTCTAATTCATCAACTTCAATAGTACTTAGCTTAAATGTAAAATTATTAAGGGCATGTACTGTGGAAGTGAATTCATTACTTTTCAGTGGCTGATATAAAATTTTGTTTCATAGAAAAACACTGGAAAAAAAACAGGAGAGAAAGAAAACCATGGGCCAATCTGGGGAATTTATTCACCAAAAGGAACCATTCCAACAGCCAGACTGTCACGACCAGTAATTATTCACCATGATCAGCTCATTAACATTCTGGACCCACACACATGGCTAACCAGTGATGAAATGGATTTAGCTTCCTATTACATAGCACAGAAATACTGCGACACTGATGGTTTCCAGTCATGCCTGCTGTTTTCAGCACTTCGTCATGGAGGCATTGTTGGGACACCAGTGAGGCCATTTGTTCAGTTACTGAACATTAATAACAATCACTGGATTACTGTACGCAACATTTTCTGTGGGCCAAATGAGGTGTGCATTTATGACAGCTTAAATTCAACAATCAATGCGACCACACAGCAAATGCTGTCTTGGATGCTTCGACCAGTGTCACCCTATTTTGTTCTTAGAAAAGCCGCTGTGCAAATTCAGAGATCTGGTAGTAACTATGGAGTTCTTGCACTGGCATTTGCAGTGGTTTTATGTGAACGTCTCAGACCAGAAGAGTGTGAGTTTGAAGAGAAAAAACTTAGGCAAAAACTCTACAGAGCTTTTGTTGAGAAACGATCTCCGGTCTTTCCATACAGAAGAATCCAGGCAAAGCCTGAGAGAGACACAATACAGGTTGAAATTTACTGTGTCTGCCGAACCTCACACAATAGTGAGGTGATGGTTCAGTGCAGCAAATGTGACTCCTGGTACCACCCAAACTGTGTACTTGTACCCAGCAGTGCCTTGGACACCACAACAGAGGAGTGACACTGTCAAAAATGCACAAGTTAAAGCACTGTAAATAGAAATGGGTGCAAAATACCAAGCTGACAGGACAGGTAAAAATTGTTTGCAGAAGAAAATGTCCTGAAGTGTGTATATATGTGTGTATTTGAATAGAGTGATGGTTGTGATAAAAGTGGTGCTTCTGCTGGTGGAGTTAAGTTTGGCAATGAGCATTAATAAAATCTAAATGTATAACTACAAACTGAGTATATAAATTCTTTACTATTTCTGTAATTTTAAGGTTTATCAAGTAAGAGTAAAAGGAAAATAAAAATAATAAAGAAACACATTTAAAATAAATAAATAAACAAGGCTGTCAATCAGATGAATATATTAATATAGGTATATTGGAAAAAGAATAGTGGATGCAAAGTCAGGGTATGACATCAACCTAATCCTCTTTCAAGTTATTTACAAAGGGTCACCTTTTGTTCCCCAAACATTTTTGTGATTGTAACACACTGCAATGTAATACATCTGTATAATAAAAAGCATAGAATTCAACCATATTAAAGCATAGAACAGTAGGTGACTTCCATGTCAAAAGTATTACTTTCTTGGCTGTAACCATGCCAGCCATCAGGGCCTGCTGTTGTGTAGTAGGTAGGATTCTAGCAAAATGTCCACAAATAGCCAAATTATGACCTGGGAGAATATTTACCTTAAATGTATCTGAGAAACAATTAAAGATACAAACCCAGAAATTATGTATATAGGGCAAAACCACATTAAATGGTTTAATAATGGTTTCATTTCATCAGACAATGTTTTATCAAGCTCTGTAGCCCATATTTCCTTCACATTGTCGGTGCAAACCAGTAGTGTAAAATCAGAAACAAAATGAGAAATTAAATGTCTGGAGTCAGGATTAGACAGTAAAAGTTCATATATAGTATTTTACACTGGCTTAGTTAGAAAAGATGGTATATTTGTTGGACATAATGTCTATGTTTCAATTATTGGAAGAAATACGAATGAGGAAGATTGAATTTTGTTTTAAGTTGAGCAAAGTAAGCAAAACTATAATTTATATAGATCATAATGCACTTAAAGTACATAATGCAAATATCTCCATGTTAGCTGTTGAGGTATAAATGGAATCTTGGTCAATACAGAACTGATTAAAGACTTTTCACAAATTTGCCATCCTATTAGTCCAAATTCCAACGGTAATCTCACTCAATCTTCAAATATTGAGTACATGAGAGAGTGTTTGTCAGGAAAATATTGGTCTGATATGATAACTTATGGGTACTCAAATTGTGAACTATATATAATCAAATCGACACAGATTTCAACCCAAGTTTGCCATTACTCCAAATTTCCTACAGTAAAATCACTTGGACCTCACACACTGTGTACATGAGAGAGTGTTCTTCAGGAATATGTTGGTATAAGTTGATAACAATTTGACAATTTTACCTGCTTATTTTATGGGTCAATTCAAAACCGAATAGACACTTTTAACAAGTTTGTCATCCCATTACTCCAAATTCCTACAGTAAAATTACTTGTTCCTTATTACATGGGTATATGAGAGAGTGTTCTTCAAGAATATTGTAGTATAAGTTGATAACAATTTGATTTGCCCATTTTATAGGACCTCAAATTATGATCAATTCAGAACCGAATTGACACTTTTCACAAGTTTGTCATCCCATTACTCCAAATTCCTACAGTAAAATTACTTGTTCCCCATAACATGGGTACAAGAGAGAGTATTCTTCAGGAATATGGTAGTGTAAGTTGATAACAATTTGATTTGCCCATTTTATAGGACCTCAAACTGTGATCAATTCACACTTTTCACAATTGACACTTTTCACAAGTTTGTCATCCCATTACTCCAAATTCCTACAGTAAAATTACTTGTTCCTTATAGGATGGGTACATAAGAGAGTGTTCTTCAGAAAAATGGTAGTGTAAGTTGATAACAATTTGACTTGCCTTTTTTATGGGTCACCAATTTGTGATCAATTCAGAACCAAATTGACACTTTTCACAAGTTTGTCATCCCATTACTCCAAATTCCTACAGTAAAATTACTTGTTCCTTATATGATGGGTACATGAGAGAGTGTTCTTCAAGAATATTGTAGTATAAGTTGATAACAATTTGATTTGCTCATTTTATAGGACCTCACATTATGATCAATTCAGAACCGAATTGACACTTTTCACAAGTTTGTCATCCCATTACTCCAAATTCCTACAGTAAAATTACTTGTTCCCCATAACATGGGTATATGAGAGAGTGTACTTCAAGAATATTGTAGTATAAGTTGATAACAATTTGATTTGCCCATTTCACAGGACCTCAAATTGTGATCAATTTAGAACCGAATTGACACTTTTCACAAGTTTGTCATCCCATTACTCCAAATTCCTACAGTAAAATTACTTGTTCCCCATAACATGGGTATATGAGAGAGTGTTCTTCAGGAATATGGTAGTGTAAGTTGATAACAATTTGATTTGCCTATTTTATAGGACCTCAAACTATGATCAATTTAGAACCGAATTGACACTTTTCACAAGTTTGTCATCCCATTTCTCCAAATTCCTACAGTAAAATTACTTGTTCCTTATAGGATGGGTACATAAGAGAGTGTTCTTCAGGAATATGGTAGTGTAAGTTGATAACAATTTGATTTGCCCATTTTATAGGACCTCAAACTATGATCAATTCAGAACCGAATTGACACTTTTCACAAATTTGTCATCCCATTACTCCAAATTCCTACAGTAAAATTACTTGTTCCTTATGGGATGGGTACATAAGAGAGTGTTCTTCAAGAATATGGTAGTGTAAGTTGATAACAATTTGATTTGCCCATTTTATAGGACCTCAAATTATGATCAATTCAGAACCGAATTGACACTTTTCACAAGTTTGTCATCCCATTACTCCAAATTCCTACAGTAAAATTACTTGTTCCTTATAGGATGGGTACATAAGAGAGTGTTCTTCAGGAATATGGTAGTGTAAGTTGATAACAATTTGATTTGCCCATTTTATAGGACCTCAAATTATGATCAATTCAGAACCGAATTCACACTTTTCACAAGTTTGTCATCCCATTACTCCAAATTCCTACAGTAAAATTACTTGTTCCCCATAACATGGGTACAAGAGAGAGTATTCTTCAGGAATATGGTAGTGTAAGTTGATAATTTGATTTGCCCATTTTATAGGACCTCAAACTATGATCAATTCAGAACCGAATTGACACTTTTCACAAATTTGTCATCCCATTACTCCAAATTCCTACAGTAAAATTACTTGTTCCTTATTACATGGGTATATGAGAGAGTGTTCTTCAAGAATATTGTAGTATAAGTGGATAACAATTTGATTTGCCCATTTCATAGGACCTCAAATTGTGATCAATTTAGAACCAAATTGACACTTTTCACAAGTTTGTCATCCCATTACTCCAAATTCCTACAGTAAAATTACTTGTTCCTCATTACATGGGTACATGAGAGAGTGTTCTTCTGGAAAATAATGGTCTGATATGATAACACTTTTATTTGTACCGTGTTTGTCTGCTCCACATATAGGTTTTAACATGTGTTTTATTTCTAGTACATGTGTGTGTGTGTTAGACTTGTTTTAGTTATGTTTATCAGGCTATAAAACTTGTTTCTTTCTCTTTTTGAGTATCTGTACTGAAAGGGCGAGCTGCTACCGTAAAACGCAGTTTAGGCGCGCACTTCAACCCTTAGTGCAGATAGCGCGACCGAGCTTTTTCAAAGTGCAGATGGCGTGACCGCGGTTTAATTCTTCATTGTATCACTGCCACCGCAGAGTTTAATTCCGACGTTGTCTGCTTTATCGTAGTAACATCCACAGTCACACGTAAGACGACACTTACTTTTTTCACTTCAGCAAACAAGTTAGCACGATCAGTATCTTCCTCACGCGGAGGCGACGGGGGACTGGCTCGTCCAACACCTTTACGCTTTATCGTCGCCATTTACGATCCAAACTCACCAATTCTTTCAAAAAAAATCTCCAACTCACGGTGACTCGTTTTCGAGTAAGACCAGCAACAAAAACCCCATTAAACAATGGGTTTCGTCAAATTACTCTCTCAAGCAAGCCATCTAGCTTCGCAACCAAACCGGAACTCCCCACACAAACATAATTTTAACACTGACAGTATCTAGTTTGCGCTAGCTGTCTTAGCTGAAACCTATGTAAATTAGCCGTTTGCTAACTGACGGATTTTTGTGCCCGACAGGTGTTCTAGTTACAGTGAACTAACATCCAAAGGACATTTTATAGGTGTAGTTTAAATAAAAATCCACATAGGGTCATCTCAACTGCATGTTTTAGCGTTCGCTAGCATATGTAGTCACGTATAAGGTTAAAATGGTGAATGGCACATTAAACATCGATTGGCTTGTAGCTAGCAAAACTACCTAACAGGCTAACGTTATACATAAACGCTGTTTTAGTTAGCTAGCTAGAGTGTAACTGGTATCATTCGATTCCTGAACAATTAACTCACTTTAAGTGGTTATATAACCAGTTAGTTAGTTGGTCCGGTGTTTACATGTGGCTTGGTTAGCTAGCTGTTTTCGCAGTTCATGTCCGTGTCCTGCTTTGTATTGTCTTGAATGTTTATAAGCGACCGTTAACGTCAACAGCAGAGGTAGTTCTCTTTCAAGCATTCGTTTCGGTGTCTCACTATGGGATACGCCCCCTTCGCGTATGCCTCAGAAGCCAAATTCCACTACGCCAGCCCATTGGCGAAAAACTCCGTTTTCGATGGGTGCATAATAATCTAGAAGAAAGGCTTCTTCTTCTTTATCCCACCTCGGGTCTTCACCATAGCCCGAGTGCCTTAGCTGGTCGGCCTGTCTCCAAACAGCGGCTACAGCTGGCAAGGATACCGAACTAGCAAGTCCACCCACTAAGCTAACCACCACGTTAGTTTTTAGCGGACGCAGCTAGTTTAACTGGCTGTGTTCTCGACAGACTGGTCACCACACCGTCTCTCTTCAACGCAGCACAGTTATCAGGTGCGACTTAGCACATCAGCTAATGGCAGCAATGCTAAAAGCACCGAGTGGCGAGGGAGAGCCCGCGCGGCCGTGCCCCTGTGGAAACTAAATTTCTGCTAGGGACACACACCAGGTCTGCGTTGCCTGCCTTGGGCTGCGACCTGCCCAGGCGGCGATGAACGACCCTACCTCGTGCGAACACTGCGCACGGTTCACCACGAAAAGTTTGCGCCGCAGACTGGGACGCCAAGCCAGCCTTTCGGGCGAAGACCCCCTCGTTTTTTCTGGCGCTGACGCGCCTAGCACCCAGCAGGTCGCCACGCCTGCTGAACCATCTACCTGGGGTGACCAGCTCGATGCCTATGCCCCTTTCCCCTCTCTGCTCGAAGCAGGAGAGGAGGAGGAGGGAGGCTCAGAATTTCTTATCTCCGACGAGGAGGATGAGTTTCCCCCCTGCTCAGGCAGCGAAACCCCGCAATGCAGCAGAGGCTGTAGAGGAGTTAGAAGAGGCACCATCCTCTCCGACGTGCTGAAACGCGCGGCAGTGAGACTAGACATTCCATGGCCTGCTGTGGTAGCAGAGGCTGCAAAGTCACGCTATGAAGGGAAAAGGCTGCCAAGGGCAAAACGAGCAGCGAGACAGCTTCTCCCTATATTTCCCGAGCTCCTCGACGAGGTAGCAGTTTCGTGGAAAGAAAAGCCCTTTACAGGCAAGACACCCATTCATGGTGGGTCTGCTCTCGACCTGGAAGGGATGGAGAAAGAAGGTCTTCTCCGAATGCCCCCGATGGAGCCCCTGGTAGCAGCACACCTGCATCCGAGACGCTCGACAGCCGCGAACCCGACGCTACCCTCCAAGGCAGATAGTTTTCAGTCAGGCATGACTGAACGGGCTTATAAAGCAGTGGCGCTGTCAGTCAGAGCCATAAACGCCATCTCTATGCTCACTGCATACCAAGCGGAGCTCCAGGATGAGATAGCAGCTACACCAGGCCCATCTCAGTGGGAAGAGATCTGCGTGATCACAGATCTCTCCCTCCGCCTTCAGAGATGTGCGGTTCAGGCTGCTGGAAAAGCCATGGCAACCATGGTTATCCAGGAAAGGGGGCGATGGCTCAATCTGGCTAATCTCTCAGATAGAGAGAAAGAGTCTATCCTGGACGCACCCGTGGTGCCAGAGGGCATTTTCGGCACAGCACTCACGCTGATGCAAAAGAGGTGCGAGGAGAAAAAGAGGGATGACGAAGCCCTGCGGCTGTGCCTACCTAGGAAGACACAATCGGCTCCCCCGCCCTACTTTCGCGCAGGCGACCGCCCGCCCAGCCTCCAGCTTTCGGATCCCAAGGCGACCTAAGCCACAGACAGGTCTACCGGATCGAAGCAGGGCTCCAGAGCCTAGGGCTACCTGCCGCAGGAAGCCCCATACCCAGACGGGAGCCCAGGCAGCTCAGTCGCCTCCCCCACCTTCGCAGGTGGTGAGGAGAAAGAAGTCGTCTGCCTGAGAATGCCTTCACGTTGGGGAAGAGCCAGCCTGCCCCCCATTTGCTGGCTCCCACCCCTCAGTTCTTCAATGTTCAGACGGAGCGATGTTTTGGTTCTCCGCAGCGTTTGATGTGGCAAACAGACCCCGAGCGGCCCAGGAGGCACGGGTCACTGGAATGGAGAGACGGTACTGCGGTGGTCGACGCTATCCCACCACACACACCCAACTCACTTTCTTGGATCTCAGTAAAGACATTTCTGAGAACACGAAAAGATGTGTCTGTGTTGTCTCGCAATTTGTTGCAAAACAAAATAAAGAGAAAAATGTTGCAAAACATAAAACACATCATAAAACCCTCTCAGAGAGTTACCACGCTCTCGGTAACTTTGAGCCATTTAAACGCTGTCACTGTGTTGCCTGTTCGCGCATGCGCAGTTCAAAACGCAGATTCTGTCATTCGCTACCGCTGGAGGGCGCTTGCTTGGTTAAACAGCTGGAGAGCTTGCGTAAAGTCGCGCTGGGTACTGAAGACAATGCAATTCGGTTACAGGTTGCAGTTTGCCACCAGCCCCCCGCAGTTCAAAGGAATACATTTTTCGCGAGCTAGCCCACATTCTTCAAGAGGAAATTTCCTCGTTGCTAAAGAAAAGGGCAATAAAGGTGGTACCGCCCGAGCAGAGCCAGAGCGGTTTCTATTCGAGGTACTTTCTTGTCCCAAAGAAAGGAACTCGAGCGTTGCGGCCCATTCTGGACTTACGTCTTCTGAACAAACGCTTGAGAAAGTACAAGTTCAGAATGCGCGCCCAGGCATCCACCTCACAGGAAATATCTGAGGTTTGCCTTCGCGGGAGTGACTTACGAGTATCAAGTACTTCCTTTCGGCCTCTCTGTGAGCCCACGGGTATTCGTGAAATGCACAGAGGCTGCAATAGCCCCTCTGAGGGAAAGGGGCATCCGCGTTGCTATGTACATAGACGACTGGCTCATTGCGGCGCAGTCGGAGCACGCGGTGAAAGAGCATACGGCGATGCTCACAGAGCACATAACGAAACTAGGTTTCAAATTAAACACAGAGTTAAACACAAATTAAACAAAAGTGTGCTGATTCCGACCCAGTGCATATCTTACCTGGGTCTGACACTGAACTCAGTGTCGTTCAGGGCGAGCCTGTCGGCAGAGAGAGTGGAAAACGCGGGAGAGAGGTTTATCGGTCATTCTGATAGCTCCGCGATGGCGGGGGAAGCACTGGTTGGAAGAGATCATGCAGCTCCTCCAGGGTGCCCCTTGGCCTCTCCTTCTGCACAGGGATCTACTGACCCAGGCACGGGGAGAAATTTATCATCCCCATCCGGAGCGTCTGGCTCTGTGGGCTTGGCCCGTGAGTGGTTTAACTTGGAGGTAACTGGGTTGCCTCCCAAAGTTGTAGAAACCATCCAAAATGCAAGAGCCTCATCCACTAGATCCCTGTATGGATACAAGTGGAAGTTGTTTGAACAGTGGTGCCAAGACAAATGCGAAATTCCTTTCCAGTGTTCTGTGGTGGTAATACCATCGTTCCTCCAGGACCTAATAGATAAAGGAAATCGTTTTCAACTATAAAAGTGTACTTGGCAGCTATTGCAGCTTGTCACGTAGGTTTTGAGGGGAAGACAGTAGGTCAGCACCCCTTAGTCTGCCGCTTCATGACGACGATTGCTTCCTGTTTCGAGGCCACTGTCCCCATCGTGGGACTTATCACTGGTGCTAGGGGCCTTAGCGGCAGCACCTTTCGAACCACTAGACCAAGTGGATATTAAAACACTGTCAGTCAAGACAGCACTATTGGTAGCCTTGGCGTCAGCGAAGCGTGTTAGTGAAATACACGCCCTTTCGGTGCACTCCTCGTGTATGCAGTTCGCGTCAGGAGGATCAAAGGTGTCATTACGGCAAAACCCCGTTTGTTTGTTTTTTTCAGTCTCCCCTTGGAGCTCCAGGCCTTTTGTCCTCCGCCCTTTACATCGCCGGGCCAGCAGCAACTGAATGCGCTGTGTCCTGTGAGGGGGCTGCGGATTTATGTGGAGAGGACAAGATGTTTTAGAGTGAGTGATCAGCTTTTCGTGTCCTGGTCCAAGCCATACACAGGTAAAGCGATTACTAAACAGCGGCTGTCGCACTGAATTACAGAGACGATCGCGTTGGCGTACTCCAGCAAAGGTCTGACAGTTCCGGCTGGGGTACGTGCACATTCAACAAGAGGGGTTGCAACCTCTTGGGCAGTTTTTAAGGGAATCTCGATGCAAGACGTATGTGCGGCGGCGAGCTGGTCCTCGCCTCATACGTTCGTCAGGTTCTAAAAACTGGACGTGACAGCACCGACTGTAGCACATGCGGTGTTGAGCGCCGGCTCCGAGAATGAGCAGTCCAGGCATTTTTACAGGCGTTATAACTGTCAATTGGATGCATTAAAACAAGTGTTTAAAGTTTTATTTCAGTATTTTTTTCTATGCTTTCTTTACACTGGCTCCTTAAGTGTTAATAGTGTGAGGCCCTTGCATCAGGCAGTGTTTCTGCTACAGCCACTTAATGGAAATATTGAGAATTACCAACGGTCCTATTTCTGCTTCAGCAAACTTATGGAAATATTGTAAATTGTTAATAAAAAGGTCTTGGATCTTACCAAACATAAACGCTAAAGGAACGACTCTGGATAATGAACTTACGTCCCCTTCTTTTAATTGCCCTCTGTACTTGGCCTGTCTCACAGTCATTCTGTCCTGCACTGACTTGTGGTAAGGGCAAAGGTGCGTCATACTCTGAAAATAAGAAGGTAAAGAGAAGATTAATACGTTTTTGACGTATTTTCGTTCCTGCCTTCCCTGTTGTAATAAACCTGATAGGTCCAATTCATCACATATAGTGGCAAAAGGTGAAGTTTCTATCTTTAAAGCCATTCTGTAGTAGATTTACTTAGATGTTTAGGGTCATTGTCCTGTTACATCGCCCAACTTCTACTGAGCTACAGCTGGTGGACAGCCACCCTGACACTATTGCGTAGGATACCTTGATAATCTTGAGAATTCATTTTTCCCTAAATGATGGCAAGCAGTCCAGGCCACAAAACACCTTTGGAGTCAACTTGGCAGGGCACCCACATTACAAAGTAGGGGTTCTCTAAGTAATCTCCAAAGTAATCTCCAAGACTTTAGGTATTAACCAGTCCACAATTAACTGTCTATAAGTTAATACCTAAAGTATTGGAGATTACTCTGTAAATCAACCGTTCTTGATCGTAGGTCTTCGGAGATCTCTTTTTGTCTTTTTTTAAGTCAAATTAGCTCCACACCTTGCTCCAATCTTGTTTCATTGACTGGACTTTTGGTTTGCTCCTGACTCTAATTAGCTTTTGTTGAAGTCATTAGCTTAAGGGTTCACTTACTTTTTCCACCAACACTGTGAATGTTTAATGGATGTGTCCAATACAGACATGAAATATCATAACTGTTTGTGCGGTATTAGGTTAAACACATTGAGTCTGTTCATACTTGGGACTCAGATGTCGATCAGATCACGTTTTATGACTAATGCAGAAAACCAGGCAATTTCAAAGAGTTCACAAAAAAAATGAATAAACTGAAAAACTGAATAAACAAATAGCATCATTGTTTGTACATTTATCTTGCTATTACAGTGCAATGCCTGCAATGCCCTGCTCCTATAATGCACCTGCCCTGTAATATTTCTTGTTTTTGCTGCTCTAACACATCTGGTCCAACTAATACTGAGTAGAATTGAGTGTGTTACAGCCAGGAAAACAGTAAAATTAGCAGGCCAAAACCTTTTTGTTTGTAAAGACAACAGAACAGACAAAATATTCAGGACAGATAAGATCTTTAATACATCTAAGGGGTGTGACCTCTTGTGTGCATATTTGGAGTCTTCCAAGCTGTCTCATCTTTGACAGATGTATTTGTGCATTTTAACCTGTGATCCATACTTATTATACAGATGCTCCCCAAAATCCATTATACACTGGTCATACCAGACAGCAAGAGCCACTTTATCTTGATTCATGGAACATATAAGCTCCCGAGGACCATCAGTTACACCTGTTGGGGGAGGTGTCGCGAAAGAGCACAGAGCCTGGACACGGGTTTTTCCAGGTTTAGGTGTGAATTCACAAGGCTTATATTTGCAGATATATGTCGCTGCAATTTTTTCTTTAAAAAAAACCCTGACAGTAAATACAAAGAATAAAATATTTTTTTTGGTAACTTGCAAGGAACTAGTTTTCATTGGCTGTTTTCAATACAACAGAATTCTCAAAATTACATTTGTTACGCAGATACTCTAACTGTATTTTTCTCTTTTTGGATCCCTTTGGATGCCTTAGTGCCTTCGCTACCTCCACCTCTTTGGAATATTTACGCTCTCGGTGTCTTGCAAGTTTGGAAAAAGCTAAGCCACAGAACAAGCAGTGCTGTTTTTTGTCATACATTCTCTCTCCATCATTCTTTTTGCATTACAGCAGGAATAATCACTGACTTGTGCTTTCTTGGTCAACAAACGATGAGCTGTCTGGAAAAACTTGTTTAGTCTTTACCACTGAACACCACGCATTGTTTACTTAAACACAGACAATGCCGCCTTTGTTCTTCCCTGACGCTGCCGTGCGGTGAACGGAGTATGTGTCTAGCTGGATCGCGGATTCTGCCGTGCTATCCGAGAGCGAGATTTATATGAAGATCAGAACACAACACTCGTTTTGGTTATTGATCAATAAAGAAATCTTCAAAAATACTCATCATCTATTAGGACAGATAGAGTTGAAGAGTACTTTGAAAGTTTTGTGATATCCAGAGCAACACTGGAGAAACAGAATGGTAAAAACAAATTGATCAGTTAGAGATGTGACAGTTGTGAAGGTGGACCTGAAACAGGATGCGTCCCATGGGTCTGGGTAATCAGAAGGAATAGAAGTGTATGCACAGATGGAAAGGAAAATTACTGCTTGCAAGATCTGCCCACAAATATGAGGCAACATTTATAGACCGATGGAGAAACTGCATAATGATCTGTGGACTTAATGGCCGCCTTCTTGTATTTGCCTGCTTATAAAACAGCAGAATTCAGTCCTTTGTAGGTGATTCAGTGGTGATTTTAGTCTGGAATGGACCACAAAGCTTTGTGTCCTTGTCATACAGCATGAAATATGATACAGCTGAAGGATCAAAGTACTTTGGTGTGATTAATGATAGGCAGGCTGAGATCTATCCATCATTAATCACACCACAGTACTGTGACATATGAACCCGGGACACATTATGCCTGGGAAAGCACAGCAATCAAATGTCTAGACTGCAGCAGAGTTTTGATTAGTTGCACATGCACTGCTGCTCGTGATAAGGAGGTGAGTGTCACAGCCGGTGGTTAGGCAGGCATAGATGTAAGTAGTTGGAAATTGCTCAGGCAGAGGAGACAGAGAAAGTGAGGAAGGTTGACACAGATTATGTGCAGGAACAGGACATGACACAGAGGTGTAGACGGAAGCAGAGCACACAGTTTTACATGGACTCCACTGACCCTGTCAGAGGGACAACCAGAGCAGCAATTGATGCAAAGAAAATGGTGAGAGACACTGGATCATAATGGTTGTGTGCAGTCTGACATGCTCAACATGTGGTTGCAGAATGTGAGACCAAACCTGGATACTGGGACTAGATGAGCCAGATTGGATTTGAACTGATTGGACAAACCATCTCATGAGTCAGGACTAGTAAGTGACAAGGCATCAGACAGTAACAGATTTGATGAAGCAGAGGAAGCAGAGGCCGAATAGTAAAGATAATGCTTATAGTACACTTTTTGTGTATGGCAATGCATATAGTAGCATTTCACTTAAAGCTAACAAATTTGTCCAAATGTGAAATGAGATGGTGAGTTGTTTTATTGTTCATGTGTGGGAGGTCATGCAAGGAATGTTGCCGAACATTAATATCTAATGTTACTGTCTTTATAACCCAATATAGCTCAGGCTTGGTCAAGCAGCTAACCTGTAAAACCTGTTAGTTCCAGAAGCAGCCACAGTCACTGAAGGGGAGAGAGCAGCACAGTCACTGAAGGAGAGAGAGCATGACAGTCACTGAATGAGAGAGAGAGCAACACAGCTACTGAGGGAGAGAGAACAGCACAGTCACTGAAGGAGAGAAAGCAGCACAGTTACCTGATGGAGGGAGGGCAGCACAGTCACTGAGGGAGTGAGAGCAGCACAGCTACTGAGAGAGAGAGCATGACAGTCACTGAAGGAGAGAGAGAGCAACACAGCCACTGAAGAAGAGAAAGCAGCACAGTTACCTGATGGAGGGAGAGCAGCACAGTTACTGAGGGAGAGAGCAGCACAGTCACTGAGGGAGTGAGAGCAGCACAGCTACTGAAAGAGAGAGCATGACAGTCGCTGAAGGAGAGAGAGAGCAACACAGCCACTGAAGGAGAGAAAGCAGCACAGTTACCTGATGGAGGGAGAGCAGCACAGTTACCTGAGGAAGAGAGAGCAGCACAGTTACTGAAGGAGAGGGAGCAGCACAGTTAATGAAGGGGACTGATCCAACTGAAGACATGAGCAAGTGTACTCATCAAAGTAAGTAACTAAAAGGTTTTCCAATTAACAACCGAGCATTTGTTAAGCAAGTTCATTTAAAATTACTGTAAATATATTTAAATATTTTTGTGAAAATTATTTGGAACTTTTCTTTAATTACATTAATTGTACCAAGTTTCTTTCTGAATTACAGCAAAATCCCTAAAAGTAAAACAATAGCAGCCAACTGTTAGCTCTCTGAGGGCGAAGCTGGCAGTGCGCAGGTGTTTTCCACATGGCGCACTAGTGGTTAAGCAGAGTATTAGACAAAATATCACTTTTCATGGCATGCTTGTATTTCACTAACTGCCCAATTTTCTTATTCTTTCCATCATTTCTTTCTTTTGTTTTTAACTAAACTGCTTCAAAGGTGTGGAACAGAACACAATTAGAAGAGATTAGACAGGGGAACAGACAGTATACAGGATGGGTGAAGATAGGAAACTGGACAGGGGACTGAAGACAAGGCTGGATAAGGAAATGGACGAAAGGCCACATAAGAGCGAATGAAAGATTTGGTGGCAGATGGGACAGGGAACAGAACATGAAATAAAACACCAGACATGACAGGAGATGGGACAAGTGACTGGACTTATACAGACAGCGGAACGGGGACAAGTATAGGAACAGAGAGAGAAAGACCAACTGAGACTAGAACAGAAAGACTGTCAGCAACAAGCACAGACACATACACAGTTAGAGAGATTAAAACAAAACTAGGGACAGGAGACTGAACAGAAATGGGGAAAACACAGAGCATGGCCTTTCAGGCAGGGCAGAGCACTGGAAGGTTAGCCAGGCAGGGAACCAGGCAGTGGGGCGAGAGTCTGTATGAGCAGCTGCCATGTCCTTGAGGGCAGGCACCACTGTATGTGCAGATGTCTGCTCACTGGTGGTCTCCAGGCAGCGCTGCAACATCCTCAGAGGCAAGCAGACCTGCAGTGGCCTCCTTAAAGGCAGGTGGGCCTTAAATGCTGAAAATACAACCTCTGTAGTCCTCATTTTCTTCATAATACTCAGAATGACTACGAATAAAAAAAGAGATAAAGATTTTCTTGCCTGATGTGTTGAGAGCAGATGTTCTTAATGTCCTTATCACACAAACAAATCCAACTTGCTACATCAGTCTTTGGCTTGATGTTATGTGATTTTGCGACAGGATGCAAGTGTAAGTTGATGGGTTTATTGAAAACACAGAAGAAAACAATAAACAAAAGGACATAATGACTGTAATACTGAAACGGAAGGAAAACAAAAGACAAAGTGACATGAATTCATCTAAAAAAAACCCACACAGGAGCAAAAAAGGCCTTACAAAATAAAACATCAAGTAAACAGTCCATGCAACACGTGTACACATTTACAATAGCAACATATTTACACAATATTTGAATATGATTATAAGTATTTATATATATAAATTATAAGTATTATGTTAAGTTCACTTAAAAAAACGTACAAGCTAGTAAACTAACAGTAAACCCTTAAGATTACTTTTAGTGTAGTTGCAGTACAAAAGCTGTAAACTAGTTGTATGCTTGGTTTACTACGCTTACACTTAAAGTGTACTTAAAAATATACTTTTAAAAACTAGAAAGCCAATTTAGTCCCAAGAAGTATTAAAATAGTACATCTACGAGTGTACTACTAGTACAATGACATAAGTATAGTAACTGCATAAAGTATACTTCATAAAATGAACTTTAAGTATACTTATTTTCTGTAAGGGTATACAGATTTTTCTTAGCCTGGAGCTACAAATCTAATGAAATGCTAAAAGTCGATATTTAAATCTTATTAATTTCTTGAGTAAATTCCTAGGTCAACTTGTTGTGTTAGAACAGGCAGGTCAGTAATTTGTGCAGGGTTAGAATCTCAGAAATCTAAGGTGGTATAATTTAACTAAAGCATGTACAACAGGAACAAACCGACACCATCCACTCAAGTTACAGCCAGACAAGAATGTGGTTTACCAGGAAGCCAACTCATAACTGTTTACATTTCATGTTCCTGTACCCGTCACCTCACTTACACCAAACCAGCACCTGCAAATATACCTTACTGCAGAATTTAGCTTGAGCCCAAGTATACATACATGTCCTGAAAGTGCATTCTTAAATAGAAAAGTGTATAAATATCATATATATGGATATAGAAACTCCACATTAAATACATGACAAAAACATCAAATTCAAGACTCATTTATTACACTCAATCAGCAGTGAAACTGATAGTGAAAAATGTTTTAACCATTACATCATCATCCTGGTCCTTGATTTAAACATTTATGAGTTTTTCTTCTTGCATTATACAATACTATTGCCATATAAAAGCATCTTCAGACAGTTGACAATGTCAAATTCAGCTAATAACAAGGAACAGTCATTTTATATCAAGAAATTGAGTCACACAAAGGATAATGAAGTTTAGGCTGATAGGGTGATTTATTTCTAAATTAAGGTCTGTAATTGTTTCCAGGTTTTCGATCAAAAGAGCATAAAAGACTGAATGACATTGGCTATTCTAGCACTGTGGTCTTGCAGTAAGTGGTCACCAAACCTGCACTTGAAAATCTACCTTTCTGCAGAATTCAGCTTCAGCCCAACACATTTGATGCAACTAAATAGTTGGAATGATTGTCTGAATTATATGTGATTAATCAGGGTTGAACAGGGTGAATTCCTAGAAAGTTACATTTTCAAGAACAACACACAACAAGTCCTTCTATCATCCATGTCTTTGCTATCTGGGAACAAATCATAACATGCATGAGTAAATAAATGCATTCACGCTAAAATCAAATAGCAGTAAAAGAGCGCTGCCACTATTTTTCATATTTAACATCTTAGTTATGTATCTAGGACTGGCCTAGAGCAGGGGTACTTAATTAGAATTCAATAAGGTCCAGTTAGAGTAAATTTCCTCAGACCAAGGTCAGGACAGTCATCATTTCTAACTTGTGTTATGATTTAGTGGCGTATCCTGTTTACTGAAGTAGCCTAGTATCAGTATCTTATACCATCAGCTACTGAAAGACCAACACATCACACATACCATTCAGTATATTTTAGTATATTTACTGTTTAAATGCTGAACCTTAAATAAATGCTTTTTTCATCACTTTAAGTAAAAACAAAGGCTCTGCAGGCAGCACTAACCATACACTCACACATTCCAGCACCCATCCCCCCTGCGCCAATCTGTCCTTTACAAAGGCCCAGGTGAGAAATGAGCTGACAAAGGAAGCTGCAGGTCCATATGGTATCAGTGCCAGGCTCCTCAAATCTTGTGCAGATCAGCTCTACGGAGTAGTTGAGCCTACCTCAACCTCAGCTGTGGAAAACATTTTGTGTGGTACCTGTACCAAAAACGCAGCACCCGGAGACCTCAACAGCTACAGGCCAGTGGCACTGACTTCTAATCTGATGAAGTCAATAGAGAGGCTGGTTCTTTACCACATCCGTCCTCTGGTGAGTCCATACATGGACCCTCTTCATTTTGCCTACCAGCTTGGTGTTGGGGTGGATGAGGCTGTCATCTACACAGAGCTCTTTCTAACCTGGAGAAGCCCAGGAGCACAGTGAGAATCACCTACTTCGATTTTTCCAGTGCTTATAACAACATACAGCCAGGAGTGGACAGTCACCTGTCTAACTGGATTCTGGACTACCTCACCAACTGACCACAGTATGTGAGGGCAAGGGACTGTGTGTCTGAAAAGGTGGTCAGGAGAACAGGGGTGCCTCAGGGAACGGTCCTGGCACTGTTCCGCTTCACCCTGTGCACTGCTGACTTCATGTACAGCTCACAGAGTTGCTACCTCCAGAAGTTCTCTGGTGACTCAGTGATCGTCTGCCTCATAACTAATGAGGAGGATGGCGAGTACAGAGAACTGATTCAGGACTTTGTGGACTGGTGTCTGCAGAACAATGCAGGAAAGACTAAAGAACTGGTGGTGGATTTCTGCAGGTGCAGATATCGCCCTCCATCAGTGAACATCCAGGGTATGGACATCGAGAGTGGACTCTTATAAGTGTCTGGGTGTTCACCTAAACAACAAACTGGACTGGTCAGTTAACACCACTGCACTTTACAAAAAAGGAGTGCATAGAAAATCCTGAAGACCTTCATTGACACAGTGGTGGCATCTGCCATCTTTTATGGAGTGGTTTGCTGGGGCGGCAGCATCTCGACAGCAGACAAGAAAAGACTGGACAAACTCATTAAGAGGGCCAGCTCTATCCTGAGAAGCCCACTAGACCAAGTGCAGGTGGTGGGAGACAGGAGGATGTTAGTCAAGCTGGCATCCATGCTGGAGAATGACTCCCACCCCATGCATAAGACTCTGGCAGCACTGGGCAGCTCTTTCAGCGACAGGCTGCTTCACCCTAAGTGTGAAGGAGCGGTTTCGCAGGTGCTTTCTTCCTGCTGCTGTTAGACTCTACAACCAGCACAGAGAAACAGAACTAAACATAAGGGAAGCTAAACTGAAGCAAAATTGAAGCCAAAAACTAAAAAAAATACAAGATAAAGAGACTGAGCAAACAGGGGTATAAGCACACAGAGAAGAAACAATAATGATAAGTGCTAATGATAGCACAGGGCTGCAGACTACACACAGGTGAGACAGGTGACAAGGAGGCAGGACAATGGAGGGGTGACCAAAACAACGGGCACAGGGCAAGACACATGAGGGAAGGTAAACAAAGACGGACACAAACATAAAGAAAGGTCAGGACAGGGCAAGACAGAATTACAGACAAATAAGGCCAGCAGTTCAGCTGCTGAAGTCCTAAGCAGTAAAAGAGTAAGCTTGGCGGCATCTACTTAAATATCAGGAGTAGATTTGTTTTTCATTGATATTTAAATAATATTATATGTATATCTCCCCTGCCTTTGCCTTTGCCTGATGATGCTGGGATTGTCTCCCTCCACTCCGTAACCCTGACTAACTGTCTGTTTTCAAAACTTCTGTAAAGCTGCTTTGTGACAACATTGTTGTAAAACACGCTATACAAATAAACTTCAATTGAACTGAATTGAACAGGATAAAGTAAGATATAGATGGATGGATGAATGTATAACTCAAAAAGACTCCCAGCACAAAAACGTGGGTTTAAAATAGTGAAAAGCTGCTATGATTACACCAGCTGATATGTCAACATTATTATTTATTAACAAATTTTAATGTAACGCAACTTTTTTAGCACGTGACGTTTTGTACGTCATTAATGTTTTGTACATCACAATCCAAATTCTTGATGAGTGGTATTAACAATGAACACTGAATACACATTGGTTTGGCTTAACATTGCAATCTCTTAGACATTGTGAAAATCAGCATCCTTGTGGTAGTAATAAAGAAATGAAAAAAAAAACTGTCTTTATATGATGCCATCATTCCAAAATGCTGAGCTAACATGTCTGATGTGATAAATGTCTGACCCAGTAATTAATAAAAAAGCCTAACTAATGCCACCTCTTTAACAAGCTCTTCATATTTTGTCTTATATAATGTAGAAAAGATTATACAATATAGAAAAGATGACTGTGATGGCATCATCTAGAGGGATTTAAATAGTCAATATTTGTCCAATCAACCTGTGACAACAATTCATGAACAGGTGAGGAGGAGAAGAATGTGTTTGGGAGTGTTCAAGATGACATTCTTAACCCTATAATGACTAAGTACAAAAAAGAACACATTCTGTTGCCACTGAATAATTTATTAAACATTTGTTTAATTCAGAAAAGGAGGTCATAACCATCCAAAAAGTGCAGGATAGAAAAAGAGGCAGAAAAACAGGAGAAACATGTAAACGAGTGTACAAATATTAAAATCACTCCACAATCAACTGGTCAACACCTAGGCACATACTGTAAACAAGCTGTGATTGGTCCATAGGTAAGGTAACACACAACAAATTTTAGAAGTCAAAAAGCTGAAATAGGCTGGAATCAGTAAATACAGCATTACCTTCAGGACTAAAGCATTTCTGAAGCTTTAAAGCTTTAAATCTAATTATTTATCAATAAATAAAGTCTGATTTGAAAGACGTCTCATGTTCATGCAGGGTGTGCAAATATTTAACTCTACTGCTGAAGAACACAGAATATTATCTAATTATGACTGCAAGCTGCAAATCCATTGTGACATAACATATGCATCAGACATAACCAGATGTTTTATTTATTTCAAAATAAGTGTCAATTTCTCATTGACAATATTTAATGTTTGTATATTACAAAATGTATTTTAAATTCATGGTGTCAAAATAAAAACCTATCCTTAGAAATCACATGTTCTAATAGTAAGTGCACAGCAAACGGCATCTGATTATAAATCAAGTGGCACTTCAATTAAACACAACAGCTACAAATGCTGACAAGTCAGTAATACTGGCACAAAATGAACTTCATTGTACTGTATTCTTACAGACACTGAAGCCATGCAGTAAACAGTAAATAAGGTCGGCATGAACTTGGGCAAGGTGAGTTTGCAGGCATCCATATTTACATACCTTCTGTTATTTTTAAAGCCATGCAAGTGCATTACTGGCTCATAAAGTGCAGAGGATACTCAACAAAAACGCAATCAAATAGTCCACAATAAGTGAGTCAAAGGTTTAAAACCATTAACACTGCGCACACACACACACACACACACACACACACACACACACACACACACACACACACACACACACACACACACACACACACACACACACACACACACACGCAGGTGTCCAGGGTTCACAGTACATTTCTTGCCCGCATAATTCACTGCAACACAGAAAAGCTTCCATTACCCCTCAGTATGGGATTTGGTTTTGGTAGTACTGGATCATATCGTAAGTTTTGCTCCTGCAAAAGAACAAAAACAAACAAAAAAACATATTTCACTGTATTTGTACCAAAATTAACTTTGAGAATGAGAACATTAAGATAACGTACTCCAATACTGGCAATAATTGATGAGTCAGTCACTGATGATGGTGCTTTAAAAGGCTATAATGAACTTTAAATTGTGTTATTCTGACAACTAATCATTGTACTCGAAATAGAGAACTACAGACTAAGACTTCATTTCAACTTAATTTCAAACAACATGCCCAAGATATGAAACACTACGTTCATGTTTTGTTTTATTTTTATTCTACTGCCACAACAATGGTAATTATGTGCATTGTTAGCAAATTTCCCTATTGTCTGTGCTGGAGGATTCCAGGAGTGCAACATGGCATCTGAGGAGAACTGTCATCATTTTCTGGTCAGGATAGGTCAACTGACTTTCCCACAGGCATCTAACAGCTGAATTACAGAGTACTAAGATTATAGGCTAATATATATATATATATCTCAGCAGAGTTACCAGTGTTATCAGTGTGTCATTTAATGAGAGAAATTCGTCATTAACGCGCATGTTGGCAGTCACATGATTTAAAAAGTTCAGACATTAAATGATTTTTAAGAAGTGTTGAGTTAGTTAATGTTAATGCATTTGATATGTGGTGCTCATTAACTATAATCAACATGTGAAAATAATGTGTTGTTAATTCTGTGTTATCACGCAGGACGCAGGCCTAGAGGGTTAGAAAGAGTGAAAGAGAAAGAGAGACCTGCTGCTGAGGAAACAGTTCTGGATGACTTTAATCATGAAGGCCGCTGCCTCCTTCTCACTCATGTTGGGGTTAAACCGCTGCCTGCAACACACACACACAGACAGGAGGAAGAATAAAAATTATTGAATAAAATTACTTTTCTATGTACAAAAAAGGTGACATCAGCACTATTTGGTAGGGATGTCCTGGTCCAGATCTCTCCCTGTTCCCTGTACTTGGACATCCCTACCAGTTGATGTACTCTGCCTTTGCTCTAGCAAACACTCGCTACACTCACTTCAGCAGTTTGATGGTCTGACCACGGAAACATGGAAGGCCAGTGTCTAACATGAGTGTTACCAAGGAAACCACAGCATCCATATAGGGCCTGCAGCACCAAGTATAGAACAAAAATACACACCGTCATTTTGTAACTTTCCCAGACACAGACACAAAAAGAGTGTAGTATTACAAACGCATTCCAAAGTGTGTGCATATCCCACCTGACAGCCAGGTAGCCACGCACACACATCTCCATAAACCATTTGAAAGGTGTGGCCTCCATTTTTCCTCCCATGATCATCACCATCTCATCAGTCAGCTTAATGTCAGGCTCCCAGCCCAGGTTTCCACCAGGAGAACTCTCAAACATGAAGCCAAAGTCTGAAGAACACACACAAATACACAGCATATGTGGGAATTAGACTGGTGTCAAAGTACAGTACATCAAACAGGACAATTTGTATATGTAGTGGAAGGAATATTTTTCATATTAATCCCTATGTGCCACAGCTCTGTTTGGTGAGCAGTGAAGCTACAAGGCTAATGTAGCTGACAAGTAATGGATTCAATTATCAATTATATCAATCAATTATTACAGGAGACCAAGACAGTGCTTGTATATAACACTTTACACAATGAAACTTTCAGGCAGCTATATATAAGTTATATCCAACTTAATTTTCTGTAAATATATTACTTGAGAAATGTAAGAATAATCTAATTTGTGAGCCAGGAATTTTATGCTTAGTCAAATTAGCAGCTTGGATTTGTTTCATTGTTTTATCTATATAACTTTACTTACATTTGGATATTTGTAACATTTTTGTCCCCTTTATATACATTTTTGCTGTCACTGTCACTATATTTTTATAACTAAAGTCATTTAAACAGCTGTTATGGCTTTTAAAACAGGCTAGTCTTGTCCGATAATCTGGTGAAATGTTTAAAATGATGGCATTCAGCATAATCACTTATTGCATTACTGGCACATTGGCTGCTGTCATATGGAGCTTGTGTTGCAGTTGAGATGGTTGCAACTGTTGCAGCTGAGTTGAGTTGAGTTTCTGTTGAGTTTTTAAATGAGTTGCAGGATGCCTTACATTATGTAACACAAGTAAAATTTGGCTTCACCTTGTAAAGCCATCCTAAAGGAGTAAACTTCAGAACATCTCTTTGTTGAATGGACTACAGTTAAGATCATTTTAGGACAAACTATTAAACTAGGTTTATCAAAACTATCAAAACTGACCGATGTGAATGATGTGTCCCTGGCTGTCCAGCATAATGTTGCCATTGTGTCTGTCCTTAATTTGGAGCAGAAAAAGTAACAAACTGTACGCGGCCATGCTCCGGATAAAGTTATAACGTGCCTGAAAGGAGAGAGAGAGAGCGAGAGAAAGAAAGAGAAAACTGTATTTAACCGTTTTATCATAAACAAATGCAAATACATCTGAAAAACAACCACAGCAATAGAGAATGGAGCTGCTATGACCTTTTGGAAAGCCAGTGTAGATTCATCTCCGTACTTGTTCCTGAAATAGTCGTACATGCCAAAGTCTGTCTGTCGGCCCAGCTGATCCCTTGATTTACAGTCTGGGATACACTCAATAACACCACACTACAGCACAGCAAGCAAAGCAATAGAAATGAATTTAGAATGAAATCAGTAGGAGCATTCTGCCCAAGAGTGCACCAGGATAGTAACTTAATTTTCTGAGCCACACATATTTGTGTTGTATGTTCTAAACATGTAAATTAGACAGAATGCAAGAGAAATCACTTTCTTTATACTTATGGCAGATCTAGAAAAACTCACTCCGGGTGCTGTAGCAACCACCCTGTATGGAAAGACGAACAAATCCAGTCCCACCAGCTGAAAGATGTTTCTAAAAAGACGAATGATCTGCAATGCCAACATATCCTAAAGAGAGAGAGACAGAGAGGGAGAGAGATGTTTGAAACACAGATGGTTGGTGATAAAGGAATGAAGCGAGCTATAAAAATAGGAATACCTGTCGGCAGTCGTCTCCTACTTTAAAGATTGCTGCCTGCCAGCAAATCCTCTGAGCCTCCTCCTCACTCTGAGCCTCATCCAGCGAGTTTGACCGACACAGCAGACCTATAACACACGCACACACACTTATTTTTATATTTTTACTATCACATAGGTTTTGTAATACAGAACTATACAGAGGACAGGGGTCTCTACCTTCTTTCTCCAGTTCACTGACTCCACAGCGTTTCACCTTAAATTTGGCTAAGTACGGTGCTTTTGCAGCACTGCCAGGATACACACAATCAAACACACTTCAGTTAGTGTCTCTCAGGTATGAAAGGAACTTATACAGCATGTATTTTTCTTAAAACCCATTGTAACTTTTCCTGTATAGGTGCTTACTAGATCTTCAGTGTCACATTGTCACTAAGTAGTCAGTGGTTACTTTCTCAGTTGGAAAAATACATAATCGCTGGTATCGTACTCCGCAGCAAAGAGTATGTTTTAAACCCGGTATATAAATAAATATTTCCTCTGAATGTAACTGGATCCCCAACTGCCCCAGATGCATGTATACCAGCGACTTCTAACACAAGAGCTTCTGAGCTCGAGAAATCATAAGTCCTTCTATGTCCTGCCTTTCAGTTGACATGGATAACCGTTGTTCTCTCTGCATATTATAAATAAAACCTTATATCACGATCCAACACACAACTGTACATCAGACTTTCTTTATAACCATGCAATACTAGTTCTTACATCATTTTAGGGTCTTTCAAAGGAGTAACAGTAACAGATTACTCCCAATCGCCAGACTCTCCCAGTCAGTGTTAATTTTGACAGCAAATTTTGATTTAGTCTTAGTCGTAGTCTTTTAACTAAAATGTCACTTAGTTTTAGTCTAGTTTTAGTCGACTAACTATTATAAGAATATAGTCGACTAAATCTACAGTCGATTCAGTCGACTAAAATATAAAGGGTGTAAAATGTAATGCTTTTTCTTCAGTTCCCTTCAATTATTTAAATCATTATATATACTTACATGAAATTAAACATTTTATAACCAGTTATGGAATATTATTCATGTTTGAAAGACCAATAAACACAAACAGATTTAACAAACATCTGAGCTCTTCCGTAACTGCAAAGTGAATAAGAGAAAACTGTTATTTTATCCTTGTATCACCTTTTTATTTATTATCTCTTATTTATTTAATAATTGTTACTAGTGCTGTCAATCTAATTAAATTACATGCTCTGTGTTTAACTATTCTACATTAATTACATTAATCACTTTTTGCTATGAAAATATTTTTAATTGTGCAATTCACATTTTAGCATAACAGTAAATCAGCGAATGAAAAACTGCCACATCTCCAGGTCACAGTGTTTACTAGAGACACACACTGCACATTACATACACTAATTAATTGTAAATAAAACTAGCTAATCTGTTTCGTGCACTTTCTAGTGTGTACAGAGAGATTTGGGACATGATCATCAAACGCAGATGGTTGGAGTTAGCTAGCTAGTCTCCCGACTCTGGCTCTGCACATATAGCGTTTCACCTGCTTCCCGTATACCTGATCAACAAATCTGATCATTAACACCACCTTACTGAGTTAATACAGCGCTTCACCTGCGTCCACATTCCTGATCAACAAATCTGATCATTAACACCACCTTACTGAGTTAACACAGCGCTTCCACCTGCGTCCACATACCTGATCCAACTAATCTAATCATTAACACCACCTTACTGAGTTAATACAGCGTTTACAGCAGCACACGCTCTAACCTGTACAGGGCAGTGTGCTTTCAGGACTAGGATTAAGAAAGCTAAGCTAGCGTTAGCAGCGGTAAAGCTAGCTGACGGTGGTGCTGGAGGGTTGATGTCCAGCACGGTGGTGATTTTCTCTAAACACAAACGCTAAACTCTCTTTCTCTCTGCTGACACTGTCTACATAACTTAGTTCCATCATGAGTAGGGACAGTTCACAGGCTCATATGCTCTTCCCGGGTTTAGACCAAATTTGTGCAAGTGTGTGTTTGATTGACGGCTACTCGGCTTGTTCCGCCTCTCCATATACACCAAAGTAGTTATGATTGGATGTTTTCCTAACTTGTCCCTGCCTTTCACAAAACTAAATCAGTTCTGATTGGATGTCGTCCCTGCCAAACATGTTCGTCTTGTTTTTATTCGTTGACTAAAGTGTCAATCAATTTCATCATAGTTTTTATCCTTTCTGTAGATTTTATTTAGTTATCGTCTCGTTTTCGGCATGAAAAAAAAGGTTAGTTGACGAAAATAGTTCGTCAACGAAATTAACACTGCTCCCAGTCAGGTCATGTAAAATATGGTAAAACTCAAAACTTTTGCAGCACAGGTCTGCCATGGCATGTTCTTAATGCTGTAAAAGTGAAACGGACATTTATGATGTTAAAAGACCAGTATTAAAAATATGAAACACTGGACAAACAATGTCAGCGTCACCAAAGTACCTCCACACAAACTAGCAAACTTTGTTAAATGCGTCGGTTAAGTTGCTTTTACAACGGAAGTCGACATTTTGAGGTCTGGTCTGGTTCTCAAACAATGTTATTGCTCATACGGTCCCAGTAACACACAATGGTAAAATATACATAGGACTAAATATATCAGGTTTGTAACATTTTTGTTTATAACAAGGTGTGAAGAAAAAAAAAATTAAAGCACCACTTTCCTCTCATCATTTCCTCTTATTAATTCTGCTTTGAGTTAGTAGTATGGACAGGACTATAGAATGAGGTACGAGTGAAGCTCAACTGTTGGCAATAAAAAAAAATAAATTTGCCTCTCTGTACTTTGTTAGTTAGTTTCAGACCACAGTATTGCAGCTGCTGACCAGACATTATTTGTTGGGTGGACCATTCTTAATATAAAAGTGACAGAAGTGGGTTTAGAGTGGTCTAACAGATAGGCTATGTTTTCTTATAGACTGCCCACTGATTATACTACAGTATAACTACAGTAACTACTGAAATGTAAAAAGTTAAGTACCTTTGCATTGGTGTTCCAGATGTATAGTCAATATCCAGGACTATGGCCTCTGGGTTACTGGGCAGATAGCATCCTGTGGAGTAACAGTTATTTAGGTTAAAGCTACACTATGTTTCAGAAATTTGGAGACCTCTACAGTGGAAATGTAATTGCATCCAATGTGTTGAAGAACATTTTGTAATCTCAGTCGTGCGTCAGACACCTCTGCAGATAACTCCTTTTGTGTGAGCACATTGAGAGAAAGTCAAAAGACAGCAAACTAGACCAAAAATCTAACCTGACACCTCTGAATTTAAAAATATTATTTTAGAGGGAGATTCGAAGCCCCATGCACACACCACATTTCAGCCTCTTTCTTCTCTTTCCACTAATGCTTGTTTCAATTTAAGCTAAATAAATCATACAAACTCTTACACAGGGCTTCATTAAATCTTACAAAAGCAATACAGTGTTCATTAGAGAAATCAAGTATTCTGTAATTAAAAATAATGAAGAGTAATAACACGGGTAAGAAGAAAACTGTGGTAAAGAAAGAAAAGAATCTTAACCTGGTTGGACTTTGATTTCAGACAGCGCTCTGAGACAGGCCCTGTTCCTCTCTTCACCTTTTGGAATGGGTCTGAAAGGATATAAATTGATGTTTTAAGAAAAAAAACAAACAAACCAAAAAACAAACATGTCTCAATAAAAGCACAAACAAAGCAATAGCTGCTAAAGTACGTCCTTAAGAAATGCAGAACTTGCACAAACGCTCTTAAGTTTGTGACGGTAAGAGAGAAGCAGAGCATTTGTTGGGGAAATGTGCTTTAGCATCCACACGGGGACACTACTGGGACATCATAATAATACCACCATATGCAAAACTGTTTTGTTGAAAGGGACAACAAGTTAACACATCCTCTACAGAGAATGCACTTCTGCACATTTTAATGCACCGATACTGCATTACTTGACAAAAAATAAAATATGGCCTGTGCAAAATATGTTAATATCAGGAGTTTCTGAAATAGCATTAAAGCTTCCTCAGGATGTGTTGATAAATAAATAAGTTTGAAATGGGCCATGGTTCAACAACTTTTCTTGTTAAAGTGGTAAAATCTTCATCAGCCGCTGCAAATCTTGACAGGAAAAAAAATTTAAAAATTTCAAAATATGTTCCTGATCTGGTTCCCAAAAGCCAACTAAATGCCAGGCTTGTTGTTTAGTTAGAACTTCTAAAGCTTATTATTCAGTAATCATTATTGCAGCTACTACATTATGGTGGCCATCTCAGTTGGAGCCAGTAAACTACTTAATCTCTACAAAAAATGTAAAAGTATGGGTACAGCCAGTGTTTAATCAGTTCAGTGTTATTATGCAGAATAATTGGATTTTGGCTTAAAATGTTAATTTATACTTTTTCATTTTATATATGGAATTCCTCAAATTTAAATGATTTGGAGGAGTGCACAATCATATTCTAGGGATTGGTGGATTGGTGGGTGGATGAGGCACTGCTTTAAGAATGATAGAGAATTGGTGCTCATACTTTATAATAGCTGACACATTGGTGATCTTATTGAAGAACTCAAATTCATGCTGGTAGAAATCTTTGGCAGGACCAGACAAAGAGCCCGTGATCTCCTCAACTAGCTGTTCCAAGAGTTCTCCAATATCAGCTAGAGAGAAAACACACACCAGAGTAAAGATGTTTGGACACACACCATTAAGTTACACCCAATAAAGACAAAAACAAAATTATTATTTACGGTCTTTCTGGTGTCCCTCCTCATCTGTGAAGATGTTGGTCTTCATGTTCCAAATAAACTGATGAGCCAAAAGCTGGGACTTCTGTGCTGCCCAAAGTATATACTCTCTGACATAGCCCATCTATAGACGAGGGGAAACACACAAACATGGACATATGACAACATCTCTAACAAACCACAAAATCTAGCTACATTTACATGTAAAAAATAAAAATGTACACATGTACACACACACACACACACACACACACACATCAAACCTTGTCATAGCGGAGTGCCTGAACAATTTGAGGGATGTAAAACAAAATGGCATCCTGTTGAAATAACAAGAAATTGCTTTAAAAAAAGCAACACCAGTTGTTTGGATATTGATATCATTTAGGTGCTAAGCAGTACAGAAACAGCAGAGGAAAAGAATTAGCAAGAGGTATTAATGTGTTGTTAATAAAGTTGAGTCTTACATACCGGTGGGAAAGAGCGCAGGACTCGTACAGCATACTGAGCAGTGAGGGGGTGAGGAGGATACATACTGGAGAAATAGGAAAGGCCTGTTGGCGGATCTGCTGGAGCCCAGCAAAGAATGTGGCTCAGCTCTGGAGAGTCTGCATCGATGGTATGCCACGTGACCAGAAACTGCAAGAGAACAATATACATAAGTTAATACTTAGAGCTGAGCCAAATAACAACCATTGTAATTTTAATCCATATGTTCCTATATATTATAACATGATCTTTAAATGTTGTTGTAATACTTGTTTTGAAATATATATATATATATATATATATATATATATATATATATATATATATATATATATATATATATATATATGAAAAATATGATTTAACAAAATTAAATGGAATTACCCTTAGTGAATTACATTTAAATTACTTACTAAGTGCTTACAAGCAAATTAATTGCCTGCTACAGCAGTGCATCTAATATCAAAAGCTGTATTATGCTTTTTTTACATAGAGATAGAAAACAAAGTAGCACACAGACAGGTCAATATTTTTTTTTCAATATTGCTAATTTGGACATGAACTAAATACCAGGACAAAGAAGAGTTTGAATATTTATTTTTCCATTACTTAAAAAGTATGAACATTAGTGCATTAGGTATAATAGGATTAAGAAGGTATTGCACTGTCACTGTGATGCATATTCTGACAATACCGCAGCCAGCTTTGGCCAAGAAACCAGGAAAGCACAAACTCTCTGCACACTAGATAGAAAGATGACTTCTTCCAAGATGATTAATAGCAATAATTCCAGATGTCTGACTGCGTAGCACAATTTAAACAATATTTTGATAAGAAAAAATGTTGGACTAATAATTTTTATAGCCAGCTCAATTTTATGCACATACACTGTACAGGTAAATCCTAGTCCTCCTGTAGAAGATGGAAAAATAAACTATAACTAGTATGATAGAGCCATGGGAAACATTAGGCTGCCTCCTCCCCACTTAAATGCAAAATCAGCGCAACGTGTTTATTATACTAGCTAAATGTGGAACAGGCATTTCACATCATATATATAAAATTCTGTCATCATGCTGATGTATTACTACTGCCATATACATTATTACTATTACACCACCAAACACATCCAGATTAAGAGGTAAAAGACATGCATACATATCTTAAAAAATACTATTATTTAGTATATTTCCAAGTGCAGTTGCTCCACAACCTGTAATGAATTTAACTGAGAATTTAACTCACCACTGTTCTATGCATGCATTGTCTCATAAAAGGTCATAACAATAAGACTGCATTACCTTTACAGCTTCTGGAACATCACTGACAGCCCCTGGGTTCATGCGCACCAGCCGTGTAACTTCTGACACAATAGCTTCTGAGTTCTTGAACCTTAGACAAATCAGAAGTAGCTGTATGTGCCTTTCAGTTGAAAACACTGGAAGATATTGTTTTCTGTTCAGTATAATAAATATGAGCCCCCCTGTTGACTTCACTGGCAGGTCCTAAGGAGGGCTTGATATCTGATGCAACTTCAAAATATTTCACAATACTACACAACACTGAATAGCACATCCGCCATTCTACATAACCATACAATAGTTCTTGCGCAATAACCATACAATAGTCCTTGCTTAAGTTCTTATTACCAATAGGCCTCTATTATTGGCAGCAGCTGTCCTTAATGTGTGTAATATATTCAGGTAATAGGCTCTTATGGTTTAGATTACCTGACTGCTCTCAGGATCACATCGGTCAACTGCTGACTGCAAACGCTGGATGAAAATCAGCTAATACCAATACGTAGCTGTTTGATTACTCTTTTTGATTTCGCTGTTTGATTTCTCTTTTCATCTCATCCTGCAAATTCTTCTCTAATGGATTTTTCCCTTATTGAGCATTTGCTGGTGTTTGGGTGCTGCCATACCCTCCCTATCCCTCTCAAAACTGCTTGCTGCCCATGACGCTGTTTCCCTGGTTCTGCTTTTCCTGGGTTATTGCCTATAGGTGTTCTCAGTATCCCTAACCTTCAGCCCACGACTGCCCACCACCCGTGTGCTTCGGTTTATGGTTTATTACTCTGTCAGCCTGTGTCTTGATCTATTGCCTGTAGCATGATTATGGGAAAAAGCAATAAAACAGAGTCTGTGAATACATAAGATCATCTTAAGATTTATGTGGATGCCTGAGCATGCTTCTGAGTCTTTAAACAAGAAGTGACATACTACCTGCCAGGCAGCTGAAGGGCGAGGTAAGGTGCTATGCTCCAGGCAAGATTGACATTGTCCTTCCATTGTTTTTCAGTCAAGCTAATGTACTTGGACCTCCAATTGATGATGCTGGTCTCCACTGACTGCTCAGCTGATATTTGCAGCTCCTGCGTGCCCAGTGGGTTATACCATGTAGTCAGCCGTTCAACCTCGCTGGCCTACAGAGAAAGATAGACCGGACTAATCATCTCAATCATGTTTAAAAAATGACATATAAAATTCACATATTCAGTAAATCTGCACACTCATCCAAACAGACAGTGTAATCAGTTTTCAGTAGAGACCAACCAGAGAGCTACAGCATTCTGAGGGCAAAAGTGCAGTGAATCAAGTGTTTTATTTGGTGTCTCTGTACTCGTAGTTAGCCAACTACTAGGTCCATGTCCCATGTTATGATATATCATTATAAAGATTTCTGTTTAGTGAGATCAGTAGCATACCATTGACTTGTTTAAGGAAATGTATTGTATTGGAAGTATTGACTTTCTTAATGATATACTGTTTTTCATATGTATAATAAAGTGTTAACAGAGATGGGCATTAAATATTTAGGTACTGAAGCCACAATGCTTTTATTTCTATCCTCATGAAGACATCTACTTTTTACTCAGTTACATTTTGGTCTTTAACTTACTGTAGCTTTTACTTCTTAGTGTTTATTTTTTTATTATGTAACATTGGTGACCAGGGTGAAAAGAGTACAAATAATGTTTACCTAATTAAGAGTAGTTTGACAAAGTTCAACAGTAGTTTACAAAGCTACTGGAGTACAAAGCTTAGCAAAGTTTTTTGTATATCCACAATCACAGTCTGAAAATATTTCTGAGCTGAATTGGCTGCAGCCATGCATAAACAAATTTCTGAGACAAGCATTATATAGTTAGCTGTTAAACAAGGCTTCCTAGTTCATCTGTTTCCCTTTTAATAGTTTAGAATCCCTGAATAAAAAAACTAAAGACTAAAAAAACTAAAGACTAAAAAAATGAATCTGAGTGCAACAGAACTATATGTACTATAAAGGGGTAAGCAACAGGCACTCAAGCTTCCACCTCTGTTGGTGTCAGAAGATATATTGCTAATTGAGTGTTTTTGAGGTTTTATAATTTTATTTTAAGAGAAGTGCAAAGCATTGCATTTTCTATGGTGATGGACGCGGAATGTGCTAAGATGTTTCACTTCCAATCTACACCATGCTTAAATAGTGTTTAACCTGAATGTGTTTTGGAAAGGTGCTATTACCTGAGGCAGAATTTTCAGGTTGTCAACAAATGCAGACCTTCCAAAAAATAGCTGTCTAATTCAAATAATTAAGATTTTCTACTCGTCTATGCTTGGCAACACATGACTCCTTTTTTACAGCATTATATAAAACATGGTAAAGTCAAAGGGAAATTAAATATTTATATGATCTACAGAAATGTGACGCACCAGTAAGGCCAGTAACAGTGTCCTCCGCTTCATGTAGTACTTGTGTAGCTGAGACCCTCTGTTGCTCTTTTTGGACAGACCTTGGAAAGGGCACAAGGCAAATGTTACTTGCCTGTAAATATACATACAAATTACTACAGTAATACATTTTAATCTGTAAATATACTAAGAAAAAAAACATAGTAGCAGCAACAATTACACAAAATCTGGTGTCTAAGGTTTAACTCATGACAAAGTTGTATTTGTAAAAAACTATTTAATATTTACAAAATCCCTTCTACAATGTCTGTCTCACTGTTTACACAGTCACTGCTCCTTGGCTTTTAGAGCAGTAATGCTTGTGAGTGCTTTGATCAACACAACAGTTTTTTCATGCACCTGATTTCTTGGACAAGGTGGACATGCCACTGGAGAGAGGGTAAGTGTTGATCCAGCCTTGTGTGGCTTGCTGCCTGGAGCCCACTGCAGCATCCAGGCTGCTTCTGGAATCTGCCACTGCCATCACTGACAGACTGTTCACAGAAACATCCTGAGGGTCTGCAACACCCAGAATAGTTATCATTACCTCAAATGTCAAGATTGTCAAAACCATGTTTTCATTTTTGATCATAATTCAGTATTTTAAATATCCTGAAAAGGTTTATGTAGCACTTTGTAGAGTAGAACATTGGTTAATAATGACTGTAATCTTAGTTAATAATCTATAAGTACTCTATCAGTCTAATGGCCTGTTTACACTAATTTCTGTGGTGAAAAAAAGGCACATCGAGTTTTGAATACGAACACGTATGTGTTTTATATACACGCCTGTTAAGTTTTCTGCTGTATGAATGCGTTAAAATCAGGCTAACAATGTCTACGCATTATAAAAATACAGAGGCTAAAAAAAAATTAAAGAGCAGAGCTGAAAGGCTATAAATAAGAGTGAATCTGTTACAGCAACTCTAAGCCTTAGTTTGTTCATTTCTTTTTATTAAGGAAAGTGACAAGCAAACATTACAGTAGTATTACAGTAAAAATCAAGAGGTGCAACATCTTTGCTGTGAATTAGTCACAACATCTCCTGCTGATTATAGTGTAAATAATGCAGCTCAAAATGTAGTGAAGATACAAAAAAATAATTAATGTAGTTATTGTATTATATCAAATCCAAAGCCTGTGCTGTACCATGCACAATTGACTTTAGTGTTGTATGTAATGTGTTTAAAATGCTACTGAAATTTAAAATACATAAAAATATATTATTTAATTAGTCATATCCCACAGTAGATAGTCTGTACTGGCTACTGTGGTCCTTTCAAAAGTTATTAGCGCTGAAAAGACCAATATCGAAATAAGTGGATGTGAAGCCTTAAGACTGCATTTTTATTTTAGATACAACTTTAGAGTTAAAAAAAAACAGTTCACTCAATATATACTTTAAACATCAGCTGCATCTATGCTTTCTCAGATCCTACACTTTGTGTTTTCTAAAACTAATTAATGTAATTAATTATTTTTGAAATTGAGTACCTGGTGGGACAAGCTGGTTAGCTGTGAGATATTTCTTATCAGACAGCAGACAAGCATAGAACTTAATCATAATGCTGATGTCTTCACGCAGGCGCTTCTCTTGCTGTGTAGGGAACCTGGGAGCAACACTGACATAAACACACATACAGCTGTTAAACCAGCCATTTTATTTAGACTAAACATGCATACATGTATATGTGGTATATGTGTGTACCTGAAGTAATCAAAAGCTGTAGAGTAGATCTTTTCTCTGAGGACATTACGTATGGTGGCATTGGTCACAACATCAGCATGTAGAAGGGTCAGACCTAAAGTCAGTAATCTAAAGCAAGCACAGTTTACTTTAGAGGCTTATCACACAGTTATATGATTCAGCTGCATTTACTTTTATCTGTAACTATGCAAGTAAGAACATACACATGAAATTGATGCCAGCAACAAGTTGTAAAATCTTAATTAGGTAAACTGGAAACAGTTCTGTAACAGGATTGAGCATAAAAAGAGCATCCCAGAGGCTGAGACCTTCAGAAATTAACATTGGGAGGTTCACTACTCTGTAAAAGACTGCATGGACAAATAGTGCATAGTACAAAAATAGTACTCATGGGATTTATTATCTAAGCTACCGAAAAAATCTAAAAACTGAAGAAATCTCTGTATGCAAAAAAACAACACTGGATGGCCATAGGCTGCGGGCCCTCAGGCTGTATTAGAAACACGATTCTGAAGTGGAAAACAATGCATGGTCTCTAGGACACTTCCAAAAACGTTTTTTTCTTTAAAATCATGGATGTCGGGATGAAGAGAAGCATTATGAAAGAAAAATATAATTGACAAAGGAAAACCCAAATTGTTGGGTGACTTGAATTCTACAAGTTTGAATAAAAAAACATTTTACTTTCAAAGCTACAGCAACTGGTCTCAGATCCCAAACGCTTACACTTTAAAAAAAGAACTGATGCACACAGTAAACATAATACTATTCTAACTTTTTCGGAAACCTGTTGCTGGAATCAAATTCAAAATGATTATATATTCATCAAAATCCAATACAATTTTTAACATTTGATTTAATATTTTTGTTTTTAATTAAATACCAAATTTAAATTATTTGCACAGCATCCCCTGAAAAAGGGGTCTCAAATACTGTGGAAAAGTCTTAAAACATGAGAAAATAACATGTAAAGCCAGTAATTATCTCCCACTAAACATTTTAAATAAACATTATGATTTTGTGTGTAGCTTAACTAAGCTCAGTTTTACAGTAAACATTGTTTACCTTCTTATACCTTAAATTAGCTTCAGATAAACCACTCCTTCAAAAATAAATCAGCTGTGCTGATGATAAAATTTAACAAATCCATGCAAAGTCAGGAAACTAGCTTCTAACAGAATTGTTCTAACTAAGATATTAATATTTTTTTTTTTCAAAATCTTGTATGTTACTGTAACATTGTTTATCTGTATTTATTCTAATATTACATACTGTTCTACTGGCAAAATCCACTTCCAGGCTAAATAGTCTTTTTTACAATTCACTTATTGACTTTTACACAATAGTTTTTGTTGGTGTGAAAACTGGTATCCAGAATAAGTGTACTGTAAAAGACACATTGGTCTAAGTATACATGTTACCTGAACCGAGGTCCTATCGCAGCCACATGGCGGTTTAAGCAGCTTTTAGACCCACCAACACTCAGCGAGAGTGCCCTCTGGAGGAGGCCAGTGAAGATTTCCACCTGATCTGCACTGCAGTACTTGGCAATCTCAAATCTCTGCACCAAAAACTAAACACAAACATTTACTTTGTAGTTTGCTTTAGAAAGTAAGTAGAGTTCTCCAAACGAGACACCAATTTCAACTGATCGCAGGCTTCTTTTCAGAAATGTAAATACACATATTTAATTACGGCATCAGAAGTGTTGTAACTTCGTCTTTGGCCGTCAGAATGAAGAGGGAGACCAGACAGAGTTTCAAGCTTGTTTAATTGCAATGGCAATACCCTCTTAGCTCTGATCAGGAGCTGGTCAAAATCTGGTCTGAATCTGGTCTGATCTGAAGCTGGTCTTGAAGCTCTGTCTTATGAGGGCCTGCCCTCCTCGGGTCACACGGCCTCCTCCTGGCCATGTCGTTAACTCTTTGCGGTTCCGGGCCGTCTCGGGCCTTGCCTGGGTGGAGGGGGTCATGAGCCCTGGGGTGTCACAGGGTCGGGCTCTCGAGCTTTAAATTGCCCGTCATAAAGGACCCCCCACCGCCTGGGGACAATCACCCCCAGGATGCTCCCGCAGTCTTCTGGCCATCTGTTTTCAACAAATGCCACAGTGCGGTCCTCCCAGAATACAATCCAAATAGTAGTAATACAAGCTTAAAGTTATATAAAGAACAAAATACAACAGAAGAGTAGTTTGTCCCTCACACAGGTGGCACTCACAATGGTTACTTTCATTTAAAGGGGTCCAAAAAATCGGAAAACACTAGAGGTTCTATTTTGCATTATATTTTAATTTAATACAATGCTTTTCATGAAAAATGATATTATCTGCGTAAAAGTTTATGAAATTTTAAAAGTTGACAGAAGTTTGTTATCTCTAATATAAAAATAAAGAACACTCACCTCTATCCAGAGAGTATGGGGAATGACGTCAGGAGGACGGGGCAGAGGCTGGCTCTCTTCTGAGGCAGCTAGAGGGTCTGCCTCTAACTCTGCCTCCGAAAACAGGCCCATCTTCAACTCCACGGTCATGTGCCATGCTCCTGCCATCTCACGCATAAACTACACACATGAAAGATAAAACGACAAAATGGCTTTAGGAACATTTTAACACAACAAAGAAATAATTCATTACATACAAACAGAATATATCACAGTATAATTAAGATATCATTATATAAGAATTCACTATATATATTATAGTTACTTTTTTCCAAATAAAACTATTTTGCATGCTAAGGTAAATCTTACTTTGAGGTGAACAAGTGTATATTATTCTGAATGTACCTTCGCTTTAATGAAGAACCGCATTTAACAACCATAGTAACAACTGAAGATTAGACTATTAAATTGAGGCATGCAATTTTGTGACACTGGTGGGTTTTTTTTATTTAACTACTGAAAGCCATTTACACTTGCTTGTAATAGTTAAATTGTTAGATTGGCTTTTCCTTCCCCCTTTAACTCATTACAATCTAACGTCTGCTCCATTGCCCAAAAACTGCAATAACTTATCTTAGGCTGCAACTCATTTCTTGAAAAGTGCAGGAATCAGCATGTTTTGCACTGTTTGTACATCACATGATTTGCATTTATTGGCATACTGGTATAATCGTAGTGACAAAACTAACATCTTAAGAAGCATTTCAAGAGGGATACTGACGACCACTAACACACCATAATGAAATGTGTGTGCATGCATATGTGTGTGTGTGAGACACATGTGTTACCGGGACTTCCACTCCATTACGAGCAGCAAGGAACCACTCCCAGCAGGCAATGGCCGTCTCCATGCCGTGCTCAGTGAACATCTTCAGAGGAGACCAGCACAAGTGGTGCAGCAGCTGAGGATCACAATCTACAGAGACAGAGCAGCCTTGTGAGCTCAGTAGTGCTGGATGTACTTCATTAAAACATAAGTTTGGCAAATGTATTAGTTAATATTATTCTGCATACCCCAAATGTAATCATTTAACCAAAACATATTTTGTGCTGGAGCTACTGTTTGTTAAACAATGAACAAAATAGTGACACTGTCCAAAGAACAAACTTGTTTTTCATTTATTTTTTATTTCTAATTTTCTACATCATTTGAACTCAGCGACTGAGCGTCTGTCCTTTACAGTGTTCGAAAATTGAATTACGAATTGATCAAAAGAAACTCTTTGGAATTTAATTATCTTGCATACGAAGTAAACAGTGTTTAGGGTTATTTTGTAAAGATACTATTTTGGAGATGTATTTTTGTAGTTGGACAGTGCTTATGAATGCACATTATTTATTTCAATTGGGCCACATGAATTAAACAAGCTGGGAAGAAGCTCATCTTTAGTGTACACAGTACCTTTAGCACTGATGAGCAGAGCGGTCATTTTGAACATGCTCTGTGTAAAAGCATCCGAGTCTTTGGCTTCTAAAGCTTCACTCATCTGAGTGACCATCAGTCTGCCCAGGCCGGACTCACTGTGTGTGGCTGCAGCAAACTGTAACATACCCGCCACCTTCACACATGAACACACAGAACAATGTATTACCTGTGATATCTTATACTGACACCAGTCTACCCTCAACCCTAAACATGACCACAATAACAAATATTGCCAAACATTTAGTACTAGCAATGTATTTTCTAAAAACATTCTTATGTCACCCAACATTCTTCAGATTTAAATAATCGGATTCAGAATACTATATGATTATATATGATATGAGTATTTTGAGTAATTCTGTAGTTGAAGCAATCAAATATTAATAAAGTGTACATTTTTCAGGATACCAATTTACCAACATTAACAGAGCTTTTGTTTGCTATATATGAAATTATTATAATTATAAATTAACAACATTCAGTCATACATTTTGAATTGTTATGTATTGTTAATTGATGTATTGTTAAAAGCCACATAAACAAGCATCTCCCTACTCTGCACTCTGTGACATCAATAATCTAATTTATCAATTTGACAGTTTACTGTCTTAAAAAGATATTCAAGAGTCTTTTTTGGCAGATAAATCACGCTGTTTCATGCAAAAACAATGGCCAGAGACTGGTTACTACATGTCATAATATTTGAACTGTACATTTTTACCACTCTGTTTAGCGTGACGGAAACAAAGCTCAATTTACAGAATTTGAGTAGTAATTTACTAATAGTTAATAACAGATGCTTATGCACACAGCAGTGTGCCTGTACCTCTCCAGTGTAGCGGTTGCGCAGGTTGAGGGAGGCCATAAAATTGGAGTAGTCTTTCTTCACACAGGTGGGCCGGTCGGTCAGCTGGGTGACCTGCAGTGTAGAAAAGAGTGGAAACTTTCAAAGACCAAAAACCACAACACAGCACAGCCTTCGCTCATTTGAGTACCCGTAATACCAACCTGGGGGAAAGCAGCCTTAGGACGAGAACCAAACAGGCACCCAGTAAACCAACCACCAAGCACCCAGCCCAGCAGGCACACAGATATTTGAGTAAACAGCTCAGCAGGTAAACAGAGGCGTGATGGAGTGAAACATCACAAAACAGAACCAATGACAAAACACTGCCACAAGAACCCAACTGGCTCGAAAGGTATGCATAAAACCATGCAATGATTACAGGTGATAACACATGTATTAGCATCAGCTCAAATGCAAAAATGTTTTAAAATGTCAACACATATAGATAAAAGAAATAAAGAAAATGGAAAACATCTCACTGTTAGTGTTAGTGAAAAAAAATTTGCAGCAATCCTGCAAGAACACTGGCAAAACAAGTCCCTCGTAATAGTCCAGTTACTACCATCTAGTTGATCTCAGGTTACTGAATCTCAGATCGATTGATCAACCAGCTGATTCTGTTCCATTATAATAATGAAACCAAGCTTTTTAAATCATATTCTCAATTGTCTCTGGGCAACAATTATCTCTGTGCAACAAGCAATTTTGTCTTTAAAATCAAAATGATCATTTGCAAATGGTTGTGCTACATGGATTGTACTCTGATCTGAACAAAACATAATGCGCTCTTACCTTTATCTGGCCAATAACCTCAGCAATCTAGCCATTAAGAGCAATCTCATTAGAGAAACTGAAAGGGACACTCCAGCATTTTTCAATCTAATCTCTGTCTGCTGCATCTGCAGCGTATGTCTAATGACTTGTGTCACATTTATTACAGAAATCAAAAGGGCAGGGGCTTAAGTGTTTCACTTCTTTTTCTAAGGGAAATAACTGTCCACAATAAACAACCGTATACTCCAGATATGGCAGACAGATTGAAAAATGCAGAAGTATTGCTTTACGCCAGATGAACCTCACCCCCAGTGTCATGCTTTGTCGGTTGTAGCCAGCAAAGTTAAGGATGCTCTCGGTGGCCATGGCCAATCCAGTGTGCTGGGAAAGCCCAGACACCCAGTTCTGATGCTTATTCAAGTACTCCTGAGTGAGAAAGAGAGAAAGACAATGCATGTTCTAAATGTAGTGAAACAATTGGATTTTCACATTGATAGTAGTTAATGCTGGTGTTTGTTAATCAGATAACCTGTTGAAAATGTTACAAGCTGACTAAGCGTCCACCAGTGTGTGTTCTGTACCTGTAAATGGGACTTGGTGACAGTGGAGGCCCACTTCATTGCTTCTTTTAGAATTTCACCACAACGTGCAGCAAAGTCCTTCACTATGCTCTACGTAAACATAATAATTAAATTAAGTACATTTGGCTGCTTCCATTTTTCTTATTTACCATACACGCCCCATGTAAAAAAAAAGACTGCTGCTAGTTTAATCACAAGAAAAAAATACCGTACTAAGTTACATTCATTTGTTTAGTTCCAACCAATTTACTGCAATTATTTTGTTGTTAAGACTATTAAAAGCTTGATGGTTTGCCATTTTGTACTTGGCCCATTTTTTTGCACAAAAGTATGGGTTTTTTTTTTTCCTCACCTCGCGAGCTTCATGAGTGTCTGGTACTGTTATTCTGTGAGGAGTGTCAGGAATGTCATAGTAAGGCTGGTCCTTGTGGATGTCCTAGCCAACAGAGAAAAAATCAAGTTACTTGATGACTAACCAAAAGGAATACTTAAATAATGATACACTCTACACTGTTCTCAGACTGGAGTTAAAAACTCACAGCACTCAAAGAAAGAGACAACGTCTGCAAAATATCCAACATAGTCTTCAGCACTCGTCCACTCCACAGCAAGTGAGGAAACCTGTACAAACAAGTAATTAGGCATGACAAAGACTGACTATGTAACAGATTTGCAGATGTATTGGTTGGTGTGAACAGGAACGAGGGACACACGTTTCAGCCAGCCCAGAAAGGTACTTGTCAGCCACTCGGCGAATTCTCTTGTGGGTGTGGTTAAAGTTGACCAGTAGGAACTGCGCATGCCGTTCTAGCTCCTCCTCATGCTCTTTCGTCTTTGGCTATGAAAAAATAAAAATATGTACTTACATAAACATAATTCTAGACCATGCATATGCTTACTGTGTTTAGAATAGGGCCAGGTTATAGCTTCTTTTTTCTTTTAAATAATATTTTAATATCATTTGTCAAGATGTTTAAACTAAGAATTAAGCCTATTCAGTTCTCCAACAATCCTCTTTCTGTATGTGGGCAGTTTATCTCCTGTCAAGGGTCAATGTCAGAATGTTCATCAGTCACCCAGCCCTAGCACAAATACAATAAATGTTCCGGTTAACCTATTGGAACTCACCTTTTCTGCCATCATCTGGAGGAATACTTCAAAGACTTTATCACCAACACATATTACACACTGCATCATTCCTAAAGTGGGAGAAAGGCACATGAATATCATTGTACAGAAAGGAAATGAGAAGAAAATGTACACTGTTCTCAAACTTGCTATCACGAGTCATTCTTCTAACCTGATTTGTCCTTTTGTATGGCTTTGTCTTCAAAGTATCTGAACATCACCTGGAACCGGTCAGCATCATTTGAATGCAGCATCCTAAGGGAGGCGGAAAATGTAGACCAACAAAAGAATTGTAGAAGACTAAGCATGGACAAAGATCAGGGCAGTAAATATACAGGTGTCCTACCTCATGTATTCCAGTCTGTAGACTGATAGAAGGTAAGTGCACATGGCGAAGTCCAGTTTGTTAATGAGGGCTGCTGCCTCTGGGGCGGGATCCAAGAGGTTAATGATAGTGCTGCGTAGATCATTTAGCTCTGCCTACAAGAAGGAGCAATTTTAAACAATCCACAAACTGCTCATTAGTATGCTGATTGTTTCAGACCCACTGACTCATGTCCATCAAGATGCTGAGGATAGGGATGGGCAATAGGGCAAAAACATATTGTGATTTTCTGGTTGGGACATGCAAACTCCAGGTATAAGCTGGTTTTCTTAGGCTTCTGCTTTTTTCACTGTCCAAAAAAAAAAAAAAAAAAATTCAGGAGCTGATATTTTGTGCCATGTGCAGTTTCCCAAAGAACTGTACAATGTGGTCATTAAGGAATAAATACATGCATCTATGTGCAATTTAATACCCCTGTGCAATGAAGTGACATTAGAGGACTTCAAATCAGCAAATTTTGTCAAGTGTGGTCTGCTTAGGCAGTGGTATGCTGCAATTTGAGTAGCTGGTAGTGTTATATAATAGTGTTTCGCTGTGCATTATAGGATACATTTTTCATGCTATCATGGCATTCACCGAGAAACTGCACATAGGATGTTTGTTTTGGTGCAAAAATGAAAGACGGATGAAAATCTTATTATTTTTTCCCCCAAGACAAAAAAGCAGCTTGGACCTGGAATTCTTTATTTGGGCATATCTGTTGCTAACTACAGCCTTCTCTGATCTTTGTTAAAAACAGACACAAAATGGCAGCAAAGCTGTAGTGTAACTTTTTGAATTTGCTTTTAAAGTAAATTAAATAAAGTACAAAAAAAACTATGTCCTCAAACATCAATGATTATTCAAACTTAGACATTTTTCTAAATTTTTTCAGTAATCTTTAAGTACTGACGTAATTGTGTTTTCATTTATCGTGATGATGTCATATTGTCATATCACCCACCCCTAGTTGAGGGTAAGAGAAAGTTTAGGGAACCTGTGTGACAGTGTCATTTTTCAGAGCCGAGTTATACTGAAGCTCAGAGCGTAATGGTTCTCCACTGGGGAACGTGAGCAGAGGGGACTTGGTAGCAATCTCACACACTCCCTCATACCACTCCTCTGGCCACAATCCTAAAGCACACAACAAAGGTTCAAAAATTCACAACAACTCATATGTTCCAAAACAAGTGTATCTAGAGACTGTGTCTTGTGTGATGGGTGAGGAGTTGACAGTGTTTCTCCTTACCAGAACCTTCGACAGCAAAGCCCATGACCACAGAGTAAAGCCAAAAATCTCTGAAGAGCTTCTGCAGACGAGGCTTGGCTTCTTTAATGGGGGGCAACCGACGGGTCAACTACATAGAAATTACAAAAACAAATATACTGACTGAGATACTGTATTGCAAATTTTTGTGAAAAAAAATGTTTAGGCTAGATGGTACAGTGCATTCATGAAAAGTTCACAAATAATAAATACATTGAACTGTGTGCTATAGAAGAGTTAAAGCAGGGTCAGGTGGGATAAAGCTGGGCTACTCTTTGAACTGGTCACTGTTTGATTAGAGCAAGCTAACATCAAAGTCCAAAAGCAGGACCTGATCACAAACAAACGGAGTACGCACACAGATCATTCACAGGGACAGAGAGAGCAGGTAAGTAGAACAGTATATTAAGTAAAAGGGCTTTTAAAAAATACTGGAAATGATATTTTTTCGTATTCCTGTTACAGATACTATAAAGGACTTGACAGCAATGCAGTTTCATAATATAAATATGTTATAAAACTATAAATCTTTGCAATACATAATACATTTTTTTCTTTCGCAAATAAAGAAAAACTTTTTTTTGTTTTCAGCATTTCTCAAAAATGTGGGTTCTCTCAGTCTTAGCGACAGCCTTTCTTCTAGCCACTCCAGCTTTGGGTGGGGTGAAGGACCTCGGTTCGCACTTTAGTTTTCAAGAGTCAGAAAAGGCTGCGGACCCAAGGGGGCTTCCACAGGGAGGTGAGGACCTGGCTATGGAATCTATCCCTCTGGACTTCCACCGGGAAAACACTGTCACCAACGACCTGGCCTTGGAGGGCTTAGAAGAGGAGGATTACATAGACTTCGATAAGATCCTGGCAGGAGGTGATGATGACTACACTGAAGCTGATGCCATAGATGAAATCTCTACACCGGCACCAGGTCTTGATCTTGTCTTTGAGCCATCTGACCCAAAAGTGCGTAGGGCACGTCTCTTACGGCTCTTCCATGGACGGACGCGAATACAGCGCATAAACGTGGTCAATTCCCATTTTGGATTCCGCCTGTACAGAAGTGTCCGCAACCACATGAACCAGACAGATAACATCCTGCTGGCACCTGCTGGAATTTCCATCGCTATGGGAATGATGGCCTTAGGTACAGGTCCATCAACACATGAGCAGCTCTATCAAGCTCTGGGTTTTGCCGAATTTGTCAATGCAAGCAGCCACTATGACAACGCCACCGTGCCAAAGCTTTTCCGCAAACTTACACACCGGCTCTTTAGGCGAAACTTCGGCTACACTCTGCGCTCTGTTAATGACCTTTATGTGAAGAAAAATGTCAACATAAAGGACGGCTTCCGCAGCGAGGCAAAGGCATACTACTTTGCTGAGCCTCAATCTGTGGATTTTAGAGACCCCAAATTCCTTGTGAAAGCAAACCAGCGGATTCAAAAGATCACCAAAGGGCTCATCAAGGAGCCGCTAAAGAGTGTCGACCCAAACATGGTGGTGATGCTCCTAAACTACCTCTACTTTAAAGGTAAAACTATACAAGGCCCTTAAGCACAATAGCTGAGAACCATTCTACTGTCATTTCTAAAGATATTATTTGGCCTAACAACCAATGAATGAGACTTGTCATTTTCTGATAAGACATATCTGAGAGTAATGGGTGTACACCTAACATTGCAAGAGACAGGCTTGATTGACATGCATCTGTGCAATACTCCCAGCCTGCTGGGCCACGCAAGCAGAACTAATACACAATGATGCAAGTAGATAATCTGACTTTACAAAATCTACTGATACAGACAACCTATGCTCACAGGGGTCATGGATTTATTTTAGCAGACTTTGCTTCTGAGGTTTACAAGCTTGACATGAAGATAGCAAGTTTGGTCAAGCACAGATAAATGATAGTGAAGTACATGTAGACAACGTCAGAGAACGTTATTCATATAGCTCACGTTGTATATATAATCTATGTGTGCTAATTACAGAACATTTGTGGTTAAAGGTTGCCTTTAATGTAATGCTTTAAATTAACATTCAGTTTACTCATCCTAATCAGATTATATAAGAAAAAAACTAAGCATTACTTTTGGAACACACAAGCAAGAAATTAGGCCAGTTCTCCGTACACTGAAGAAATACAGTCCTGAACTTAATTGCAACATTAAGCTCATTACAACACAGCATTTACAATCCTTCTTTCTGCCATGTAGGAACATGGGAACAGAAGTTCCCCAAGGAGCTGACCCACTACCGCAACTTCCGTGTGAATGAGAAGCACCAGGTGCGCGTGGCCATGATGCAGAATAAGGGTAGTTACATGGCAGCAGCTGACCATGAGTTGAATTGCGATGTTTTACAGTTGCCCTACAAAGGCAACATAAGCATGCTCATCGCTGTACCCCAGAAGCTTTCTGGCATGAGAACCCTTGAGCAGGAGATATCACCTACTGTCATCAACAAGTGGCTTAACAACATGACCAACAGGTATGGCAATAACATGGACAAGTCACTGCGTAACTGTATAATACTGTCAAAACCACTGATTAAAAAACATGTAACAAATATGTCTTAACAGGCAGCGGGTAGGACTGATTAAAATGAAGTGAGATGCAAAAGGCTTTTAAAAGTTGGTCTTATTACTTCTATGTAATAAATCTATGAATTGGTAATAAGTGTGCAATTGGCTTTTTGAAGAACCCGTGAAGTAGTGTTCCCACGGTTTAAGCTGGAGCAGAGCTGCGACTTAATCAGCCACATGAAGAAGCTGGGCCTGAATGACCTCTTTACAGAAAAGGGGGACTTTTCCCCCATGACCTCTGAAAAGGTCGCCATCAACTGGGTAAGACAAAACCTTGAGCTGAGGCAGCCCAATGCAGATTTCAATATACAAACATACATATCCAGTAAACATCAGAACACAATAGGTACATTTTATTCTGCCATGACCAATGTCATGTGTCGGGACCAGTATTTTATATATATATATATATATATATATATATATATATTATTGTTGTGTAACCATGTTAGATCAAGGATAAGGCCTGATGAATTCAGACAACTTTCATTTAATCTCTGAAGAATCTGGCTAGCTTTGGTTTGAATGTACATGTATATGTATATGTATCTATATGTTTGCTGAAAACTAAGCTAAATGCAACACAATGTCACTCTCTCAGTTTCAGCACCAAGGTACCATCACAGTGAATGAGGAGGGGACTGAGGCGGCAGCGATGACCCACATCGGCTTCATGCCTCTGTCCACTCAGACACGCTTTATTGTAGACCGGCCCTTCCTCTTTCTCATCTACGAACACCGCACCGACTGCCTGGTCTTCATGGGACGAGTTGCAGATCCATCAAAGAGTTAATTTTCCTCTCAAATACACTGCCAGGCAGAAAAGTTCTTACCGACTTGGGTCACTTTTATTCAAACTCAGCCAAAAATGTAGTTATTGCTATGGTGCCGGAGTATGACGGTACTTTGTATGAAATACATGTTACGTTAAGTTTGCCGCACAGTAAAACGTAAAATTTGGAAACACTTAAAGCATTCCACATTTCTGTTCATTTCATAATCATGCACCAGAAAGCAAAAGGATCTGGAAGACAGAACATAGCGAGTTAAGTCATATGATGCATAAGCCTTTTCCAGAGCTCCCTACAGCTGAACATTTTGCAAGCCAGATCAATATTTGTCAACGAAGTTAATATCTAACCAAAGCTGTGCTAAATCAGATGACAGCAGTTTGAGAGCACAACAAGCTATAATGACGCATCATCAGAGAAGATCTGCCAGTTCTCTACTGGGAGGACAAACGACTGCGATATGATCGTCAGGGTTCTAAACAAACAAATAATACTGAAAATGAATGCCAAGCGTAGTTCTGGGTGGTAATGATAAAATTCAATATGATAATATTTTAAAAATATTTTATGCTTCTCTTAATTAAGCTATGATTTTTAAGTGCTGGAGCTCAAATATCAAACTACCAAAGAATGTCTTACATAGTTCAGTTTTGTTCTAAAACTGAATAGAACCTGTAACCTGTAAAGAAAAATACACAATATTTTATTTGGTTTTTATGTATATATGGCCCAGCAATAGCCAATAGGTTATTTCCCTGGAATGTTAAGACCAAATGTTTCAGCTGCAGCTAAAACTGTCGGCTAGATCAGACCCTTTAGTGAAAGGAGGCGTGTTTCAAACACAAGTTAGTCAGTCATTTACAGACAGAGAATTAAACATCTGCATGTGTGAGCTGTTGGACAGCAGCAACCCTCTTACCACTGCAATCACGGGGATGAGAACACCAAGGTTTCCAGCACTGCTGGATGCCTAAAAAATAAAACAACATTGCCACAGTTTAATGAATAAACAACAGTGCGTCAGTCAGGTTAAATTCAGAAAATCATTATTAGGGAGTTAAAATCTTCAACCAAACCAACCATCAAATATAACCAAACTTCCTGTGGATGCTACTAGACTTAGTCAGCTAGAAATATTTGCTATAACACCTAAAAATATAATTAAAATTGTGATCAGCATGAACATTTGCAACAAAACATTATACATTATTACTAAATTAATCCATTTTAATTATGAGGTCTCAAGAATAATAAGTTGTATTTTCAATCTTCCAAAAGAATCATGTCTGTGGAAAATCCAGGTAAAACCAGAGACAATATAGAAGAAAAAGGTCATCTTTATGGTGATGTCAGTAAAAAAAAGCCAATCGGTCAAGCCACTAGCAGGAAAACAACTTACTTTTTAAATTTTTTTAAACAATAATTTGGCCTTGACTTTTTAGGTTTCTCCCAATTCAAAGAGAGAGGAGTCTGGTCTTGTATGACTGAAAACACCAAGTGGAGTTGCTAAGCCATCTGCTGAGTAAACAGGCTTTCCTATAAGGTTTTTGGGTAAAACACCACCTACAAATGACATCCTTGAGTTTATGCAGTTTTATATATCCTGTCAAATTTTGCTTATGTATTAGTGGAGGTTGTGCATTTAAGTGGAACTCCCCCCCCTCAGTGGTATCATAGAATACATAAATGCAAATACAGTGCATAACCAAGCACATACAAACCTTGAGGGCCGGTCCTTTGTCACTTGCACGCTCACTGGCCCTCTTGCCCTCCAGTCCAAGTTGGACAAAAAGCTCCAGTAGGTTAACCAGGAGCTCGTCTTCTAGCGGCTCCCCCTGCAGGTTAGCAGCAATATTCGCTAGAGCATTGATGACTGCTAAAGAGCAGTGCCTGTGAGCAGATACACATTTGATGTTTCGCTTTTTACTACAAGCTGTCAGGATGCAACTATGTGTGGACACTCCTACCCCCAACACACACACACAAACACTCACATACCTGTACCCATGGTCTCTGTAGTCTTTGGTGGCAGAGTATACCACATTGCTAGCTTTTACGCTGATCTGCTGAAACAGGTTCCACACCTCCTGGTAGATATATTGCTAAAAAAAAAGAAACTCTAATAAAACAGAACATCAGGTATAGTTTTCTAAAATTTACAATTAACTGTTTCATACCTACATCTACACAGAGTCTCCTTTAATAATTAAAACATCGCTGTAATAGGCTCATACTCCGGTCATGCACATTAAAAAAATGTATTATTAGTAAATTTATTAATTTACTAAATGACAATTTTCCACACAACTTCTCAAACCTTAATTATGATAATAATAATCTTGGACAATGTTTACTGCTAGCAGTTGGAATAGGTTTACTATATAAGCATCGTTGCTCAATTCCAATTTCTTATCTGATCTTCACATTTGTATTGGTAAGCATTTTTAATTTGTCATTAATGTGAATGAACCTGTGTCCTGAAACGACACACAAGCCTAATCAATAACATCACGTGTATGGACCATGTGCACCATGAGCAATAAACTAATCAGCAGAACAGTGAATAAAGATTTGCTCTACACTGCTCCCAGCTGTTTATTATTAGAGCAAAACTAAGGAGAATACTGTGAGAAACAACACTTACTGCCACAAACTTGTTAGTGCCAATTTAACCTGGCAATGTGATGTAGCTTTATTGTGTTTAAACTGGTAAAAACATATGGGTTTTACATTGCCTGTGATGACCATACAGCCCAGTTGGTCTATAATAAGCACATCAAGTTGTGATGGTGGCTGACAGAACTTCTGCTGTAGGATCTGCAGGATGGGCTCCATCACCTTTGGACTGTCCCTCATTGCCACAGCAATGTGGCCTAGAGCTCGAATAGTGTGGTCCGGAATTAGGTGGGCATCCCTGAGGAACAGGCACCAATCAATCAAACATGACATTCTGAAAATGCAGACAGACAGATTGGGATTGTGCCTGCACCGTTCTTTACATACTTGTCATTTTCCTGAGAGATGTATAATCGATTAGACAGACTGGCCAGGAATGCTTCCACTATAACGGGATCCATGCTAAGACCAGCCTTCAGACATCTAGAAAACAGATATTAAAAACACTACTGAGCACAATAGTGAACCATAAAACCAGATTGAAACACACGTAAGAGAAGCTCAGAAGGACTGTCACCTGCAGATGTTGTCAATAGAAATGTCTCTTAGCTGCTCATACATTGAAGGCTGGTCCTTTCTGTTAGACAGAACATTGAAAGTGGACTGGGAGTGCTCATTGGTGATGCTGATCCTGATTTCTCCTCCCCCTGTAGATAGATCATTTATATATGGTTGGCTCTCATTATGTGATATGTCCTTTGTGATATGTCATTATAATAGTATGATGCATATGCTTTGTTGAAGCCTAGTCAGTGGCAACAGTTTCCAATATGCTATTAAAAATCTGCAGTGGTGTCTGTAACTGCGATAGCATTATGATGGGTAGAATCATCCACCCCTATGTGAAGGAACAGTAGGTGTAGGAAGGACAGACCTGTGCTGCACTGACTGTGGTACTTGTAGAGTTTTATCAGTACAGGTGAGGGCACCACCAGAAAGTCCTTCAGAGACACTGTGGCAGAGTGGGCTATGACAGGGAATCGTTCACATAGTCGTCCCAGTCCCTGTGGAGAAAAGAAAACTCACATTACTTCTTTATCTTCACTATACATAGTTAAGTGTTCCTTGCTCTCCTGAAACCTTGATCAGTGGTAACCAGCCCCTGTCCTGGAGGACCGATGCTTTGTAGTGTGTGACAAATAACTCTGATAGTGTCCTAAAACCAATAAGGGTGAAATCTTGTACACTGCACGAACTCCGTAGTGACAGCCTGCCAGATGTATTGGAAGGGGAGCACCCATCGCCTTGGGCTATCTGTGATGTGCAGCTAATAATATTAATCTATTACAATGCTAACCGGGTGTATTATGTTATAGCCAGACTGCTCAACATTAGCAAGCTGCCAAAGTAGTACGATTATTGCAAAACGTGAAACTACATTCTTACAGTTATGAATTACCTCAAGGGTTTCCAATTTCATTTCTAGGGACTCACCACTAAACACACTTTTCCCTTCATCTAACATTTCTAATTCAAATAATCAACTCAACAACTCTATCACATTCAGATCAAAGCTTGTTAATTAGTTTATTAGCTGCATTAGTTGCAAATGTGCCGAAAGCACAGAAATGTTAAAATATGCCTAAGAACGCAAGAACCAGGATTGAGAACAACTGCATTATCTAATAAGCCTGTCGCGATTATAAGAAAATCACATAATCAAAATGATTTAAGGTGACCGAATAATTATTCCACATGTAGCATTCACAATCATATGCTTACGTTGCCCAAATGGAAGGTGAATTAAGTGTATTTCTATTTTCTAAATATTTATTGAGACACATTAGGGGTCAACATACAATAACAATAACAGTTGTAACTTCTCTCTGGAGCCTCAAGAACTTTGGAGGGCAGCAATGAGTAATGTTTGTTCATGAGCTTTAGTTGTGTTATTAGTTATCAACGTCTAAGAAACAACATAACTCAAAAGACTTTTTAGGCTTGTACCTCAGCTGCTACCAATAGTGAAGAAAAAGGCAATAAAGGCAATTATTGATATGGCAATTAATCATCATCTAAAGTTTTAGGATTTGTGTCAAACCTATTAGCTAATTAACAAGCTCCTTGTGTGCCAAATTAGGTGTGCTCTTGTAGTGAAAGCACAACAATGTACACAGGGCAAGCACTGATTGCACTGCACGACTCTGTTAAGTACACCACAAATAAAAAAAATTTAAAGTGCCCAAATCGTCAGGAAACGATCAGCCTTTAGTTAGCTGCTTTAGGTGAAAGGAAAGACACAGAAAATTCTAACACGGACCGCAGAACTGGGATGGATATTACAGTTAGTGATTACACTAGTTTTCACAGTAACACACCAGCTGGATCCTCAGTACCTGGAGGCAGCAGATGAGGAGAGGCATGTGTGCGATTATCACTTTGCTAGAGGTTTTAGATTGCAGTTTCTCAGACAGCTTTGTACACAGATTCTCAGCTCCTGAGAAGAGAGAAGGAACAGGGGAGTGATTCAAATGATTCATCACTGTTGCTGTTTCCAAAAAGCATATGCAGCTAGCAGCTCCTCTCACAAACACACTAATTGCACAGTCAAAAGGCGCTAAAGGTTCTGGCCTAAAAATGGAAGCTGACTGGCAGGATGGCGACCCTCCCCTTCCCACCCACCTTGCTCATCTTTGACAGCCCACACCATGAGGTCCACACAGGCTGCGTTGGCGTGGCAACGTAGCTTCAAGGGACTAGGTTCCCCTGGCAACCTCTCTGCTTCATGAAGTACCCTCTGTAGCTCTGATTGGCTGCTGCTGAATTGCTCAAGTACAAAGTCATGAACCTCCTTCACAAACCCTGCCTGCAAATCTGATACAGTAATACAGAAACAAAAAGAAATAATTGTCAAAACATTATAACCAACAGTAAATAATGCTATTACTTGTAAACAGTAATAAATAATAAATATAATAAAAAGCACATAAATTAATGTACGAAAAGGGATATATCTAAAAGAACTGGGTGATTCCACCAACCTTTCATGTAGTAGAGTGTATCCCTGAGCATTTTGAACATGCTGACGTACAGAGGGTCGCTGAAGCCTTTGTAGAAGAGATCTGTGCCTGGATTAGCCTATATGAGCGGCACACAAACAATGACAAAAAAAGCGATTTTAAAGACTGCAATTTAACAATATCTGGAGTATAATCAAGTGGGTGTTCAACATCTAAAGCAATTTTTTAACATTTAATTTGAAGGAGAAACTATTCAATTCATGACGTCAGGTGTTTTTATTATTATTGTTTTATTATTTGTGTTAAGCAGCAGGTTAGATTAAAGAGACTATTGTTGCAACCACTGGTCAGCAGAATAGTACAGATAGTAGTCCAGGGTTACCTCAGTTACTTCCACTATGGTGGCATCCAGAGTCTTCAGAAACGAGTCTGAGACAAAGAGTTTCACCTGCCCAGAGAGATGCAAGGAAGGCACTGTGTTATGAGGCTAGGATTAGGAAAAGGCTGAATAGATTTTCTAAGATTTCACTCAGTACACGTCCTTTACTGTGCAGCTCGGGTAATGTGCTTACCATGCTTAAGAGGCGTTTTAGCAGTTCCAAAGGCACACTCATCTCTTGCCCACTACCACCAGTGAAGAGAGGAGAGAGAGAGAAGCTGGAGCTGACAGTGGTGAAGTAGTAATCAGGGTCCACTGCGCTGCCGTCTGGGAGATATGAACCTGAACAAATCATACTCAGTGGCATGAGCCAACAATATAGCTGGGATCTTATGGATCCTGTGAACAAAATAATACATATATAGGAACGTCCACACACACACACAAAAAAATCATCGTATAAGGATTTGTCAATGATCTCAAGACATACCACTCCACCCAACAGTATCTCATATGAAACTTAAAAAAATATATATATAATAAATGAATTTAAATAATAAATAAAAGGTTCAGGTTAGGTTACCATGGATGATGTGTACTATGAATAGGAGGAAGATACCCAGAAGTAATAGCTGTAGTGTGGAGTAGTGTTGATGATATGTCTATGAGATACTACATCTTTCTGTAAGTCATGGGTGTATAATTGAGTCAGAGTTCATAAAGGTTTAAGTCCCTGGGGCTGCAATGTTGAATTGATCATTTTCACTAGAGATGTGATGCTGTTGTTGTTGACATTATTATTCATGATCATCATTAGTAATGTTGATAATGCTTGACACAAGAAAAAGCTCCAAGGCAAGAAATTAATGAAATGACTTCCTATCCAAATTTGCATCAAAAGCTGAGTGAAGCCAAAGACCACAAGTTTAGCTTATATGTTTCAAGATTACACTTGCAAACCTGACACAACCACACAGTATCTGTATTCTCACAACCTTATAGCTAAGGCCACATAGAAATGTCAGCATTTGCTCCAGGCAATGGTAAATGAGTTGGATTATGAGTTGGTCTTAAATGGATCACATCTGTTAACTCAGAGTGCTACTAAACCTTATTTACCTTCAAAGTACTGAGGGCCTGGTGCAGTGGGAGAGCAAGGTGAAGGTCCACCCCTCTCCGGGCTTACCTATGAGCACAGTAGAGCAAGTGAACAACAGAAGGAACATGTGTGCTTGTGTATGTGTACAGATGGAGAGGCACATAAAGGGAAAATTTTAATCAGCCATCGTCCCTTTTTTAGTATTCAGATGTATGCCTATATTGGTTTCTCATGCAACTGATATTTTGTTTGAAAGAGTGACAGAGACTAAAACATACTTCAGTGTTACTGAAATCTACTGAATCCATAAAATAAAGTAGGTTAAATGTTACTGAGTGCAAGCATTATAAGCTCTCCTCCTGGAAACATAATTTTACTTCCACCTTCTATCCAATAAGATGCTCAACTTACTCACCCTTGATGAGGTTGATTTGCTGGCGCAGGTGTAGCAGGTGTAGTTGGAACTATGCTCCACATGAATGTGGCTACCCAGGATGAGGCTACCCCACTAGTTGGCTAACTTTAACAGATAGAGGTGCATGGCAGCACAGGAACACTAGTTTAGTCCTGTTCCTATCTATGGGTGGATATGGACTTTTTTAAGCTTAATTATAACACCTCATTATAATAAACCCCAGAGTCTGCCTAGCTCTCACGAATTGGTGAATTTTGAGAAATATTTGTCAAATTACCAAAATGACAAAAAAAGTAGATCCATCTTGAATGTATGTATTACATAAAATATCAATGTTATAGTTTATCCTTAGTTAGTTCATGCCATACTCTTCCCTTTAAGAACTGTGTGTATACCTGAACACCTGACTCTTACATGTAAAAATACATATTCTTACATATACATATACGTAAACACACACATACATATACACACACACACACACACATAAATATACTAAAGGAAAAAGGGGGTCCAATCTGGTATGAGCAAGGTGTACATAATGAAGTGGCCAGTGAGAATGTAAGAGTTATACACTTCTATATATACCTGTGTATTAGCACTGGCGGTGCCAGCCTTGCGTCTTAGCGTGTCCCCTTGGCAGACTGTAAGCAGGGAGCTCGGCATAATGGAACGAAAGTCATTAAAAGAGCGCCTGCGGATGCCCTCCATTTCCACGGTAACGCGCTGAGCAGGTTGGCTTGACACACGGGGAAAGAGCTGGGACAGTAACGGCTCGCCCATGTTACCATAACGTCCAAATGCTCTGGTCACACCCAACAAACAGGGCACCAGGTACTTGCACAGATAAACTAAGATGGACAAAGACAAAGAACAAAGAGTCCATGAGGATTGTTTTAGCACAACGTTCATGTGTCAGCAATGCGTCACTGTCACACTAACAAGCTGTAATGAAATTCTGGTTGTGTTTTTTTTTTTAAATGTCACCTACCGTTTTAGGACAAACAGTTCAACAGGTATGGCTCAGAATTAGAATTAATCAGCCTTTTATTCAACTACCTTACACTGAATTCAAGAAAGTTTTTTTCTTCTTCAATGAAGATTTCATTTAAAGTTTATGGGGTTTTGTTCTGACAATGGTGAATGGCATGTATAACATGATGGGTGATCTAACCTTTATCATGGTTTTCTGGTGCCTGACAGATCTCTAACAGAGACTGCATCACTTCCATTATGGCCTCCAGAATCTAAAAAAAAAAAGAGAAAATCCAAACATTTGTTTGGCACAGACACACACGCACACACATATGCATACACACGCACATACATGTGCACACACACACAAGGTAGCTGACCTGAGTGCATGACTCTGGGTCTCTTTGTGCCACATCAGACAGTAGAGTCACCAGACAGAAGCTGAAGTTCTCTGCCATTGGGAGACTTTCTGTGTGAACATGTATCATTTACAATTATGGAGCAGAAATCAAACACAAATACACTGCATGGCCAAATGTACAGTATATGTACACCCTTTCTAATTTGAGGGCTATTCAATCCACACTCTTGGTCAACATGTGCATAAAATCATGCATACAGCATGTCATCTCCATAAACAAGCATTGGCAACAGAAAGTGTCATCTTGAAGAGATCAGTCACTGTCACTGTCCACCTTTCCAACAAGCCAGTTTGTCATATTTCTGCCATACTCCAGCTGCCCAGGCCAACTGTAAATGCTGTTATGAAGTGGAAATGTCCAGCAATAATAGCACAACCTTTAATCAGTAGGCTACACTTAACAAGACCACTTAGTGTAGTATCACGTAGCACATAGAAAACGCATGTCCTTGATTGCAACACTCACTACTGAGCTCTAACCTGTCAGTTTCTCTACACTCTCTGTCTCAATACATTTTACCAAAACGTATAATCCCAAACATTTACTTTATTCATTCACCTTCTAAGCTGCTTGTCCTACTGGGTTGTGCAGGGTGCTGGAACCTATACCAACGCTCACTGTGCGGGAGGCAGCAAACGTCCCAGGGCACACCCACAGACATACACATTCACATACACACACATCTTTACACCTAGCGCCAATTTAGCAACCCCCAGTTTAACTGGGTGTCCTTGGACTGTGGAAGAAAATCGGAGCATCATGAGGAAATCCACACACACACAGGAAAAACATACCCTCAATCATTTACTTGCAAAACTTAATGAATATAATATTGAAATGTTCCAAGTACATCAATAAGCAATGACTGTATAATGGCTGTGTAGCCACAAACAAGCCTAAAATAGTTGGGTAGATTATATACATTAAGACAGATTCAAGTACAAGGCAACAGAAAGTAGTTAGCATTAGTTTTGTGCGAATTTGCCAAAAAAATGATATCTGCATATTTTCTGTAATTTTGTTGATAACAATAATAAACAATATTTCGCATTATTTTAAAAAATGTTTGCAAAAGTCTTATGTTTTACTAGCTTGTACTTCTTAAAGGATATTAATATCCATCCATCCATATATTATCTTCCGCTTTATCCCACTAGTCAGGGTCATGGGGGGGCTGGGGCCAATCCCAGAGTCATTGGGTGAAGACGCTTTTTTAGTTAATAACTTAAGTTTTTAATAGCTAAAGTTTGCTGAGTGTGTGTTTTGCCTGACACCTTAGTTGAATTAGGTTTGTCTTGGACAGCAGGCTCCAGAAGCGCTTCATATTCCTCATACTCAGTGCTGGTTTGTTCAGAGATGATGGAACAGGTCAGTTGTCGAGCGATCTTTAATGGCAACCGCAAATTGCCTTCTTTTGAGCAACATCAAAATCTAAGGCTGTAGACTGCAAGATTTAAGGTGTATGAATTTCTTTCCCTGGAGCAGTGTGTTTACTCATTCTCAGCCTGGGCTAACACACCGTATGGGTGCTCACAATGCGCACTCACAGTAGCCTATACTAAAGCCTGAAGCAGTGAACATGTGGAGTTGAGACGTTTTGATTGTTGTTTTTTCCCAGTCAGTAGCATACTCGATAACGTCAGCTTGCGCATCGTTAACACAGCAATTAAGATATTATCACAGACGATAATAGTTAGCATCTACCATAAGCGCAAATATTAGCAATTGTGCTAAACAGAACAGTGCTAATGTGCAAAAATATGCTTGAAGTATTATATATCTATGACAATTTATGTATTAACAGTATATACACAATTTACAAAAATGAATCTCTGAAACATGTGTTGCATCAGTACACAATGAACAGTCAGTTGCATAGGAGATATTATACATGAGATATTTATATTATATATTACACATGAATGTGAACTTTGGGATGTCCACATACTTTTGGCCGTGTAGTATTTCTCTAAACACTAAATTTCTCTGTACACAAATATATTGCACAAAATCACTGCACAGCCTGCATATTCACTTAAACAGCTTATCTAACAATGCAGCAAACACATTATATGATAAGAAAACACTTTACCTACAATGTACCCTTCCCAAGCTGCCCTGTGTGGATGTTACCTTTGCTTTTCCTCCCAGTCGCCTCCTCTACCCACTGCACTCTGGGCAGCCCCTTCAGAAGACTCAACAGGTAACTCACCACCATGTCTTTGTGCTGGTGGCCAGAGAGAAAGAGAGAAAGAGAGAGAGAGAGACAGTAGATAGAGCCTAACTGAAGAAAGAAACATGTCTGCAATGTGGAATTATCTCACAGACATTTTCTATTCATTGCAAAATCTGTAACAACCTTGTTCTAGAAATTTAATTACATTATATGTACATCTTGCCTTGCCAAAGAGTGACCTTTGTGATTCTGAAACTACAGAAAAATCTGATCATACAATCAGCAAATAGCATTCTTTCAAGCTTAGTTTTATTCCCCAAAATAAAATAGTTTTAAAAAGTAAAAAGGCATAAATGTCAAGATTTACAGAAGCCTATCAGAAACGTAGGTAGATAGTTAGGATCAGTATTAGTATCGATCAGGTTTCAATACCAGTAATGGAAAATATAGTACTGATGCATCTCTAGTATTCATAAAAAAGTTCACACACTAACCAAACAGCATTTGAAGATATGAAGACATGATTAAAAGACCCAGCGGATACAGTCACAGAAGTAATCTCATGATGGTCACATTAAATGTGACTATTTTTTACTTTTTTATGTTGAGATCAACCTGTTAATGCTACTGTGCTCTATTGCTATATGCTCTAAATGTATATAAAGAGCACTAGTAAAATTATATGCTAGCATATATTAGCATAACTTGTTGTAGACTTTAATAATGGGAAGAAAAACAGGACAGGAAAGAAACAGGTGTCTTGCACAACATAAATCGTATTAGCGTTTATCGCAATTGTTTGTGCAGGTCATAAGATTGGGCTGCATCAGTCTTTCCATAGCACTGTAGTTACATAGTTCATGGTTTAATCCTCGCACTCCCTTTAATCCTTTGAGCACATCAGCTGGTTTTAACATGATTCTGTTCGGAATTACTTAACAACAAACAAGCTTTGCTTAATCGTGCAGCGGCTGCACTCAACACACGCACATTAGTTTGATAAACTAACACTGAACAAGCATATATCGTTGTTTTCCAAAGAAAAACATATATTCCACTTTTGTAGATTTTCATTTAAGCTGCCGTTTATGGCCTATTAAAGTTTCATGATGAACAGACTTTACATAAAGTTTTTGGCCTCTCCTGTAAAGCTACTATATTAAAGAATATAGTTTTTTGACAGCAATGATATACATGCACGCACTTGTTTACAATGTTTATATTACAAGTTTTAAAAAAGAAACAAACTAAGGCGCCTCACCTGTAAATCTGATTCCACCAGGAACACGGCCAGCGCAATAACAGCATCCCTGCGTCTGATGTCCAGAGTGAACACACCCCGTGTGTCCAGTGGGCACATACATAGTAGCTTCTGTACCTGTGGTGGTAATAAGATGTACAGACATAGGCAGGGGCAGTAACAGTTATTATTTTCATCAATGCAGCAGCATTTCTCCTGACAGGCTTAAGTTACACAGCACAAGGTAGAACATAGAAGCACATAGAGGAGCGGCACCATGAACATTTACGTATTTTTTAAAAAACTGGATTTACAAGATCAGTGATTTAAACATACATTTTTGCTGACAATATGTGGATGTATGCTAATTTACATAAGAAGCCCTTTTTACACTTAACATTCCCGGTAAAAAATGCCTGAGGCAAGTCAGTTTGACAAGGTAATGTGAGAACATATGTGTAGGTTCCGGGCAGAACAAGGAAGCAGCACTTTTATGCATACCCCATGATACAAGAGCAGCGTGGGCAAATAAAGAAGGAGACCAGCAGAAAACTGAAGGTGCACCAACACAAGTGGTTTACTGCCTAAATAACTAAATCTAAAATGACTAAATCTGGACACGAGACCCTCATTAAAGTTGCAGCTGAGAATGTGTCTGGCGTTATAATGTACTGTTTGAGCAGACTGATGCCTTTCAGTACACCCTGCAGTCACGTTGGGACAATATTGTTTTTGGTGCTTTGTTACAACGTTGAAATGTAACTTCACAGAAAGTTACCTAGTATCCTTCATATGATCCGTTATATCTGAATGGAACTCCATAGAATTTGGTAAAGTTGCCAACAGGTTAAAATAGTACAATAAAACAACATAATTTAGTAGTGACGTGTTCAGACAACGTAAAAGCACCACTTTTTTACAGCGCTGTAGCAACATTATATGAAAGTAGACAACAATTTGAAAGTGTTATGTGTTTGCTGGGCAGAAAGGGAGTTCACTCCAGCACTATCAGTGTGAACTGATAAAGTTAAACTGGAATATTCTCCACGATGTACAGGCAAGTCTCTCATGAGGCATCACTGGAATTTAACAGGAACAACCTGTTGGTGGACCATGAGCTGGTCGCTGTTTTGATAACGTGTAAAACGTTACACACGTTGAGCGCGTTGAGACAGGTCGACGACACACTGGAAAGGTCAAGTTCGTTTAATTGTTTCAGAGACACAATGAAGAAAAGGTGCAGAGCGGTAATTTGCGTGCACCACAATAGCCAGACAACGCTGGGGTTACCGTAAAACTCAGACTCGCTGTCAGTTTGCTGGAAAAGCTCGACTGCCTGCTTTCTGAAGTTAGCTTCTTATTCGAATTGACCGTCACCTTAAATGCTGTAGCAGTTATATTCTGGCGCCTCAGGCTGGAACAGGCAATTCGAATAAAAAGCTAACTTCACGTCTTTCTTCAGGCACGCTGTTCAAAAAGAAAAGAAAGTAAGGCAAAACGTCACCAGGAGAGTTTTTAGCATAATGCGCAGTTTCTGCTGTTTATTCTCCACTGTTCACTAGGAATGTTCCATGTGTCACGAAATAAAAGTGCAGACCTCATTCAGCAGAAATAAGTACAAATAATCTGTAGTTTTGTGTGATTTGTACTTCAGGCTAACACTGACTGATTAAAACACAAACAAAAGGCTTCAGTGTTCAGAGTTGCAGGCACGAGCTGATACCACTCCCCTCCTCCTCCAACACTGTCCATCTCTCTCACACAGTTTCTACAGACGAAATGCAGGCATGCGCCCCTGAAACCATCTCCTCCTCTCCAGTCCTCTCCACTCTGTCTGTTAAATCCATCGCCGCAGGTGGCGAGGCTGTGCAGCACATCTTAACTTTGTCAACTCACATAAACGAGCGGTTCGTGTATGGCAGATGGCAGAGCATCCTTTCCCTACCTTCTCGACAGGCGCGGGTCTGTGAGCTGCGAGAGACCGAGCCAGAGAGAGAACCGTGTTGAAGTAGAAGCACCTCGTACCGCTGCCTCCTTTTGCGGACATGGTCGCCGCTCTCATGGATGCGGGTAAAGTTGAGTTTCACCGCAACAAACGCAGCAATACAGTGGGCGAGAGCCGCAATACGGCAAGTCCGAAGGCACAAAACACGCACAGTAGAAGGAGGAGGAGGAGGCGTGATTATTCTGAGCGTGTTGTGCCAAAGGAGGGCGTGTCTCTGAAAAAAAAAATAGCATCAACAGCGAGCTGGGTGAATGGATTTGCTGCCTTTAAATGATGTTCAGTTTAAGACCGACTGTTTTTATCTGTGCTAACATACGCGGACACATGTAATCACAAAATACATATCGTCGCTGTCCAAAGAAAAACATGTATGTCCATTTTTGTGGATTTTTATTTTTCTACATTAGTTGAACATAGCAACAGTCGACGAATGAAATATATATATATATATATATATATATATATATATATATATATATATATATATATATCGTATTGTTTTCTGTATCGCATTGTACGTAATATACGTAGCCCTGCTCCGACGTCATCGCGGCGAACCAGGAAGCTGTTTCTAAACAGTCACCTGATAAGGCAGAGAACAGACCACTCTTCAGAGATCAGGGGTACGCGAAGCTCTATATGTTTATAGTTTATATGTATATATACACGCCTTTAAAAAAGTTATCGACAGAGGTGTGTAACGGATGAAGTGTCCGTCTTTGAATTCAGTCGTGTCTGTAACAACGTTATTATAGTCAGCTATACTGCTAACGTAGCTTAGCTAGCAACTTTTACCTCAGTTGGCTGCTAGCTAATATGAGAGACTTTTCAAGGAAGATTTTTTTAAAGTGATCCCATTTATTTGCTATTAAGTCAGATAATAAATGATCGTCTCTTTTAGAAAAGTTTGTGAGTATAATAACGTCCTGTTCGTGAAGCTGACTAAAGTTATATTTAGTTATTGCTGAGAGACTTGGCTTTGATAAGCTAACGCTAACTAGCTGTTTATTCCGGTCAGTGAGGATATTTAAACTTATTATTATTGGGTTGTAGGTTTGTCTTAAAATGAAAACTACAAGATGAATAAATTTACTTTCCTCAAAATCTTTTTTTGCAAAGGAAGCCAGTCCATTACATTCCTTCTTTACATTGACCTTTTACAGCTTACTTTTTCTCCTGTCATTGCCTTCTTCCATCCATCTCATTCAGTGAAACGTTATCCAAGTCGATTTCATACAGCAGGGCTTCATATTAAGCTAATCTTTGTTCTTTATCTCTGACAAACTCCTACATTTGAGATGATGACACGGCTGTGTCATTTTCCTTTCTCTTTCACAGGCGCCTTTGTGTCAGTCAGTGTCAGAGGATGGCGGCATATCCTAAATCCCACAACCCCTTTGCAGATGATGACGATGTAGAGGAATCAGCGGGGCCGAAGAAAGGCTTTAACTTTGATGATGATGATGATGAGGACCAAAAGCTAAGCCCTGCTGAGCGGCGGCAGCGGCAGCTTCAGCAGGAGGTGATGCGTACAGCAAAGTCTGCTGTAGACAGCAGCAACCGTTCCCTTGGTCTCATATATGAATCAGAAAAAATCGGAACTGAGACAGCAGAGGTGAGATTGTTTTAGATTAGAGTGCTCTTGATGTGAGGAAATGGCTAAATTGTGTTGCATGACATAACCTAATGAGTTTCTTGGTGTTTTTCTTAAGATTTTCATTGTTTCCCAATTATATTCTGCTTCTTATCTGTCGGTCTCTGCCTTTGCAGGAGTTGATTCGCCAAGGTGAGGTTTTAAAGAGGGCGGAAAGAATGGTTGATAATATGGAACAGGACATGAGGACTAGTCAAAGGCACATAAACTCCATTAAGAGTGTCTGGGGAGGTCTGGTCAATTACTTCAAGGGCAAACCTGATCCCAGGCCTCCACAAAAGGAACAGCCCACAGCCTATGAGGCCAACAGCAGGTACTTACACAGCACTTATCTGCCTGAAGTTCAAGTGTAGTTGAGTAAACACATGCAGAGGTCATAATAAACATAATTATCCTGGCTTTCTTGGTTGCTTGTGGTTTTGACACAACTAGAAACAATAATTAATGAACATTTAAGCATAAACTGTAACTAGGAATGAAATTTAACAGCATGACTTCACCAACACACTGATATAGACTATGTTGTTTGTAATAACCATTAGGTTACAGAATGCACTGGCAGAGAGCAAAGAGCAGGAGGGTAAATATGAGGCCAGCCACCCCAACCTACAGAAACTGGACACATCTGGTAAGAAAAAAAGGCATGCTGATTCCACTTTTTCAGTCTCAGTCAGTGTTTATATCAAGTGAATCTGTAGATTAATTAAAAACACACATCACGTCCATCTTTAACATCACGTTAAAAAGAAATAGCTATGACAGCAGAGTATTTAGTAAAGCTTACCTGTGATGTTTGGTCAACTAGGGTTTGGAGCTTCTGCTTCATTGGGTAATGAACCCTCCGATCAAAATGGATACACAAAGAATAGACACCTGAGAGCTGCTCATCAACAACTGGACAATAACCTGGGTGAGAAACATTAATGACCTGATGATTAAAACAATTCAGGGATTAATAAAAGAAATTAAATATTTTTACTGTAATTCAAGCAAGGCTGTGTATATTTTTATTCTATCCAGATGAGATGGCTGTTGGTCTTAGTCGACTGAAGAACTTGGGACTCGGGCTACAGTCAGAGATTGATGACCAAGACGTTTCTCTGGATTCACTACTTAATAAGGTGGACTCTATGGATGGCAAGATCAGCTCTACCAACCGCCAGATCAAAAACCTTAAATGAGCTTTGAGACTGCTGGCGACTCCAATGACTGACCAGGAAATAGCAAGAACACAGGATAAACAAGAATTTGTAAGCATTCGTGGGTGTATGTTATTTGATAAGTGGAGAGTTCAGAACTTTTTTGAACATGTTCTCCCTCTATAAGTAGCTGGTCTCTCTTCTTCACATTACTGTGCCACCAGTGCTGGACGGTAAAGGCTAGTGCATGCATCTTTGTTTTCTCCCCCCCATCTAACTTTTCTTTAGTGTCCAGACATACAGAATAGGCCAAACGTTAAATTCTACCACATGCTTGTAAGAAGTGCTTTTATTTGACTAAGTAGCAATTATATGTTATATGACCATTTGTCTGTACTAGAAGGTGGTGTCCCCCTTTTTATGCCAATTTCTTTTTAGTTAAGCACCCCAGATCAATTTTGCATATTCCTTGTTCATTTGTGCGTAAGGGGCTAGAAAGAAACTACGGGGTTTATGAACATAACACTAACTGGAAGATAGGTGCAGCAGGGAAGGTTTAGGCCAGTTAGTTATGCCTTAATGCTACATTGTAGTAGGTCCAGTTTCATCACTGTATTTCAATGGGACATGGCATTTCACTGTGTTCTTGTTTGTTTTTGAGTCTTAATATATCTTACACTGAACCCACACTTGCTGCCTTTTCTTACATCTTGAAATAAGCGACTTTTGTTCAATGAGGAGATGTTCAAATTAGTCTCCATTCAAGTTTTTGCTAGTTTGTTTGTTTTTTTAACAAGTTGTGTTATTTGATCTAAAGGAATATGAAGAGCTTGATGTATGCCCTAATTCAGTAAAAGCCACAGCCAGGATTTTTTTTGTGACATTTAGACTATATTCCCACTGATTGTTGAAGATGTTTGGGTTTTATAGTTGTTATACAACACAAATCTATAGGTGCTTAAATATGATCTTTTGCACTGTTGATCCTTGGTTGTGGCATTCAGAGATGTAGTTAAATGTAGAAAGATGGTATGGCCTCTTTTGAACTAAAATCTTTTGTCTTTATGTAAAAGTGATTATTAAGCCAAGGTCATTGTAAACAAATGGAAATGTTACTCCCTTTCAGTGCAAACCATGTATGTATGAAACTGTGATATGAGATGTATTATGTGAAGAAAATAAAATGAGACATTTTATTTAGAAGCCTTGAATTCTTGTTCACCTGGTGACTAAACTTGACCTTGCTGAAGCAATTAGGTTTGGCAGTGCAATAGCAAAGACTTACTACTAGATGGAGACATTTTTAAAGCCGACAAACAGTATTACAGTATAACATGACCATTATGGTCTAAGACATTATGTTATAATAATGTTTTAAACTGAAGTTAAATGTTTGGGCACAAACCTGCTCAAAGGCGAAGCGAATGAATACTTGGAATGAATGACTTGCCGTTGGATGGAGACCTTTTATTTAACATAAAACCTGGGAACAGAAGTTTGTTGGGAGGGCCACCATTGGTAGGGACACAACAACCCAACCCCCTATAGAAGATGTTAAAGAATATATAAATAACATAAAACATATATAAATAAATAAACAGTTGTATAAGTAGTCATCATTATATACATAGTATTGTCTGTTTAAAAGGCCTCACCTGAAGCCCTGGCCCAGCTGCTACCTGCCCTTCAACATCTTTACATGGTTTCTGAGTTTCCTCTGTGTAATAAAGATACATACAAACATATGAATAATTCTGTGGTCCCATTTATTTTTGGTTATTTTAAATACTGAGCGAGGATCTCGTTACCCAACGTTGTTCTAAGATTTTTTTTCAAGAAACTCATGACCAGATATGTTTAAAAGATCATATTTATTGATCATTATAATGCATCATTATAATTCCAAACTATAGTTTGTAATTATGACTTAATGTGAAACACTGAAGATACATTTGTTTCCTTAGCCTGCTCTGGAATTTCATTATTTATGATCCACGTCTTCATTAAATGTCTTGTTTTTTACCTTTATAATTTTAATTCTTATTTACTTCATAAACAAAAATATGTTACTGACTGCAAATGTTTCCCAATGTCAATAGTTCCTATCAAACTCCATAGTGAATTCCATGTATATTAGCATCTTAAAACTTCTTTAAAACCAACATAATTCTCTAAATCCAAAATATTGGTGGGGACAATTCTTTAAATCGAAAACATTGGAAGAGGCTATTTTTTAAAATCCAAAATATTGGCATGCACATTTCTTAAAAAAAAATGTCTCTACCACCCATAAGCCAACCTATGCCCTTGGTTTGTTGGTTACCGCAGGCGAGACAGAAGCGCTGCTAATCGGTTTTCCATACTTCTTGGTAAAGATTTATGGTTTCGTGTGCTTGGTTTAAAAGCTTTAGTAAAGTGTCCAGTTTCTCTTGTTGCTGGTCAGGTTTGTTTCACCACACAGTAATGTTTGGCGCTAATCATTAGCATTCTTGCAGCTACAGCTGCACGCGCGCAGCAAAGCGCTCATTAGCGCGCGCTAACAGCTGTTCTCCTCAGCGACAACTGCACTTTAACACGGAGGAATTTGTGACCGCGGGGGATTTAGCGGGGGGCGGGGGATTTAGCGGGGGGCGTGGCCGCACTGTGTACCTCGGGAAAAATATCTATTCGGCCTAGTGATACATAATCAATGTCGCCACTTTGTGGTAGCATGAAACTATAGTGCTAATAAAAAAACCTGTAGTAATATCGCAGGAATCTATACAACAGAGGCGAGGCTGTAAAAAAAACTGCATCTCAAGCTGCTCTGTGCAAGCATTGACCAACATGCAGGACTGGACTGGAAATTAAATTCAGCCCTGGACATTTTTTCTAGGCCAGTCCACTACAGTCTCTCACACAACAACTCCGAGGGCAAAAGGACAGTAGGACAGTTTTATTCACACAATTAAATCTCAAGAATAAAACTCCACACTTTCAGTTTCATTTCATTAACAGTTTACTTTGAGGAACAGACTAATGGCATCGTCTCAGGTGACTTCCTCCGCCCTTCGTAGTGTAGTATGTTGGACAGAACCTCCTAATCACGTAATTATTAATTTACTTTCACTCATATTTTGTAGTAAAAGTTTAGATAACTCCTTATTTAACATTCAGTGGCTGTTGAATGAAATTTCATTTTAAAATGCCTGTTGCCCCTTACATGGTGTGTGACTTTCATGATAAATTGCATGGCATGACTTGTTGGGGGCAGTGTTACACTGAAATAAAAGTAAAGTATATTTTCTCTTTCTCCTGTAAAGTTTTAATTTTGGAGATATCACTGCTATACTGGTTTTGCTGGTAAGATGTAATGCTGGTCTATAGCTGGTATATTTAGACAGTTACTATTACCGCAAAATATTATTACATTACAATTATTACATAGTACTTTTTATTAAACCTATATTATTAGGTAATTTAAATTAAGAATGGTCAGAGGGTAAAATTACTTTATTTCATTATAGAACTATTACTGGGCACTATAAAATGTAACTTTATAATTGTTTTAAATTATTACTACAGATCCTGTAAACACAAGCACAGTGGCCAAAAAGGAAGAAGTAAGACAAAATGGCAAAAAGCCTGATATTTAAACCAGCCAGAAAAAGGAAATAGAAAAATAATTCATTTAGTACGTGTATACTCTTACTCTGATTTCTTTCTCATTTCTTAGTTTGCGCATGTGTGAAAATAGGCAGCAGTACCAGAAAAAGCAAGCAGCAGACCTCCAGTTTCTGGGTTATTATTAAATGCATGTAAACACAGTTAGTGATTTAAGATAGGGCTAAGATAAGACCACAATTTCACCTTTATCAGCAGTGCATGTACAACAAAAAACAAGAGGCGTGTTGGTCGTTTTGTATATCAAATAAAAAAATTATATTTGTGCCGACCCCTGGTTTCTATCCTCATCACTGCAAAGAAAAATCAGTAAGTTTCTCTATGATGCACCATTTAATGGGCAAAGCACTCTGAATTACTTTGTTTACAGCTCAATAATTAAATTAAGTTTAAATTGAATTTGGAATAGCTCATGTCATTTTCATTGAGTATTATCAAGCTGTCGGAGTCTGTTGCTTTAGGCATTAGTGCTCAGCCCTGCACAAACAGCAAACTCCTAACTAAAGAACAGTTTTAGAAACTGTCCCGTCACCAAGTGGTGGTTTAACTGATTTCCCTTTGCTGTTGATAGTGCGGTTCAACCTTGCTTTGCCCAGCATGTAACTAAACTTTGGAATGCCTGTCTTTTCAACAGAATAATCCCAGAACCTACTGCTGTCAGGCTCCATCAGTCATCCAGCTAGAGACAGAACATTTCCTGTGTGTCCGTCTCAAACTGGCCTGGTACAGTTATTCATGCTGCTCTGTGAACAGCAACACATGACGTTATAGGCTGCCTGTTTAAACTTATAAGGTCCTAAACAGCTGGCAGTTTCACTGGGCAAAACAGAGGCCACAGATCCCCCCTGTATATGCAGAGTGTCATGCAGATAACCAACATGTTTGAATTTTATTTCCAAATTAAGTAAAACTCAATTGATAAACAGTACAACACTACAGTTACAGTAGTGCAATACTGGAATGTCAGTTTAGGATAATGTTTTAGCCTGAGCTTTAAGTTTAAGTTTTAGGCAATGAACAGGTCATGGTTAGTAAAACTAGGGCCACCGAAGTTATTAATGTCACTCATTGTTGATTGTGCATGTGATTGGATATTGGTCATGAAGGTTTGACTCTCTTTTCACTTTATAAAAAAAAGCATTCTATGCTGGTTCATGGTGAGATAGAAATAGAATCTTATGAGCCTGAGTGCAACAGAATTAAATATGAAAAATACTTTTTAATAAAAAAAAGAATGACAATGTAATTGACATATTAATTCACGCTTGTTATGTCTCAACTAAAAAACTTTAAAGGCAACCCACTCCACTCACTAGTCTCTTTGCTTTTGTTTCTTGTAGTCAATTTCGCACACTGTGCTTAAAACAGCTGACAGTTCACAATGTTTGTTCCTTTATCACTCACAGGCCAATCCATAGCTATACATGTATGTGTGGATACATATATATGATGCCCATCCATATATATTTTGGTGCACACTGTCACATATCTGTGTAGTCCTGTGTAATGTGTGACTGTTCAGGATGATAAGCCCCAGAGTGATTGCCCCTCCCAGTAGCCCCGCAGTAGTTACAACAATAAAACCCTGCATCCAGTCACATTTGAGCAAACAGGATAAACATTAGTCATGGTTAACTACACAAATTAACATTTTAAAATAATTTGTTAGACATAATAAAAGCTTTTCTAATATTTGTTAAATGAAAGGTAGTGTCTACCAATCAGTCAGGTTTACAGTGCAAATATAATGCTTTTGCTAAACGCACAAGAGACGCAGCAATAATAAAGTGATGCTGCTACGCTATGACACTGTGAAGGATAAAGAATTCTGCTGACTGCAGTGTAGGAGTGTGTGTGTGTAGAAGTGAGACAATATGTGGGTGTATATGCATACACAGCATAAGACAGAGTCAACATTTTGTAACGGTTTTGTAAAACACCCCCAGTCCAATAACATTTTGTTGATTTACTGAATAAAAATAAACATTTTTCTGCAAATTTTAGTACACATTTTTATCATATTGCAAAACTCTTTCAGCAATCCAGACGTCCTTTTTTAAACACATTTAATTCAGCAAATAAAGTAAGTACAACATACAATAATTGTGCATTAAAATCTCACCCAGGTTCAGCATTCTCAGGCAGCAAAAAGACAATTTTCCCTTTCAGGATCAACAAAAGACATAACATAACATGACACTGAACTACTTTATGACAGTAGATCTCCTAGAAGAGGCTTGGAGACCACTGCAGAATATGTTAAAAATAAAAGAAACCAGACAATAAAAAACATGTACATTAACCAGGTTCACAAACATGTTGCATATCGTCATTGTCCAATGAAAAATCTTCAAAATGACAACTTTACAGGAGAGGCCAAAAACCTTCCTTACTTTCAATGTAAGTAAAATAAAATTGTTTTCTATTTCTAGTTGCATTTCTATTAGTCCATTCATCATGAAACTTTCCCACAATGTAAACAGCAGCTGCTGCATTTAACTGAAAATGGAGATACATGCTTTTCATTGGACGGCGACGATATGTATTTTTAAATTGGCGAATGTTCTTGACCTGAATATTTCGGTCATTATTTGGATATTGATATTTAACATTAGCTAAATTATATTACTTATTGTCTGTTTGAAAGAACTGCTGACAATGTTAAGAATGCCCAAAAGTACATGTTGAGAAGTGACTGTATGCAGGAGAGCGTGCACGTGTAGGTGTACACACACTACCTCTTTGAACTATAATGAGAACATGTAGCTGTGGTAAATATCTGGTTTGGTCAACTGTCGCCAGCTCCTAATAGCAGTACAGAGGGAGAAAAAAGTTGAAGTTGTTTTTTTTTCCTTTCCAGCTGCAGAGAGGGAAAATAGCACACGCTAAAACAGCAGACACTAACAGTAATACAAAAACTCAGTGGAATGTAGGAATGTGAGAAATTTATTAGGTGATAAGAATAACAAACACATAGAGAAAACAGAAAAAATTCATTAAAAACAGGCAAACAAAAGCTTAAATAGCTTAAGATGAAGTCATACAATCAAGCACAAAAAAGTGAAAGAACATAAATAGCTTTAATTTGACAATATTTGAATATCTGAGAAGAGTAAACATGGATACTGCATAGTGCATTAACGAAGATTCATGTTAATAATAAATAAAATATGGGCCAGTAACAAGTTGGAGCACAAGTGGCAAACTTATACCTGTAGACTTGTGTTTATATTTAAACCTTAGTCATGATACCGCAGTTCTGTTGTCATCACACATTCTAGCTTGCTTGAACACATTGCTTGAACACACTGACTCATTTATAAGCAAATGATGCCAAACGGTTCAGGCATTGATTGATTTCTTTGCATACAGAAATAGAAAAGGCATAAAGTAGCGTGACATCATAAAAGACGTATGATGTTAAGGCAGGAGCCTTTTGGAGGTAGATAGTAAAGTTTCAGAGGTAAGAAGAAAATAGTTTCTTGCAGTGAAGTGAATATTCAGTGGCTGTGGATGGTTATTTAGTTGATATAACATGTGACTGGTGTGATTGTGCACTGCAGTGTGTGAATTCACATCAAAGTATGGGGGGCAGAGCATCTCTTTTTCCCCATTAGCTCCCAGAACAGCGGCCCCCAAGAACCCTCTAGCCTTGTGGGCACTGCTATGGTAGACTGAATCTGAAGAAGTAGTTTATTCAAACAAACAGTAAAGAGTAAGGAGGGCAATGACAGTTCTCATTTGAAGACTCTCTGATCCAAGACCCGTAGCAACCTGGCGCTGATGCTGCTGCCCAGAAGGTTCTAAGGGGAGACATTCAAAGCAAATAAAGAGGTGTAAGAATTGATCGGTGTTCTAAATCTAGAGTACAAACATATTGTGTCACTTATATAAAACCACACAATCGAACTGAATCTTACACATATGGAACCTGTATGTGTAACTGTAACAGTAAGTATAGACGAGTGACATGGTCTAATAAACTGTTGTGAAATCTGAACGATACCACTGAATTTTACAGTACTATTTTAGGCCTTTCATGTTGACTAGCGGCAGCACAGGCACATCATTTTTCAGTCTGTTTTTTTCTTTTAATTTCAACCAAATATCATACACTTTAATAATACCAACTGAAAATAAAAACATTTTAGGTAGTCTATGGTATGTCCCTGATCTTAGTAAGTGATCTTGATGTAATGACTTTTGTCAACTTCTAAATCATTATCTGATTTTTGGCAACATGCACCAGTGAATGGGAGAAAACACTTACAACCAACAATATAATAGCCACCCCCCAAACCCATCATCCCCACCTATCAACGAGTGAATGAGTCGTGGTACAAAGAAAAATGTGTTATAACTTCCAAATCACACTGATCCTTTTCCTGTACAATTTCCATTCCTGGGATATATGCATTTCTTGTCCAAAGGTGTAAAAATGTGTAAATACTTGTGCAATGTACTTGCGCAATTAAAGAGTTTGTCCAACCTACCCTTCAGAGCAGGCGTTACACTAGAAGTTGACATGTTGAGTGCTTTGTGATTGCAATTAGCCAAGATGACATTAATGAGGTCAGGTACTGATATTAATTAGTTCTAAATGATAAATGGCACTCCAACTCATCCCAAAGATATTGCATGGAGCTTCATCACCCCAGAGAATGCAGGTCCGCTGGCACACAACCCTATTCTGAGGGTTTCATACCTTCCTAGCTGAAGTTTGCCATAGGTCATGGTGGCCTTAGGTTCTTGTACAGCTGTCCCACAGCATCCCATGTTTTTAGCCATTATTTTCTCTGGAGACTATATACAACTGAAGCGCCTGAGTCAGCAATGTGAGCATCTCAAACAAGCTGAATTCACTCACCAGAAGGGAGGGTCTGGATACTTTTGGACACATAGTATTTATATATATATATTGTGCCTTTTACAAAGCTCACCTGATGCTCTGCAGACCATCTCCCCGGCAGCGGCTGTCAGTTGCCATGGCGTCACTCTGACACTCGACACACACAGAGCGCTCTCGGACGAGCTGAGTGCTCCACAGCTTCAATCTGCATGCAGCACTCACCTGCTTTACACGCATGTGCACACAATAACTGCAGCGGAGGGAGCGAGACAGAAGGAGGGGCAAAAGGAGAGAGAGAGCGGTTTGTAATTCGAAATGCTTGGTTTACAGACAGATGTTACAGATGTTTTGGATTCTGATATGTGGTGCACAATTGCATTTTCTAGAACTTGAACTGGAGACAGAACGGGTAATTAAGAGTAATGCTTCAATGGACCCTTACTAGGCTCTCTGGTGCCGAGACACAGTGACAAAGACATGAAGGTGTCAGAATTTAAGAGCCAAGACAAAACAATCCCAGTCGTACTCGTGATGACCCCGTCTCCCTTGTCCTCTCCTCCTCTCTCCACTTCTCATCCCCTGCTTTCCCCGCTTTGTTCTTTACATTACAAAGTGAAACTGCTGCTTTCATCTATTTCCAAAGACTTAATCTGTCTCACCGCTAATGGTCTACTGAGAAAACTAGGTTGGGAAACCGACTGCACGGTGTGGACCTTTCAGTGGGTAGAAATGTTTTTTTTTTTCTGGCTGGTTTCTAAATAGGCTCCATCTAGTCTAGAACGCAGCAGACTGTGTGCTCAACAGGAAAAGAAAATGTGAGCATAATCCTTTGGTCTTATTTAGTTAACACCAGCTTCCTGTGAAGTTCTCCACTGACTATAAGGTCTTGCTTACAGTTAATGCTCTTAATGGCCTTGTTCCAGCATATCTTATCTGCTAAAGTGTTGTTGCCCATTGAGAACACTTCACTCAACAGAGAAAGGCTTATTGCAAACCCTCAGGATGACTTACAGCTCAGTTAGTGGCAGGTAATTTTCTTATATAGATTGTTCTACTGAACTGGTTTCACATCACTGTTCAAAACACTTCTCAGACTTTTACCTGACCTAGACTTTCCATTTTGTTATCTTTTTGTCAAAACAAGAATAACACTACCAAAACATCACCAAATGTTTCATAAGTGACTATTTTGAGCATAACTAAATGAATGTTTACTATCTAAATAATGAATAAATAATTAAAATAAAATATAAATACTATAAATAATTATTTTTAAATGCAGAGAGTGGAATGTTTGTTTATTTCCCTCTCCCTCTTTCTCACTATCTTTATATGTGTGTAAGAGAGTGAGTGTGGGTATGGGCATGTACACAGCAAGGAAGGCCACCCAAGCTGAATTTAATTAATGCATGTTTTGCTTTGTGTCCTCTGACTGCAAATGTCTCTCTCTCTCTCTTTCTACACACACACACACACACACACACACACAAACACACACATACAAACAGATTTGTCTTGCCTTTAGGAGGAAGTCACAACTCCCCAAGAGATCCATGTACATTAAAGCTTAATTTGCTCATACAGACACTTAACTGAGGGGGGGGGGGCAACATAATATAGCACTAGCCTGCTCCAGTAATGTGTGGCGCTGTGCTAGTTCCTACAGGCTTCTTATTAGCTTGGTAAGTTTAAGTTATGTTGGCTATTCAGTGGATATTTACACATATGCCTTTTCTAAATGGGGTGATATGGAGAACAAACTACAGTCATTACATTTTGTCAAAGTACTACCTGATCATTTGATTTTGCAGACTATATTTAATCACTTTGTTAGTGGGAAGTAGTCCTCCACCATGGTAAAAATTAAAGTTAAGTAGTCTAGAAAAAACAACAAGAACAGAAATGTCTTTAAACACAGACATCAATATCTGGTGCTGTGATTGGTAGGACTCTGGTTAATTCTGATTATGATATTGGATTAATATCTCTTAGCTATAAGGAGGTTTTACAAGTTGGTGGTTATTATCATCATTCTTACCTCAGTTCTGTCTCTATACCACTGCCACACACACACACACACACACATATTCTTAGCCGGGCCTTGGCTCCCACACACACAGAGATACTAATTACTCTTCCAAAACACTTCCAACTTCCAACAAAAAGATTTTTTACGCATCACTAGCCAGCTCAGATGAGATCACCTGTAACTTTATAGTCTCTCCAATTCACCCGAAAATCTACACAGTTTATACGCACTCAGACACTCACACAGACACAGTGAAGACACACAAAGTTCTCTCTAGAGAACCAACACTTCTCAAAGTGCTCATTCCCAAAACACACACCCTTCCATTACACAACATGCCACAAACGCAAAATGCACAGTTGGAAGACTAAATGAAGTGGATACTTTATATATTGTTAGAAAAAAACAGTGTAACGTAGCCAAATCCTGACAGCTTTTCTCTGTGCTCTCAGTCAAAACACAGATATCAGGTTTTCACAGCTATCTGTTCACAGGAAACATCCCTCCCCAGAGTCCAGTCACCATGACGCTCAGATGTGCAGTGGGTTCTGTGTGTATGTGTGTGTCTTTGTCATATTTTTCCAGGTCATTACTGAAATAACAGCCAGTGTAATGTCTGGGTGTGTTGTTCTCGGCCAAAGTGTATAACATCAAAGTGCTTTTTTTAGATAGTGCATGCTTATGCATATAAAGCTGCTTTACTTTTTTACTCTAAAACTGTTAATAAGTATTCAGAAATATTAAAGAAAGACATTCCTTACCTCTTCTTCTCCTCTTTTATAAGCATGTGGGGTCGTCTCCAGGGGTCCTTAAAGTTGCGTTTGAATGAGTAAGGCAAGACTTTGGCTACCTCTGAAGAAAAAAAGGAAAAGAGAATGAAGGCCATAAACACGTTAGGGTCTTTGTTTTTGAGTGTACAGAACTGCTGTGTTCAGTTCCCTCTCATTTTACCCGTCACGGTTTCACCATCATTCAAGCATGTGTGGCAAACTATTTCTTCTGTGGTCCCCAAACACAACACAAACCAAATTGTTTCAATTGTTGTGGGACCAAATGTGGTATCTTAACTGGAATACACAGTGGGGAACAATTTGTTTATCTTTTAGTGTTCAGATTGCAGCAAAATTGCAACAAGGCTCCCTATAAAATTGGCACCCAGTTCCTGTTGTCTGCGCTCTTTTAACCAGGAGTGGACAGTAAGAAAATATGTTTGCTTGAGGATTGTGCATTTCATTACTAAACATTTCTAGTTTAGTATCTGTACTTGAGTGTCATTTGTTTGGAAACTTGTGATATTTGAAAGAGAAATGTTGTAAATGTTCTTGTTACTTGCTGCATAATCATTCTAAATTTAAACTTATAAGTCAGCAGACTTTTGTAAAATATGACCGGCCATATTGTATTTGTCACAGGAGAAAAATCATAAACTACTTGTATACATGTCAGTAGGTAAAATGTGGGTCCATAGCATAAAACACCCTATAACCTATAGTGTATATCAAGGTTATCAGCAAAGGGCCGGTTTGGCTTTTTTTACCAGATGCTCCTTAGCTAGACTAATTAGCTACATTTAGAGCCCAGTGAAATCAATCTTTGTTTTTTCTTAATTCATTTAAGAATTAAAACTTTAATTCTAACTGAGTAGTTTTCTGGACTCCATTTAAACCACAAAAACACAGCATGGGGTCAAGCAAAAAATAGTAAATTTTGATAATTTGGATTGAAGAAACCAATTAACAATGCACCTTAGCTTTACCATTGGCTCTGGGTTTGCTTAGGTAAAAAAACAGGCAAGGAATCTATTACACCCAGTACAAGGAGTCAAGATTCGATTTGAAAAAACTTGGAGTCCTGCATTACTACCTGCTTAACAAGCGGATTTGAGTGGAAAGGATTTAAACTTAATCAATGGTGTATTTCAGGCAGTAACTGGTCGGATGGGTTTAGAAATGGTACACTTATTTTTTCCTACCCACATTTAGCCCATTCTTAATGGTTATTCCTCATTACGAGACCACACTTGGCCCTGGAACACTATATAGCCCTGTATGGTTCAGGTAGTATACTGCAGTCTTGCAAAGTAACCATGTTTGTTATATGAACTCTAAAGAGAATTACAGTGCACTTTTTTAATGTCAACTTATCTCCACAAAGCGGACGACTAATTGACTTTATGTTGAAGCTTTAACTGAGACGATGTGCAGAGAACGCAGTGTTGTGCACTTTCTGGTTTTATGTCCCGCACTGTTCTTTTTGACTAAGAAATTTGGCTAGTATCCACTTTTTGAAGACTGTACACACAGCTGTGTGTGGAGACACACACAGCTGTGCAAAAAATGTGGAAGACAAAATCTTCAAACCTCTGCAGACAGAGGGAGATTAATATTATATTACTGATGCAGTAATTCTTAAATAAACACTTAAATAATCACAGAGCCCCAGAGCTCCACATAACCACCAGCATTCAAAAACACACATGACTGATTTCTCGCTCTCCCTCTTATATTGCCTCACTCTTTTTCATCTGACTTCATTATTTGGTAGATTATATTAGTATTTAAGTGATCTACTAATTATTTTGATTATTAATCCAGACATTAAATGAAATTAAATTAACAATCCTCCAGAGAATAAAAATGAACTAAAGATAAAACAGGAAAAACCTAAAATCAGAACACCCATCATTTATTTAATTTCTAGTCAAAACATACTTTTCTCAGCAAAAGTGAAAAACATATGAGGCACAAAATTACAGAGGAGATTAAATAACTAAATAGAATATGCTTTATATAATATAACTGCTTCTAGAACTTGCATTTTGCACTTCTCATGTTTCCAAAAATCACTTAATGATGTGGAGGTCTGGATTTGAGGTGGTCAGTATATAGTTCTAAGGACACAAGCAGCTTCCAAATTCAATTTGTACATTTATCTTTTGTCTGTTTCTCAGTAACAGTTTCTCAGCAGCTACACATCGTTTCAGACCCACAGTGTTAAGCTGTCTTCTAACAGTGGAAGGATGGTGACCATTTTGGTGGTCTACCAGGTCTTGTAAGCTTGTTAGTTTTTTCTGTATTTATTAAATATGTGTTCAATGTTCAACTTAATACTGATAATAAATAAATAAACGGTGGTTTTGAAGTTTTCACAAAACTACTTCTGCACTAAGTGTGTACCAGACTTTGTCTCTTATTGTAAGAAGTTAGTGTGGTTGATTGATAAGATATATTTGAATTGATTATTTTTTCCAAACCCAGTAAAAATAGGTGTCTTTGAATAATCATTACAGCCCTACTTATATGATCTGTCATGCAGTCAATGTGTTACCCTTGGCAGCACTGCAGGCGTCCATGTGTGCGAGGCAGCCTCTGCGCTGCTTGAGATCAGGACAGGGCGAGCCTCCGTTGCGAGGGGGCGTGGTCACCTGACGACTCCGCTCTGTGGTGCCCACTCCACACACAGATGAACATGGGGACCAAGCACCCCACTGTCCTACCTCACAGTCTATAGCTGTTGAGAGACAAAGACAATTATAAACAAGAAAACACCTGCTTATTTAAAGGAAAACCCATATTTGTGAAGTGTACCTACACACCCATTACAGTATGTAATTTTGTGTGTGATTGAGATCACTGGTAAAACAAAGGCAGAGAAGATAAGTGTAGATCTCAATAATACATCTGGCCGGCCTGTCAGGTGTTGTTTTTGAAGTGTACGCTAAATAGTTCTTAACCCACCAGCCATGCAATTGCATGTGTGAGAGACAGAGAGAAAGTAAAGAAGACTGCCTAGGGGTGTGTGATACACAAACTTCTATGTGTGCAGAGCAATGGGTAAAAGTGTAAGACAATGGACAGAATGGACAGACAGAAATAATTTTTGCCCTCTCCCATAAAGAAACTTTTTCAATGGACATTAATATGTTGGTTTTGCTAGTGACAAGCCATGCTGGTTTAGGCTGTATCCACAAGAGTTAATAAATAGAAGTAAAGTAATTTGGCCACAAATAATGTACGGCTGGAGGCTTGCTTTTTTAGGTGATAGTTCTGGGGGCTAACAAATATCGGTAGCGCAAAAGTTCTGCAGCACAAAAAGACATTTGCCTTATCAAATGTAAGCTAAAGCTACATTACATTACGAGTTAACAGATATAACAATGGATGCTTATGATGATTTGTCTTTTTACACTCAGTGGTTGCTTTTAAGGTATACACTCAGTGGTTGCTTTATTAGATTCTGCTACCTTATCTACAAACACTGAAAATATTATTCGGTCCACTTACCATATAGATGCACTTTATAGTTCTGCAAATCTGTTTCTCTGCAATTCTCTATGTTATTTTCAACATCCTTTACCCCCTTCATCAATGATCAAGGCCCCCACAGGACCACCACACAGCAGGTTTTATTTAGGCTATTCTGAGTCCAGCAGTAACACTGATGTGGTGGGATCTATGTCACCGCTGGACTGGGAATAGTCCACCAAACAAAACGATCCAGCCAACGTCATCCTGTGAACACTGATAAAGGACTACAGGACAACCAACACATACTGTGCAGCATCAGTAATCGTCTCTGACTTTACATCTACAAGGTGGACAAACAAGGTAGGTCTGTCTAATAAAGTGGACAGTCTATGGATGCACTGTATTAAACTCCAGCACTGCTGTGTCCGATTCACCCTTACCAGTAAACACACACTTACACATCACCTAGTGGGTCTAGTGGGGGCCCTGACCACTGAAGAATAGACAACAGAAATGGGGATAACAAATTATGCAAAAAACAGATACACTACAGCCTATAATTGTAGAACTACTCGGTGCACCTATGTGGTAAGTGGAATTAATCAAATAAGCCTTCTCAGTTACGGCTTAACAATGTTTCTTTGGCATCATACCCAAGGTAATGTGCTTGTGTTTTGGAGTCTTAAAATGAAATTTGTCTACTTACCCACACATTAAAGCAAAATCAAAACATTTTATAATTTTGTTACAAATACATGTGGCTTCTTATTTGACTTTTAGTGTCTAAATTTTCTCCATCAACCTGTAATGAACTGGAACAAATATCAGAATGGTATTTTGATTACTCTAATACAGGCACCTGAGTCATCGAGTACCTATGTACAGCCCTAGCAGGAATGAAAACGTGTAACCACACTCAGCCTTTGCAGATAAGACTGAACACTCCTGCTTTAAAGCATAAACGCTCAGCAGTCACTTTATAAGGCTTTTATCTACACTCATTGTCTGTATAAAAAACTGAGAACATTAGAATTTATCCGGTCAGCAAGCATTTATTTACTCAGTGATTACAATAAATACAAATAATATTTATAAAACAACTACTAATTGTATGTATGCCAGTGTGTTGGTTAAATAATTCTCATCAAGAAAGATGCCCAGTATTAAATGTAGCTATCCAATAACACTTGGTTTGCTAAATCAAGTGTGCTATTAATGGAATTTAACAATCCATACAGTGGCTGGGGCCATTAAGTTGGATCTCTGAAATCAAATACTTCAGCTTAACTACTTTTTTAAAGCAAACGAATTCTTGTTACTTTTTACTGGATTTCTGTAGAATCTACATTTCTGGAATTACAGACTTTAGATTGTCTATTTATGTACTTAAGGCGCAGTCTTGACGATACCATGCCAGTGTCATTTTTCCTGAGAGGGTAGACATATGTTTTATGACAGCTGGAAATCCAATGATTTGCATTCATATATTGTATTCAAATGTTGGCATATTGCCCATCTCTAAAGAAATGCTGAAAGTGATCTAATAATAAACTGATCCAAATAAAATCAGCTCAGTGTTGGTCCTGTGGGAGTCTTGAAAAACGGGCTGGAAATGACTAATAAATAATGCAGAAAAGCTGAACCACAATCTGTAATTGTAGAACTACAAAGTGTACTGATATGGTAAGTGGAGCCGATTAAACGGACAAAAAGTGTAGATACAGCTGATTCTTATTACACACATGCATACTGCATATGTCACACATAAAAAACAGACTTTGAGATACCACACTCATGCAAACATACATACCACACCTGGGACTGTATGAGCTTTTTCATTCTCTCTTTGAGAAATGTAATCTACTCCAAAGGTCAAAATTCAGTCTGATAAAATTAAAAACAGATACCTCAGCTGTTTCTTATCATATCTTGTATAAGCAGGTGCAGCTGTGCCAAGTACATACACTTCTAGGAAGAGCACATCTTGCTTTGGTCACATGGCAGAAATGGGTGCTAAAGAAATTTGTGGGTACGGGTCACGGGTGTGTAAAACTTATCAATGATCTATCAATGTCTTATGTTCACTGTACACCCATCATGCATCACGTATCCATCACTTGTCAGGAGTGCAAATTTGGTCTGACAAGCGAGGAAGACCAACCTTAGGCAGCTTAGGTTACATACAGCAATTCAAATGTAAAATTAGGTGAAAAGAATAAACAATAATTAACAAAAACAAACAGTTTTGTGAAGATAAATGTGACATGATGAAAAAGAAAGGACCTTAAATTACAAAAGTCAATCAACGATTATAGATCAGTAAACATGTCTTGCAAATAATTTAATACCTAAAGGCTGAGCAGATCAAACCCCTTTCTTGATTCTGTTGTAATTAATGCACGATGATGATAAAACATATCATTGCTGTCCAAATAACATCTCTATTTTTGTAGAATTGTATTTTTCTATATAATTGGAACATTGAAGCCGCCCTTTATATTGTGTGAATGGACTAAAAGAAAGGCCCCAAAATCTCTTGGATTAAAACCTGTTTACATTCATTTACAATGAAAGTAAAGAATGTTTTGACCTCTGCTGTAAAATTACTTTAGTACATCAGTTGGTTAAGGAACAACATTTTGAAATAACAGAAAACAGTGATGCACAGTTTCTCAACCTCAAACTATGACCCTCCACAAAAGCATATATATTAACAATTATAATTATTATAATTTATAATTAGCATTGACTACAATGAGACAAAGCTAGGTGTTTGGCTTTGATTCAGGTTTTACCTAGAATATTCGTAAACATCTGACAGTTATTTTACAAAGCCTTTCTGAAAAAGTTCACCTGTTTTCAGCCCTTGTCTGGAAGTTGAGTGTGTACATGCGTGAATGTGTATTTAATTGAGTCTAGCCCCGATCCTGACAATATACTGTGCTGTACAATTAAAACAGTCTTTATTCTTATGACAATTTTCCAATATCCCTTAGAATTACACAGGCTGTAATTGTTCACATTACGGGGAACTCTAAAGCACGTGCAAAGAAATTAGTGCGAATTTCGCTCCCTTAGATAAAGCAGCAAAAAGTAACAGTGCGAGTTCATATAATCAGCAATAAATAGGAGCTTATTGATGAATCCACAACCATAACCTCTTTCAGATTAGTTTTATTAATCTCATCTAGGGTTAGAGTTAGGGTTACATTGCCACCCCAGAGGGAAAAATGTATCTTTTATTTATCTTTTATTTCCTAATTCTTTATTTTTGCCAACATCACTCAAACACTGATATCTATGTTTACAGATGTGCCATCTCTACCTGTTAAACAGTACAACAAATTATTCAGTGGTTGGGATGTATTTGGAATCATGAGTCAGAAACACAACCAGACAGTACCACACTAAAATTTTTAGGCACATTGTTAATGTTTTCTTCTGACCATCAGGCTTATAATGTGAATTTACTGACAAAATACAGAGGTTTTACGGCTCTAGCCATCATAAAACTGCCACAGAGATAGATAACAAAGTGCATATTGAGCATAAAGATTGTAGCTGGTGGATCATACAACGCTGCTGTCTGAAACATATTATTCCCTAAATCTAGCTTTCCAGTGGAGCGATTCTTGACTGGGGCTGAATTTTTTATTCCCATGCTTCTATCTATCTCCAACAGATGCAATATCTCAACACTGTTCTCACATATACACACACACCTCAGCACAAAGCCTCCGTCAAATTCCTCAGATTCCTCTATATTAGTTCTGCAGGTCTGCCCTGACCCGTTTCCCTGATAGCGGCCCAGCTTTAATAAGCCCATTTTGCTCCAATATAGTGATTTGATGTTGATTTTGAGGGAAGTCTTATTACTCATATAAGGCTGTAGAAAGGTTTCAGTAGTTCAGTATCAGTACCAAATAGAATGACAGCTGAATATTGTACATGCACAGCGGTAATGACCAAAAATAAACTTAAAACATGTATATATAAAATTCACTTCTCTTTTTAAGATGATATCTTGAAGGTATTCACTTCTTCTTCTCTTTCTTTTTATTCATCACAGTAGCTCATTGTATGACCCTTTAATACACTTACATCTAGGACAATAAAGTAAACTGGCAAATCAAATTGGCAAATAAACAGGCAACAGGTACCATGTGCCTTTCTTTTTGTTTAATTTTACAGACCACCATGGGGTCAGAAAGGAGAAGCAGGCCTATTTCCAAATTCCCACAGCAGGATAATCTCACCCTGACACATAATCTGATTACTACAGAACGGAGCTGAACAACACATTGTTTGTTAGTTCAGACCATGTCGTCAGCATATGGTTTTAATACGAGTAGAGACTGCGTGTCTCTTGGAAGGGAGAGAACTCTAAGACCTCTGGACAGTTTCTACTATAAGCCAGAGAAGCGGGCCACCGCCAAGCCATGGCCTTCTTGTGGGTCAATTTCTAGAAGTTAAATTAGAAATGATAGCTCATCTGCGGTCAGGGATCTGTCACAGTATTCCAGAGCCCAAGTCTAAGGAACAAATGTCGCAACCATTCAGTTGTGTTTTTTTTTTTACTTTGACTTTAACACACAGAGATTTCTCTGGATTTGGATCTTTTAATAATATTGTGCACTGTATTGAGTGAAATACCAAAAATTCTTGCAACTGCTTGGTGATGAACGCTGGCGAGCCTTGACCCAGCCTTCTTCAAATAGAGTTCTGCCTCTCCTGGATGCTCCTTTTATACCCAAACATGATTGCATCACCTGTGCAAAAATGTTTTTTTTTTACATTTTACAATGTACCTAGTCTTAACTGTGCCGTCCCCACTTTTCTGGAAAGTGTTGCAAGCATTAATTTAAAATAAATATGCGTGAATATTAAAGTTGATAAAACATAAAATATCATTGTCCTGCTTTTGTTTAAATGCAGATCAAAGTGGATTTACAAATCACTGCTTTCTTTATGGAATTTGCATTTCTCATGCATGCCTCAATGTTTTTGAACTTGAGGTTTGTATTTTTTTAAACATGGTCTGCGGTGAGAACTGGTTGTGAACTGGCTGCACAACTTTCAACCACATACTGCTAGGAAAAGTAAACCAAGCTAAGCTGGCCACCTGCTTCATGATTATTATATTTTTAAAGCCTGGCTTATCTCAGCAAAGGTCACACAGAAACACATATTAACACATTCTACACACAATCAGAACTGACTCACCCACCACACACATTAAACATTCTTTTTAACCTTTAAATGTTTTAATGGTAAATACAGCAGCTTACTGAAGTACTAATATACTGCATGTATCAACATAAAAGAGATCCAACAAGCAAATTAACAGCACTAGAAGTATTGTTTGTTGTAGCAACAATTACAATAATAATGTATGTGAAGGGTGCTATGTGTATGTATATTTACACACACACATTTGCTTTTGCACACACACATACGCACATGTGCACATACTCGAACACCTGTATGTGTACGTGTATTAACAGCTGGAGTGGCTCTGGCAGGGCTTAATTAATGTTTGGCCTGTCAGAGTCTGCTGTAGGAGTGGAAGGGAGTGTGATGGGAGGGTTGTGAGGTTTTTTTTCACTCAAAAAAATGTTCCTAAAAAGTGAGAATGAGCAGACTCGGGCAGTATGTTGTCCATGTCACCATTCTGTCGGCTGCCTAACCTCTTTCTCTCTCTCTCTCTCTCTCTCTTTAAATGTGCCTATTCAAGCACTCAATCACTCTCTTTCTTACACACACACAGTTTATGGATAACATTAAAAACAGAGCATACACTGCTTTGTATTACTCTGGGCTCAGGAATCTGTCACTGTGACAGAAACCCTTTTTCGCATTAGCGTTCTACTAGTGAAGTTCTAGTCTGTCTTTAGCAGACATGGTTCCAACTGTTGTCACTGAAAACTGGCCTAAGGAGACGTTTGGTGATCACACAAATATATAAAAAATAAATATTTTTATTATCCAAGGTCCCCCAACCTCTCCAAAATAAAAACAACAGATTTTACTGCAAAAATATGAATATATGTATATATCTGATATAAACATAAAGCCCACATATTAAAATGTATTTCTTCACTTTCCTTGACAAAATAAGTTCATGCTTGATTTTTAGGCCATTTTTCCATATTTTACATGTTTAATATAAGTCCATAACTAAATATACTTTCTTAAAACAACTCAGTCAGGCCTATTTCTGGTCTATTCTGATACAGTTTGCAGCTGTTTAGCTAGTGGAAAACTCCTTCTGCTGTCCGATTTCAGTACATCGCCGTGGTTTCCCTTCCGTTTCAGCTCTGCTAAACAATCTAAAACAGTATAAAATACCTTTTTCTTTGGTTTGTGACTTTGCTTAGGGTTCATATTTAATGTTTGGATTGATTGCTTTGTGTTTGTATGTCTCCTGCACGGCGCGTTTCCACTCTGATTGGTCCACAGACTTGACATGGCATTGGAAAGAAGAAGGGCTGGACTTTCCGACGGTATGCGTCAGACTAGGAAGTCGGAGTGGAAGATATTTTTATACATTTTTCAATTCGATGGCTTTTATTCTGACCTCTCGGATGTCCGGAGTACTCCTTCCACAAAATGGAAGATTATTAACGATTGGATTGATGAAAAAACTCAAGTTTTGTCTCGTTTTGAAGCTGACAGTCTGAGGTATGTGGCTGGCTTGGTATTGTTTTGGTGGTGCATTTCTGTGGCGGCTGAGAGCCATTACGTGTCGCAACAACGCAGAAGTTGGGGCGTGTTGGCCAAAAGATGGCTTTACGAAAAATAAAAAAGTTTGTAGTGTACCTAATATTTTCTCATACTAACGCTCTGGACTAGGTAGTTTTTGACCAGAATCTTTATTTTCTGAATAACATTAAAGAAATAATGACAAAACGACCGAAAAGTAGAGATTCTAAGCTTTGGTACCTTGGTTGTCCTCGGTGGAACTGTAGATATTCAGATATATTCTAAATATATTTATTAGTAATTTTGGGCCCACCGGTGGGCCTGGGAATGTTGAGGGGTTAAAATAATGATTCAAAACAAAACAAGTATATAACAAATATAACATATTCTATATAGAAGAGGTTTATGTGCATAAACTAAAAACTAAATACTTTTAGAAACTGTTGTTTTTTTCTATTATGTTCATCATCAGTGATCATAAAAAAGTATGTATTGACACTCTGAGACACTGTTAGAGCTCCTGTGTCTTTAAGCCCCGCCTTTTTATGAGCATAATGTGCTCTGATTGGTGAGCTTGCCCAATATGTTCTGATTGGTCAACCTACAGTGGGGCAGTGTGCCAACCTTGCCAGCAGACATCACCTTGTTACAGAGAAAAGGGCTGGAATTCCAACATTTTTTCAGGCAGCTGAGAAAAGTTGTTTCTCTTTCTCGCATGCACTTTGAAGCCTGGCTACATGCACCAATAGCTACACAACAATGAAGGGGGAAACCCCTAATAGGTCCCCTTTAATACTTCCATGTAACACCTAAATTTGCCACTGTTTCAAACAATAGTTTTTGCCTAACTGACACAAGAGCGAAAAACATTAAAAAAAGAGAAAACGTTAAAAGAAACATGAATGAAGTATTACAGATGAGGCAATGTCAACAATCCATCAGCTATTGTAGTATTTGCTCAGAGGGAAGAAAAACAAGGACTGTTGCTCGTACAGTATTCCTAATGACCCACATCCTTAAACTTCTTAATGGTCTGATCAAGGGCTTCAGGCACTGACACTGAGATTAAAGAAAGATCAAACCCACAAAGTCAACACTGTGATTAGTCTGAATGTTAAGGACAAGGTCTGTGGATAAAAACTAACCCTGACAGGGCGGGGAGGGGGGCACTTTGAGTAATGTTTAATGATATGCTCCACCTTCTACCTCTCATGTGCCCCCCCTTCCACTCCTCCTGTTTCTGGGTTATGTCTGAACTGTCCATGTGTTATGGTTTGAGTCTTCAACAGAATAACCTCCTGACGTTTAAACTATTGTGCAATTCACAGTCCTCTTCAGACAACATATAACCTGTGCCGCGCAGACTGATACATCTTCCTCTTTCTCTCACTCACATGCACACATATGGAAACAATCCTGTATGAGGATGATGAATAGTGTCATTTAGTATGTAAGGAATCAGCGTAGGCAGTTATGCTAACAGTTCAACATGATTCAAATGGTCTAATTAGTGACTCATTACAATCAGTCAGACATTACTCATCTTATAGAATCAGCCAAAGGTATTAAAATGTACTAATTCACCCCTTACCTCAGGTACAGTAAAACAGTCAAGGCATGTGTGGTATGTGACAGAGGTGCGCTGATACCCCTTTAACTTCCAATACTTTATTAAAAAATATAGGCCGACACGACAGTAGCAGCGCCTTTCAGCGATATTTTCTGCCGTGATTGAAGCATGTGGCTGCACGACCCACTGCTGAGTAACACTGCTGACCAACGGAGGTGCCAGACTGACACCAGCCCTCTGCAACTGGGTGCTGAACTTTCTAACAGACAGACCCCAGTCAGTCAGAGTCGGCAGCTGCACATCCAGCACAAGAACAGTGAGCACAGGGGTCCCTCAAGGCTGTGTGCTGAGCCCCCTTCTGTACACGCTCTTCACATACGACTGCGTGGCCTCCCAGAACAACACCAGCATCATCAAATTTGCTGATGATACTACAGTCATTGGACTGATCACTGGTGGGGAAGAGACAGCGTACAGGAAGGAGGTGGCTGAGCTGGTGGCCTGGTGTCATGACAACAATCTTTCCTTGAATGCAGACAAGACCAAGGAAATGATTGTTGATCCAAGGAGGAAGCGAGAGCTACACACACCCCTGTACATAGGGGAGACTGAGGTAGAGAGGGTGAAAACCTTTAAGTTTCTTGGCATTCACATCAGTGAGGATCTCAGCTGGTCCCACAACACTCAGATCATCATCAGGAAGTCCCAGCAGCGACTGTACTTTCTGAGAAGGCTGAGAAAATTTGGTATGCCAACCAAAATTCTCAGCACCTTCTACAGGAGTATGATTGAGAGTGTTCTTACCAGCTCCATCATCGTCTGGTATGGAAACTCTACTGCTCAGGACAGAAAGGCTCTCCAGCGTGTGATCAAAACTGCACAGTCCATCTCAGGAGCAGCCTTCCCCTCACTACAGAACATCTACCACACCAGGGTCACCAGGAGGGCCCACAACATAATCAGGGACAGTACACACCCCCAGCACACACTCTTCACACGTTTACCTTCAGGCAGACGTTACAGGAGTGTGAAGTCCAGGACCACAAGACTGACAAACAGTTTCTACTCACAGGCCATCAGGCTTGTGAACACCTCACGCACTACCTCTCCAACCTCTCCTTTCTGAACTGGTTTTAACTGGTCTGATTTAAACTGCACCTTACACTCACTGTACTGTCAGAATACTGTTTACATTCGCTACTCGCACAAACATTATTGTTTACATTCGTTACTTGCAACTTGCACTTTATGGCTGCTGCTCTTCATACTTGCACATAAAAGCACACATAACTTTTATTTTTTATTCTTTAACTAAAAAAATAATTTTATCTACTTCAACTTATATTGTTATACTTTGTATATTTTGTATATATATTTTTTATTTCTTTTATTTGTTATCTTATCTATTGGTGAATGGAGGAGCAGCAAAGTAAGAATTTCATTGTACAGTGTAACTGTCTGTTCTGCTGTACATATGACAATAAAACTCTTGAATCTTGGCTAGTGGGCTACTCTTCTAGATACAGATTAAATAAAGGCTACATGCCAGTCATGCCAGTAATAGACATTAATACACAGCAGCAGATGAGTAATTACTGGAAGAAGCCTGTCTCAGTCATTCAGATAAGTGGTTCCAGTTAGCATGTTTTCCCCCAAATATTGCCATTCTGGATTGTGCCATGAGCAATTTTTACTAATTGTCATCCCACACCTTTGGCGTAGTGTTAAGTTCTGTGTACTGCATGTGTGTCAGAAATTGCTTTGTGGTGTCAGTCATAGATATCGGCCCCACTGTCATTATCGATGTTGCGTTTCGGTGGAATACTAGTATCTGAAGTTGAATCCCTTTCTTTTGCACTGCAGATCTGATCCAGCAGTTAGCACTGAGCAAACTGCACGCATAATACATTACACACGTGCCTCAAACTACATCAACCTGTTTAGTAATGTGGTTTCTGACACTGTATGTCATACCGTTATCTGTAAGAATCTGTAAGTATCTGTAAATTGAGGTTGCTACTCTAGGGGTGTAGCAATACTGTAATTATGCGACATTGCGATATCACAAATGTGACAGTGCATCATGGGGAATGGACATTATAATAGTTATGCCAATCAGATATTAGCTGATTATATAAATGATCATGTAATCAGCATACTCTGTCTTGAGTAAGGTCTAAAAACCAGTAAAAAGAGCTGGGTTGTATTTCAGTAATTGGATTTCTTAGTGCATGTAAACCCCTCTTTGGATTTTTTTCAGATTTTTAATAACAGATGGTGGTACTGGAAATAAGAAATCAGCCACACTGAAATCATCTACATGTTTGATAAAATGATTTAAATATTCTTTGTCTTTGTAGTAGTAGTTCATTTATACCCTTTCACTCTATATGAAACTGAAGTCACCTTTTCCCCTAGCTCCTTAATCAAATGTTCCTGTTCCAGCTTAAAGGCAAACCAGTTACTATATCGCCGTTTAGAATTCAGACCATAATAGCAGTGACATTTAAGGTGGAATAGGGAAATTGAGACAAAAAGCTGGAGAATATTGATATCAGAAAATGTTTCCAGCATTAAAAGAATAATTAGTATGTTTTGACAGCCTAAATCAGCTTATCAGGGAGTCAGTAGTGATAGTAAGCTGAGTGGTGAAGTGTCGTTGCCTATGTTACTTAACAAGGCATCTGTTTTTTTTTCATACTTCTTTTAATGTGATCTCATTCCGTTCATGGTAATACACTAGCACACTGGCAAAGCACACAGTTTGTACGGTTTTAAAGAAGACTGTTGGCCTTAAAACGTCAATTCAGTGTACTGTGGCATTAGCTTACATGTAGCAATATTCATATTTCGGCAATCCACTGATTATCAGATTTGGAACACAACAACTTTAGCGGTTTATACATTTACTAATAATTTGGACATCAGAGCACTTACAGACAATTTATTCCTTTTAGGCATGTTTACACTGAAATCAGTGCTTACTGTCCTGTTTGATCACTAGCACTACAAGGATATGAGTTCAGCCAAAAAACATAGCTAGCTTTCTCCCTCTCTCCCAATAGAATTCTCGATTTACTTTTATTCAGATTTGTTTAAATCAGTGCTGTAGCTAGCATGTAGCCACTTCTTCCTTTCACTGTTGTAACTTGCAAACATAATACATAATACATACTTTGGCTGTGATTAAATAGATTGATTGGAATAGATTGGAATAGAAGTGATTAGAAGTAATTAAATGCTAACTAAAGATTATTAGGATAAAAATGAGTTTGATCTAGACCAGATAATTTAATAGATAACAGAAGAGAATGGAACATCAATACTAAACATGTCCTGGCTAATCTTCTCTTGGCTGGCTATCCGCTTAAACTCAACAATGTTCCATGCAGACATGATGGATCTTATGAAGGGCACTGTGACAACAAACTATGTTGTTGCTTCACTGTTACACTGTCACAACTTTCTGAGGAATTATATTTTAACACTGCCACAACATAGTAGCCAACAAAATAATTTGTTAGTATGAGTTAGTATGACAAGGTCACAATGTTACTGTGTTTGCTGGGTATTTGCATTCTGAAGATGCTTCAGTATAGAATGCGAGTGCTGAGGGCTGCTAAGTACTATTTGATGGGGGATGAGTAATAGGTTACTGTAATCACAGAGCGGCCTCCATGGAACAGGAGTACCTGGAAGCGATTACACCCACTGTGGCCTTTCAAATACTTTCATAATTCCATCACTCTGTGTCTTAGGTATTTTAAACTGTACAACCTAAACAAGGATTACTGAGCCATTCCCATCCCCAAAAATGGCTATCAAAATGTTTCTGTAAAGGGGGGGCTCTAAGTGCTCTACCTGCCACAGTATATTTCACACTGTATCTTTTATCTACATCTTTGTCTCTCTGGATTCTGTCCACAAACTTCTCCCTTTTTCCCATATATAGATCAGCCATCAGCTGCTCTGACCCAAGCCTACGCAAACATGGCTTTGATATACTATCTTACTACTGTTTGAATCTATCAAAGCGTAATGGCATAACTGAGCGTGAAACAGATGCATTCTGTGCTCTACAAAAGAAATGTATTTGAACTGACATACTGATATATCCTGCTAAAATGTTTCCTGACATGTTCTATTAGGTCAAAGGGCACAAGTGCATAGTAATGCCATGTGCTTTCATTTTAAAACATCTAGATAACAAAACAAAAAGGCTAGAGAACAAAGCAACAAAAGATTGCCACATAGAGACATTTTAATGGGAAGGAACAGAGAGGAAAAAATGAAGAAGGCAAGAAAAGAAAACTGTAGGAATGCAGCCATTCAGTTTCTTCCTAATTACTGGAACTCCAGAGAGTAATGCCAGCATGCATTTTGGATATACAGATTCATTTTCTAATAATCATAAACAATTGCATCATTAAAGCAACCTATGATGTATGTTAGTGTCTATGTAAAATACACAGACCAATAAAAGAAGCAGAGGAGAAGGAGAGATGGCTAAATAGAGGGTAAAAGTAAACCCTGTTCTGTTTTAGGCCATTAGCAATACTCTGATAGCGAGCAGCACCTGCAAGCACCAGGCAGTGCAGTTTGTATTTTCACTGTCAAGTGCTACCTGAGTAGCTGTCCTACATTTGGTTACCCTTTGTGCCACAATATCAACAATGCCAGGCCAGAATGCATGAGTGGGTCTGGTAAAAAAGTTCATAATTGCCAAAACCTGATTGACAAACTGCTTCACCACAGAATCAGAGTTGCTGTGTGCCCCTTCACATTGAACTTAATGCAGAATACTGTGTACTGTTGATAACACCACCTCCAGAAAAGTCTACCTACATTCACGGTTGAGTTTTGCAAGGAAACTCGAGATACTTGAGAAGGCCCATTGATGCTGGACACTCTGGATGTCACTGTACATGCAGGGTGGCTGCCCAGTCATATGTCTGTACTCTTAGTAGACACAACTGGCTTCTTCTCAAATCAGATGATATCCCTTCTACAAAATATTTACACAATTCGCTAACATAAAAAAATATATAACGGGTATAGTGGTTGTAGTCAAGTGCATGTTAGATAAATTAATACTTCTGTAAGTCAGCCAACATGTGTGGGCATTGTGTGTATATGTTTGCATAGAGGTCTGTCAACATACTTGCATTTTGCATGAATATGTGCCCTAGAGGGCAGGCTCTAAAACGAAATGTACAGTACATGAGCACTAAAGAATTACCCTGCACTGATTTGTAGAAAAAGAGGACTGGACTCAATAAAGAAAAAGTTTACATTTTACACTATAAGTGAGCATCATTTTTAGCAAATTTAGACCTAGTTCGGCTTGAGGGCTGTTTTTGTCCCCAAGCAAGCAAGAACCCCTTCTCTGCATAAATACATTTTGCAAAGGACAAAATGGATAAAGTGAACTGAGCGTGTAGTGCACAGTGGATGTTATGTAATATGTACTGGACGTAGTATAGGTAGTGTAGTGCAGAGTGAATGTTGTGTAATATGTACTGAATTTAGTATGTACTAGTATGTTCTACTGTCTGACCAGAGGATGATTGGTCTCCCCTTGTGAGTCTTGGTTCCTCCCAAGGTTTCTTCCTCCAGTCTGAGGGAGTTTTTCCTTGCCACAGTTGACTCTGGGTTGCTCACTGGGGGATATATGTTGTAACTGTCTTTTTTTTTAATTTCTGTAAAGCTGCTTCGTGACAACATCGTTGTAAAAAGTGCTATACAAACAAACTCGAATTGAACAGAACTGAATACTATAGGTAGCATAGCACACTGTGAATGTTGTGTAGTGGCTAGTGCTGTACTGCACAGTGAGGGAGTTAGGATATTCTGTACAGAGCTTAGCAGATGTACGCAAGTGAGTAGTGGATGAAATAAAGTGCGTATGAATTGATTTGGAACTGAGATTTTCACACGAATAAAAATAAATTTCATAAGGAATATAGCTAATATAGTTTATTCTGACTTGCTGTCGGAAGAAACTATAATAGAAACTGTAAAAACGTTCATGTTAAAACTAAGACATTAGAAATATGTATTTGGTGTTAATAGGATACGTGGTGGTTGGGACGATACAGGTTCTAAAACATGTATCATATGGTTTTGATAAAGACGCTCACCGGAGATTTGGCACACTTGTCGGTAGTCCTCACAGCAGTCGCCGGTTTTCTCACAGTATGTGTCGCAGTAACACATCGTCTTCCTCCTGCTGTACTCCACACACTCGTTGTTTCTGCCGGTGCAGCAGGCGGGGGTCTCTCTGTCCGCACAGCCCCCCTCAGCTCTCCGGAGCCACACGGACAAACACACCAGAACGCCGCAGAGAGCCAGCCGGTACCGCCTCGACTCACAACCGTCTCCCATGTTAGAAGATTTGTAGCAAAAACTTTTAAAGCACGCCGGAGTGTTAAAAAGTAGCGATAGTTTTTTTTTGTTCTTTCTCTGTTTTTAATACTAGTTTCTCTCAGTAAACATGATGTTCAGTTCAGCTTTACCGACCGACAGCCGCTGGAGTGGAACACGCGAACGCACCGATGCTCAGCGTACTCGCACACCTTGCTCTGCGCGTGCGCACTTCACGCGCTGCTCTCTCCCTCGTGGTCATAAACAACAGAAGATTCGTTTCAGTTAAACCGAATCGATTCCGTCCAACTGTCCGTTCATCAGATTCACATCCAGGTGCAGTCTAGGAACCCGCATTCAGACAGGTTTATTTTTGCTGTGGCAAAAAATGTTTGCTTGTAAAAAAAATACAATTAAGATTTTAGTTGTTTATTACAGTTTGTTGCAAAAATGTTCGATTCGGCTGGACGTATGAATCATGTTAAAAGAACCAGTGCCGAGCAAACACACAACGTTATCAAAACTTTGTCTACATACTTACAATGTTAGTGTTAAAAGATGGTGCTTTTTACGGTGTCTGAACAACGTTGCCACAACGTTAGTATCAAATAACGGTGTTTATGGTATTACTGTTTGCAACTTTAAAAAAACTCAATAAGGATCATTAATAGAGGCTTGCTGAGAAATGTTTAATTGTAGAGAAACTTGCAGATTTCTTTACAGTGGTGGTGATGGGAACCAGGGCTAAAAAAAAAGTTTTCTTTGGGGAGTAGTACTTAGCCTTAGAGCGCACTGTATGTACCCCTCTGCTGTAAGTTCTAAAAATACATTTATGAAAAACATTTTAAGCCAAAACACTATCACAAAATTATAAACAATGTATCAGACATCACACAGTAAGTAACTAACCATTTTATTCAACTTATCAGATGTCTGGTCTCTATCAATGATTAAAATGATACTGACTCAAAAGTTACCCTCTGCTATTTAAGGTTTAGTAAATACCAGTATGTAGCGGTGCCGTCCAAAAACTTTAATACATTAGAAAATAATAATATAAAAGGTCAGTGTTTTGGAGTTTTTATTATTCTACGCCATTTGAACAAGGCAGCTTTTATTACAGGAACCTTTTACAATAAAATCACTGATAGAAATCAGACTTGACATCAAATATCTTTACATTAACTTACATTAAATCGTCTTATCCTGTAAAGTTCTTATTTTGGGATACATGCTTGTATATGTATTATGCAAAAGCTATTTTGGATTATGGATATAGGTGTTGTATGTATGTGTTTAAATTGGTATTTGATGCCAGCAAATATAGTTTTATTAATTGTAGATTCAATATAAATTTCAATGAACTGACACTGACACAAAAGTTAAAACTCTATCTCTCTCTCTCTCTCTCTCTCTCTCTCTTTTTGGCAGACTGTGGCAGCAGACTGAGAGGAGTGTCTGGAACAATAAAATTACTCTTGCCTCAGTACATGTGTATGCTGGCTGCCCTGAACCATAAACAAGTTAGTCATCCAGTTGCATTCAGGGTCACCAATAGCACAGGCCACTGTAAAGCACATCTGGGACTCCTGTCAGCTATTTCTAACATTACTGCCACAACAATGCAGGTATTGTCTCTTTGTGCTATGTCTGACCTGGTCCTGGGTCAGAATGAGCAGCCTTTTCTTACAGTGTGCAAGAGGCCAAAAACAGTCAAAACTAGGAGGCCCAGGAATGTAGATGTTGCAGTGAAATCAGCTTTCTTAAACCATGTGTCCACTAACATAAAGACGGCAGTTTGATAGGCCTCTATGTTGGTATGACTATTGAACAGTCAAGTTCATTTTCCATGCTTTTGGAAGGCAGTGCTGGATATTGTGGAGTTAGAGTTAACAGAGGGTGAATACAGAAGAAACAGAAATCAATCCATCCACCTTACAAAGACCTATTGTAATAGAGGAATAAAGAGAAGAGGAATCCCACCACAGACTGTGTGTGTTTGAGGGGTGGGGGTGAGAAGGGAATAGAGGAGAAGCGGAGAAAAAGAAATACAATCTTTCATCTTGAGAATAATATGAAGAGTTGCAGATAAAGATATGAGATTTTTTAAAGGTTTCAAATGTAGATCTTTCCAGTTAGAGTGATGTTTTCTGTCTAATGCCAGCAGATGGCGTCAAAGAATCAGGAATACTGCAGCTAAAGTTAGCAGTCAGGAAAAGTTTGAAGTGAACTGTGGTGTTTTTAGTGTACTTCATGAAGCAATTAACTTTTAGGAACAGTGACTAAAGTGACATCCTCATTTGGAGCTATGAGAAAGACGTAGTATATACAGCTAGAAACTGGTGTAAAGTGACTATAATACTTATGCATTTGTGCTATGAGTAGGGAAAAAACAAAAGTGCAGCTGTTCCTCAGGTGACTGAGAATGACCAGGCGTAAGTGCTCAGTCTGTGTCAGGCTTGTGCAAGAACAGTCCATCCACAGCCACATTAGGGAGCACAAACCATTCATTACAAAGACGAATGCACATTTAGTTTAGTTATGTTAAAACCAATGACACAGCTTTACACAGATGTGGAACAAAGTGATGTATGTTGGTTATTATTTTTTTATAATCTGAAAACCCCAGTAACCATTTGCAAATTTTAGTTCTACTACATGTTTTTTTGTTGGTTTGTTTTGCCTTCCTGTATGACAGCATACATTCCTGTATGCTGCCAGTGTAGTTTACCCTTTTTCTAAAGTCAGGACATATTTCTCAAGAAAATCAAAACAAAAACAAATGCATGCTTTTTGGGATCATCTCTGATCTGTTTTACTTCTATTTAAGAAATATTACCTCAAATGGTGGAAATACAGAAGATTAAAAAAGACAAACATGTACTGTAAGCTGGTTGTTGAACAGATTTATTTCACAGAGTTAGGAAAATAAAATAATTTCATTAGCGTATTAGTATTCAGAAACTCATAATTCCACCATAAAATGATGGCAAAGTCATTAGCCTATGATAATAAAGGCTCCAGCAATGGAATGGTGCATACCACTTCAGGAAGGCATCAACAAACATTAACTGCACCATCACAAATGTACAGTGACACATAAACAGACTGACAGATGGACACACGTACACTAACACATGCGAAATAGAGTTCTCTTTGATGCTGAGCTGCTACAAGGAAGTTCTGTTTACAGTCAGAGAGGCTACACTCATTTAACACATCTAGTCTGTAATCCGACAGTTGCAGCAGAAGAGCTGGCACTGGGATAATTTGTCTTCTATATCTTTCTGTACCGGGATACGTTTCTGAGCGACACATGGCAAGAAGAAGGGTCTCTGAGTGTTTGTACTTGATATGTAGGGGTCAATGGAGCGGGGGATACATATTACTAATACGTTATCAAGCATGATGCATAACCAGACAACCAAATTAAGTCTTTTAATGATTAAAAAACAGTTTCTGACTTGAGTAAACTAGGAATTTAGCAGAGGGGAACCCTCATAGTTAAAATCAGGCCTAATGATTTCTAGGAACATATAATATAATCATGCTTGATGATGCTTGTCATTATAATAAGACAAAATAGAACACTATGATAGCTGTGTGTCAAAGCCAATACTTAAAACCATTTCTCGACTGTGACATCACTGAAAGCTGTCTCAGGATTTGTTATGAAATCTACATTTTAACTGAATGTATTTCACCATAAATCTTTAACATACTGTTGAAGAATCAACATTTGTTCTACATAATGATTTCTAGGAACATATAATATAATCATGCTTGATGATGCTTGTCATTATAATAAGACAAAATAGAACACTATAATAGCTGTGTGTCAAAGCCAATACTTAAAACCATTTCTCGACTGTGACATCACTGAAAGCTGTCTCAGGATTTGTAATGAAATCTACATTTTAACTGAATGTATTTCACCATAAATCTTTAACATACTGTTGAAGAATCAACATTTGTTAACTGTCTAGGTTTTAACTCGAATAACCAAAGAATGTTGACATGCATCCGTGTTAGCTTGGTGCTATCAGAAGTTCCATAAGGGGGCTAGTAGAAGTTAGCATTATTTTAAAGGTGGATTTTATTTTCTAGCTGGAATAGCAAAAGTTCAGCAAATATTTTCACAGAGGGTGATCTTGCAGATTAGGGTTACAATATCTTCAGATGTGTATTCCCTCTTATTTCATCTGTATTGTGCAATACCTTCGAGCATTTGAGCTCGCTAACGGTTGCCTTAATAGTTCTTGTACATTGTGTGAGAAGCCTACACTCAGAGTCTCCAGTTACATCACAATAAGACCTGATTATTTAAGATAAACATAGTTTCAGTTTTCACATTTACATTTAACATCAAGAAAATTCAACACTGCCCACTGTTTTAAGAACCAACACACAGCCACAGTGTTCTCTCAGTACTTCAGTTCTAACGTTGTTTCCCATATTTCTAAAGTAGGTATCTACAGTTTACACAATATTGCACACCGACATGGTTAACAAAGAGATGTAGCAGGATTCAGACCAGTGCAAAACTGACTGATAGGAGATGACTCATAAAAGAACAATTAGAAATGTTCATTATTTAGAATCAAGTGGAATGTATGGTTAAAGGCACATGTGCAACACAAGACAAAAATAAATACTCAATATATTAAACATTCATTAACCAAATAGGTTACAAATGTAAAAGCTAAACTACTAAGATCAAATAAATCACAGTGGTGGAAAAAAGCTGAAGTACTAATGCACTCTGTTTCTGTGAAACTCATTAGTTGCATTTCACTTTAGTCTGATTAAAAAAAGGAATGGCATAAAAAAGAAGCTCAATTCAACTCAACATGTAACTCGAGATGTATTTGAGTGAAAGTACTGGCATTTAGAAATAAACAAAAATAAATAAATTCCCACCACTGGTAAACAGCAGCATAGTTATAAAGGTAAAAAAGCAAAGGCCTCAAAAGTTAATACATTTTAATAAAGGGGCATTGCCTATGCCCTCTAGTGCTCAGTCAACTCTCCTATTTTATGGAATGATCTGTAGGCTTTTAAAATAAAACATTCTTTGACATAAAATAGCACTCCTTTAATCCTAAAGTCCCATATTTTATATTTGATATTTATATATCCTTGAGAGATGGGCATGTATGGTACTAAATTAGCAATTAATTCCATATTTAATTCCATAATGAAACTACTGAACTAATGAATACTAATGAATACTGAATACTACTGAACTACCCATTAGTAATGTGTGTAAGTTTGTTTTGAGTAAGGCTACAAAAATTGCGGTATGCAGTTGTTAGTTTTCATGTGAGCTAACGTCACCACTCCCATCATATGCACTTGAATCCAATAAGTGTCGACTTAGTTAACTTATACAAAACATTACTAAATTAAGTTGAAAGTTTTATTATTAAGCCAGCCGCAGGATGTGTCCTTCTTTGGACTGAATATAGAAGAAGAAAAAGATCATTTACATATAGAACGTCCCATTTACTATTTGTTTTTTTAGATGTTTTGACTATTTGAAAATTTTCACCCATCCCTAGTTTTGAGTTAACAAATGATCTGCTCACAGTTTAATAGGAGCCAAGAGGCAGTTTATCACAATGGATCAACAGATTTCTATTCATTTCTAGGTGAATGGAGCTCCCTTGAACATTTGTCCATGGTAATCAACCACCCTATACTAAAATAGGAGATACAGATTATCTTCGCTGTCCAATGAAAAACAGGTATTTCCAAAATCCCAACTTATTTTTCTATTGGTCCATTCATCATGAATTTTTTACACAATGTAAACGACGATTGCCGTGTTTTTAAATGATGCAGAAAAATAAAAATCAACAAAAATGGAAATACATGTTTTTCTTTGCACAGCAATGGTGTACTAAAAATGCTGGAGTTTTTAATGCAGGATTATCTGCGTAAATGAGTATTGCTACACTATTGATGTACCACTGTTAAAAACACTTATGTGCAAATTCTGAGAGAGGAGCTACAGTAGGAGATGCACAGATGTTACCGGGTGATCAGAGACATACATGAACACCTATAAACGCTCCATCTTTTGGCACAGTGATTGTGTCTCAGGTTTTTCACGGTGAACTCTCTCCTCTCTCAGGGTATCTTCTCTTTTCTCCTTAGGTTCTCTTACTCTGTTTTCCAGACTTTGTTGAGAACCTTCACCACCTCTTCATAGATGATAAAAACAATAGCTACGTCCAAACACACACGGCCTAGCCGAGGAATCGTCCCCTTGTAGAACCTAAACACAGACACATAAAGTTAGGCTGCGTTTCGATGAAGCTGCACTCAGGATCTGTTGCAGTTTCCAGCTACATTTCAAGCGCAGTTGGCAATCTGAGCCTTGATAACAACTACAATTTTGCCAGTTTGTACTTGATTAGACTTGGGCTGGCCAGAGATGTGATTTCTCAGCTCATAACTTAGACACATGCTCTTTTTCTAGTTTTTTCCTTCTCTTTTGCCTTTCTGACCATGTAATCTTGATTACAGATCAGGGATAAACCACCTAAACGAGAGAACCTTTGATCTTCCTTTCTTCTTCATTTCTAAAAAAGTTTTATAGGACTGTGCAAAACACTCTGTATGAACACTTAAGAACTGTGAAAATACAGACACATGCACAAACTCATCACAAGAGGGCAGCATTGCAAAGTGGTTGTTGTGTAATGTAGCGCAGCATTACATCTCTCAGCTTCAGTTAGACAGCATTCTCAATTTTGTAACTTTTTGTGTTTTTCTGCTGCCATCAAAGTTCTGTCACTACAATACCCAGCATGCATTGCACACATTCATCATACAACTATTGTGAATTTCACGCAGCAATAAATAAATATACAGATTTAGGGACATTTATTTATTAGGCTTTCTAGCAGTGACGTTGACTATCTGTCCTCCTGTGTGAAACAGCTACCAAAGAAAAAAACAGACCTTTGTCAATTTTTTTTTAGGTTTATCTTACTTTCACAATACATTACTGACACATCTTTAAACTGGAAAATCTTCCCCTTTACAAGAAATAGAGTAATGGAAGAAAACTGTTAACACACACACACACAGAAACTTACGCAGATGGTCCCTCATGTTTCATGATCTGCACAGCACAGTCTACAGTGTTTTTGTACTTATGAGCCTCCAAACCCTGCAAGAATATAAACATACAGGTTTTAATATTATAGGAATATCTTGCACACCACAACCACTCACTCAGCTCTATAGCACTCACCTGCATTCTGGTCTTGATCACATCTAGAGGTGTGTTTCCAAACACGCTAGCAGCACCAGCTACAGCGCCAAACACACCAGTCACTATAGGGTTTATAGGCCTGTTGGGGTCATTGCCTAGATAACGCAGAGATGAGGCTGATGAAGCAACTGTAATATTGGTATATATATCTTACTTTGGTGGTCATGTGACCTGCTTTATCAAGCACATGCCAACAGAGGGCACCAGCATCCCTCACACCGCACAGAACAGTGCCCATGCTTTCCCTGTGATTTTATGTATGCAAGTATCGGTGAATGCCAAATGTCAATAAATATATAAATAAATATGATATATTATCGTAAATAACATACATTACTGTGCAAAGGTCTTATATTAGCTATAAGTGTATTTTACCAGTAAGAACACTAGGTATCATAGAATAGATGTAAATAGAAAACAATAAAATACAAATAAAATACCATGAATATCTTATTTTGAAAGAAGTAGATCATATCTTGTAATATCTTCAAGAACAAAGTTTAGTTCCTGAAAAACCAGCAATCTTGATTTAGCTTAATGAAGTACTGAGTAGTCAAAGCATCTATTAGATGATAACCGGGTTGTGAAAAGTTTGGAAAGTGTTAAACAGACATATGTAAAACCCATACTTACTGCATTAATAATATTTGAATATATAAAAAACAATGTTTTTGTTGAGCAAATAAAAGCCTCTGTCGGGAAAAATAGCTTTTTTAGGTATAATAATGTCCCCTTTTGTGCAATACTATAAGTACTTAAAACACTGAGCAACGGCATGTTTTATTTCTAGCAAACCAAAATTAGTCCTGTTCAAATGGATTGATGATATGTGATTGATGATATGTGAAGTCAGTGAAGTTTGTGATGTATTATGATGTATCATGTTATATATATATATATATATATATATATATATATATATATATATATATATATATATATATATATATATATACATGACATTTCATCAGCCAGGGTAGTTTCAGATAGTTTAAGTGATAACAATGTTTTAGCACACATATGCTTAAAGATACCCACCTTTGTACCAGTTCTTCAGTGCTGTCATGACAAAGAATCGGATGGCCTGATTGGAGCCTTGTTTAAGGACGGTTGCTGTAAGACCCTGATATGTTCCCCTAATCCCTGAGAGTAAGAAAAAAAGAATGTAAACAAAAGTGAAAGAAAGAGAAAGGAAAAGAGAGAGACAGACAGCCCGTAACAGGGCGTCAGTTATTATGGAACAGAGAAATGCTAGGTCTCCACTGAACTGGCTTTACTTGCCATAATCACTGAGTCATGTTTAAAAGTTAGGGATAGGGTAAGGGTGGGGTTAGGGATAGGGTTAGGGTGGGGTTAGGGATAGGATTACGGTTAGGGTTAGGCCACCTTTAGCATGAACTTAGGACATCATGACCAAAGGTTTGTGGACACCTGACCGTTAAACCTGTATGAGCTTTTTGGGCATGTCATTGCAAAACCATGCATTATAATAGAGTGGGCCTCTGCTTTGCAACCATAACAGCCACTTTCCACAAGATTATTGTGTGCGTGTCTGTGGGAATTTCAGTCAAAAGAGTATTTGTGAGGTCAGGCACGAGAAGACATGGTTCACAATGTTCCATTTCATCACAAAGGCGTTCAGTGAGGTTGAGGTCTGGGCTCTGTGAATGATTAAATTACGTTTTTTTTGACTTCACATATAAATGCCTACAATATATTTGTTTGCTGTGGCGTCAACATTACCCTACACTGAAAATAAGGAGCCGAACCCCACCCCTGAACACCCAAACCCTGCACAGCCGCAGCCCCCTAATCCTCATCCATTTAACTGTTTGTATGGCCTACCACTTCATGACTGAGCGGTTGTTGCTGCTAGATGTTTTAGTTTTACAATAATGGTACTCAAAGGATCTAGGGGAGCAGCAATTTCATGAACACAAATTTTGAAAAAGGTGGCATCTTATTACACTGACACATTTAAATTAACTGTGCTATTGAGTACAGCCGTCTCTGGCCAGTGTTTGTAAATTGCATGGCTATGTGCTTAATTTGGCTATATGCTTAACACCTATTAGCAACGGGTAAGGCTAAAACACCTCAATAACTAGAAGGGTGTCCACATCCTTTTGGCCATTCAGTTTAGTACTGGCAACATGGGCAGCTCTGCAATACCTCATCTGACCAGCAGGATACACTATGGTTATAAAATCATAAGAACACAGCCTTCAGTACCTTGAGTCCTAACAATCTCTCGCACTCCATGAAAGAAGCCGTGGTATTTGGGGTTAGCGGAGGTCTGGTCATGGATGAATTTAACCTGGTGAAGAAGAACAAAGATGCTGAAGAGCAGACAGCACAGCTGCTGGAATTAACAGTGCTTTTTATTATACAAATGTGGTCAGTTATAGGCATAGTCACCATGAGTTACACACAGATGTGTGGGATGGATTCAGTTCTATTGTGTCAGCTTAGTCAGCTGTCACAGTATGGTTTGCTTTGCTATGACTCAACAATAAAATTGACTTTGATGTGTTCATCTGAAAATCAAGGCTAAGTGACAAAACAACATTTAGACAAACAACAAATCAGTTCCTTCTGTTCTGTTAACCCTATTTGGGCTACATTATAATTACAGAATTTGTAAAAGATTGTGCACCTTTGGTAAAATGTTTTTGCCCATTTTAATGCAATGTTCATTTAACATATTTGATGTTTGGCTTTTTATGTTGTATGTTTTCCAATGTAAACTTGAAAGATATATTTACATTCTGCGCAAATGCCATATTTAAGCCATATTAACATATTTATTTGCATATTTAGCGCATGTTATTTGAGCGAGAGTGTTCCTTTTGTGTAAGTCTGTAAATAAGCTCTTTTGGGTGTTGGATGATAATTCTTGTACAACTGGGAATGTTTGCTGACAGAGCTTAAAATATCACTTACCTTGACTGTTTCCATAGGGCAGACAACAAGCACCGCCTCCATGACCCCCGCTCCAAGGCCACAAATTAAACCACACTTGCTGTCCAGTCTCCCAGCCTCATCACGCATCTGATTACTCAAAATCTCAAACACACCAAATCTACAGAGAGAGAGAAAGAGAGAGAGATAGAGAGAGATGATTTATAGATATACAATTTATAGATATACAACCATCCATTTAATTACAAACTCCTACATTTCCCTCAGCCTTCACGTCCTGTCCAAATGTTTATTGGCCCCCTCATATAGATACTGGCACAACTGTACACACATGGTTCATTTGTTCCAATTTCATAACAACATATACCACCAGTTACCATGAACACTACATAGACAGGCTTGGTGTCTATTTACGTCTCTCTCTTCTTCATAATGCATCTCGTTCCATGGTAACTTTTTAAATGGACCCACAACAACAAGCCCTTTTTATTTATTGAAAGTCTTTTTGCGTAAGCAAGCCCAGTCATATTCTTCGCACAGGGGCCCGTAAGATCCTAGTTATGCTGCTGCTTATATTGTCACATTGGCTTTACATCCAGGCCAGGATTGTCCAATGATTTTATGCATGTGCTCCTAAGGGCCTGAATCACTAGGGAGCCACACTTAGTAATTATGCCAACATTCTGGACAGCTGTTTTGCCCAGCAGTATGAATTTTACTAAGTGGCACAGCAAAAAAAGATTAACTAATTTGTCACAGTGTTACCACTTCTACTATCTACCATTAACTCTGTTAAGCTCTCAGGTGCTTTGGTAGTGAGCTTGTGTGAATATACTTTGAAGTGCCGGAAATTCCACAAAGGAGACCTAACACTAGACCTAACCACAAGTAAGGAATGCCCTCCTTCAGTGTCAAATCAAAAATGTCAGCCACCCGAGCCAAAGATATGTGATATATAAATTTAAAAAAAAATCCAGGCCTGATGTGCCACCTGTGTTTCTGTCTTTCTTTCTTTTCCATCTTTTCTGTGAAGGAATTTTTTATACCAGTCGTTGGGTTTAATGTGTTAACATGTGCTTTTATTAATGTGTAAATGATCTTGCTATTGTTTCGCTTCAATTTCCTTCTAGCAATCGTCATGCCCAATGGTTAACAAGTAAGAAATACAACAGGCTCTTGAGTTTTTGTCCATTTTAGTCCACTCTTCCACGACCTGGAAACACATTTTAGCATTTCACTTGCCGTTCCAAACTGAGAACTGAGACTGAGGCCTAGTGATTTTGCTGGTTAGCCGAAGTGTGCAAGCTTTCCATCATATCTGCTGAACCAGTCACCTTGAATTTGTCATCCTTGAATGTGAGATTGTAATGTTGTGCTCTCCTCAGACATGAAGCACAATGCTCATAGGAGAGTGAGCTAAAATGGACAGGAGACTCTCAAGAGGCTGGTGTAATCCTCACCTGACAGGATTAGCAGGGTAATTGGACGATTAACAAAGTAGTATAGAAGAAATGGTGCATACAACAGATTTGTTTTTCAGGGAGTTTATGAGCACGTTCACAACTGGCTTGTTTGGTGTAGACCGATTTTACTTCTACTTTAGATCTGCCTTTTAACAGGTGCAAATACTCCACCTATACCCCATTGTGCACTAAACAAGTGAACCGTGGTCCGCCAAATAACCTGGGTTTTGGTTTGCTTTCAAGTGAAACTTGGTTCAGCTCTCTGCTGGTGGGAAGGCATTTTTACAATAATTAAGTCCAAACAAAGAAACATCAGAGTGATTTGATTCTTGAGAGATGCTCATAACATTCTCACAGCACTAGCTAATAACAACAGATGAGATATTAAATAATAGCAATGCATTTGTTTTCGGCACATGGATTATGAAGCATATACCTGCCCAGCAATCTAATCTGTTAAATTCTAGTCACAAACCAATCATAAAGGAGCAGAGATCAAGTTTTACTACTATTGCGTTGCTTCTAATTCACGCATGTTGAGTATCACTATTTTAATACAGAGCACATCTGGGCTTTAAACAGTGATGGGCTAGAAAAAGTTAAAATATTTGTTTTTGGCTTCCCCTTTGCACTGTAGTGCGAAACCAAAAACGTCACCAAAAACTCTGGTCTTTAGAAAGTAAACTAGATGTAAAAACAGCCTTAGGTCCTCTGACTCAGCTGGTATACAGGAAGGACAGGGATGTATTTCCACTGGAATATCAACGCCACTAATGGTGACACACACTCCAACCACCAGCCCTGGCGACACATCCTTCCCTGCCTGCCAGACAGACTCGCCCCGTTCGCCCTGCAGAACATTCAACAC